>JAWRVZ010000120.1:1200000-1821731 GCA_037043235.1 Rhodeus uyekii
TGAAATGAACCACATACCTAGGACTAAGTTTCTTAGAAGATAGATGAAGATGAAAGACCTGGGTTGAAAGTGGTGATAATGCTCAGTTTGCTTTGTCCCAATTTATGTCAAAATGTAGCTAGATGGCTCAATTTATTGAAACCAGTCGTTCACAACAGGTTCTTCAGATAGTTGGAGGTTGGAAACCCATTTTGTGGATGCTTTGATGACTGAGTTATGTAAGTATTGCATAGTTATTAGATCCTGTATAATAAGTGATTGAGACGTAAAATTGAGTGGAGAATAGTGCCCATTGGCCTTGTCTGGGGTTTAGTGTTTTGGCTGAACGCAAATAGTCTTGGTTGCGATGATCCGACAATAAAAGAGATGAATCTGGCCCCCTTCAACCATTCCTCAAACCCTACCGTCATAGTTAATAGTTCACAAATGCCCACATCATAATTCTGTTCAGTAGAGGAGAGTTTACAGTAGTAGTAAGCACATGGGAATTTTGGAAGAATTACCTTGGCATAGAGAGTTTAGCACTAATTGCCGTGCTGGATCTGTCTCCTTCAACCATGAAAAGTGCATTGGAATCCTGATGGTGTGGTATGAGAGCCGAGGTGAAATGATTATTTAGTTCACTGAAGGCTTGAATGGAATTTTTCAATCAAGAATCAATCAGGAATTAAGAATCATTGCAATTCCTGTATATGTCCTAGTCCATAGACACACCTTAAGGACTAATGATGTAATCAAGGAATAAGTTTGAGGTTTGATGGAATCCCCATTTCTCTGCTTTGGCATAAATTTTGTGTATGGCATACATTTGGTGTTCAATGAGACACTCCAAGACTGCCCAAACATACTTCACGGTGTGTCTAAATAAATCAGAATAGCATCGATACATGTGATTAGGCACTGGTTTAACATGTCTCTGATTCCATTATTTATGAAGAACTGGAATACAGATGGACTATTGGGCAGCTCAAACAACATAGATATGTTATATAAAGATAGTTGCTGTTTCCGTTGCTGGTGGAAAAAGCCAATTTTCCCATTACTCCACCCTTGAATGCAAATGAGGTTGTAAGTGCAGTGTAGATCAAGCTTGAAATAAAACTCTAAAAAGACAATAGATTTCAGAATTTGATGTTATATCATTTAGACCACGATAATCAATTCAGGGATGAAGGCTCCCATCCGCCTTTCCCACAAAGAAGAATCCAGCCACTGCCGATGAAGTAGTTGGACGAATTAATCACTCGAAGAGTTTTTCTTCAATGTTTGATTCCATTGCTTTATTTTCATGTTCAGACAGTGGAAAGATTATGCCTGTGGTAACAAACAAATCAATGGCACAGTCCCTGGATTGATGCAATGGAAGTGTGTGAGGCTTTGACTTTGTTGAAAGCCTCCATTAGATCAGAATACAGTACTCAAGAGGTACATGTGAAGCTGCGTTGGTCTTATTCATCATAATAGTGTTTCTCACAGACAAAAGAATGTTGGGCTTTAAACTGTTAGATGAGCCTCAGGGGTTCCATCGCATATATTGTTTCTCACGCCATGACATTTGTGGGCTATGGTAATTCAGCCAGGATAAACAAAGGATAACTGGATTGTGTGGAGAGTGAATGACGAAGAGGCATGTTGTTTCAGTTCAAAACTCCTACTTGCAGAATGAGGTCAGTAGCGGTGTATAGTACATAGCCGGTCAAGAGCTGCCACTGCCAAAAGAAAATCGTAAGGAATTAGTAGTTTCTTATGCCGAAGTGCTAAACCTTGATAAATAAAGCTGCCTGCAGCTTCCAAGTATTCTATAGTGATGATTGTTTCAGACCCACAGGTTAACTGTTGCCACTTCGCCACTTAAAAAGAATCAGTGGCTTGGATGGCTATCCAGGCTTTGAAGAGGCTTTTAGGCAATCAGTTCTCAGATGTGTCACTTGGACATAATAAAAACAGGTATGGTTCCCGATACAGCCTTCACACTCCTTTGTGGAGTGATGAGTTTGGGCGACCTGCGTAGATTCAGCATCATGACTAGATTGATTTGTTTGGTTGAAAGGGCTGGCAAAATGGTTGGGTCTCCTGGAGCAAATTGTCGATAGAAAAATTCAGTAGCACTATTACTTCTATGACAAAGTGCAAGCAGTTGCTCCTCAGCACTCCCTCAGAATGTTCAAATACCTCTCTTTTTATTGAATACTGTCATTGAAAATGGTCTTTGATTGGCCCAGACAGCTGTTGCCTACTCCAATGCCTTCCCCATGAGCAGAGAATACATACGAATAATCTTATCTAGAGTATAACGAGGGGTTTTGAGGCAGGGACTTCTCATTCATTATCTTATGACTCATCCTGCCATATCTCTATCATTGTGTGAGAAAGCCTTGGGGAACCATATTTTTTTTTGCTGGAAAGGCTAATTGTGGATTACCAATCATTTTACTATGTGGAATTATGACTTGTGGAGGGCGTGGAGGGCGTCGGGATAGATCTCACCAACTCTCCGGTTAGTGTGGTGAATCCGTCTAGTTGCTGTTGGTGAGACGCCAGTAGGTTCGCTTAGGCAGAGACGTGACTGGACAGATGCGTGAAGACAACTAGATCAGTAGATGGCAAAGTTTTCTGTAACAAGGACACAGACAGAATGGAATCCATGTGCAACATATTAAAACAAAGCAAGTTCAAACACCTGGGCAGACAAGAAGAACCGAGTTATAGCAGTAAACATAGTCATACCATATAGAGAATATGGGCAGGCAGCAAACAGAAAGATAAATTGTCCAGACAAACACAAGTGGCAAACGGGCAGCAAAGATACAAGATAATCCAAGACAGAGTCACAGGCAGAATAACAAGGGGAACCAGTAACACTCTGAAAAATAGCCAGGGCAAAAAAGACTTCACAAGTGATTATACTGTTTTCGCAACACAAGATGTATTAACATAAATAATACAATAGATTAAACAAATCAATACCAAAAGTAACTACAGTTTCTGTCTGACAAATGATATTGACAGAATCAAAAGACAGTAAACAAAACCATAACGAAACCAAATGGGAGCCCACAACTGTGAGCATTCTCATGAAGCTGTTGCGCAAGCCACCACTCTCTCAAAGCCATTGAATCTCCAATCCTTGACTCTCCAAGACAACTTAAATAGAGGAAGTAACTGGTGCACATAATTGGCTAAAGGAGTCTGCCCAGGTGCACATCGTTCTCCCGATGAGTCTCTCAGCCACACCCACCCGAGACCCATCACAATCTGGTCATGGTCAAGAAGGGAGGACAGAATGTCTACATTAAGAAAGGGTGTGCCACATTAATTGGCTTGAAGATCTGTTAGATTTATAGGGATGTAAAGGCAAGGAGGAATAAAGCTTTTAAAGTTAGAAATTGTACTGTAATCTCCTTGATAGATTCAATATGTGGCTGGGATAGGCACTGGAGCACCAATGACAAATTCCAGGCCGTCCATTAAATACTGCAAGCATCAGCCTCAGGTACCATGGAGGAAAAACATGTAACTGGAGGGACTATCGTTAAAGATATCCCACCCATTAGCATGTGGTAAGCAACTAAGGCAGCCACGTAGACTTATTTAGTAGAGAGGGGATAACTCTACAGTAAATAGCCCTAGGTAGGAACACCAGCACAATGCCAATCTGACAGATAACACAGCAACACTCCAACAATTGGAGAGTTTCCACTTTGAGGCATACATTTTCCTCATGGATGGGAATGTTGAGTGGTAAATTGTATTAACAACCTCAGTTGAGAGACCAGAGTTTATGAGCTGGACCCCCTCAGAGAACAAGGTCAAGATTCCACATTTTTGGACAGGGATGGGATATTAAGCTCCCTTCCTGGGACAGGAGATCCCTCCTGATGGAATCACCCATGGAGTTCAATTTAGGAGGGACATAGATCCAAGAACTACACTCTGCGATGGTGAAATAAAGTGAGATGTACCTTGTCCCAGCAAACCCTCCCCAGAGCTTCCTGGAGCACAGCAATCAGCGAAAGTGTACATACCTTAGACATGGCCACATCTTTCAAACATTCTTTGAAAATCGAAAAACAACTACTATAACAAAAAATATTTACATGCTGCCAAAAGAGTTTTTCCTGTGGTTCTCATCCAAACTTCGATGAAATTTCTCGAAAAATGGCCAGAAGACGTGTGCAAACAGTGTGCTGAAAAGCCCTTTAGCACGTCACATTTATGCCTGTGCAACTATCTAAAAAAAACGCTGTTACTATTTACCCCGCTACTTTGTGCCCCGCGCTCCTCGCGGCTCCCGCAAATTTGTTCTCTCGCGGCTCTCGCGAATTCGTTCTTTTACAGCTCCCATGTTCCACGACTTTAACTCTGGATTATCACTTTGTTTGTTTTCTGCACTATCATAATAAATTTACTCATTTGCTTTCATCCTTGCTTTCCCCGCTTCTCCCTCCTCCCTCCTCCCTCCTCTCTCTCCTCCAAGCAGGCTGCTCAAACCTGAAGTGCATTACAGTAAATTGTCAAGTATTTTTAGAGTTTAATTGTCAATTATTAATTAGTATTTATATGAGATCTTAATGGTTACAATTTTAACTGCAATTAATAGGGTAAAAACAAAAAAAAATATTTAAAATGGGCATTTGTGGTCATGTGGAACGAATTAATTGATTTTTTGTGCATTCTTATGGGGACATTTGTTTTGGTGTACGAGCATTTTGGTTAACGAGCTCGCTCTTGGAACGAATTAAAATCGTAAACCGAGGTATTACTGTATATGAAAAAAAAATGTATTCAGCTTTATGTTTAACTGTGGAGAATTGGGGGATAGAGACATCGACTGGCCATGCCTGACTAAAGCTGTTGCTATTGCTGTTTTTTTTCTTTTATTTTTCTTACTGTTGTTCCTGTTGGAGCTGCTCACCTCTGCCACAAAAGTTGACCTGATATCAGCCTTCACCGTATGATCATTACCAAGGGATCAGTCTCAGGGGTCATCCCATCCTCTGGACATTATGAAGGCTAGAGGCAGTGCAATAGCTACATGCCACCAGTCACTGGCCTACAGACCACCACTGCATGAGTAAAAATAGGCACTGACCAAATACAACAGTGTGCCATAGATCAGTTTACCCTTCTGGAGAAACGTAGGGTTATGTCAGATTATGATGGATCCATAGAAATCTAAGGAAAGAAGTTAAGAAATGTAAATTGATTTCTAAGAAGTTTGGATGATGTGTCACTATGTGAAATTCTTAAACAGTTCTTGATTCACTGATCAATTCAATGAAAAAACAACTCAAAGATCAACTTTTTGCAGATTACAGTAAAAAAATAACATATATGTATACGATTTAACTGTCACAACTGGCTTGATGGAAATGCAGCACTCAGAGCCATGTTTTTAATGTACTGTGTATTTTAAATGGGTATTTGGCTAATGTTAGACAACTAGAAGAAATTTGGTCCATCAAAATTGTGTTATAGTCAGTCATAGGGAAAGAAAAAAAAAACTCCAAAGGAAGTGGCACTGTCATGCTGGCTGTGATGGACAGATCATGGAAATTCACACATTCACAATCCAATAATTTATCGACCTCAAATATTGCTTATCTCTTGAAACATGTAAGCAGTAGCAATGTTACAAGTCCGCCCCCTCTAATGTTAACCTAGATAAATTTGAGCTATAGGCACATATCTGTGCTTGTGTGGAGAGCACGGTTATACTTCATGACAGGCTCTGACACAATCACTTGAATTTAATTTAAAATACTCAATTTTTGGTCATACAGATGAAAGTAATGCAAACTGCAAATGGTCTACCTGTATTTCTCAAATCTCAGAGTAAAAACAAAATGTTGCATTTTTGTAAAATAATGAAAACATTTAGGATGTGTTGAATGAATATGTATAAATATAAATATGTGCTGAATGATGCCTAAAATTATGCCGCAATTAAAAAATTAAGAATGTTTTATTTCTCTCATGTGTTGAGCTGCAACTGACTTTCGAATTTACCAAAAAGACACAGATTTATGGCTGATCATTGTTTACTTCATTGCTGTACTTGTTTATTCATTTATGCATTTATTGTATGCAGCAAATGTTATGTTGTAATGCATAATATTTCAAACAACCCAATAAACAAACTACTTTTAGGCATTTAAGCTTAAAATTATTTTTGTGATCAGTCTTTCCAGGAACACAACTAATTATAAAGTCATGTCTTTATAAATGTACAAAATATTAACTTTATTTTTAAGTTAGAAAATAAGAAGAAATTGCAGATATGTGAATCCAACCCTGTATTGATCAATAATATCACTGTGTAACTTATATTATAACAGGTGGCATCCAAAAAAAGTACGACCTGGGTAATTTCCTGTCTGAGGTGAATTAATAATGTTTCCTCATTAAGCACCATTGAGGGGTGGATTGGATGAATTCCATCTCCGGAGTGGTTGAATTAATTAGATGTCACCCTAAAGAAGTAAATAAGACGTACCGTCACCATAATGACTGTAGAGAACTGAAGAAACGAGATGATGAATTAATTGAAAATCAATCTCTTGATGAAAGGTCCCTTTTTTACTATCCATAACAAGCCAGGAACCGCATCAATAATAGAGAAGATGAGATGTCCCTGAGACATATTTAAGACCCATCGGTGTCTGGACCTGGCTAAGTGCTGTGTTGTCACAAGGGAGAACGACAAAACACAGTTCGAGCTATCCAATGTCAAACTTACAGAATCTTAATTATCAAATCACTAAATAGACACTTATGTACAGGGTAAACAAAATGTGTAGAAACTGTATATTCGCAGACACTGAATTGAATGTGACATACAGTACTGGAATGTTTGCAGAATGCCATAGAAATGTAAAATGTGACATATCAATGCACTAACAGCACAATAAACGATTTAGTCCTAATCAAAGGAGGCGCAGACACCCACATCCAGTCGACCACTTACAGAAGAAAAACAGCTGATACTTTCTGATGGCATAAAGAATGAAAAGTTCTCCATCATGCTTCTCAAAGCAAGTGCTAAATATTTCTGGGTACTTAATTCTGAGCATATGTTTAATTACTGGTTAAATGTCACATAGAATGAATACAGCTTATGCTGCACATCTGAGGTGTCATTGAACCATTAAAATAATTGCTCAAGAAACAACACCACTTTTTGAATCGTTCTTAAACTCAGGGTTTTAAATACATGTCACCTGTCATGTTGAAGATCGTCTCTGGGTGGAATGGTCTTGTTTGGACAGGGGGTTGACTGCCATCTGGATGGCTACATGTCAGAGCAGTTAGTCTGAGCCAAACATTTAAGCTGCTCCAAAATGAGACACTATCAAGGTCACCATGTGGTTTTAAATACATTAGTACATCTAGCTTTTCCTGCACATGCCAGAAAAAGAATGAATGATTATAACTGCTGTCCTCAATTTCCATTCCTCCCTGATGGTTTATCTACAAAGGGATATGGGAAAAAAGTTCAACATGCATATTGTGAATCATGATTATACATAAAGTGAAAAGATATAGAGTGGATGTTGTGGTCAAATCTGTCATTCATTTCAATAAAAAGATCAACATACTCCTGTGGAGGGAAATAAATCAGGTTGAATTTGGAAGCCAGGAAATCAGTGTGAGGGAAACATAAAAGAGCGTCTTTTGAGGAAGAGCATATTGACATTAGGATGCGGTATAAGAGTCTGCAATCATTGGGATAAACAATGTCATTGAAGAGACCCCACTCAGGGTTGATTAGACTGATTCTACCTCTCATCAAACTCTGAAACACTTTGGAGAAGTCTGAGGCATGACCCCTTTATCTTTATATAGAATTTGAAGGCAGTCCCACCTCACCACACACTCAAGCAGAGAGAGCTGCCATTCACTCAAGTAGACAGTCCTACATTAAGCCCACCTAAGGGCTGCCTCTTTTAAGCACACCCACGCTAAAGACGAATGTGCACTGTTTTGATAACTCCCTTGGTGAGTCTAAAGTATAGCATGTCTTAAAGTCTTATATAATGATTTTGTAATATGTATGAAATACCTTTAAAAAACATAAAAAATAAGATCCAATTGTGCTTTAGTCTGATTATATGTTAAAATAACACACACACACACACACACACACACACACACACATAATAAAAACTTGACCTGTACTATAGTGGGTTTTTTTTGTTCATTTTATTTACTTATTATTACAAACTAATTTTTAGTTACTTAAAAATATCTATGAATAAATAAAAGTTGATTGAACTTGTTTTTTTTTTTTGTTTTTTTTTACTAAGCAACCAGGAGTTTTTACATTTACATTTTATATTTTTAAACATATATAAATGTATAATCCATAACAGTTTGGCTAGAGACAAAACTAGACAGCACCTTCTAATATTCAAATATCAACAGATTTATGTAAGCACATGATATTAAACCTTGACTGAAACTTTGGTGGACGACAGAAGGCCATAATAGGTGAGATTTAATGTTATAAATCAAATGTTTTATGTGTTTAGCTCCAATTGATGTTCATTGGAAAATACTACATTACCCTAAGAGAAAGAATAAGGGGGGGAAAGGCTGAGGCTCTGAAACAAAGCCAAATCCTGCCAGCACAATACCATCAAAGCCAAAAGTGAGAGGAAACTGTGAGTTTCCAGCATGTGTCTGGCATGTGGCAATGTCCCGACAGGTTATCTGCTCTGAGGCAGAGATAATCAAGAAAGCAGAACTGTCTCTGGGAAGGAAGTGATTCTAATCCCAATAACCCAGACCCCTCTGCATGGGGAAATCTATGCCGATCTGTCACTCAGCACAGCTCTCTGGTCTTATTGACAGCTAACATGTCTCCCGGCAAATAAATTCAGTTGGGCCATGGCAAGTGTTGACATTTCTGGGTTAGTACATTCTCTTGAAATTATTAAAGACACAAAAGTTGGAATAGGGCGCTTAGAGTATGCCCTCATTATGTTCATCACAAGTGTGTGTTATATTTCCCGTGCAAATTGTAGCTATTTTTCACTCTGCATTAGTTCCTGTTGACCAGTCAGTAAAGATACAGATATATAGTGTGTTTCCGAAAACAGTCCTCAACTTTTACCAGCAGAATTTCTCTGTCCCTCTAGATCCACCCACTAGAAAATGACTCACAGAAAGAGATGTTAATTGCATGTAATAAAAAAAGCTAAGTGCAGACAATAATCTTTTGTTCTTTCGAAAAAATTAAGCACAATATCTGGCTTGAGGAAAATAAAAATCCTCCATTATAAATTAATTCTCTACTGGGAAGACAAATTGTTGAAACATGTCAATCTGCGTTCAAGTAACTGCAAAAACTAACATCTGGATTGACAGACCATGCAGACAGAAAAGTGCACAGAAGCTTGGGGAGGTACAAGATCAAAAATGTTGTCTCTCTGGGAGTGCTTGTGGGTTGTGGTAGTCTGTTTAAATTCCTGACAACATGACAGTCCATGATCATAGTCCTACAGTGAGCATCCCAGGGACAGATGAATGCTAAAGATTAATTATATGATTAGCTCTGCCTCCACACATTTGTATGTGGTCTTCAAGATTCAGCAGAAGAAATGCACTGCAACACTCGGTTTAATCTAACTCATTGTACAATAAAGCCATCACATTGTGAGCAGAGAAGGGATTTCTTTGACCACAGGAAGCCTAGTGCTTCTTTATTACTGACATAAAGAGTGTTGTTGTGCTGTTTATGGGGAAAGAGTGGAAAAAGGACCTGCCAAAATCTATGGGGGTGTCTCAGAATGGTATCTTTGTGTAGTGGTCGACCAATATGGGTTTGTAAATGTGTTGAGAGCAATATCTTAGAGACCATAGAAAACAATAGCTGATAGAAAACAAAACATAAAAGACAATTTAGTTAAAAAAATTAAATAACACATGCAGCTGTTATTCGTAACAAGGACTTATTGGGATTAAGTGAGGTGAACAGTCCAGAATACAGACAGCCATGGGATGAAACATCAGGGCAAGCAACAATTTCAAAATCAGGACAGTAAGTCTGGTCATAACAGGCAGAAAATCAGGGCAGGCAGTAAACAGCAGGATACATGTTACAGACAAAGTGGTAGGCAGGCAGCAAAGATTTATGCAAGTTAATCCAAGGCAGAGTGAAACACAGTGAATGGTAACTCCCAGAAATGTAACCAGGGCAAAAACGACTTGATGAGTCATTGATCGCACCAAATTATCATACACAAGGGGTTTAAATAGTCTGGTTGACAACGAATAGGTTTGCATTAATCAATCTAGGTACATGTCAGGGGTAGGTGCTGGTGTGTGATGCGGAGACAGGCAAGGAGACGTGGGATCAAACTGAAACAGACTTTATTATTATTATTAATAACCAAAAACAAAAAGGCACTTCTTAGTGCAAACTCAGAGAGAACATGGGAGACATCCACACACATGAAACGCTAATGCTACAATAACGTACAACGACGGACCAAGACAAGGGAACACGAACCGGAATAAATACACAGGGAAATGACAAACACCTGGGAGAACAATGAAATACTGATGACAGGTGCAGGAAGGGCATAGGGAGAGACACAGAGGGGACCCGGAAGTGAAACATTTGACCGTGACAACAACATGACCAGATCACGACAGTACATGGGCTCTTAGAAAATGCAGTGCAGTACTAAATGCGAGTACTCAGGTGCGTAAGACCGTCGGTGGCTAATTGAGGAATCTTCACTGGAGTGTTATTGTTAACTAAAACATATTTTTTGAAATTGAAATGGAAAATTTAAATATTAGATGAACAACTTCACCCTTAACCCTTATTCTTAACCCTTTGATGCGTACGATCACATCGGTGTGATTAGAACGGTCAGTGTGTCATGTGATCAACTGCTAAATTCAAACGTGTTTTTGCGCATTATCTGCCGCTGATCCAGAGACAGACGTGCTCAGAGTTTGTCTTATATCAGAACTATTCAGTGTTTTTAACCACATAAGGTTTTTTTTAGGTTTCAGACATTTGAATTATCATAAGTACTCGCAAAACAATACAATTTTAGTTTGAAAAATAAACACTGATGTCTATAAAAGGAGACATAGCAATTGTTCAATTATAAATTGATCAGATAAATCAGACACACATTGCATAAGAAACTACAATGTAGTCAACAATCTATTCTTCTGCTGGTAACATGCTGGGGGCTCAGTGAGAATATTTAAAAATTACATGCAAAATGGTTAATGGAAAATAATGAAAATTACCTACTGAAATAAAGAATTGTAAATTGTAAATTTACAAAAAAAAACTGTAAATTGAATAACTGAAACTGAATTAAAATATAAAAGGAAATAAATAAAAATATGAAAACATGACAACAACTCACACAATGAATACAACTTTAAATTTAAAAGCTAATTCAAAACATTGATCATCGTCATAAGCATTTATTCCCCGCTCATTTGCTTAGTCCGCTTCACACAATTGAACACATCAATAAATACTACAATTGCACCTAAATAAAACTAAAATAACACTTACAAAACAATTAATATATATATTAGTACAAACAGTATTTGAAATAAGACAAAATATTCAAGTTGAAATTGATTATTTGATGAGATAGGGTTAGTATAGTGGAACTCACTTATCTCGAGCTCGGTTGACTGACCACTTAACATGGGTTATCTCGATCCGCGCGATGATATTACCGAGTTCACTGCGTATGCACTGAGTTCGCGTTGCACGTGCATCACGCTCCATATGGTCACTCACTCCAAAGACGGTTCACTCACACTTGCAGCACAGTGCCGTGCAGCCGCAGAAGAACTCACAGAAGTGGCTGAAAAATTAAGCCGTACAGATGCTATCTTGGACAAGGAGGTACAGGAGTTAACCATCAATATCTAGGAATTGCGAGATTACATTGGGATGGACAAAGGCAATGTTACTGATAGAAGTTTAAAAGCATTTGTTTTCAAGCAGAACATTAAAGGCAAAAAGCAACAAAGCATTTTAGAGATTGTAAAGAAACCATTGTAACCGTGTACAATACTTTTCAGAACTGAGTCAGAGTGAAATGACTGTGTTATGAGTGAAAGTGTTTGTGTGTGTTGTGATTGTGTTTACACTCGCCAGCGAGTTTAAAATTCCACAATCCAATGGCAATTGTAAAATGGTTGGGCCCAAAAGACCAGTTCCTCATAATACAGGTTTTGAGAGAGATTTAACATATATTGAAAAGATTATGTTCAGTACTAAGTGTGACCTGCACTCAAGAACCCAAATATTCAATTCAGACCCATTTTTCATCCAATTAAGCTTCAGATACAATGCTTTAAGAATATTTAGGATGGTAGCTTCAGTACCAAAATGTCATGACATTGCATTTTCAAACATATATAGCCCAATAAAGTGTCTGCGGTGCAACCATCTTTGTTTCACATCATTAAAAACAGTGCAGGCCCTGGTGATGGCAACTCCTTCATTAAATTAAAGGGCATTTCCTGAAAGAGTTTCTGGCTGTGTTGATTACTATCTACATCTCCAGTACACGTAAATAATCTGACTCAAGCAATGAAGCATAAAGCATATAATGACTTTGTGTAGATAGTTGCAGATTTGAAACATGACCCAAAAACAAGCTTGTGGGTGTAAACGCGTCCCAGTAATGAATCACTTATTGAGAAATTAATAAAATAACTAGTATTTACAGGCTAGTCTTACTAAACCGTACACCTTTACATTGAACTTTCCCAACATGCAGCTTAATCTAGTTTCCTAAAACAAGAAAAAAAAACTGCATAGTCTATACATGATGACATAAGTAGTACTTACAAGTGAGATTCTCCAGTTATGCTGCATGTAGCTATATTTTCTGCAGCAGTGAACAGAATATAGCGGCTAACTTTGCTCATCACAATGGCTGCAGTCTGCTTTCACCAATCACTGAGTGTAACTCAAACCTCATACACATGATTGCATCCCATTTCACCTAATGCAAACATTTATCAAAACATGTCCCACAGAGCAACATGAGTGTTTTCATTAAGAATATATTGGTATGTTGTCAACCTTAAAACAATAATGCTTTTTGCTCTGATTTGTTTCTGCATTTGTAATTTCACAAGCATATGCATGTTGTAATATGGCTTGTAAAAGGAGAAAACATTTGATATTTTGATTGGTTTGTTTAAATATGACCAGAATATGAACTTTTCAATATGAAAAGTCAGTGTTGCAGGAATAATTTACATTTAAAAAGACATTCAAATAGGAATCTTTTTTTTTTTTTTACCTTGATGAGCATGAGAGAATCATTTCAAAAGCATATACAAATCTTGCTGAACATAAACATTCGCTTTCATGGGAACTCGGGCTGCGTCGAAAGCACTAGTGGAACGATATGCCCACGCCACCTCAGTGACGACGGCCATAGGGGTGTCGCAGCTCTTTCCGAAAGTGCCCTCGTTCCGAAAGCAGAGAGAGGCCAAGATGATAAACCCTCATGAATGTGTGCGGCGAGGACCAGCCAGCCGCATCAAAGACATCAGCCAAGGAAACTCAGAAGGAAGTCTTGGAAGCAGCCACGCCCCGAGTGGAGTGGGTCTGGATGCTCAGAAGAGACAGTCCAGCCGACTCCAGGCGAGAAATATAGCCTCAGCTATCACCCTGACCAGATAGAGTCCGGGACCCACTCGAGGATACCGGAAGAACAGCTGGTCGGACCCATGCCACAGGAGGATCCTGGTGGACATAGAACCCAGTGCTCACACTGGGATGACCTTGTTCTTAAGGGGGGAGAGGACAGAGCTTCTAGCCACAGAGGAAACTGGGACCGAGGGCGAGTCCCCCGAAGGTATGAGGTAAGCAGAGCAGCCACATAAACCTCTCGGGAGAAGAAGCCCTAAGCAACGCTGTCTCGCAGGAAACAGCCGAAGGGATAAGGTAAGTGCAAGCAAAAGTGGGGTGACAGAGCTAGGTCAAGAGGAAACTCCAGACAGGTACGCCTTCCCCCCAGAGGCGAAAGTGCGGAGCTTCGTGGATGGAGAGCTGTGGGAGAGCACGTCTTCCGGAGAAGACACTAAACTCCCAGGGCCGCACCAGCTCTCATCCGTATGGAACAAAGAAGATACGACTATACAGCTGGAACCTCTAACCGAGAGGGGAACATTCCCATGCTCCAAACTTCAGGTTTTTTGGAGTGTGCTTCCTGTTCCATGACCAGAGCCTGCTAGGGGTCTACCACAGTGAGTAGGCCCCTGAGCCTATCCTTGAGCGTATCCTTGTTTTTATTTGATGATACTATGCGCAGGACCCCATGAGAGATATCTGGCGGCGAGAACTCATGAAGGGAACCAGCACCCCCAAGGCGGGTCTCTGGTCCTTGAAGAGCGTCCACCACAGGGCCCGGATTCAAGGGGAATGCCTGGGTTGAAGCCTCTTGAACCCTCCTCGGAGGGGGCGACTCCACCAGAACCGCACCGTTCTAGATGGGAACTGGGAAGGGCGCGTAGAAGAGCAAATTTAAGGGCTGGGAATCCATTTACCATGAAAACTGAAACTTTGTTTTCAAGTAAAACGCGGCTCAACGGCAGATGCCATTGGAGCGGAAGAAAAGAGGAGAACGTTGCGCAGCCGAAGATTAACACGCGACATGTGAACGGCCCTAGATTCATGATGATAATGATGATGATGATGATGATGATGATGATGATGGAATATTGAAGTACATTGTACAATACAATTAAAAACAACAACAACAACATTTTTTATATATAAATATGTGTTGAGAGAATACATTAGGTGTCAGAAGACTAAAAATTAACACATTTTAAAGCATCTATTGATCTTTTAAGACAGGCTTGTTTAAAATGGATGAACTAATGCTAATTTATACATATTAAAATGTTAAAATATGCAGAAATTGACCAAGTATTGTTTATTACTGATATAGTACCAATTCATCCTACTGTGAGTGAGAGAGCAAGCAGGTGATTAAGAAAGATCAAATTTGACATAAAGACATAATATTTGGCTCCCAACTTCCATTCAAGATTTTTCTGTAACTAATTAGCCTTACAATGTGAACGTACTGATTTCAATTTAAGCCACATGTGTATGGAAATCACAACCTTGCTATGATTTATGGACATTCTGATTGTGGCTCTCCATTGAATTCTCCTCTTCCTTCCTCTATCTATCACCTCTGGCTAACATGCAATACAATACGGCAGATGAAGTTAGTCATTTTACAGTTGTTCCAGTCTACACACATGCTGTTCCTTTGGCTTTGAGCTCTCACATGTCCCTGCTGGAACATAAGACAACGGTTGAGTC
Organism: Rhodeus uyekii; assembly: GCA_037043235.1. Classification (NCBI taxonomy): domain Eukaryota; kingdom Metazoa; phylum Chordata; class Actinopteri; order Cypriniformes; family Acheilognathidae; genus Rhodeus; species Rhodeus uyekii. The sequence goes on from JAWRVZ010000120.1 coordinate 1,215,350, forward strand.
CAAGCCTCTTCAGCAGAAACCTGCTACTGGCTAGGTGTCTGGCAACCCTGCTGTTGACAAGCTTCTCCCTAAACAATAGCTCTCTGCTAATCCAGAACCAATGAATTTTAATGGGGCAAAGGAAGAAAGAGAGAGAAAAAAGATTCACTAGAACTAGCATAAGATTACAAGTAAAAAATAAAATGAGGTGGGGGGGCTGTCTGGTTTTTAAAAAAATAGTGAACAGGTGCTTTGTGATGAATCAGAAATGCTTCTCTCTCATGTATGAAGTCTTTGATGTTTAGATAGCATTGGACCTTAGGCACACAATATACTAATAAGTAACTTATTTTTTATCTGCGGCATGCCCTTTGAAAGTAAAGTGGTATAATTTTAGTTATAGCAAAAATTCAAAGTGGCACTGGTCATGTCTTTTTGATCACAGCCTGTGAAAGAGACATAAATGTACATCTGTTAACCTGTCTGCATCTATCATTAGACTTTACAAGCTTTTGTTGACAATCATATTTATATGATTCCTATTTATGTGTTGGTAAATAAACAAATAACACAAAATGAAAGAGGTAAGGGATACATCACATTAGTATTGTGAAAATTATGTGTGTGTGTGTGTGTGTGTGTGTGTGTGTGTGTCTTTGATTGCAAAATATGCACTTAGTATCGTTGAAATACTTTGTAACCACCAAATCAATAAGATTTCTATGGCTATAACACATTCTTCTTTCTTCTTTTGTACAGTATTTGTCAAAATGGTACGAGATAATTTAAAGTAAATTGTATATCATAAAAAAAAGTTAGATCAGAAGTAATCCAATTGATAGGCTATCTATTTTTTCCAGAATAATTTCATAATTTCACACACTATTGCAGTGGTATTTGGCTGTTATTTTAAGACTAGTTTTGCTATAAATATAGATGCATTGACTGCAGCATGAAAACTTTATACACTGAATGCCCACAACCTGCACAACTTAATTCATTTACTGTGAGAATGACAGTTCTGCACTAAACCACACATCGTTGACTGGTTGATTTCACAGCTAAAATTAATATTTTCTCTTTTTTTCTGCCCTTAAAGCCTTGGCATCCATAATCAAGTCATCAATCATGTAGTGTCTTGGATCCCCCATTTTTGCTCCCTCAAAGCCACTGCATGTCATTCTCAATGGTTTTGTTCAATCAGGGGGCCTGACAGCTGAAAGAAAAAGAAACAATTCTTACAAAAAGAACCCCTACTCAACTGCCAGCCATTTAAGGAAAATATGAGCAGTAAATTTAGAGCTGTAAATTCAGTCGAGAAGCTGTCAGCATTTCAAATGCACCCACGCCTCAGAGATCATGGTGAAGAAAGCCATTATAGATTATGTAAAATGTGATCAAGATCTCAGAAATCAGGTCATTTATAACATATACAGAAATTAGCTTTTCTTAAAATGAACTGTGTGTTGGTTTTGGTCAGAAATCAGACCTTAGGTTAACATGATGACAAATTACGTATTTATATATAATCCATTAAAACTTCCTTTCTTGATATTGAGCTAATGGAAGAGGGTTATTAGAGGGCAATGCAGACTCAGCACTGTAGATAGAAACTTAATTCCCTCATATAATTAAGAGGGAGGGGGACTTGTAGGTCTGCAAGAATCAATTTCAGTAAATGTCAATGTTCCTGTTAATCAATCAATGCATCGATTTTTGTTTAGCCTAGTTAGACAATGCTGTCATATTGACATGACAGAAAGATTACTCTGGCATTAATGAAAATCCGTCAACTCTACTCTTCTTGCTGTACTTTTCATAGGAACCTTTATTTAGCTCACCTAGTTTAAATATAATTAATGACTGTGAGTCTCTTTAGAATGGAACAGTATCCTTGGTTGAATGAAAGGATATCTCTAGACTCAGAAGACAGGTTCTAAATCCTAAGTAAGTCTTCAGCTCTGGCCAGTTCCTGAGAGGCTCCACACAACATAGCAAAATACCTTGTTTGGCTAGACTAGATGGGGCGGTCGATCGATGGTAACAGGATGCAGGTCTCTCAGCTTTCAAACAGTGGGCTGGTTTTGTGGTCAGGTTCAATTGGGTAATCAATCGACAATTTTGCTGGCCCTCATATAAGATGATCCACAGAGTAGTGATGAGGCAGCAGACTACAGTACCTGAAATTTTCCCCTTTTTTCTTTTATACAGTACTGCCATTTATTGCTTGTGCAAATATTATAAAATGCTTGGAACATGATGAATAAATATATAAAGGAAAATAAAATATAAAATGAATAAATAAAAATAAAGGTGGTCAAATATGGATCAGATTCCGGTCAGAGAATCAGGAATGGAGAAGTGATTTTTGATTGTGTTTTTTACAATCCAGTTTATGCAGCTGTAATATTATATGGGTGGGTGTGTGTGTGTGTGTGTGTGTGTGTGTGTGTGTGTGTGTGTGTGTGTGTGTGTGTGTGTGTGTGTGTGTGTGTGTGTGTGTGTGTGTGTGTGTGTGTGTGTGTGTTTGTTATGTAGTGCATGAACGAACACATGACATGGAACATACTCACCAACAAAAACAAAGATCATCAGTCATCTAATACCAGTGTGCGTCACTAATAACGGGACGCTAACAACAATAACAAAATATTCGTTGCTAGGACAGGCAATCTGATAAAACATGTATCACTCTTTCAGTTTCAGGAGTGAGTCTTGTTTTATATTTCTCACACACATGGAATGATTGCATTTAAATGTTGTTGTCACTCCCCAAACTTTACAGTGTGTGTGTGTGTGGCTATACTATTTTAAGTGTATCATTCAATGTAACTTCAGAAATGCCAGACAGATAACTGCCAGGTTCACCTGCTCAAACTAAAACCACTTACCATTTTGTCCTAGATTAATTTAATTGTGTTCAATCCACTTAAATATGTTTAACATTTACATTGACTTAATATTGTTTTTGTTTTTTTTGTGTTGGGATTACATAAATTAATTTTGTTGCATTCCCAACTGAAAATGGGTGGAGTATTTGTAGTTCCCAGCATGCTTTGGAAATGGCTGGAGAGTCAATGTTGAAATTAAGTGTTATTTTATGTGAAGGGAAAGCAAGCGAATGCTTAATGTTCAATGAGGTTGGACATTTAGCCCTGGAGAACCCAAGAACGCTTTTCTTCTTAGGAAGATTATGAACCATGCATTAAATTACTGCTATAAGTTCACTGAACACAAACATGTCCACTTTTTTTCAATTTTAGGGATTGGGATTAGGGCCAAATTTGACCCATTGGGCTTTAGGTGTACCAAATCTCATCGATGGACTGTTTTTGGCGAGGAGCTGTATTGAGACATTGTCTCCGAAAGAATACGAAAATGGTCTCAGTTTCCAAAGTCAGTCTTTTTTTTTATTTCTTCACTGGCCATTTTGTTGTCTACAAAGTGGATGACAGAGAGTAGCAGGTTGAATCGGTTGCGACTCATTACGTCTGCCACAGGCCCATAAAGAACTTCATTTTCCCAGTACTGACGTACTCCAGACATTTGAACTAATCCAATCCTGAGATACATTCCTAGAACTTGTTCTATCTCCTTTACTAATGTGTCTACACATTTCCCATGCTTTTGAACACTTTATTGATTGGTATTTTCTACAATATTTCCCAACATATCAAGGAAAACAAAGCGTTGAAAGTTAACCAGTGGCGTGTGACATCCTGGTAAGACTCAACCTGTTCACCTTGAAAGTGCACATCAGGCAACTCAAAGCCTTTCTTTTGCCAACTGTGAGCTTTTGGTTTTTGGCACGATCTGGATCCATCTGTGGGCTAGCAGTCTCGGCAAACGACACATCTTCATCGCTTCATCACTTCATCACAGTCACTGTCTTGGGCAGAAGATTCACCACTATCATTTTCATGCGGTTGAAACAATTCATCAGAATCGCTATCATTGTCTAATTCAGGTCCAAAGTCACTATCTTCAGCTTCAAGTTGCTCCAATACTTATCTTACAGTGATCTTTCTCTGTTGCTTTTCCTGTCCTAAAAAAGGAGCAGCCATACTCCCTGAAATTATATACTACTTTATTAGTCTCTGGTCCTGTACTACTGAGGTAACTTAGTAAAATATATTATACAAATTAATTTATTTAAAGGCTCTAGCCAAATACAGGACTGTCACTATTCTCCATCAAAGACAGTCAAAAATTATTTTTTTTTTTAACCCATACACCCAGAGGGTCATTTTTGGCCTATCGTTTTTTTAACTCTTTTTTAGCTCAGAGTCGCTAATATATCCAAAAAGAATATAAAACACACTTCTGGGCATTCTGCAAGCTAATACTAAATAGATTAACAAAAAATACACCATTTTACCAACCGCTGGTTTGCTGCAAAGATTATTTTGCTTGGGTAGGTTTCCAGCTCAACAAAACAGCATGTGGTCAGCCATGTCCGGTCTCCATTATGTCTCCCTGTCATTTCAGTAGTACCTATTTAATTGTTTCTTGTTAGATAAGTCATGCAAAAAAATTCTACCACTACTACTACAAAAAAATAATACATTACAACCACAATGACTTTATGATAATTTACTTATGTTAGTATTTTTTTTATTTATTTTTTTACTTTAAAATTTTAAAAGCAAAATATGTATGGGTGCTATAAAATCAGAGAAATATGAATATTATAAATTTTAAGCAGTTTGAGCTGGGAAATAGTTAAAGGCAGCTATAAGGCTATTATTGTCAAGAGTGGGATAACTATCAAACGAATGCACATTTATCATAGTTTATGTTATTTTTATCTATACTACAGGGACAGAAAAAAGTGGAGAGTGGGGTAATTGTTACACTTGTGACAAAGGAACAACTACTGAGAGATGTGCGTGTACACCTCACTCCCCTGATCTCAAGAGGCACAGTATAGTGACTTATAGTTTGTTCCAAGTCTTTAACTTCCTTGTTAGTGCGCCTTGTGTTTGCATTATCTATGTAATTTATGTAATCTATGTAATCCCTCCCTCCTCCTCCTCATCCTCCTCCTCCTCTGCACATGCCAACACAAAATTATACATCCTTATAATTTTCTTTTTTTGTGTGTAATCAAAATTAAAAACATGTTTTTTTCCCATTGTTATTAGCAATGATAAGGGAGTTTTTTAGATGGCTAGAGTTATTTTATATGGGAAAAAAATGACTTGAGATACATGCAATTTATGCGTGTATCTCAAGGTTTTACTGTACTCTAACTCCTCCCAAAATAACAATTTCAGAAACTACTGACATATTATTAAACTATATATTGAGAGTATGACATGTAATGTTTAGTGAAGCTTCATTCAAGCATCAACTGCAACAATGTTAACAAAACTGCATAGACTAAGAGATTGATCTTGGGTTTTCAGAATCAATAGCAAGATCTTTAAAATTAAGTTTTGTACGTTTTTGGGATTTCCAAAGTTAATTCACTTCATCTGCACTTTTATGCATTGTGTGTGTGGCACAAGTTGAGAAGTTGAAGTAGAGAAGAGATGCATATTTAAAGTTTGTATTATAGATAAACAATTTAATTATATCATATCATGTCACAACATACAGTATAGTGAGAATAGTATGTAACTGCAATGTAAACAGTGTGGTGCGTCAATGCATTTAATGCATGTTCCGTTTCATCCCTATTTGCTTTAATATATATATACAGTATATATATATATATATATATATATATATATATATATATATATATATATATATATATATATATATATAATATTAACAATAACAGAAGTTATCAAATCGAACTTTAATTGACCCAGGTAGAAAATATAGAATGTTTAGAGCATATTTTTGAGTTTATTTTATTAGTCACATTCTTCAATTTATTGAACAGTCAGTAGATTTGTTTGTAATTGGCTTTAGTAATTAAAGTAATCCAATGATCAGTTTCATTGGTGTGCTACTGTGGGTGAGGAACGGCAGAGTGTCAGAATACTGAGAACAGGTGGGAATGAAATCTAAAATATACACGAGGCCAGATCATCACAGCACAAAATATGTTCAACAGAATACAGCCTCCATTTCACAGGTCTAGATGTACTATCCATTCCAAACAATAGCACCTATTTCCAGCCAAATGTAAGTGTGAAAATATGTGAGAAGGTTTGGGAAGAGGTCAGGTGCAACTGCAAAAAAAAACTTTGTTCCACAGTCATTTTCCATCCCTCTGTCCTTGAAAGGTGTGAGACAAAAGCATCTTTTTCAGTTTACAGGAAACTGTAGCATGATGAGGTTGCTGAAGGACAGTATCATTTAGGGGGAAAAACATTAATTCTTTAATGCCTTTTCTCTTCACATCACCAGAAATGTATTTCTGATCATTACGTATCTTATCATCCGAAATTTCTATTTGACGATCTAATGATCCAGCAGTGGGGAGATTTATTTTTGGTTAGTAGCTCTGGGAATGTCATCATTTTATCTCTACCATTCCAACAATTCCTTCTTGATTACATTTCTCACACTCTTTAGATTATTTACAAGGATTTTGATATTCTCTCTTTCTCATTATTTCCAGTCTATCATTCCCAAAGGCCATTGATCTAAGATTCAGTCTCAGGCGGCTTATTTAAAAGAGTTAGTGTCTACAATACAAACTGATACAATTGAATTCTGCAGAATTCAGAATACAAGTGAGGTTTAGGTACACCGAAATACATTGGAAAAGCTTTGCAAAAAAAATAAAAATAATAATAATAGCAAAAAAAATAAATTATATATTGCAATTTAATATTCATATTAAAATTAACTTTAAAACCTAAGTAAATCAATAAATTGTACAATATTATACTTTGGTTGCTTCTAATGTGTACATTAGCAAGGATATGGGTTTTCAGGATTAAACAACACATTTTGGTAAGGCAATGCACTGTTTTTTTTTATTTTATTCATTTTTATTTGAGTTTAATAGCAACTCAACATTTAAGTTTTTTCCTCCTGTAGAGTGATAGAGGTTTAGGGACTGATGTTTCAACAAAAATAATTAACTGTCCTTTTACTTCTTTGATTTAAGCACACACTCAAATTGCTTTTTTTAATAGTAAACTGCAGCCTCTGTGAGTGATCTGCTTGAGAACTTAATGAACGAATTGTCCTTCATTTATTCATTCCTATTTTATGTTAGCTGCTCTCTAATACTCCAACTGATGGGGTCTCTGTTCAACACAGCAAAGTGCCAGAACAGCAGACATTACGACATCCTCCCTCTACACCCATTAAACTTCTGAAGCAACGTTCATTTTTAATGGAGAATTGATCTGTGTAAATCAGAGCCAGATAGGGGCCCCTTTTCTCAGATAATCTGATAAAGAAAGCTTGCCGTTTTCAGACCTATTTACAACAGTAGCCTTCTGGAAAGGGGTGAGCCCTGTTCTCTACAGCTTCGTGGACCATAATCGAACTAGTGAGAGGCAGATCAGAGATTCAGTGGGTGTAGAGCGAGAGAGAGGGGTAGGGGTAGGTGGAGTGGGTAATCGACAAATCTATCCTCATGCTTAGCTTGGCTGGCTCTCTCATTTGGTTCAAAGTGGGTGCAGATGGATTTTAGATGGAATGGCCTTAGCAAGCGGTAGCCTGTGACACATGTCAACGGCAAGACAGCTCAGGGCTTTTGCAAAACTCGAGGTTTGTGCCAAAATTATCATACTTGTCATGATTAACATTTCCTAGTTGTCAGCACACTGTAAAGAACAAATACAAAAGTTACTCATACATTTATTTGAGTGCATTACACGCCCATAAATATTAATTGCAGCTTCATTGTCCCTTTATTGTCATTTTCAGTGCAGTTTTGTCCAACTTGGCTTATTTGAACCTGTGTGGGCTGCACACCTAATTGCTCTTTGGTTTGACATGTGTAATTGTACTTAAGCACCTTACAGGTATTACAGTGTCATTTTACAGAGAATTAGTGGAGAATTGATCTCTTTACATCACCATAAATGCTCACTTGTGAACTCGCAGACATTTCTCCTGAGGCCTCATGTATAAAACTTTATGTAGATTTCATACTAAAAGGTTTTCAGACTTATTAAACCATGCATATGTCAGAACCTGCGCAAAATTCCCTTTATATATATTTATATACATATAAACTGAACTTTTATGTATGTCAATTCTGTATGCATATTCCTATCCACATTATCCCATGTTTAATGTTATAAGACATTAGGAAAATATGAAATAAGGACTATGGGTGTTACATTGCATTGTTAAAAACGTATTCAATATCCTTGTCTTGATTTAGAATATATATAAGCTATCAAAATATCCGTAAAAGCAAAATTCTAAAAAATAATTTTTAGAGCTGTTCTCATTATTTGCCATTGGTCAAATGGTATTTGTAATATTTTTAAACAAATCATATGTGTGCATTTTTGCCTATAAGGTAAAAATATGTTGCATATTTGAACATATTTTTAACGAAAACGGGTAGACCTCAATTTTATCTTTTTTTTTCACTTCATTGTAAATACTTTTTTTTTGACTCAGCACATCACTGACAAAACATTAAAGTGATTTTATGAACGCAAGGGAAGCAATGCAAAGACGGTGCTTTTCAACAACTTGGCACTTCAAAACATCTCGTTATCCTCAGAGGCATCTCTATCATTTTGCTGCTGGAGTAATAGTGTTGTGAATCGGTCGGTGAGGCTTAAGAGGCAATGATATAGAAATAGGCACTGATCCTTTGCTGCAGTGGTGGCCTTTTGTCACACTATGACTTAATAATGTGACACAATCTGAAAATAGTCGTTTTCTGAACTTTATTTGATTAGTTTTGGATTAACAAGGGAGCTGTATGTTCTGAAACTTACAGGATATTTATATAATGCAATGACCTCTTGCATGTCAAACGATTTATCATTTAATGACCATGGTATTTAAGCTAAGTTTTATTTTATTTTTTTTTTTTTACAAATCCGATATGTGTATTTAAAATTGCAATTTCAATTACTTTTTGTGTATATGCAATATTTATACATAAGATCCCTGCTGAATCATGGCAGTAGCAGAGAAGTTTTCTTTTATTCATTCGCATCTCCTTGTTGATCTATATTTTGCTGCAGTCTTGCATATTTCCAAAATTGTGAAGTGTTGACTGTCACAAGAAAACTACATTCAACCAAATATGCTTTCACTCTACTTTGCATGCAATCAAAGACACAACGTTCACTGCAAAGCCTTTTGCACTGTCAGATGGGGCATCTTAAATTATTGGTTTAGCATGTGGTAGAGGGAAAGAACAAAGAGCAAATCTGAAAAAGGTCAATGAGGACAGGGTCTCTGAGTGCGTCAGCGAGGGCTCAGATAATAGACCTAATGAAGATGTAATGCACATGGGCATTATGGGTCATGCCGTGCCCTGCATTAAAATTATGTGCAGAAATAACACTGCAAGTCAGGCCAATCATTTCTGTGTATTGACACGTTATGCTGTAAGGACAGCTTTCCCCTTTGAATATTGAATCACACTCTGTTTTCTGTCTCTCCACGAAAAAGGTCATTGCATGAGTGGTCTGTATAAAATTTTATAGACACAATAGCCCTTCCACAGCAAAATGAGTATTTTATTTTCTAATGGTTAGGAATACAAACTGATGCAACATAGATAGATGTATAGATCAATATTAGTCTTGGATAGATGTTAGTATTGGTCCAGTCTTGGTGCCGGCTGCCTGATATGTAATGGAAGTCGTAGGATAAAGGTATTTTAGCATCTGTCATTTCATTTCCATTTGAAAACTGCTGCTTTTTTCTACCCAATCCTTTAAAATAGACCACTGCACATTCTTATGAATATCATTTCTATGCATTTTTGCATGCTTCAAAAAAAGAGAGCATATATTTCACCAGACTATTTGCTTTGTTTTTCTTAAAATAATACAAATGACCTCTATTATGGGCTTGGTATGTGCCCTCCTACTGACTTTGCTCCCACCCATGATCAGCTGAAGAGAGTGTTTGATTCCTTCATCTATCGGCCTCATTAGAATAATACAAGAATAAATATACCAAAGCTGTGCAGCTGCTACTCCAACAGAATCTGTTCATTCTCTACTGCCACTTGACCACCCAGCACAAGCAATGAGTATGAGATGTCTGAAATGAAGAGGGAAAGAGAACTGCTGCCTACACAAACCCTAACGAAGAAAATGCAATTCCTTTACCGTGCCAACCGCCTTGCGGCAAAACGAAGAAGCCTGTTCCTGTCACCGCAGTGACAGCCGCATGTATCCCTGGCTGTAATGGCATAGGATACAACTGCCACATAGCACCCGGTGGAGATATCCGTAGAGCAATGCAGGCATCATCTAAGACAGCACATCTGACAAGTGCCATGACACCTGCCAGTCAGGCTGCTGTTTGACATGACCCAGAGCCGTCCATCTGTGCTACCTGCTAAAACATACAACATGCAGGAAAGTAACAGCATCCTCTGTTGATGCATGTCTTGACAGTTATGACAGAATTTTCAACATTGAGATAACCAACACTAATTTTCAACATTAAACGTGTGGTTTTCCACAGTTTACTGTAAATAGCATATGTTATAACAAGCTGTTTAGATCTAAAAATACAAAGTAATTGTTAGACCTATATAATTAAACAACATTGCAGTCCACACTTCCCCTAAACGATACAAATTATTTGTTGTGAACGCAATACATCCTGTTCATATTTCCTACCTGCTGATATTCATTGTTGGGGTGTATTCCAAGTCTTCAGCCCCTGTAAAGTTAAACATGAACAGAATTTAAATAAAATCTTGTCAGTTGCCGTAGCAAATATTACATAGAATATAGAATGAATGTATTCTGCATGTACAATATTGATAATATTGATAATATTGTTGGCATAGGATAAATGCCGGATAAAAGAGAATGTAGTAATGCCTAAATTTGCACTGAGCATATCAATTAGATTGGGGTTAGGATGAGGGGTAACAATTTGGCAGGGAGTTAAAATTCAGCAAAACACCTGTGTGGTGTGAGTGTAGAAGTGAAACTGACGTAGGGGAGGGGTTGATTTAACAATCTGTTGTGCTTTACAAGGAGGGAAATTAAGTGTGTGACGTTCATACGTGTACACAATTTGAACGTAGGTTGATGCAACAAAATTAAAAGTCCAATTACGGCTGTTCATTAAGGTTCTTTTATGTAGTAAATAACTTTACCTTTAATTGTTCTGGGAGGAATCGTTCGGTTCAGAACAATTGTTTCAGTGGAGCCTGCAGGGCAGCCTTCTCTGACACTGCTGTTTAGTCGGCATTGATTCTTGTTGAAAATACCCTTGTGATTCAGTGTGTTATGAGCCCGTTTATCGGTTCTCTTGATGATGCTGTCCTAAATGTGTATTTATTTTATAATGATCTTTTTGTTCAAATTTGGTTTAATTCTGTAATTGCTGTTGTGTCTGTCTAGCTTTGTGATTTACTGTGCTCGAATATGTTTTGAAGCTGTATTTGTCTTGTACTTAGGTTGTTGTTTCAGTGTTCTTTATTTTTATTTAGATTATTTTGTTGCATTTTCTTTCACCTGTATTTATTTGCTCTATTGTTTTGCTTTCATAGTTATTTTTGGTTGTAGGAGCCAATGCTTCAAGGCAGGGAACTAGTGGACTTACGTGTGTAGTGGTGGGCCTTCATTAAAGAGTGTAGAGTGTGTGTGTGTGTTCTTGCTTGGTCTTGTCTGTGTGTGGTGTATCGTATTGTATCGTATTGCCTTATGCTCATCAAACTAGTTTATCTGCCACAGGTGAGCCTTCTCTTTTTTATGCTCTTTGGCATTTGCAGTGTTGTTTATTTAAACGCTGGTCATATAGTTCTATTTAAGATTGTTTGTTTATTGTTGAAATAACATTTTTGTATTCTGATGCACATGTCCCTCTATTTTAAATCACATTCCTGCATGTCCATCATAAGTGAATAATACAGAAGTATTAATATTATTGTATTAATATTATTAATTAATATCAGTGTGGAAAAGTCAGCTACATTTAAAAGTCTTGTCCCTCCAGTTTGTGTCCTGCCACAACTCCAGTGTTGGATGCTCGTAACTTAACCTGCTTTTTATATAGTGCAGTGCTATTCAGCACATATTTGAAGAGCACGAACCACAAGCACAGTTTCATCAAGACCACATCTTCAAAGAAAAATAGTGTACAGTGGGGATTTTTAGTGTGGTTCTGTTCTGTGCAAGAACTCCCTGCCGGTCCATGCAGCCTAGCATGAATAAGCACACTAACAGCCCGTTAAGATAAAAAAAAAAAAAAAAAAAAAAATTTTGTATGGCAGATTTCATTCATATTTTTCATGAAAAAAAATTGAACATGACAAAATATGAGACAATAATGTAATAGGATTTGAAGAGAAATATCATATGGCCTGACTCTGGAAAAAAAGCTGAGAATGGAGGAGGGTAATTAGCTCCTGAAAAACAGCAATAAAGTTCAAAATAAAATAAAAACATTTAGATGACTACTGTAACACCCATCTCTGAAGAAGAGAGAGGTTACATCAGAACCGAAGTGACAAACTGGAATTTTGCCTGAGAGATCAATCATCTCCGAGCCACTGCACATTGCTGTGCAAGAATTTCACTGCATGCTCTGCCCTGCGAAGTGGGTATATAAAGAAGAGCGTGTGTGATTTCACATTCACGTTTTCACTGAGGACCTGGGTCAGTGTCCCAGCGATTTAGCAGAGGTACAGCAATTGTGGTGACAAGGAAAATAAGTTAAAATAGTAATCTAGATAGTTACTAGTTAATAGTAGACTAGACTAGACTAGGTGCAGTGGGGTAGAAGCAGCTGCAGGCTGCCAGGGCAGGATGTGCTTGATAGCCTCAGTTTGTCATTCAATTGTAGTTCATTATCATACGTATATGGTTCTTGTTGTGCCTTATTCAAGTCTAGTCGGATTCTGTCAAGTCGGTCGAATCATGTTGTTTTCCCCCTTGGTGTAGTTTTTGTTTTTAACTTTTGTTTAATTTTTATCAAATAAAGACCCTTTTCCTCCTGCACATGAGTCCTCGCTTATCCCTCCACCCTAACCTGACAGACAAAAGAGTGCACGGTTTCGAGCTATGCCCAACCCTAACCCTACCCCACTTACATAACGTGACAAAATTGCAACGCTCGTCCCGTGCGCTAACAACACAGGAACAAGACCAAGTGCTGGGATCGAACATAATACCCTGCAAGTGACAGAATCCTGATAAATGTTGTTCCAAAATCAACAAAGATGCCAGATTTAACTTTGTATTTTTTTGTTTTTTTCTCGACTACACACTCTCAATCTACTCAAAATGTTCTTGTGATCCACCAGTTGCAAAACAATGCCGTACATCACTGTTGATATCTATAATCTATTTAGAGACTAGTATAAGTAAATCTTCATTCCTAAATATCTTCTTGACGGATGTTCAAATCAATTGTTTTAGCACCATCATTAAAGACGGCCTAAACTCTGAACTAAGCAAAATATTAAGGACTAATTCTTTATTACCCAGTGGCCAAACATAAATCACATCTTCCCTCTTCAACTTACTTTGGAGATAATAAATCTTCAGAGATTTAAAAATGCCTTGAGAATATTTATTGACTTGAGAGTAGAGTGTTCCCTTTCAAGGGAACTCGAGCTGCGTCATCGCTATAGGGGAACGCCCCCGCGTCATCAACTCTTGAAGCACAATAGAAAACACCTGTGAGAATGACGCGGATGACGTCATGAGCCAGGAAACAAAAGGCACGCCGAAACCGGCACCGACAGCTTTTTCGTCTTCAACAAGCACTAGGAAGCTCTGTGTAGGATGTCTCGGCAAGAGTTTTCAGTATGGCAGAAAGTTTTTACGCTGCGTATTTCCCTGCTCTCAATTTATTTCTGGCGGGGATATGCACACTTTACGAGTGTCATGCATGGGGGTAGAGCATGCACTGGCAGCGCTCAAGGGCGTTGCCTGTGCGGATTGTGAGCGGTTTCCACCGCTGACTCTCTGCTCTCGCCTAGCAGCCTTCGGGGAGGCTGCTAGAGCGCGTGGTCCTCGTGGCATGGGTCCCGCTGCCGCTGAGGCGTTGCGGCGGTCCCGGTCATGGGGATCACATGTGTCTCCCCCTTCCCCCGGGCTTCTGGAGCTCGTCCGAGGATGAGCTCCGTAGACTCGGGGGATGAGAACTCCCCGAGTCTAGTTTAAAAGAAAAGGGATTTCACGTGTGGTTGAGAAAAGTGCGCAGATATGGCAAATTTACTAACTGCACCTTCACTAATCTTGGGCACTGCGCCTCCAAGATATCCATATTCTGAACCTCATCATGGCTCAGTCATGGCAGTTCGGCATCGAGATGTCGTTCTCGCTCACTGGAAGGTGCGGGGGAGGGCTAATCTTACATGGTCTGCGCTCGAGGGCGTCGACTGTGTAGGTTGCCATTCCTGTCTGACAGTCTTCGAGGAGATTGTTCAGACTCGCGGTTTGGTCCTGCTGCAGCTGAGGCTCAGTGGCGATCGCTATCGCGGGGACTTCTCAGATTTCGGAAGCACGCCCTGTGCGGTTTCTTCCGACTTGAATAACTACGACCCAGCTCTGAGGAGTTGGGCATTGTATTCACAAAAGTGCCAGACTTCTCTCAGCCTGCCCACGCAGTGTGGTAGAGGGGTGTGTGTGGTCAGCACGGTTGGTTCTGTTTTCCACTACCTTCCAAAAAGGAAAAGAGAGTAAAAGCCTTATCGGTTCTGAGGAACAGACAGTGTCGTGGTGACGCTTTCATTTGGGTGTGTAGGCCCTCGGGGGGGGCCACCTCCCTAGGCGTCTTTTAGAGATTGATTAGTGCTGGCAATGATACCAATTCCGTGCGCCTCAACACCATCTGTTTCCTAGAAAGGAACTGACAGCAAAAGTATGTGACGTTTTGCGTATAAACTGGGTGAAAATATGCTCCTTCGCCATGGCGGTAGCCTTCTTTGGCCCGTGGTGTCACAGGTGGAGCAGGTTCTGTTGCAATCGTTGTCACCCGGGAGGTCCCGGGCGATGGTTGCCATACCGCCCTTTCAGTGAAAGGTCTATAGAGTTTTGGCTCCCTTGAGGGGAGAGCCACCGCAATCTTGAAAAAAAAAAAAAAAAAGAAGAGGGGAAAAAATAATAATCAAACGAATAATGAGCTTCCTGGGCACTTTTTATATACTCCCTCATTTGCGGCCATTTCCTCTCTTTCGATGAGAGATTTTTGTGGCCGGAGACCGGCGCGGATATGGCAAACTTACCTACTGCACCTTCTCTAATGCTTGGGCACTGCGCCTGCAGATATCCATGTTCTGAGCCTCATCTACGGTGGCTCAGTCATGGCAGTTAGCAGTTCGGCATCGAGGTGTTGTTCTCGCTCACTGGAAGGTGCGGGGCAGGGCTAATCTTACGTGGTACGTGCTCGAGGGCATTGCCTGTGTAGGTTGCCAATCCTGTCTGACAGTCTTCGAGGAGACTGTTCAGGCTCGCGAAAGAGGAATAAAGACGGTATGACTTCCAGCTCCCCTGAGGGGGAACCACCGTTTAGTGCCGCATAGTGAGGTTGGGAGTTCGCTGTTTACCATGGCCGAAGCCTTCGGCCCCGTGGCATTAACAGTGTGAGCCTGGGCATTTAGCCGTCTCATTCAGTCGCCTGCGGGCGCTTTGATTTTCCCCTATGGCTACCTCCTTTTTCGGTGTAGGGCCTATGCACGCTGTGTGTTCTCCAGTTCCCCTGCGGGGGGGGGGACACCGTTTCTTCCGTGTAAAAAAAAAAAAAAAAAAAAAAAAAAAAAGCTGTCTTGCCACGGCTGAAGCCTTTGGCCCCGTGGCATCAGCAACCGAGCTTGGGCGGTCAGTCGCCCTTCTTCAAGCTCTGCTCCCTGTATGCGGTCCTGGTGGCCAGCATGTTTTGACGCATTTTTGGGGTGCTTTGGATCCCTCCGGGGAACCATCTCCCTAGGCGTCTCCAGGGTCGGGTCGCGCCTTTTTTCCCCATTGCTGGGTATACTCGCCTTCTGAGGAAGGTTCTACGCGTCACTGGGTTGTGGTCTGTCTCCTCGGGAGCCACTTCCCGGTGCGTAGTAGTAGCTCCAGCCGTGCTCTGGCCTAGGCTTCGCGGTTGTTGTAGCTTGATGCGTGATGGACCCCTTAGGCAGGTGCCTTAGACCAGACCGTTTCAGGAGTCCCTTTGAAACAGGGTTGCGACTCTAGAACGTACGGATCTGGTACCGGGCAGCACTGTAGTGCTTAAGTCCCCGTTGGGTTTCGGTTCACCTTGCCTACGCCTTGTTACCTTCGGGTCTTGGCGGTCTTGCGGCTGTAGTCGCGGCTCCACGGCTTTCAATGGCGACACACTTGAGGTGCGGTGGTCCCTCCCCGGAGGGCCATCACCTTGGGGCTCCTGGGGGTGTTTGTTACACTTCCCAGGCTCGCTTTGCTGGGCCGGGGGCAGCGACTGCAGCCACAGAGTTTCATGGTTAACTCCTACGCATGGTGTGAGCTCCCAGTTTCCCTGAGGGGGGAGCCACCGTTGTGCCGCGTAGTTAGTTCCTGGGAGTACGCTGTCCTGCCACGGCCGAAGCCTTTGGCCCCGTGGCATCAACAGTTGAGCTTGGGCGGTCAACCGCCCCTTTTTCAAGCCCTCCTCCCTGAATGTGAGTCGGCAAGGCATGACGCATGATTAGGCCGCTCTGGATCCCCCTGGGACCACTGCCCTAGGCATCTTCGGGGGGTTTATGTTACCAATTCTGTTTTTCCCCTGTTGTTGCCATGCCTCCCTCCAAGTTTAAGACCTATGCATGGTGTGAGCTCCCAGCTTCCCTAAGGGGGGAGCCACCGTTGTGCCGCGTAGTAGGTTCCTGGGAGTACGCTGTCCTGCCACGGTCGAAGCCTTTGGCCCCGTGGCATCAGCAGTCGAGCTTGGGCGGTCATCCGCCCCTCTTCAAGCTCTTCTCCCTTTATATATATATATATGGTCCTGCTAGCCAGCGGGTTTGGCGCATTTTCTGGAGGGTCCCCTTCGGGGGACCATCTCCCTAGCGTCTCCAGGGTGGTGTCAGCGTTAACCCGGGAGGCCCCGGGCGCCTCGTTATTCCCCTGGTGCTGGGCGTACCTACCTTCTGAGGAAGGTTCTACGCGTCACTGGGTTGTGGTCGGTCTTCTACTAGGAGCCACTTCCCGGTGCGTAGTAGTAGCTCCGGCCGTGCTCTGGCCTAGGCCTGACGGTCGTTGTAGCTCGGTGCGTGTTGGACCTCCTTGGCGATTAGGTGACCCCTAGGCAAGTGCCTCAAACCAGACCATTTTTGAGAAGTGCCTCAGGTCAGGTTTAACTCTCACTACTTACGGTTCTGGGCCGGGCAGCACAACAGTGCTTAAGTCCCCATATGTATTTCGGGTTCACCTCGCCTACGCCTTGTTACCTTCGGGTTTTAGGCGGTCTTGTGGTTGGGTGGCTGCTCCTCGGCTGGCGCTGCGATGCGCAGTCTGTCGGTGGCCCTCTCTTAGGGCCACCACCTTGGGTGTCCTGGGGTCAATTTGTGGTAGGCACTCCCCAGGTTCGCTACTGGGCCGAGAGCCGCTACCGCAGCCGCGGAGTTCCGGTTCACAACTGAGGTCGTGAGTCCGGTCTCCTCACTGAGGGGGTCTCCCGCAGGATTTAAGGTTACTCTCCCTGGCTGAGGCTAGGAGAGCGCAAGGGCCGCTTTGCGGTTCCTCCTTCTGCGGGGGTTTTCCCTCTCGTCATGGGTCAGGAGGTCTGCAGCCCAGTGCGAGCATTGGGTATGGCTCTCCGGGGGCTGAGGCCCGACGAGCCGTGCAGATCACTCAGTGGGGCAAGTTCTAGCTGAGGCTATCTTGCCGTGAGAGACTGGTTTTCCCGAGGGTACCAGAACATCTCCACTAGAGCACTTGGGGCATGCTTTCCGCTAGGGTGGCGTTGGTATAGCGTTCCCATAGCGATGACGCAGCTCGAGTTCCCTTGAAAGGGAACGTCTCAGGTTACGTATGTAACCATAGTTCCCTGAGAGGGAACGAGACGCTGCGTCATCAGCTTTAGCCCTAGCTCTCCCGCATGCCGCGCTTGTTTCAGACGTTCGCAAGCTGTCGGTGCCGGTTTCGGCGTGCCTTTTGTTTCCTGGCTCATGACGTCATCCGCGTCATTCTCACAGGTGTTTTCTATTGTGCTTCAAGAGTTGATGACGCGAGGGCGTTCCCCTATAGCGATGACGCAGCGTCTCGTTCCCTCTCAGGGAACTATGGTTACATACGTAACCTGAGACGATTTCCCCCTTATATTACGACTCTGAAAGGTCATTCTCTAGCCAGGGACATAGTTCCCATACAAACCGGGGAAGGCTAGCGGAGCTGCCGACGAGACACTGTGAGGTAATAAACTATATTGTGGTGACAGCTCTGTTTTATGAGCTTCTTATCACATCCCTGTGGCTTTTACCCTCTCTGGATCACAGCCTGTGTTGTCCTCAACTCCGGTTGTGGCCATGATTGTGTTTTCATTTCTTCTGTAAAGCTCTATTCTCATGCTGGCTTTATCGTGTAGGGCTACTTTATTGTGGAATCCGGTGAGTAGGGTCGAGACTTGGTGCTTAGTGAGGTAAAATCAAACATTAAATTCTCCAGGGCGGCTTGTGGAGTGCGTCTCTTCTTAGGCCTTGACGTCCATTATATATAGTCGAAGTGCATGCCAAATTCTAAAAGAGACCATTTCACTCAATATTTCTACCAACAGAAGAGCGCAAAGTTTTTTTTTTTCCTTTTATATGCATGTTTGTAATGAGGGTTAAGTGTGGAAAATTTATAGGAATACTGTGAGAGAACAGAAAGTAATGCTGGATATATGTAGCACTAATAAAGGAAGACAAATGTCCTTATTTTTATTTATTTTTTACTTTATCTATTACATGTTGCTGATCTGAACAGTGATGAAGAGAATATAAGGCTTATTCTTAGGCATTGCACAAACAAAACATTACACAGGCAGGGATGCACACAACCATTGTGTTCATATCTTTAGAAAATGGCCAGGCGACAACAAATGAGCGCAGAGATCTACTCCATTTTCCATGGATGTAATTGCAGGGTGATGGCACTCCTCTCACAGCAGAGCTGGAAATGAGTCTGGAGCGCATGTGACAGCTGTGGAGGTCACCATGCCTTCAGATGAAAGCTCCCTGTCTGTTCTTTACACATACGTTTTCATCACATTGCTGCCTCTCTGCCACCAGTGATAAGCAAAAATAAACACTCTTCAGCTGTGAGCACTGGATGAAGGTTTACACAAACCTCCCAAGTGTCTTGCAAACGAAGTGTTGAAAATAGCTGACTGATCAATACCATTAGATCTGATAGACTATGTCCGTTCAACACGAAAGCTCTTGGTAGTTTGACCAAACCTATAAAAGTCTGTTACTATAGGGCTGTCACAATATCCGATTTTCACTACATAGGTGTGGTGGCCAAAAAATGAGAAATATTTTAAGGTGTACATGTTACAGAAGAATTATACATTTAATGACTGAGTAATAATAATCAACTACATATACTTGCCATAGAATTAGGGTTGAATTTTGTTTTTGGGTTTAGAGTTGAATGTAATTATACATAATTTGTATTTACCACTACTACAAGAGTTGCATGTAACATGTAACAAAGAGACTGGAATAGAAAGTTTTTTGGGCCAATGAATCAGGCTAAAAATATTAGCATATAAAGGCGAGCGAGAGATAATGAATTTGTAACCATAACTGTACAAACGCAGAGAAAAAGCTTTTGTAGAACTTTCAACCTAATTTTTTTCTGATCTGCCATGTTTTTTTTTTCCAATTCTGATTTTCTTTCTAAGATCTATAGTTGACAGCATTTACAAACAAAAAATATGTATTATTAAATTCTAAATATTATGTAAAATAAACTAAAAGTAAGAATTCAGCAATAAAATCAGAACAAATAAACAAATTGCTAACAAGTAGTGCACAGATAATCGTTTTGTGCCATTCTTTTGTTTGTAAGTTCATGCAAGATTAGTCAAGTCACCTTTACTTATATGGTGCTTTTTACAATACAGATTGTTTCAAAGCAGCTTTACAGTGGTCATATGAAAACATTATAAACAAAGTTTGTTTGGCTGAACAGCAGCCTTAAAAGAGCTGGCGAATTAATACAATTGATGAATATTAAGTGTTAAGTTTTGATCATTGATTGATTTGATTGATTGATAGTTTGATTATTTTATTGATAATTCAAGTCTAATATTAAGTCTAATTTGGTCCGATTGGAGATGGGTTCATAATCTACACCGGGGAGGGTTTAGTAGAGTCACGGTCTCCGCAGACACTTCAGGGCAGTGCTGTGCTCGTGTCCAGGTGCAGGTCCTTCATCTGATCTGGATACGGCCCGAATCCGGCTGACCACTGTAACCTCGGAATAAAAAGAGAATAATATCAGCGTAGATGCCATTCTTCTTCTGATGTATCAAGTACCTCAGATTTTATGGGAATGTTCCCGGTTCCAGCTGACCTAAATTATGCAGCCTAACAATCATAATCAATCAATAAAAATGTATGTATAATGTGTTATGTGTATGCCAGGTTGAAGAGATGTGTTTTAGTCTACATTTAAACTGACAGAGTGTGTCTGCTTCCCGAACTGTATTAGGAAGACTGTTCCAGGGTTTAGGAGCTAATTAGTAAAGAATGATAGATTACATTTCTTTTTTTAAAGCATGTGGTCTCGAACAAGCCCAACTGTAGGTTACTTCTCTCCTTGTGTGTCTCTATGTGAGTGAACACAATTTAGCAGAAACTCCTGGTGTTTACTCCAATATCCATTGAATGAGAACAACTGGAGCAGCAATCACATGGAGCTTAATGATTAATGAAATGATTAATGAAACTGAGCACACTGAATAATAATGGAGGCTCCCTTTCTTAGTCAGGCCATTTTTAAAATAAGAGTCCCAGACAAGAAACCTTAAAATACTTTAAATTGTAAGTCAATTGCCAGGACACCAACCACAACATAAGGCAATGTGTTGACCAAAGAGTGAAATGACATGCTGCATAGTTAAAGTTAAAAGACTTCTGGGGTCCAATCACACCATTATTGTTCAACAGTGTTTTTCAATGTAATTTGAAAGTTCAACCACTGGAAACTAAGGGCCCGTCCACACGGGAACGCGAATCAATGTAACCGCATACATTTCGCATCGGATTGGCGTTGCGTCCACACGGATCCGGCGTTCTGGGTGGCTGAATCCGCTCTCTTTGGAGAACGGGTCCTAAAGTGGAAAGATCTGAGAACGACACCCTTGCGTTCTCGTGTGGACGGCCAATCCGCATCTTTTGTGAGAACGATGATGTCATCACATCACGTGTCGGCTGCGTCACACGTAACAGCAACAACAGTAATGGCGGACTACATGATTGTGCTCGTGCTGTAGGAAGGCTAAAAGTACATAAAGTTGCCTTTTACGGATCTGGTTTTGCGTTTCCATCGTGATCATGGCATGCCACAGTGTTTGGGAGCGGTCGACGGCACACGCATAGAAATCAAGCAGCTGTCATTTTTTTTAGAACGAAGGGAAAAAAAGAGCAGTTAGGGAATGCACCGTTCTCGTGTGGACGTGGCCTTTTATCTCGGGTATGGTGAGTGGGTATAGTGGGTAGGGATTAGGGTTGCAGATTTAGAGCCCATTTACATCTGAAAGATGTTGGTTAAAAAGCAATTAATCTGGAAAGCATCGGCTGTGTACAAATATCTAAGACATGTATTTCTTCCCCTGTCACTGCTTTGCACAAAAAGGGATTCACAGGTAAGGATTCTGCTGCTAGTAAGATTGCACCTATATCAACCATTTACTGGATCAAGAAGTTTAAGGAGAGAGGTTAAATTATTGTGAAGAAGGCTTCAGGGTGCCCAAGAAAGTCCAGTGTCATGCTTGTCACGTGACCACACTAGCTCTGTATGACCGATGCATCACTTTTATGCATCACTTTTTTTATTCAAAATATTCAAAAACTTGTTGGCTACGTCATCAACTACCTGATATTCCGGTTCTCATATATCTGAAAGTGAACTTATTTTGTTGATTAAAAACCTTTATGATGATCATATTAGTTGATCTGTCATGCATGATGGGCGCCGCCATATTTTTTACCGTTCAGTTCAGAGGATCTGATCTGATCTGTCTGATTCACAACACGTAAATTCATTCAGTTCTTCTGACTACGTGACAGTAAGTGGCTGGTGGAGTGGGATAAGAATAGAGTGAACTTTATAGTTAGCAATGCAATGTGTTTCTGATATAAATAAAATACCTTGTCAATTTATTATTGAACATATTGTTATTTCTGCTTCCATGGACATGCTTCAAAGTATAAATGTATTGTATTTCCAGTACTTTCAGTAAACATTATGGGGATGAAAACACTGAATAGCTGTTATAAATAACGGACACTGAGCACACCCGTCTCTGCATCAGCACCAGCCAACACGCCAGAATAGGTTTGAATTCAGCAGTTAATCATGTGATGCACAGGAACGTTCTAATCACACCGGTGTGATCGTACCCTCTGGAGATCAGCCACGACTGGTCACACTGGTGTGGTCTTATGCATCAAAGGGTTAACACAGTATTAACATGTCACTTTTAAAATACTGGGAGAATCATTGACAGTACACAATATTGCAAAACCGATACCAGTCAAACTTAATAATAAATCTTTTTCAGTGCCTGTATCCATCAAAGGATGATGCATTGTGAAACAGCAAAGAATGTGAGAACATATAAATGTGTCTCTGTGGAATGTTCTGGAACTGCTCTTTTCAATGTGATTCAGCTACTTGCATGTGCTATGCATTAATTCACAGTGGCCCAGGAGAAGCTATTAGATTTATAGTGCCTTTTCTTTTCTGTTGACACAGACATGGCACAAGGAACACAATTTACCATAATATTGTTCCATAATGGTTCATTCAAGCTCATGTAAGTGACTGTGAAAGTCACAATAGCAGAGACTATATCACGGCATATGACCATGTATTAAAGACAGCACTTTGAGACACTGTCAATGAAAAGTCTATTTTCTACAGAAGCACGATCAAAAGACAGGTAATGAATATAGAGGGATGGGGTTATGTGCTGGATGGCTTCGGGGTGAAAGCGTTCAGAAAGCGTTCACAGCTGATGGAGAACTGGGCTCTTTATCCATTTGAACAAAATTGCACTAGACATCAGATTAATTAGCTTAAACTCTTAATGAGCATATCTAAAGAGTAATTCAAAGTCCTCATGGAAAGAATCAGTATATCCTCATGATAACATACGTGGAAGGCAATTTGCTAATGATTTTGATTTGATCCCAATGTAATGTACAAAGTTTCACCCTGCATACACAATCAATTTATATCCCTCTTTGGGAGACATCTGAATGTGCTGCCACTGATTAGACCCTCCTACATTGGGCCTCATTGTGATTTGCTGGTGTGTGTGTGTGTGTGTGTGTGTGTGTGTGTGTGTTTAATGACATATTGTTCAATCTTGCTAGTCACATACCGTATATATGGCACATCAGGCAGTTTCACTTAAAACAATCAAAGGAAGTCTTAGAGGAGTGGTGCTATCAAATGAAGAAACAAATCTATTCACAATATACTGATCCAAAATAGGTTGTATTGATCCACAATATTGGTTTATAGATATTGTATTGCACATGCTTTTTTCACCTATTTGTATAATCTCATTTAATTACATTTGCTACAAACATAAAAAAGGACTAGTTAATAAAAAAAGAGAAAGATCTGTCATTATCTACTCACCCTCATGTCATTCCAATGCAACAACAATGCTGGCTTTGTTTTGATTTTCAGTGGCCAATAAAATGATCTCACCATCATTCTCTCTAAACTATCTTTTTGAAGAATGATGGCATCAGCAGAAGTCATCATTCAGGTTTATAGTGATGTGGGAGAGTAAATCGCTACAATTTTAAGTATTTTATTTTATTACATCATTTTTATTATTATTAAAAACACTAATTACTTAAACATTTACCAAAGTACAAAAGTAATATCCATTTTTTAAACTTGCAATTTACATGTTGTGATCCTTAAATTAAAAATGATAGTTTCAAGATTAATTTATTTATCGACTAAAAAGCATGGGATTTTAATTTAGGCCATTTATCAGCTATTAATATGAAAGTAATCATCAGTAACAGATCCCTGATTTATCATCAACAGAAAAGAAACAACAGAAAAGAAACAAAGAAAAATGAATTGATCAGTCTGGACAGACCATTTGCTGGGTTGTCTTTCTGGAACAACAGAGCAGCATGATGCTAAATGTGTCTGTCTGTCTTTAAGGATGAATAGATAATTTCTTGACATGTTTTAATCTGTTTATGATACCCATAGTCTTCCGATTGAATCGGGTTGGTTCCAGAGAATACGTTTCTGTGCCAATAAAATTTTTTGGAAGACACCCCATGTGGTTTATGGTCGTCTAAAGCTTAGAATAGTTTAGGAGGGACACATGGCCAGGTTTGTAGCAGAGATATTAGCATTTAAATGCAATGTTTGAAGTATCTGTGCTGGCACCTGGCCTCACTACGTACTGAGTCAATCAATCTTTGTTTGTTATCATGCCCTTCATGATGAATTGCCTGAGAGCTCCTCTAAGTTGAAATCTGAAGAAAACAAAATGAGAGAATGGTGCTCCATTAGAGAACAAAAAAAGTAACTCCAAAACAACACCCGCTGCTCAACTCACCTAGAAAAAAATGCTTTTGTGCTCACAGTGCCTTTAGCACAATTCATTCAGATTCTAAAGAATTATACAGTTTCAGTTTTAAGCAGTGTGTTCATTAATTCAAAAGATCTCATGCTGATTTGTTTGACAGGAAAAAAAATGAATAATACATAAACTGAGTGAATGCATTTTGATATCTTGTGTCACCATTCAAAGTTGTAAACTTTGAAGGTTGTCAAGAGTATAACAGCTTTGAAGTGTTTTAAATGTTTAACTTCACACTTTTGTTCTGCAATTCTTTTTTTCACGCTCTCAAACTATTTACTTTTATTGTAAACAAAGTTCACAAACTGTTTACTTGAGTACATTTATTTCTGGACAAATAGTACAACGTTACAACTGAAAGTTGTAAAAAAAAGTAAAAGTACAGAAGTGCTTGCTTTTAAAAGCAATTATCGACAAAAAAAAATTTATTTCAAAATATTATTTAGATTTTATTGTTTCATTATTATATGACACTGTGCCATCATTGTGGTTGAAGCCAGTAAGCTAAAAAGCTCTATTCAAAGTTTAAAAAATACTAGAAAAAAGGTTTCTAAATTGTTTTTATATGACAAGTGTTACACGTGTTCCTGTCTGGGTCTTCTCTGTCACTTCCTGTCAGTCTTGTCTTTGTTTCACTTCTGTCTCTCGGGTTATTGTTTCACTCCCTACACCTGTCTTGTAATCACTTCCTCGTTAGTCTCCCAGGTGTTGCTGTTTCCCCTTGTGTATATATCACTTGTGCATTTCCCTTGTGTTTGTCGGTTGTTGTATGGTTAGTGAATTGTTATGTGGATGTTCCCGTGTTCTTGTTCTGCCTAAGTTTCTAAGTGTTTGGTTTAAGTGTAATTTATTGCACATGTGTGCTTCTTTTGTTTATATTTAAAGTCTTTTGTTTTGTTAATTATTAAAAGTGACTTTAGTTTTGAAATCCTGCCTTGCCTGTCTCCTCGTCATCGCACACCAACCCCGTCTCGTAACAGAACAACCGGCCAGGTTCGTCACCTAAGAAAGACGAAGGCGGACAATGGAACCCCTAGAGAAGATACTCCAGATTGCCCGGGAGAACTCTTCCTTTCTGGAATTCTCCTGGAGGTTCAGCAGGTTCGCGACCTTCTCGTCTCTGAGCGATGAAGAATTGAAAGTGCTGCTCTGGTTTGGGGCAAACCACTTCCAGCTCGGAGACCTCCCTGACACTACGGGACTAAGCTGGCAAGAAGCCCTGTATGTGTGTCAGGTGAGTGCCGTGTCCCGAACCAGTCAGTCAACACCACCAGCATCTCAGTCGACGACCCGTCTGAAACAGCCAGAGCCAGATCCAGAGATCCGCCAGCCAGAGCCTGATCCAGAGATCCGCCAGCCAGAGCCTGATCCAGAGATCCGCCAGCCAGAGCCTGATCCAGAGATCCGCCAGCCAGAGCCTGATCCAGAGATCCGCCAGCCAGAGCCTGATCCAGAGATCCGCCAGCCAGAGCCTGATCCAGAGATCCGCCAGCCAGAGCCTGATCCAGAGATCCGCCAGCCAGAGCCTGATCCAGAGATCCGCCAGCCAGAGCCTGATCCAGAGATCCGCCAGCCAGAGCCTGATCCAGAGATCCGCCAGCCAGAGCCTGATCCAGAGATCCGCCAGCCAGAGCCTGATCCAGAGATCCGCCAGCCAGAGCCTGATCCAGAGATCCGCCAGCCAGAGCCTGATCCAGAGATCCGCCAGCCAGAGCCTGATCCAGAGATCCGCCAGCCAGAGCCTGATCCAGAGATCCGCCAGCCAGAGCCTGATCCAGAGATCCGCCAGCCAGAGCCTGATCCAGAGATCCGCCAGCCAGAGCCTGATCCAGAGATCCGCCAGCCAGAGCCTGATCCAGAGATCCGCCAGCCAGAGCCTGATCCAGAGATCCGCCAGCCAGAGCCTGATCCAGAGATCCGCCAGCCAGAGCCTGATCCAGAGATCCGCCAGCCAGAGCCTGATCCAGAGATCCGCCAGCCAGAGCCTGATCCAGAGATCCGCCAGCCAGAGCCTGATCCAGAGATCCGCCAGCCAGAGCCTGATCCAGAGATCCGCCAGCCAGAGCCTGATCCAGAGATCCGCCAGCCAGAGCCTGATCCAGAGATCCGCCAGCCAGAGCCTGATCCAGAGATCCGCCAGCCAGAGCCTGATCCAGAGATCCGCCAGCCAGAGCCTGATCCAGAGATCCGCCAGCCAGAGCCTGATCCAGAGATCCGCCAGCCAGAGCCTGATCCAGAGATCCGCCAGCCAGAGCCTGATCCGCCTGAACTGTGGCCCGAACCGCCTGAACTGTGGCCCGAACCGCCTGAACTGTGGCCCGAACCGCCTGAACTGTGGCCCGAACCGCCTGAACTGTGGCCCGAACCGCCTGAACTGTGGCCCGAACCGCCAGAGCTGCCTGAACTGTGGCCCGAACCGCCAGAGCTGCCTGAACTGTGGCCCGAACCGCCAGAGCTGCCTGAACTGTGGCCCGAACCGCCAGAGCTGCCTGAACTGTGGCCCGAACCGCCAGAGCTGCCTGAACTGTGGCCCGAACCGCCAGAGCTGCCTGAACTGTGGCCCGAACCGCCAGAGCTGCCTGAACTGTGGCCCGAACCGCCAGAGCTGCCTGAACTGTGGCCCGAACCGCCAGAGCTGCCTGAACTGTGGCCCGAACCGCCAGAGCTGCCTGAACTGTGGCCCGAACCGCCAGAGCTGCCTGAACTGTGGCCCGAACCGCCAGAGCTGCCTGAACTGTGGCCCGAACCGCCAGAGCTGCCTGAACTGAGGCCCGACCCGCCGCTGGACTTCTGGGACATCCCAGAGCCGCCGCCGGCCTTCGCCAACGTCCCAGAACCCGTTACCAGCCCGGAGGCCGCCGTCCAAGTGACTCTCGCCCTGCCGGCGCCCCCAGTGACTCTCGCCCTGCCGGCGCCCCCAGTGACTCTCGCCCTGCCGGCGCCCCCAGTGACTCTCGCCCTGCCGGCGCCCCCAGTGACTCTCGCCCCGCCTGACCCGCCGGCCTTGCCCGAGCCTGCCTGGCTCACCCCGCCGGCGCCGCCTGACCCGCCGGCCTTGCCCGAGCCTGCCTGGCTCACCCCGCCGGCGCCGCCTGACCCGCCGGCCGTGCCCGAGCCCGCCTGGCTCACTCCCCCGGCGCCGCCTGACCCTCCGGCCTTGCCCGAGCCCGCCTGGCTCACCCCGCCGGCGCCGCCTGACCCGCCGGCCTTGCCCGAGCCCGCCTGGCTCACCCCGCCGGCGCCGCCTGACCCGCCGGCCTTGCCCGAGCCCGCCTGGCTCACCCCGCCGGCGCCGCCTGACCCGCCGGCCTTGCCCGAGCCCGCCTGGCTCATCCCACCTTTTCCTCCCCCTGGACTCTGTATTTTATTTTTATTCTTTCCCCATGTGTCAGGACTGTATTTTGACTTATTTTTCCATTGAGGACTGTTTTGAGTTATTTTCCTTGATGTCTTGAGGTCTGTTTATTTTTTTTGTTTATCTTTTTCACACAGGTTTTCCTTGGTTCTAGTTCTGTCTCCTTTGGGTTCCCTCTGGTTTCTTGTCTGTCAAGTCTTGTTCTGTCCCCCGCCCACCCACCCTCCGCAGTTGTTGCCTTGACGACGCGAGGTCGCGCCTACCGGAAGGGGGGCGCTATGTTACACGTGTTCCTGTCTGGGTCTTCTCTGTCACTTCCTGTCAGTCTTGTCTTTGTTTCACTTCTGTCTCTCGGGTTATTGTTTCACTCCCTACACCTGTCTTGTAATCACTTCCTCGTTAGTCTCCCAGGTGTTGCTGTTTCCCCTTGTGTATATATCACTTGTGCATTTCCCTTGTGTTTGTCGGTTGTTGTATGGTTAGTGAATTGTTATGTGGATGTTCCCGTGTTCTTGTTCTGCCTAAGTTTCTAAGTGTTTGGTTTAAGTGTAATTTATTGCACATGTGTGCTTCTTTTGTTTATATTTAAAGTCTTTTGTTTTGTTAATTATTAAAAGTGACTTTAGTTTTGAAATCCTGCCTTGCCTGTCTCCTCGTCATCGCACACCAACCCCGTCTCGTAACAACAAGATTATGCTAAAACATATTTCAGAAAGGTCTTAAGTTAGGTCTTAAGTTAAATGTTATTAGCTCTACGTTTTTTAAACGCTAATAAAACATCAATGGATCAAATAATACCTATGCATTATTGATGCATCCACAAGACTACACTGTTAACCCCATTTTTTTTTTTTTTTTTTTTTTTTTGAGGCAATAAGTTTAATTTATTTATTTAACTTTGAATATCTTAACATTGTTAAGAAAGCAAAACTAGCAGATTTTTATTTTGTACTCGTATGATGTCTCGTACAAGTCTCGTATAAGACTCGTACATGTCTTATGCAAAATTAATAATGAGATCAATGGGAAAAGGCAGAAACAAAACTCCAGACACGTGCAACAACGGACAGACACTGAAGGGAACTAAATATACACAAGGCACAATGAGACAGAGCTGACAATACTTAAGAGATGGTTTATGACGCGACAGGTGAATGGATTGACACTGGGAGATCACGAGATGTAACAGGAAGTAAACAAAAACATGACAGACATGTGACGGAATGCTAACAGAAACGTCGCCTCCCACGAGATGTGACCTTGCGCTGTAGACAGCACATCTCGAGGATGGGGGAAGGGGGAACAGGATGACAATAAGACAGAGGGATAAGAAACACTCAGAGAGGGCTGGTTGATTGGCTGCTGTATGTGCAGCCCACACACACACACAACAGCGCTATGTCTCTGGTGGGTACTCAGTCAGTGCCCACAACGAGGAAGGCGGACGAGTAGCAGGCTCAAGGGCTAGCAGAGGAAGATTTGTTACTGGGTCTGGCCGACACGTAGCAGGCGTTGGGTAAGGCTGACGAGCAGCAGGCACTGGAGAGGTGGAGGAAGAGGACAAGACCGGATGCAGATGCTGTGTGGATCCGGTGTAGATGCTCTCGCGACACCTTTGAACTGTGGTGTCTGGGAGGTTTACTGGATGATGTGTATTTACCCGATTCAGAATATAGATGTATTTGTCTCGTTGTCATAAGGCGGCAGTGACGACAATGAGAAGGCAAAAGTCTATAGCAAAGTTTTTTAAAGTCCACCTGCTTTTTTGCGGGGCAATGTCAGAGAACCGTTTTGCATAGTCCATCTTCTCCACCAACTCTTTACAGTCTTTGTTGGCAACTCACCAGGTTCTTTGTTTTGTTAGCCATTGTGCAGGCGGATGATTAAAGCTCAGAGGTATGAGGAATTAACTGAAATCTCTTTAATGATAAAACTCAAATGAACACAATCCAAACAAAAAGGGCACGTCTTGTGCAAAACTAGTGTAAACAGTCTAATGGGAAAAATCACAGGTAGAAACACCACTCTAGACATATTTGGGAACTGAAGGGAAAACCTGGTAGATATGCACATGATGAGATACAGCTGACAAGACTGACGAGTTGAACGAGTTGAGTGCCACTGGGAGATCACGACTGGAAACAATAAGTAAACAAATACATGACAGACAGTACGGTAACAAATTCCTCCTAGCTTGAAATAATTGAGAAAGCTAGCCCACACAATTGACTTAAGATTTTTAATCTCAACCTCAACATTTTAAGTAGTGGAAAGTTGGTTAGCATTAACTTACAAATTCAGTACATATTAACTTTGAAGACTGTGATATGGTTCATTTTAGGCAAATGTAACAGACATTTAAAACAAAATGAATCTTTTTCAGAAAACTGAAACGTACTAAGTATAGTCATGGATGTGCACACTGCACAGAGGAGCCACCTTCTATTTTGAGAACTAATTAACTAATCAGTGTTCAGAAAATTCTGGAAATGTCACGTGACCCTATCAGAATGATTACTGGTAAGCTGTCTATAAAAAAAGAACAAAAAACAATCACAATCATCCACTTAATTTCAAAGCTGCTGCATAGAAACAAATTTCAATTTCAGTGATCTTGACAGAAATGTAGTGGAGTGAAAAACATAAAAAGTGTCCTCAGATACAGTACTTTTTTGTATTGTGAACAAAATCTGGCCAAAACGCAGATGTTTTGAAGTTTGTTCTAGTGGTTTGATATAGCTTGCCATCCAAAGTTTTCCAGAAAACTTCGTAATGGCTATGTTTAACACCTTAAATCTACCATTAACAATTATGTAATAGGTGGCAAGTTCTTTGATGTGGATATTTTTTTTCTGTTCCATCTCTTTTAAGGTCAGACATGAGTATTGAAGAAAAAAAAAAAAGGAGTTCCAAACTTCTTTTTAGTTTTGAACAAAGAACAAAGATGAACTTTGAGTATGTTGGAACCTTCAAGAAAGAGACGAAACAGCTGACTGTTATTGATAACGACATTTTAACCAGGCGTTACTTTGATAGTACACTTTCCTGAGCTGATTATTCACAATTACATTATAACATAACAATAAACATCCAGTGTGAACTGCGCAACTAGAAAATTCCCCCAATTCTGAGTTGGCGGAAGTCTGGCGTTCAGGTGGCAACATGATGATTATGATAATCTCAAGATTGCAACAAACCTTGAGAAAACATACATCACAAAACATCACACTGTCTTCTAAACATCTGCAGTTTGATCTTTAATTTGCATGTGTCAGTCATAATAGCAATCAACTTTAAATCCAGATGACTGTCAATGCAAGTTTACAGTAATCTGCAGATTCACACTATTTCTTTAGATGAGACAAAAAATCTTACAGAAAAAGGCAAGCAGAATTGACAGCTATTCAGCTGCTAGAGTGGGGGAGATTGCTTGATGGACTAATATGTTCAATCAAAAATATCTGGAAATACATAAAACAAAAAACAGAACAGCATAATGTAATTTACGAAGTAAACTAAAGGTGATGACACAAAACTAGACTGCAACAAGTAGCACTAATCCAAAAATACAATGATGTGAATTCACAGCACAAAAGAACTGATGATGATACATCTAATACAAGAATATTGGAACAATGCAGATGCTTTCAACAAGAAACACGTGTTATTTGAATAATTATATGTTATTTTAATTTATATATATATATATATATATATATATATATATATATATATATATATATATATATATACACATATTTGAGAGGTCTTTTGCAACTTTAATTTTAGTTTTAATTTAACTTTTTTAGCCTGCTTTTATGGCAATGATTACAAATAATATTTAGAAATCCACCTAATGTATGTTGTGAATAAACATTTCAAATGTGATGATCACTATCACATTTCTGTGATCTTAGGCGGTGTAGCTTTCCTCTAACTCAACCAGCAGAGCATTGGTGTTTAAAACATTGGATTTGTTTCCAAGGCAAAGCAATGACTGATTAGAATGTCAATGAGTTTCCTGAATGCAATATAAGTCGCTTTGGATAAGGGCGTCTGCTAAATGCATAAATGTAAATGTAATGTAAATGCACATTGCAGGGGAACTTATGCAAATATGCACTAGAGTGATTTTTATTTATTTTTTATTCAACATGGAGTGGATCAGCCTTTCTTTCCATCTACCTTGCTAAGATTGTATGTTCAGCCATGTTCTCAATTTAAAATTAACCAAAGGTTTGTCAATTTAACAGGTTAATTTTAACGCTTCCCTGGACTGGGATTTGTGCCATGGGTGGACCCAACACTATAAACCAAAGTGGTAGGGAGCTGCACTTAAACAAATGCCAAAATAGATGCACCAAAGGTCCAATATAATTTATCATGCAGATCCACAAAATGTTCACAGGCATGCAGTATGTGGCTCAAGATGTGGGATTTCCAGGTCCCAGAACATGATATCTGTCTCACAGAGTAATTAATCAGTGCTAATTCTAGAGATTTTAACACGAGATGAACAGACTGTTCATTAAAATGTTATTTTTGTTTTATAGCTGTCTTCAAAGGGACTACTCACATTTTAAGCTCCATCAAAATAATTAACAACAAGACCCTATGGATTAGCACAGAACAGTCTTTTTACACTGGCACAGTGGGGAATAAACAGATAAATTCTTAATTTACTTCTTGCTGGGAGTAGACGTCCACTTCTTCATCACAATACTTCCAAATGTTAACTTCAAAGAAATGATATCACATCCTGTGATTTTATGAAATGTACATCTAAAATAGCGTATCCAGTATTTTGACTAGCAATATACAGATTTTTCAATTTTCCTTTTGAACATTTTGGTTTAAATACTTAAAGCTACACTTTGACTACATATACGTTTTTAAGAACTTAATAGAGCTTCAGAAAGCTCTTACAATGTCAAAAGTACACAATGAAATGAAGAGCTCCACTATTACTTTGACATTTTAATTGACTCTTAATTCTTTTTTGATAGTTGCCTTGTTTAAACTGTAAAGTCTGGCTAGGGAAGATAATGACCATTGTTTTATCTAAGGAGAGAGTCCAATAATTCAGTGTGCCAGATTATACTGATAAGTTTCTTCTCTGCCTAGTATGAATTGACTGAAGGCCAAATAAATGAATCTGAATCAAATCGGAACTTAATAAAGCCAGTGCAGTCTGTAATTTTCTTTGCTTGTCAATTGGTTTCTCAGTCAGAGAATGTCAGAATTTCTCTTGACTCTGACTGTGTAGATTTTGATAATGCAGAGTTTAGTTTAGTTTAGTTTAGTCTAATGCCCTTTTATTTATTTATGTATTTTTTACTTTATTGCAGTTATACGTTTCTTAAGTATGAAAAAAAAATATCTCTGCAAATGCTGGAAAAATATAGAGGGAAGCACATACGTCCACTTTACAATAATATTACAAGTTAACAAAATAGCCCAAACTTTTTCTCTCTTACATGTCAGTCATGTATTTGGTCTACTTCCGTGATCTCCCATGTTTTTCCATTCACTTGTAACGTCAGTATCCACATTGTCAGTCTTGTCAGCTGTGTCTAATTACCTCCTTTTGTAATTAAACCCCATTTTTTTTTTATCTCAGTCTATGTCAGTATTTGTCAGTGAAAGGTGATTGTCTCCTTGTCGTTGTTCCTTGTGTTCATGTTCCTTATTTTGCACAAAAAAGTGCCATTTTGGGTTGTATATTGAAAGTGTTGTAAGTTTATATTAAAGTTCATTCCCTGGATTCCTGAGCCTCCATGTCTCCTCATCTCTCCCTATAACTGTGAGAGAAATACCAACCTGGTTTGTCGCCACTAACAGACAATTGCACTGTGGAGTTGGACACTTCTGTTGCCCTGTTGTTGTTGAAGCAGGGAGACCATTCGCTGGAAGAACACACCCAAGACTATTTAGATCTTGTGTGCCAAACGAACTTCCTGGACTATGCACTCATTGGTTTCTACTGTCCCATGCTGAGCGAGCAGTTCAGAGCACGCCTTCCAGCAGACGGTCCAAAGAAAGACTACATGGAGAGAGTGATGGTGAACAACGCTTTGCCATTCACTGTCAGCTGGGCATAGGACGACACCAGCCCCACTCCACCAGTCACCTATCATCAAGAATGATCGGCGTGAGGACGACGCATAGGCCCACCACAGACCGTGGAGACAACACTGCCGCAAGTGACGAGCTCGAACTGAGACAGAGGTCGGAAAGAGTCATCGCCCCAGAACCTGTCCCACAAAGGATATCTGACCAGGAACATGAGCCGCAACACCATCAGTCGATGAGGGGGTATTAATAGTGCTTGAGAGCCAGGAGGTAAGCAATCCCAATTTGTCAGTTCTATTCTGACGGAACATCAAAAATGACTAACGGCGAAAATAATTTACTAGCTATTATTACAGAAATTATATAGAGGCGGTTATTTTCATGACATATTTTAAAAATATATGAAATAATCAAGATGTCACTAAACTACAGTATATTAACTGACTGATCTGCTGTGGGAGTAGTTCAAGATGAGTCTTACAGAAGATTCTGAAGTTCTGGCATTATATTAATCTCATAATGACAATAAAACCTTTAAGTTTAATACCACTATTATACCAGCATTTTCCTAGTTAAAACTATACGTAGCAGTCCAGAGCCAAAGATCATTCCCACCTCTGAACACAGGTCTGTTTCCCCCTGCCTGAAATGGGGAGGCCATTGTAATGTCATTTATCCAACTTACCACAGAGTCACAGCCTGGCGCCCTCACTGCAGACTAGAGGCTCCATCATTGGGTAAACAGTGTTCCACATGAGTGTGGTCTCATCAATAAATTCTTAATGAAAATTTCAGATTGTTGCTGCCTCTGCAGCAGGACCTCCCTATAATGAGCTGTGTGAAACTCAAAGGAATAGCCAGAGATGGAATGACAGAGGTGAAATCAGTGAAAGAGTGAGAGACAAATAGAATGGGAAGATGTGAGAAGATGTGAAGTGTATAGTAAACAATGTGCATGATCTGTAAAGCTTGTTTGACTGAAGATGAGATCAGTGGTACGTTTGCCACAAATTTAAATGGATGACATGCTCAGTGTTGATTCAACACATTTGTCGCAGGTAGTAAGTCCTGTGACGCAAACTGCCCAAATGACTTCTTCTAAACTACTTGATACCATGGAAGATCATGCACAGGAAGAGCAAAGCAATTATAAAATCGAATTCAATTGAGTTACCATACATAATTTTTGGGTGACGGGATAAAGGGATGAATACTTCTGGGGAGGAATTTGCTGAAGTTTACCAGAGTTTACACAATCTTATCCATAGAATTTTCTTTTCTTTTTTATAGAAACCTGGCAGTTTTCACTGCAAAAAAACAATAATAAACTTGTAATGTTGGCGTCTTAGCAAGTTGTGTTGCCTACACAATACAACACAATTCTCCACAAATTATGAGTCAGCTATCTTATTACAGACCGCTTTCAGCATGATCACAACTGTAGGAGGATGTGTGTTATGCACTTGTTTGATTTGTTCTGTAAATATCATGCTAACAACTGTGGCACCAGTCATAAAAATAGCACACAATGACAATGCCGATGCTTTGTTCTAGCTAATAATACATTTCTATTAAAAAGACTTTCACAGTAACAAATGATTGGCTATAGTTTTATTAATAAAATTCACTGATTAGCTATGCTGTTTAAACCCTGTACATAAACTTAAATAATAGCGGAGTTTGACATCCACATCGCCTTAACGTTTTATGTTATGTATTTATAAGTTTGGGAAGGCTCATTTGATTGTCAAGCAGATAACAAAAGAAAGTAATGGGAAACACATCAAATGTTTACTGTAACGCCATGCCTCTCCACACCACCAGGGGAAGTCCACGTTCACAGTATGTCTGCTACCACTCCCTCTGCGACCACTTCCTGTTTGAGACTATATCAGTGCATGGATCACCTATGGACTTTGTGACGTATTGCCTGGTCTGCTCACCACTCCATGGGTTGGACCGCATTACTAGCCATGTTGTCTTGTCGTTATGTCATGCTAATGCCATGCCTGGTGTTTAGCATATCTCATGTTTCATTGTTATGTAGCCCATGCCATGTTATTTAACCCATGCCATGGCTTGTTCCCAAGCCCATGCCATGTCTTGTTCTCTGTTTGTTAGTGATGGGCAAAGCGAGGCTTCATGAAACACTGAAACACTTGAATCAAATGTGCCGTATTGTTTCGAGGCTTCGAAACTCTATACCGATACCCGTCTCCACGGCGACATCTAGTGGTCAATTGCACATGTCTGAAACTTTGACAACAATCCATTAAAACAATAAACTGTTGTGTTTGTGTCAATGTGGCGAGTTTTCTCTCTCTCTCTCTCTATATAGGCAAGGCAAGGCAAGTTTATTTGTATAGCACATTTCATACACAATGGTAATTCAAAGTGCTTTACATAAAGAAGAATGATAAAAGTAAAACATTAAAAATGATTAAAAGAATAAAAAGATAATACGTATACAATAAAATGCAAACAGTTCGGACATAGCACAGTGCTCAATCTGCAAATGCATAGGTAAAAAGATGTGTTTTGAGTCTTGATTTGAATGTGGCTACTGTTGGAGCACACCTGATCTCTTCTGGAAGCTGGTTCTATATATATATATATATATATATATATAGATCTATCTATGAATCTATATATTTATGAAAGTATATATATATATATTAATATTTGAATCTATATATAAATCTCGACACTGTGTCGAAACGCAGGTTTCGCGCCAGCCATCCCCACTGTTTGTCAAAGTCACTCAAAGTGCTTTACATTTGCAAGGGGGCAATCTCCTCAACATCCACTAATGTGTAGCATCTACTTGGATGATGCGGCGGCAGCCATATTGTGCCAGCACGTCCACCACACACAAACTTATTGGTGGAGAAGAGACCGAGCAATGAAGCCAATCTATATAATGGAATGATTAGGACCAAGGCCAATGGGCAAATTTGACCAGGATGACAGGGTTAAACCCCTACTCTTTACAAAGGACATCCTTAGATTTTAAATGACCACAGAGAGTCAAGACCTTGGTTTAATGTCTCATCCAAAGCACGGATAATGCAATAGCTAAATGATTACGTGTGTGTGTGTGTATATATATACAAATTTCTTTTCTTCTTTCAAGTTACCCTCTCAGCTATCAGAAATAAGAGGAACTACTAATTTCATATATTCATCCAAAAAATAACTTTCACTTTTTTAGATCTTTAATCAAACCTGCATTATGCTTTAGTAGACCTTTAAATAAATGGCATAAGATCAGTTTAAAATTGAATGTTAAGTGAGAACATTAGTTTTAATTATTAGAATAATGTATTTTTTAAGAATTTACAAAATGCCGTATCAATTTCTCTCTGTATTCACTAGCAATGGTTAGTGAGCCATTTAGGAGGAATTTTCTCATCTAAATGTAATTACCATTCAGTCACTACAGATACTGAACAACCTGAGAGTCTCTTTGGAACAACCTGTCCTGTTGAAAAGAGGAGCAAGTATTCAAAAAAGTATTTTAAAGTAAAATTAAACATATGTATATATATATATATATATATATATATATATATATATATATATATATATATATATATATATATATATATATATATATATATTAAATTCAAGAGACATTATTCATAAACTTTTTTTTATTTCAAGAGAAAGAAATGTTTTCTCAAAATAAAAGATAAATTACACAACACATTTCAAAACTGTTGATGTTCACAAATATGTTAATTAAACTGATCCACATGTCTGTAAACCTGAGCTACAGTAAAAAGCAAACTTCAATACACACAATCAAGAGAAAGATAATATTCAAACAAATGCAACAACAGTCAAGAAAACACACTAACTGTCAAGATCAGAAAACTGAAGTGTTTAGATTTCCAGGGTATTTATTCCCAATGGAAAAAAGTAATAATTATTGAATTTCTAATCTGGAGCCTTTGTTTCATAATAGAAAATCCAGCCTATATAGATTTGTTGTTCACAGAAGACCAAGTTAGAGATCTATTAAGGAAGCAAATAAAGTACCTTAAACCATTGTCCCCTCACCAAAGACATCATCAGGTCTGTTTACAACTCTCTGTAGTGTAAGTTCGAATCATTAAGCTTGAATTCCCTTTCAGGTCACAGCCCTTCGGCTCTCACCCCACAGTCATGAATCAAAATCCGTCACACTCTCAGCCATGATCTCTGAGGCATGCATTTCAATATTTTGCCATAAATTGGAATATTAATAATTTACTGGCTGCAGAGAGAATCACTAATTAGAAGCTTCATGTGCTTGTCTAGCCAATGTGCAAAATAAACATCCTTTTGTTCTTTTTAATAGATGAGCCTGTAATAGCTTGGGGTGGAAAAAAAAGACAAAAGAAACTGAAAAAAAAAACAGATTTGTTCTTAACGTATCATTTTTCAGCATGAATCAGCAGTAAGATTGTAGGTTCGGCTTCATATTTTTAGCAAGTGTGGTGAACATGCAGTGTTATTTTACATAGTTTTCCACTAACACTGTGTTTTGAATCTCCAATTAAGTGCTCTGTGGTCAGAAATGAAATGCCCACAAAAAGCTCTAGGCTCTTGTTTATACACAACACATATGGTATGCAGAACAACATCATATGTCAAACAATTAGACACATTTCTTTTTAGCTTAAATCATGGCATGTATATTGCTCAGATTTTGGTAGCGGTCTGACAAAAAGGGGAAGAGAAATGTCACGCATTGATTGAAAGTGGCTGGTAATTACCTTGTCTGACCTACTAATCAATGTATTGATCATCAAAACACTCCAGTTCTGTGGATTTCACCATTTCCTGTGGCACAGTGAGCATATTCCCATTGGGCAAAGGTCATTTGAAGAGCGATCAAATTCTTAACACTGTGATTCACAGCTCATTATTGACTAAGCCTTCAGAAATGAACAGGTGAAGGATTTACGAATGCGTTGCTCACTGTGATTAATTGACATTGTGGTCTCATAAAGACCAGGCAGGAATGTATCCAACACTGCTATCCATTGAGTCGGGATTGATGAACACACTTTAACACAAGGTTAGCCATGACAGTTAATTACATTAGATCCCTCATTAGCTGTTATTGTCAACAAGCCAGATTAGAAGACACAATTCACAATTCTGTATACAAGATGAGCAAACAGTAGTCTAAGACAGGTTCTATTGAAGCTGGGTTCACACAACATGATTTTGGCCACAATTTTATCATCCGATGCAATTTTTTGACAACTTTTGTCATAGGTCAAATTCTTTAAATGTTTATTTTTCTTACAATTAAAAAAATGACTTTATTATTCACATTGCTTTGATATATGTTAAATATAATAAAGCAACCCGAACCACACACTTAACACACACACACACAGAGAAGGTTTGACATTAACACCTACCAACCCTTCAATTGTGGGTGGATTTCAGCAGTGGCTCACAGTTTTTTTTTTTTTTTTACGCAGAATAGATAAACAATAACAGCTTTACTTTCTCACTCTTACATTTCTCCGACAGCGAGCTGACATAAACCTGCCTCCCTTCACTCACTCGTTAAATTTTCTTATGATGAATATTGTAGCTGTTACAATGCTTGAATTTGTAATGCTCCTTTCAATGCTCATTTAATCTCCCTGGGGCAAGTAACAGGTGTGGGCAATATAAAAATCACACCTAAAAGCAGATAAATAGGGGATAATTTTACTTAGTCTTTGCAATTGTGTGTCTGTGTGTGCCGAATTAAACTTGGACAACAGAAAGAAGAGAGGTGAAGTGTCTGAAGGCTTGAAAACCAAATATATGGAAAAATATCAACAATATCAATGTCCTTTTGTCCACAGTGTGCAACATTATCAAGTTTGCAACCCATGGCACTCTGGCTAATCTCCCTGGACGTGGACGAAAGATAAACTTTTTTTTTTAGCAATACAGAATAGTCGGAAAGATGGATAAGCAGCCACAAACAAGTTCCAAAGATATTCAAGTTGTCCTGCAAGCACAGGGTGCATCAATGTCAGCGCAAACTATCCATCAACATTTGAATGAAATGCCAGGAGACCAAGGAGGACCCTACTGCTGATACAGAGACATAATAAGACTACAGTTTGCCAAAATGTACTTGAGTAAGACAAAATCCTTCTGGGAAAACGTCTTGTGGACAGATGAGATCAAGATGGAGCATTTTGGTAAAACACATCATTCTAATGTTTATCGAAAATGGAATGAGGCCTATAAAGAAAATAACACAGTACCTACCATCACATATGGAGGAGGTTCAAATATGTTTTGGGGTTGTTTTGCCACCTCTGGCACTGGGTGCTTTGACTGTGTGCAAGGCATCATGAAATATGAGGATTACCAAGGGTTTTTGGGTCGCAACGTAGGGCCCAGTGTCAGAAAACTGGGTTTGTGTCAGGACAATGACCCCAAACATTATCCAAGTACCCATACATGGATGGCAAAAAAGCACTGGAGATTTTTTGAAGTGGTCAGCAGTTAGTCTAAATCTAAATTTAATTGAACACCTGTGGAAAAATCTTAAAATTGCTTT
This sequence comes from Rhodeus uyekii, assembly GCA_037043235.1. Lineage (NCBI taxonomy): Eukaryota > Metazoa > Chordata > Actinopteri > Cypriniformes > Acheilognathidae > Rhodeus > Rhodeus uyekii. Next base: position 1,256,185 of record JAWRVZ010000120.1, read on the forward strand.
TGGGAAAAGGCACCCTTCCAATATGAGAGACTTGGAGGAGTTTGTAAAGGAAGAGTGGTCAAAAAGATTCAGCAGCCAGCTCCAAAACGTAATTCTTTGTAGACCCTTGATTCATTTAACCCTCATGGAATGGATTGGAATGGCCTTTCATAAAAGCCGGCAGGTATCACTAATGCATGTTGGTGATGATATAATATGAATATTGGTACCCTAAAGTAGTGCCATTAAGGAAAGCCACAAAAAAATAAAAAATAAATAAATAAATAAATAAATAAATAAATAAATAAATAAATAAATAAATACCAAGGAACTATCCCTGATTAGTAGTAGAGTTGGTAGCCAAAAATAAATTCTAACAGACCAGAGGATCCCATTCATGTCTCATGTAATGAAAGAGCTCTGCACCCTTCCAAAGATATAGCAGATAAGAACATAAGTGTAGCACCCACAGACAGGTGGCCTTGTGGAATGCTTTAATAAGACCCTGAAACAAATACTATGTAAGACCATTGGCAAGGATGGCAGAGCATAGGATCAACTACCAAATCTGTTGTTCTCAATTAGACAAGTGCCACAAGCCTCCACACAGTTCTCTCTCTTTGAACTTCTATAGTCTTATAAACCAAGAGGTCTGCTGGATGTAGCAAAGAAAGCATAAGATGAACAGCTTTGCATCTTATGACTTTAATTGAGCAAATTAGTATATATATATATATATATATATATATTTTTTTTTTTTTACCACAATTTTAGAGAACACATGGATAAAGAGCAACAAGGACCACAAGCTGTATACAAGAGCTAAGCATAGATACATTCAGCCTGGAGACTGTGTGTTAGTGCTTGTGCACACAGTAAAGTACAGAGAGTGTAGGGTAGGACAATTACAGTGTTAGGCAACCAGGCAAGAAAAAACCTAACCAAATATACAATGTCAATTTGAAATGTTGGCACCTTTGAGAGATGATGTCGTGTTCTCTTTGGCAAGGAAACCCAGTACCTCACCACAAGAATAAATCAACCTGAGCGCAGATATGAAACCACAACAAAGACAGGTGATGGAGCTAGAAAATCATACCAAATATGTTTTTTTTTTCTCAAGCCATAGGCCATACTTAAATAATTCAGCTTGAGATCCAAACTGTCCTGTGGAAAATTGTACAGCAGTATCCTTACAGAATCCCAGATTCCAGATGAGAGGCCATCAAAGAAAAGGTGAGGAACATATTATAGTTAAGTACCCATGGGAACTCGAGCTGCGTCGAAGCACTAAGGGAAATACCCTGACGTCAGTCACGTGAAGATCTGTGCAACCAATGAAAGACAAATGCGTGTGAATGCATCACTGCCGGCAACATGCCGGTGATGTCATGAGAGAGCATAAAAGCACACCGAAACCCTGAAGTGACAGCTCTGAATGTCTTCAGCGTCCTGTGTGTCTGAGAGTGCTTTAGTTTCTCCTGCTAGTTTAAAAAGTTAGGGAAACTTTGTGTGTGTGTGAAAAAAGGGCGAATGAACAGACATTTAAGCCATTTGATTTTCCCTGTTCGCGTTTTATAACATTCAGGGATACACATGGTATGTGCGTTGTCTGTCTGGCGGCGGAGCACGCTCGGTCGACGCTTGAGAGTACCGGCTGTGAGGACTGCAAGAAGTTCTCGTTGCACACGCTCTGCTCCCGCCTGGCGGTCTATAATGAGGCCGCTCAGGCTCGCGTCCCCCTAGGTTCGGGACCGGCAGCAGCTGAGGCTCTGCGGCGTTCTCATTCCTGGGGATCGCACATGGATCTCTCTGATGTAACTGAGATGGGTCGTCCCGCATCTCAGCCCCCGCGAGATGAGGCGGGTCCCAGTCACGGTCCGGGAGCACCCTCCTCGCCAGCATTTGAAGAGCTAGTCGAGGTTGGGGCGCAAGAGGTCTCTCGTCTGGATATTGATTGGCCGGCGGAGACCAGGAGCACTCGTCCTAAGAAGAGTATGTTGGACGAGCGCTAACTGCCTGTTCGCGTCACTCCGCAGCGCCGGGCCCTGCCTTTCCTTCCTGATCTCCACACTGAGGTGTCGAGGTCATGGAGAAGGAGTGCTATGTATGCTACTCTTGTCGGGGCTCAGCCCTATGGTGATGGAGGGATGCCGAAAGTGGACGAGGCTCTTGCGGGATATCTCGTTCCCCAGTCGGCATCCTTTCTCAAAGCCGCGGCGCTCCCCACCAAACTGATGTGCGTCATGTCATCTCTGGTGGGGAAAGCATACTCTGCTTCCAGCCAGGCTGCAGCGTGCCTTCATACTTTGAAGGCTTCCTTCGGTAAATCCTGGGAGGTCGGGCCGACACGCTCAGGCTCAGCCTTTGGGCAAAAGGACTGATCTGAGGGTTGTCCTTAACGCTAAGAATGCTAAGAATAAGCTGTCCTGATGCCAGAAGCACCAAGCCGCAACAAGGTGGTGTCTTCCGTGTGCGGCTCCCGAGGGAGTCCGCCACGGGAGAACTACCCCCTCCCCGGAGGGTCCTAGAGCATTCCACCCAAGCATGTTCCAGAAGCCCCGGCCCCGTGGTGAAAATGTTCACAGTACCAGAGGCCAGCCTCGAGAGGCTGGTTCCCTTAGTAGAGTCACAGGCCGCGTGGTTGCGTCTGTCTGGCATCTCTCAGTGTACCTCTGGGTGGGTTGTCCTTGGGCAGGGACCCCCTAGTCTCTCGTTTCCTTCGTTGCACTTTAAGGCTGAGACCTGCGGCACAGACCAGGGTACCTGCCTGGGACTTGTCTTTGGTACTCCAAGGCCTATCCCAGACACCTTTTGAACCATTGAAGGAGCTTCCTATCAAGCTCCTGTCTCTAAAGACCCTTCTTTTGCTGGCTATCACCTCGCTGAAGAGAGTTTGCGCCCGGGATGCAGAAAGCTTTTCTCCACCCAAGGCCAGTCGAGAAGGCCTTTTCTCCACCCATCTGTCTAGCTTATGAGTCGGCCGGACATGCTTCTCCTTTGAGGGTCTGGGCCCATTCCACTCGGAGTGTGGCGGCGTCCAAGGCTCTCCTCTCTGGAGTTTCATTGTCTGATGGCTGTGCTACGGCTGGCTGGTCCTCGCCGCACACATTCATGAGGTTTTACCAACTGGACCTCGATTCCGCCCCAGGAACCAGGGTGCTCTCTCAGTGAGCTGGTACACACCCGTATGCCGGCATCGCTGAGGTGGCGTTGGTATAGCGTTTCCCTAGTGTTTCGATGCAGTTTGAGTTCCCATGAAAGGGAACGTCTCAGGTTACGAATGTAACCCTGGTTCCCTGAAGGGGAACGAGACACTGCGTCTTTGCCTCAGCTCCTTGTGCTTCCGGGCCCGCTTCAGACACTCTTTAGCTGTCGCTTCCGGGTTTCGGCGCGCTTTTATGCTCTCTCATGACGTCACCGGCACGTCGCCGGCAGTGCCGCATTCACACGCGTTCGTCTCTCATTGGTTGCACAGATCTTCAAGTGACTGACATCAGGGTATTACCCCTAGTGCTTCGACGCAGCATCTCGTTACCCTTCAGGGAACCAGGTTTATATACGTAACCGGAGACGTTTGATGCATACCCTATGACTCACATTGATGAATTGATTGACAGGCTAGGCAAAGCATGCTTCGTTACAACACTAGATCTAAATAAGGCCACTGCCAAGTTCCCTTTTCAACACACTACAAAGAGAAGACTACTTTTAGCACAAAACTGAGTAACTGGCTACGTAATAGGCAGTGATTAGTATAACCTTAAGAAACCCGAGTTGGAGCAAATCTGGACCAGACCACATACAAAAAGAAAATAATTTTTGAACATTAAAATGTTTGAACATGCAACATATTGAAAGATAGAACAGTGCCTCTGCTTTTAAACAAAACAATCAGTTTTATTCTAGCTTAATTTTTTTTTTTTTTTTTTTTTTTTTTTTAATCAACACTTGAATGTGTGCAAGTTTTATTAAAAAAAACACAATTTTTAACAAAAGAAAATCTAGAAAACAATCTGGTTCGGATTCATAGCAATGATCAAAATACAGATTGAGTAGATTGAGTATATCAATACCCCTAAACCTTGCATAGTCCTAAAGTTCATCCTTGGTTGACATTTAATTTAGTAACATTAAGCAGTTTTGATTCATATGATGTTTATTCATGTTGACAACCGCATTGTTTTACATATGAAAATGAAAATTTCCTATAATGACAGGAAAGCATTTTCTCATTATTTACAGCAGTTAATGAGTTAATGGCTAATGAATCTTAAGCCATCTTTCCACTATCACTTTCCACTTCCACTTCAAATTGGTTGTGAAGCTGATGGACACATTTTTAATTTATTTTAATTTTTTTATGTGTTATTTTGTTTTATGGTTTCACAGCTGTTAGAGATACACATTCAAACTTTAATCTCGAATGGGTAGTAACAATGGAAGGGCTTTGGATACTGCTTTGGATGCGACTAGCTTGGCGAACCACATACATTGTTTGGTTGAGCCTGTGAAGCAGTGCAACAGGGTCACTGTGAGATGGCAAAGTTGCAGGTCAAAAATCAAACAGGTTCTTTTCACTCAGTGCCACACCCACTGAGAAACTTGTTGAAAGTTCTCTTGTCATTTGCAATGATTTTACACAGAACTTGAAAATAGAGACTCCAGCCACCATAGTCACATGTTTGCTGGGAGCCAGAGCACCTGCTTTTAAAGGAAATTTAAAGTGCTGTGTAATCCTAATCGTAAATATTATGTTATCCACGTTGGTACTAATGATTCCTGAGTCCACAAGTTGGAGATCACTAATATTAATATTAAAGAGGTGTGTTGAACTTTCAAATATAATGTCAGACACGGTACTATGCTATACAATGTCAGACACGGTACTATGCTCTGGCCTCCTTCCTGTTCGCATGAGTAATGAGATACTTAGCAGAATCTCCTCATTCTCTGGAAGTGGTGCCCACAGAATAATATAGGCTTCATAGACATTTCGAAACGTTTTTGGACAGAGCTGACCTGTTGAAAAGAGATGGAATTCATCCCTCCTGGGCTGATGCCACACTCTCCAGTAACATGCCGCATTTCCTTAGAGATAACCATGATGCCTAACTGGGGCCCAGGTTTGGTAAAATGTATGTTTAGGTGTATCTCAACATATAGAGATTCTTACACCTAAATATATCATATAGAGACTGTGTCTGTTACCTGATGTAGCAATACATTTTTTACATAATTTTATTGATGTCCAATAAATACAAACTGGAAATAGCACAGATGAACATGATACAGCTTGGGTTTGCTGAATATACGATCCCTTTCCTCAAAAGCACTTATTGTAAATTATATGATTGCAGATCCTAAACTAGATGTGGTATGTTTGACAGAAACCTGGCTAAACCCAGATTATTACATTACTTTAAATGAGTCCATTCCTCAAGAATACTGTTATAAACACGAGCCTCGTCTGGAAGGTAAAAGAGGAGGTATTGCTGTAATTTTTAGTAGTACCTTCAGTGTTACTCAAAGGTCTAGTTTCAAATATAATTATATTATATATTTGTAATTCTTTCTATAACACTGCTTAGTCTACATAATGAGTTCCACTTGACTTTTGAGCTTGCTACTTGCCACTTGCTTCTATACAGGCTGATTTTATATCAGTGTTAGTAATGGCTAAAGATAAAATCATAATTGTTGGTTCATTGGACCAATTCATTGGAATTGGCATTTGGAGACATTTTAAACTCTATTGGAGTTGGACTACATGTGTCAGTACCCACGTATTGTCATAATCGTATCTTAGATCAAATATTGTTGCATGGAATCAATGTTGATGCTGTTGACATTCTGCAGCAGAGTGATGACATCTCAGATCATTAACTTGTCGTGAGTACACTCCCTTTAACCAAAGCTGCAAAACCAACTCCCTGTTACAAATCTAGTACAGTTATCACTTCTAACACTATTAGCTTTATAATTACTCTTCTTATTCAGTTTAATCTACTCAGCATCCCAGATAGCCTATAATAAGTATAGGCTGGTGTTGAATTTACCTTTTTTAGTCAAAGATTCTAGAAAAGGCAATATCTATATACTTCACAAGATCCTCCCCTGTGAGGGCTTCATGAATTTGAACTTCAACCAGACAGAACTAATATTTTTTGAGTGTCCCGATCTCAATCTGACTTCTGACCTGAAATGCTCTCTAACTCATAATCAAGCAGTGTTTGTTGGCCAAAGGACAATTTCTCCATTATGTCACTTCATGGAGTATGGGTTCCTTGCCACTGTCTGGTCGGGCTAGTTTAGTTGATGACACTTAATATGTAATATTCATCATTATTATGTAATGGCTTGGTCTTCTATAGTTGATGTACACCCAAAACAACCTCTGTTGTATTATGTTCCTGTTATATTTGTAAAGCTGCTTTGAAACATTCTCTATTGTAAAAAGGGCTACATAAGTAAAGGTGACTTGACTTTTCTCTTACAGCCCAAGAATACCTATAGTAATACAGAATAGTGCATTAAACTAATTCATAATACAAAAAGTGTAAATAATAAATTAGCTTCATAATGGATTCCAAGTGATCTAGAGTTTACAATTCAACCCATTGTCAGGGTTATGCCAGTTGTGGGCATTGTAAAAAATAAGCAGTGTAGTTCCTCAGGCAACAAGTCATATGGAATTTAGCAGGCTAAGGGCATAAAAAGAGCAAAGTAGAATGCACCATTAGTCATTATAATAAAAAAAATTCTGGGACTAAATAACAAGTGCTTGAATATCTATTATTTTTAGGGATGTACTGAATAGAAAATCAATTTTTAATGTGAAAACTTTTTACTGCTGATAAGATGGTGTTGAGTCACTTGAGTCATGCGGACAGACATGGGGACATTGCCATAGAGTCCAAAACAATGGCTTGGACAGTAGAGGAGAGATCACTCTCTCATTTGTGCTCAGCCTCAACCCTAGCTACTTTATGTGAGCAAGAACAACATCTTAAAGCTGAACTGATAACTGCTGCGACTGAGCTAATATCAACCAGTCATTGATGTAATTCAATTCATCGGAGACCTCGTCTTGTGGAAGGGTCAAACACAGCAGAACTAGCACTGGTAGGCCCTCAGGTCCACCTGGTAGCCCTGCAGCAATGCCGTGGTGTGAAGGCTCGAGGCAGAATAAGTTTTGCCCACCAAGGAATGACTCTGACTGGAGCAAGGTTGCTTGCAAGTGCCTCTTACACTTTTGGCATCGGCCCATAACTGTGTTCTTTGGCTCCTACCAGGGAGGTATACTGTGTAGACTGAATACTATGCACCTGGAAGGAGGCTGGTTTCTTCCACAAACTCCACACTTCGGTGTGGAGGTTGGGAAACAAGTGTAGGTCCTGGCATAGAGGTTGTGCTCCAGAAAGAAAATATTGTTCTTCAAGTTCACTTTTAGGACGAACGTCCTTCTCAGCTGGCCAGTCGACATTAAGCTTGGTCACAGCTCGAGACACAACCTCAAGCAGCCCCTCGAAGGCTGAAGTTTGGAATGGCAAGTCTTCCTCTCCAGCCTCAATGGTAACAACATCCAGCTCTTCATAATTGAATAGCTGCAGCACTGGTGCCTCACCCGGGGTGGAAGTAATCCTAGAGATTGTTTTCAGATCGCAAAAGAGAGGGTATCGGATATGCTAGATGAAAGCAGAGATTAGGCCTTGCCCGTTCCCAAGCCCTCTGAAAAATCATTTTGCATTCCCCAGGACGAAGATCGATACTCTGCCTCTGCAACAGCGGAACCTGATCCCTGATGGCCGTGAGCTTTGGCAGCTTCATCAAAGTCCGCCAGGCGGGAGCAGAGTGCACACAGCAGCCACTGTTCAGATGCTGAGCTCTCAAACAGACCAAAAAAATAAAAAAATCACAGATTGTGCTTACTGAAGACACAGAAGCATGCTTTTACTGTTTCTTACTTCATGATGTCATCCCATCTCTGACATACATTTACACCATTTATTTGATATCACACATGCTTCAAAACATAGTCACACAAAGAGCTCCCATAGTGTTTTCGACGGAGAGCGAGTTCCCTTGAAACTGAAATATTTAATGACTATCATGAATTAATACCTTTTGTGGCCTTCACATGTCTCTTTCAAAATATTATAGTTATTTTCACTCCATACAGATTCTTCGTTTTTAAATTAACTTGAGAAGTATGCACTATTTATATCCATCTAAGATTGTGAGTGGGGAAAAAAAAGTATTTTTCAAGAGTTGTTTGCAGTGAAAAAATCTAGATCTCAAACATTTTGATTCTGACCTGCTCATTGGAGGATGGGTGAATGAACTGGTCAGCTGTTCAGAAACCCATGAACTATTGAAAGGCACTCAAATAACTGTCAATAGGCCTATTTTGAATTCTGTACAAACACACAAACATACTTTTATAAATCATTGTCTAGCCTAGTACCCTTGTTCATTTAAGCATCTTTCAGGGGGTAAATAATCTGATTAAGGAATTGCAGCACTGATAATCAAAAAAATAAGTTATATTCTCAAAAAAGTAATACTAATGGTCCTGGTAACAGGAGTGCAGTTTTTACAGTTATTGTCGAACAATAGAACAGTTTATGTTTCAAGAAATGTAATTATATGTATGATTTGTTGTGCTGCTGTTGTAATATTCATTAATGGAAATGTATATGTTGTGTATGTCCATTGATAGGTGCACAAATCAGCGAATTTCACCACCCTCTTCATTTGCCAATCTCACTGTTAGTTTTCATTTAAATAAACACATTACACTTTTGCTTACGTTTATTTGAAAAGTCGACAAACAAAAACGCTCACCTCTAAAATCTACCTTGCCTTTGGTGCTCATATTTACTTCCAGGTTGGATCGCATTGTTTCCTAAAGGAGTGGGTGTTACCAGGGTCACATATTTAAAAGACTGGAAGGGATCAATTGTGGGTATTTTTGTATATTTATATGTAAAGTCTCTTTTAAGAAGATATTGTGTAAGAGAATATTTCTGTTGAGCTAAATCTCAGAAATAGGTTAAGAACTACAATTCCCAGAGTGCACCAGCAGCGAACTGGCTGCTTATCACCTGATTAGTAATTTTCACTGATCGAGAGCACCTGATAAAACATGGAGGTTTTCATTCATTCAGGAAAATAAACTGCAGAGAGAAGACACACCAAGTTCACTCGACAGTTCAGTCCCAAAGACGCAAATGGTTGGTGAAATGATTATTTAATTTCATTGTGTTTGAAATACTGTGTAAAGTATGTTTAAATGTTTAACTACTGTGTAGTTTGGTTTAGAAATGCATTGCAGCATTGACTTCATTTGTTTTTCTGTTTAAATGAGTTTCTGTTCATTTCATTTAAGTTTGGAAAACGTAAATGTTAAAACTTTACTAAAACATTTGACTTTTTTTTCTGTCTTTTAAAGGTTTACAACCTAAGAAAAACTAAATCACTGAATCAACTGACAAAGTCAAGAAAAATAAAATAAAAAGTGATTTAGTCAAAAATTTGAGTAGTCCTAGTGTCCTTTGGAGATTGAATTAGAGGAGAACTTGACAGTTGTAAACCATTCGGAGCAGCCTGGCCCTGAGGATAAATGGTTTCAGATCCAGAAATAAGCTGCTGATGCAGAGTAGATCAAGTTGGCTGAACATATCCTGGGGAAGTCGGTCCAGCAGCTCAAAAAGGAGAGGACCACTGCAAAAAGCAACTTCACCAGACAAGCCAACTTCATTTCAAGAGGAGCAAGCTTCAGCTGGAGTTAAGAGAGGAATTCACGAAGCATTCAAACAGTTTCAGAAAGATGCTCGAGGCCAATGATGACTACAGGTTTGAGCTTGAGGCTGACATCAAGATTGAGGATGAAGAAGCAGGTCTTGACGACACTGAGAGATCTATAAAAGGCTGACATTGAGAGATCTGTAAAAGAAGGTGAAACCAAGTTGGCAGAGGTGAGGGACATTGTTCAAACAAACCTGTGGTTGAGGTATGGAAGAAGTGAACTTCTTGGGGCAATCCTAGAAGCAGAAAAAGCCAATGATAGAGCGGCTGATGTACCTGTGGAAAGTGTCAATTTGGAGGGCTACAAAGTACACCTTGCTCTCTTGGAAAAGAGAATAAAAGAGGCCATCTCAGCAATGTCAACATGGGATGGATGGATCCCTGTGGAATTAAAAGATGAATTGGATGGAAGAGTCAAGGATGTAAGGGCATTCGACTACATGCTTGAATTAAAAAGAGCTGAATTTGCCACTGCATGTGCAATCAATGGGGAAGGCACAGGAGTGAAACTACTACCCCAACAAGCAGCATTCACACCAATAGTGAGAATCAAGCCAACCTCTCTACCCATCTTCAATGGAAGCAAGAGAGAATATCACAGATGGAGGAAAGACTGGGAAAGTCTGCAAAAGCGGGGAGAACCATCCGGATAAACTGAAGTTAAAAACATTTAACTCTTGGAGCGTGTGGATGATAGAATCTCAAAAGACCTCAGTCTTTCAACATATACCTCTGCCAAATGTGAAGGGGAACCAGCCAAGAAAGGTCATTGACCACATACAGTCAGTGGAGAAGGCTCTAGCAGATCTCTCAGAGTTAGGAAACTCTGGAGCCATAAAGAACCCACTGGTAATTAAATCCATTGAAAGCAAATTGCCTGACTTTATTAAAAGAGACTGGTTGATGTTCATGGTTAAACCCAAAAAACAATGTCACATCAGATAACCACTTTGACATGCTCTTGAATTTCCTTAAAAGTCAAGAGGAAATACTAGAGAGACTCGAGCAGCTCAGAACTGTGGAGATGATGGAAAACCAGACCGTTTAGACAAGAAGTATGCATCAAGTAATTTAACCTGAGAGGTTGAAAGAATTCTTCCCAGAAGTCAAACTAAAGGAATTGTAAAGACTGGAAGAGGTTGAACTTCTCATTAGCCACAGAGAGGAAAGACTCGCTCCCCAAAGAATAAAAATCATCGGAGACCTCGTCTTGTGGGAGGGTCCATTCGGAAATACAGTGGGTGGAGCACATCCTGACTTGTTTGAAGAAGTGGAGGTTGCAGCATATAAGTCCAAAACACACTTTGCTTGCTCCATGAGGACGGCAGCTGTCAAATATCAAGAAATCACAAGTCGAACAACTGACACAGCCCAGCCGCAGCAGGAGGATGTGACTCAGGCCAAATTTACAGCGGCTAGTAACCGTGAGTTCCTTGAGTGGTGGCACTGGGACAGCATCGAAGCAGCATGTGAGCCAAGATGTGTAGGATGCCGATGTGGTAACTGCCCACCAGGAGGAAAATAAATGACCCTGGCAGAGGAGAGGGAGCTTGAGCTCATTAAAGAAGGCCTCACCTACAAGAAGGGGGATGATCACACACCATCTCCACATTGGGATGCAAGGTATCCTTGGACTGTAGATCCAGCCTCTCTCCCGAACAACAAAGGTGCAGTCCAGGCTTGTTTCCTAAGGATGCCGAGAACCAGATTGGAAAATCGAATATGCTACTAAGATTCATGAAATGATCGAACGAGGCGCAGCCATAAAACTCACCAACAAAATCATGGATGAGTGGAATGGACCAGTGTGGTACGTAAACCACCTGGTGGCGCCAAATCCTCATTCAGTGACGAGACCAGTTCGTATTGTAATGGTCTCGTCATCGTATCGTGTTGGAATGGTAGCCAGAAATACAAAGGCGTGAGTATGAATGATCTTCTTCTCAAGGGACCAGACATTTCAACCCTATCAGAGCTGTCCTGCTGAGGTTCAGAGAAGGGATGTATGCCTCTCTAGGAGACATCAAAAATATTTGTAACTCTGTATGGCTGGTGGAGCGTGAGATACATCTTCACAGGTTCCTCTGGAGGGACAGCCCAGATGAGGAGATGAGTGAATATACAATTACCAGAGTCAACATTGGGGACAGGCCTGCTGGGTGCATTGCTCAGTTGGCTATGAGGGAAACAGCACGGCTGCCGAACTTTATTCACTTGGAGCATGAGCGTAGAGTCATTGAAGAGGACAGTTATGTAGATGACCTCTTAACATCCCAAAATGACCTAGATAGACTGGAAAAAAAAAATCACTGCAAATGTTGGAGAGATCTTTCTTTCTGAAGCCATGGGTCCGGTTGGGGCAAACTGGGAGGCAAAGAAATGAAAATGGAGGTGAAGGTCCTGACAAAGAAACAAGGTAAAACCACCTTAATTCTTCCAAATCAAATGAGGGACGATTTGGAATTACTCAAAATTGATCCTAAGGGGTGAGCCGCCTCTTACCCCTTAGGAGCAATTTTGAGTACAACATTTTGAGGGGTTTTGTATGAACCGAGAAGTACACCAGATGAGAGAGGGTGCAAGATGCCCTCATCTCCATCACTCTATAAAAGCAGCCACTCCTCACCACCCGAGTGTCTCGTTAATCACAATGGTACTTCAACCTGTCTTCAAATCCTGTGATAATTAACCCAGTCCAGTCTACCTTCTGTCAGTCTTCTTCAGTCTTCATCATTCTGCAGATCGTTTCCACTTCACTTCTGTCAAGAGAAACAAAGACATTGGTCATCTACTTGGCGCTAAGTGCTGAACTGAACTATTCTTCTATCACTCAGCTGAGTACTTCAACTGTTCCTCCTGTTTTTTTTTGTTTTGTTTTTTTGCAAATATTTCTTGTATTCATAATACAGTGGTGTATTTTTTTCCAAAGCGCTGATCTCTTTCAACACAACTCACTGCGCAGTCTCTGCTCTGTATCTTCATCCAGATGGTGTTAAGAACTCAGTGGTAGTGTAGGCAAACCCAACATTGCGATGCTCATCATGAGACTAAATGTCCATTAAATCCATAAACGTGTTTCGAATTTGATGTAAGCAGATTAAAACAATGGCCAAGTAGCATGCATACTGTATGCCTATCTGAGTGTTGTGTAAATAACCAGAATGAGAGTTGGATGTAAACTATAACCATAACATAAGTTCACAGGTTGGATAAAAAGTAGTTTTAACTGTGCAAACTCAAAAAGAAAGTGAAAGATAAGGCGTATATTATAATTCTTGTTCCATTAAGAACTTTCTACATCCCTCCACAAATTGCAAAATACACAATTCCAAAGCGAAAAAAGTAGAAAAAGTTTCTTGTTACTGCTTTTTGTTTGTTTTTTTTGTTATCTTCACATTGTGAATAGAAAAAAAAGGTTCACTGAAAGCCTCCATGTTTGAACTTTTGTTTAGATTGTAAATTAGGGGATCCAATTTTTCCACAGGAAGTTGCCAACAAGATGCAAAAACCCACATAAGAAAGTATGCAGTAACAATGTGAACCTTCCTTCAAACAGACCTCTAAGGAGTAAATTGTAGGTATTCTAGGCACATAGACAGGTGATTACCTGAACATAACTGACTGCAAGGTTATGCAATTACAGTATTACTGAAACCTGAAGGGCATTAGGTTTTTGATTAAAATGCTGTAATTATTTACTCTCCTCATGTCATTTCAAGTCCTTTATTTTTTTTTAAAAGAAAGAAAAAAAAGGCATTTTAAATAATCTGTCAGTGATACGTGTCCTTATTGTCACGGACGAGCTCGTGTGCGATGCGGAGAAACACAGAGAACAAGGACTTGGCAAACAGAAAACACTTCAATGAAAATGAGGGAAAAAGCGGCACACTCTAGTGCAAAATTCAGAGGGGTTGCATCCACACGTAGTAATGTCATCTAACATAACATCAACGATAGACAAGGACAATGGGAAACATGACGGTATAAATAGGCAGGGATAATAATAAACAGCTGGCATAGGTTACAAGGGTGGCTACGGGAACACATGAGGGACACACAGGAGTATGACATGACTGTTTCACTTATAAAGTCACTGCGTTCCAGTGTTTCTTTGAACCCCTCTAACTTTTATTGAATGTACAAACATACTTCAAAATATCTTCTTTTCTCTTGAACAGCAGAAAATTATGTAGGTTTGAAATGACACGATGAATAGTAAATGACATAATTGAACAAAAAATAATTGTATATTTATCCAAATAAATTGAAAATAGTACAAACTTTACTAAAGTGGTTGTTTTGAACAAATATTAACTTATAAATTGTTGAAACTATATTATTTGAGCTAAAGTATGTTGTATTAATACTGTGGACCTTTTGCTCTGTGCTGGTGAGCTTTTTACCGCATGTGCGGGGTAAAAGACCCTCCCTCACCACCTTATTCATTCATAAGATTTTTAAGCAAAATAAACCACTTTTTCTGTTTCCCGACACAAATATTTCTGGAAATCTGTTTCCCCATAAATATTCAGTATAAACCTTTATTTCTGGAATCATATACATTGGGAGTAGTGAAAAACAAAATGTTGTACCCTATACAGTTTACAAAAAAAAATATGCTGTGTGTGTACATATAGAGATTTAAAAGTAGAGCTAAAACTAGTTCCTTTCTTGTTCATCAAAGTAAAAACAAAATAAACAGAATCTAAAATTATCTACCAAAATTGATTGAACGACAACTAATCCTGCAGTCCAGACTTCCAGTCTTTATCTGCCTTTCAAAAAGTCTAAAAATATAACGTTCAAAAAGCCTCTACATCTAGGGAAATCCTTCTCACATCTAGATGCATTTGCATTGCCTTGTTTACACGTCGAGGCTGAAAAGAAATAAAGGACGAACAGTACTTAGAGAATGTTGTGTTCAATTTAACTCTGTGTTTGTGTGGGCATGTGTCCACTGTGATAATACAGCCTGCCACTGTGAGGGATCAGTGAAACCCTTTCACAGTGAATGAGCCAGGGAGCTGCTGACCAGAGGTTTTAACAGATTATAACTGTCACTGGCTGCCTTTCTCATTTATTCGAGCCATCCATGATGAGAATATGGAATGTCTGTTCAGTGTTTTACCTTATTCATTCAACTGTAATTATGAAAGAAAGCAGAAACACAAACAATTTATTCAAGTTGTGACAGGACCTGAATATAATTTTTACACCTCCAGGCAGAGATAACACACTTCGACTTATTGAGCTCCACCATACCACAAATATGCATCTAAATTTTTCTGCCATGCCTAAAAGCCTGAAAGGTCAGTTTTTATCCTGTCTTTGCCCAGAGGAGATCAATTTAACTTTGTGTAAAAAGCTCAATTTCTGAGGTAGTGTTTTCTAAGATCGAAACAGCTGTAGAAGCAACAAAGCAACAGGTCATCTATGTTTTATAAGATAGAAGCAAAATGAATGATCTTGTGCTTTTTACTCCTGAAAGAGAGAATGATATAGATTTGCAGTAACCTGGTGCAAGGAGCTCACAAAAACTTTGCTATTTTTGACCATTCAGTGTTTTACTATATTCTCCATCTTATAATATAGTAGTTCTTTTTAAATGTCAATGTGGTATAATTCCAACATGGCTGATGAAAAATGAAAGCACCAAGTACCTCTCGATTTTTTTGTGTGCAATATTTCCCCCCCCTTATTTTATTATATTTATTTATATTATATAAGTGTAATTTTCCTGCAACGCTGAATTTTCAGCATCATTACTCCAGTCTTCAATATCAAATCAGTCAGAAATCGTATTATGCTGGTTTATTGCTTAAGAAACATTTCTTGTTGTGTTGAAAAGAGTGATGGTGCTTAATATTGTGTGGAAAATTTCCATTTTGTGGATGCTTTCATGATTCTTTGATACATGGATTTGAAATAGAATATATGTCTTTACTGTCACTTTGGATCAATTTAATGGTAATACAAATTTATTTTCATAGAAATTTAATTTCTTTGAATAAATTGACAATTTTTTTTAGGAGTGGATGCCATGCAATTTGATTGTGAATAATTATATTACTGTTTTGAGGCTTAATAATGGATGCTTCAAATACCCTTTCAGATGTAAGTTTAAAATATTTCAGCTGATCCCCCATTATGAGTTCTTTAGGCAACGGTTTTTTCTTTAGGCGAACGTTTCCTTTCTTTTTTTTCCATGGAGACACGTCATGCTTGTCATGTGACACACCACATTTGCATTCTTTTTTTATAATTAAAAATATTCACTATGCCATCAACTACATAGTATTATGATTCTCAAATATGTGGAAGTGAAGGTGTTTTTTTGTTTAAAAACCTATATAATGATCATGCTAGCTGATCTATGAAGCTCTATGAAGTTTATTTTCTCGTGACTTGCATGATAGTAAGTGGCTGGTGAACTAAGAAAAGAATAGAATGAACTTTATAGTTACCTGTACAATGTGTATCTGATATGTATAAAACATGTTGTCAATTTATAATTAAATGGATTGTTATTTCTACTTTTATAAAAATCTTTATGCATTTTTTCAAACTAAAAATGTATTGTTTTGCCAATATTAATGATTAATTGTTTTAAACATAAAATGATCCTTATGTGGTTGAAAACACTGACAAGCTGTGAAATATGACAAGCTCTGAGCAAGTCCATCTCTGGATCAGTGGCAGATAAAATGCAAAAACACGTTTGAGGCCACGTCCACACGATGCCGGCGCGTTCCTTATCCGATGTTTTTTTTTCCTCGTTCAAAAAAAAAAAATCAGCGTCCACACGATACCACTGAAACCGACTGAATCCGGTGTAGTTTATATGCCAGACCAGTATGGGGCGCTGTAATTCTGCCACAGATAATACACTATACACAGAGAAGAAGACTTTGAGCATGCGCATTGTTGTTGCTGTTCAGTGTTGCCAGATTGCTATTTAACTTTGTCACGTCCGACTGGGAAAAATGCATTGGGCTGGTTGATAAAATTTGAGATGGTTTTTGATGCATAAAATCGCTCAACATTTTTTATTATTTATAAGAGTACGCACTTTGGGCTAGTATTTTTTTTTTAAATGGGAGGGTTTTAAGCTGTAGCTGCGCTGGAATCTTCAGTCCAATCTGGCAACACAATTGCTGTTACTGTGACGCAGCCGACACGTGATGTGATGAGATCATACGTAAACAAAAAAATATACGGATTGGCCATCCACACGAGTCCGCAAGGGTTTCTTATGCAGATCTATCCACTTTAGGACCCAGTATAAAATGTGAGCGGATTCAATCTCCCAAATCGCCGGATGCGTGTGGACGGAACGCCAAATCCGATAAGAAATGTATGCGGATGCAGTGATCCGCGTCTCCGTGTGGACGGGGCCTGAAATTAACGGTTAATCACGTGACGTACAGAACATTCTAATCACACCGGTGTGATCATACACTCCAGGGACTAGCCAAGACAGATTACACTGGTGTGATTGTGAGCACCAAAATGTTAAAATTCCAAAAAAAAAAGATAAAGAAAATCAAATTGGACATGTGCCAAAGGTCACCATGTTTTTACTCTTCACACCAGGTTTACCAAATGGCAGTTATTGATAAAGTATCAGTTCAGTGGCTTCGGATCAAAGTGGGACTATCTGCTCATCAGTGTTCAAAGTGCTGAGTGTGCTGATGGGGAATGGAGCTACAACATGATCTTAGAGCTTTAACAATGGGTGGAGCATGCACCAGCCCTCAAATCATTTCAATGGTGTGTAGCCATCCACATAGCAAAGAGAGCTCCCTCTCCCCTCTCGCAAAAAGCAGATTGAGATCACATCAGACACTGAGCTCATTGATGGATTAAAGAATTCAACACAGCAGGACATATCTTTTGTTTTAAGCATTAGAGATGGGAAAAGAGAATTATGAATGTGTGCTTGTCCAGCAATGATCCACCATCTGTTGGGAAGGGGGGGGGGGGGGGAGTGCAAGAAAACAATCCATTAGAGAGTATTTGTTTAGAATATGTATTGTTTGCATTCTTGTAGAATTTAATTAATATTTGTTTTGGAGAAACTGACAGGGACTGAAATGTGTTTAACACATGTAGCTATGCATAAACTATACACTGCCTGTTTGTTTTAAAGTCTCTCCAGCAACAAATCTTCATTATTTGTAGGCCCATTTGCTTATGTTAAATTATTCCTGTAACCTACTGATCCAAAACATTTGCTATTCCCTCTTCTATATCTCACTTCTATATCAACAGGACATGTGCTAGCCTCCAGCCACTGTGTCTTACATTATGCCAGGCCCAATGCAAGGTAAATAACCATCCTTCTATTGTCTGCATCCCCTCTGGGAGAAGCCCCCTGATCTAGGCCTGATTTCCATTTATACTACGGTACATGTTACTCCGGGGTAGATTTTTTCAACGTTACTGGTGATAGCTGCAAAGCCAGGAAAATACAGTGAATACATTCATTCTGCAGTGACACGGCATGTTTCTAAACAACCAAAACAACTGCAGAAATATAGGATCCTGTGTGAGTCTGTGGGCATAATATTTGTGAAAGCATGTGGGTGTGTTTTTGTTCCTGAATGCATGTGTGTGTGTGTGTGTGTGTGTGTGTACACATCATGTAGTGTCTGTCACTGTTATAAGTGGGCACAGGGAATATAATGGCCTCCCAATGGGAGGGGATAAATTATTCCAACACTACTTTTGTAATTCCTGCTGACATGTGAGGGGGAAATTAATTCAGTGGAGGCATTTAAGAGTGATGCCTCTTCCGACAGAGAGAGAGGAGACCCGTTTCTCAGGGAGGATTGGAAAGTGTTTTTCCAGGAAAGCTGAAGAGCAGTGTGGGGAGGACCTCACCGAGCTAGCAGCCATCAGTAACAAAGGCATTTGAAAAGTAAGGGAGTTAAGGGAAAGAGAGAGGGAGAGGCATCAATCTCTGGGGAAAAGCCAAAGTCGAGGTGGAAATGTCTGTCGGTATCCATTGCTGTCAGCAGGTGCCTTTCAAGTAGGCCCAACAGATTGAGTCCAGCTCTCCAAAGTCCACTAGAGATGATCTACAGTACCGGTGATCAGAAATTTAATTAAGTAATTTAAATTCTAAACACCTAAAAAAGTCAACAAAAAAAAATTGGTTAATGACAAATTTTGGTTAATTAATTAAAGTAATTGATTGTATCAACACTTACCATTTGCCCTGGTTGTGGTGTTGTGTGTGCACTTCCTGGTTGTCTACTCTTCATTGTCACTGTCAGTGGGTGTGGTTTATCACGTGGGTGTTGCCTCTCCTTTCCTCCCTGCACCTGTTTCAGCTTTAGATCATTAGTGTTTCCCCAGGTGACTGCCATTTCCTAGTGTATTTCACCCCTTGGCTTTTCCCCTGTCTTTGTTCGTGGTTAACGTTATGTGGAAGCGGTCCTGTCGTTGTTGCATGTGGCTAGGCCCCCTCCGAGTCTTCTCCAGGTTTGCACACGATGTGCTGTTTATGTTGAAGTCTTTAGTTTGTAGTCTGTCAGAGTTTTGCACAACTAGTGCCGCTTTTTGTTTACATTTAAAGTACCTTTTGTTTTCGTTGTTAATAAAGTGAATCCTGAGTTTAGTTCTTGTCTTCGTCTGTCTCATCATTGCACAGTTACCCCCGAGCGTTACAAACACAGAGTTCCAGCACTAGATATTTATTGTTTATTTTATATATATATATATATATATATATATATATATAACTCAAAAATAGAAACAAATATATCATACAATTATTCTTAATTGATAATAAACCTCTTCCATAATGAGAAAGAAGGTATTTTTTCTTAAGTGGTTTGACATTGGCATACTATTTTATTATAATTTATAAGATTAAAAAAACAACAAAACATCCTCAATGCTCATTACATTTTTTAGTGGGGGTAAAAATGTGTGTGTGTGTGTGTGAGAGAGAGAGAGATACAGTACTACACGGCTAATTGTGCATTATTAAGGATGCAAAGAACCACCCAAAGTGAAGATCATTAACTGTTTAATGCACAGCTAGCCATGGATCATTCCGCTTATACAATTATTATTATTATTATAATTTTTTTCCACCATTAGCAACTTTAAGCTGATATTGTTGTTGGAATGTTGCACTATATTTCACACACAAATTGTAAAAAAAAAATGGGTTAGAATGGGTCTACATCAGTTACGGCTCATTACATCTACATTCTGTCTACTTTGAATCAGAAACAGACATAAAGTAGTGCTTAAGATTTAATTTATTTGATTTAATTTTAGAGAGTAATGGCCAAAATTATTAGCACCCCTGATTTTCTTTTTCTCCAGTAAATCAAGTGTTGCTCAGAGAAAAGTATTTATTTAACACATGTTTTGCTATACACATTTATTTTCTTTGTGTGTATTGGAACAAACCAAAAAAACATAATTTTTAATTCATATTTTTTTTTTTTACATAATTTCACACAAAATTTCAAAAATGAACTGAAAAAAAAAATTATAATAATTGGCACCCTTAACTTAATACTTGGTTGCACACCCTTTGGAAAAATATATCTGAAATCAATCGCTTTCTATAACCGTCTACAAGCTTCTTACATTCTCACCTGGAATTTTGGACTACTCTTGCTTTGCAATCTGCTCCAGGTCTCTCATATTGTATAGGCACCTTTTCCCAAAGGAATTTTAAGATCTCTTCACAGATGTTCAAAGGGATTTAGATCTAAATTCATTGACAGCCAATTCCAAACTCTCCAATGCTTTATTGCTATCCATTTCTGGGTGCTTTTTAAAGTATATTTGGGGTCATTGTACTGCTGGAAGACACACGATCTCTGACACAAACCCAGCTTTTTGACTCTGGGCCCTACATTGTGACGCACAATCCTTTGGTAATCCTCAGATTTTAAGATGCTTTGCACACAGTCAAGGCAACCAGTGCCAGAGGCACCAAAACAACCCCAACACATCTTTGTACCTCCACCATATTTGATGGCTGAAACTGTGTTCTTTTCTTTGAAGGCCTCATCCCATTTTCGGTGAACAGTGGGGTCTTCCTTGGTCTCTTGCCACAGCGTTTCAGTTCATTCAAATGTCGTTAGATAGTTTGCGCTCAAGGCATCACTGTACAAATAGTAGGCTATATAAGGCGTATGTGGCATTTATGTTTTAAACTACTTTTCTTTTATTTTTTATCGTGGAGTAGTTTATCATTCAATTTGCACTCTCTATATTTTTCACTCAATAGCTTAGAGCTGACATAAAGCACATATCCAACCATCAATTGGAGGAAAATGACTAAAGCATATAGCTCAACACTATAGCAGCATGCACACAAACGGAAAATGTTTATAAAAAAAAACAAAAAAAACAATTACAAACATTCATTGCATTATAAAATGAAAATATGTATATCGTTGACATGGTCATTTAATATGTCATTTACACTTAATCTTTTATCTCTTAGATTCATAATCTGCTTTAGCATAATCATTGTCTGGAGAGAAAAAAAGAAAAAAAATAGTTATGCTTCAGAAAACACAAACAAGACTCTCAGGTAAACAAAACAGCCTGCGGTGCATGCAAATGCTGGTGCATAGACAAAAGTGCTTGTCAGAATGTCCTTCCATTGGTTATTTCTTTGAGAACAGATTACTCTTATCTCTCATTTCACTTCAGTCACATCTTATGCGTGTGATTTGTAACTCATTTAAACCGGCAGTCAGTGCCAAATTAAAACATGGCTTTCAAAATGTACATTAATCAAAATAATGCAATGCTGAGCATTATTTTGGATCTGCAAAAGCATAGTGCAAACTGTCATTTTTTTATGATGCGACACGACCACTGACTTCCGAGGTCCATTAATTGTTTTTGCTTTTTTTTTCCCCTAAAGAGTGCATTAAAACATTGTGTGCGTCTTATACAAAGCACCCTCCTGAATAATCATTTACAGATTGTAAAAATAGCTATAACATAGCTACATTTTCAGGTGATCCAAATAAAAATTACCTAGGATTTTTTTTTTCTTGCCATTATGAATACTTATGACCTACAGTGGTCAGTCTTGACCAGTTCATATTTGGCATAATGGAAATAAGAGCAGAAAGTGGTTGCAACTAGGCATGCACATACAACAGAGTTTTGCGATTTAATGCTGTGTAAAGTCTACTCATTAAACATGCAGAGGGATCCATCACATCCATGTATTCTAGAATGCATAATAAATATTAATTCCCCACTGAACACATGATTGAGAGCACAGAGCATCTCTATTGCATGTTAATCTTGCTCCAAACACTACCTGTCTCCATCCATCAAAGGCCTATCCACATACATTCATACTCATTTCCAGGTTCCCTATGTGTTAAACATGAGTATTACAGTCAATGGCATTTTCTTTTCTCAGATATGCTCAAGTATCCATCACCAGGGTTCCAGTTACCACCTGCAAGTCATCCCTGTACTTCAGAAATATCTTTTTGATATCCAACGTTAAAGGACTTTTTTAAAAGTCCTTGCACTTTTTTTGTCTTGCTTTGCTAATAATATCTTTTACATTTTCAAATTTAATAGCATGTTATTAAATAAAATAAAAAACTTCAATTTTAATAACATTTGAAATAAACACAGTGAGAAAATGTCTTATGAACATTGTTAAAAGTAAATTAATTGTAATTTTTTAACACTATAGTGTCAGGGTTGAGGTAAGAGATGAGGCGATTTTTTTTATTTTTTTTGTAATAAATAAAATACAACAAAAGGCAAACAAAAACTATATGTCTGAATCCCGACACAAAACCGAAAACGAACAAGACCAAAGTGCCAGAATTCAAACACCATGCCCTGTACACGAGACGTGTCACAAACAAGGGAGTATGCGACTCGAGACACTCTTGCACTCGCAAGACACTCTTACACTCAAAGACACGACAATGGGCAGTGTCAGAGTTCTGTCCCAGAAACACTTGAAAAGAAGACCGAAGCGACACACCCCTGACATATAGGGTATCTGAATATGCAAAATTATTTTAGATCAACAACGAATACAAGCAATATTATATGATTTCATGCTTTGGCATTCAAATTAATTACAAGTACAGTAATAAATTAAAAACGTCAAATACTTTCCCACAGCACGAAAAAGTGAGAAACAACGTTGTTCCTGATGTCAAACCAGGGACAACAAATATCAGAAGTCAGATGGAATGGAAAAATATCCTGGACACAAAGTTTTCAGAACAATAATAACAATTTAGTCTGCCTAGACTGTCACAAAACAACTTTAGAGTGATTCTAATAAAATCACCCAACACATCTCCATGTCTACAAGTAGAGAAATGGCCTTGTTGTGCTACCCTTCCATCACAAATCAACTTATGACCTTTAGAAAAGAGAGAAGATATACATTATGTAATCCATATTGATTCATGTAAGCCTTCTCATTTATACCCTTTATAATATTTCATATTAATTGTTAAAACGTCTCACTAGAGCTGCCACAACCGGATTTGCATGCAAGAGGAGTAAGAAACGAAAGGGGAGGTGAGAACATTGCTCTGCATCAAACACCAATCTGACTGATCTCATATACTTATGCCATCACGGCTCAGCACAGACTACATCATGACAGGTCCAATTTAAATCAAAAACCTCTGTAAAACTTCTCACAAGCACAAATATTATTCTCAATAGGCTCTCAATCACAGAAGGTGGAGGGAAAATCATCTCAGCTAATGGTAGATGACATAAAACCAAGGCTGTATGATTTAGCTCTAGATGCCAGGCACAGTTCTTTTTGATTCTGTAGCACATAATTTCTACTGTATCCATTATGCACTCCAACTATCTCAGTTAGTCAGCATGCAGTCTTGAATGCCAATGTTTTACCTACTGTATCTACTGCAGCATGTAAAAATATACTGATTTGACATTCATATTCACAAGGAATTTCTTATTTTGCATGTCTGTTTGTAGTTGTCAGAACAGAAATGTAATGTGGTCGATTGTAGTGGCTTCAGACCACTGAACAAGATACTGTGAGATGTGGGTTAAGAGCTGGAGTGGGACAAATGCCTCCGAGTCTTACATGACCTCTGTCTCATCTTCAAAAGGGAAGTCAGTGAAATTTACACATGTAAAGGAGAAACCTCAAGGGTTTATACACTTGTCTCAGTAATGGGCTAAAAAGTACATTCGGCACTCAATTCACATCTTATACTCTACGCTCTTCTATTGCTTTTAGGGATTCCATTGAAAATCACCAGGCATGGCGAAAAAATTGATTCCCTCCCAAACCACAGGCCTTTTCTTCTCCTTCAAGCTTGAATCCTTCCTAAAACTCTCAGTGGATATTGAGAGGTGTGACATTAGCATTTCAGCGCTTTCATTGGTCGACTCACTGAAAAATGGGGATCACATATTAATAGTATTAAAATGTACGTAATCTTTAACAAGCAATGCACAGCATATGATAAATGGTTTGGCTTGAAAGTTAAGAAAATTTAAAGACTTGTACTCCAATAGGTGTACACATCAGTACAATTTATATTTAATATATTTATGAATTTGACAATGATACATATCAACTAAAAATGTAATCAATTAAATTTAAAGAGCAAGTATAGGTGTAGGTCACTAATCAACTCAGCCTGTTAATCCTGCAGCAGCATTGTGGTGTGTAGACAGGCTGGAGGCGGAGTATGCCCAGTGCCAAAACACATCATAAATTCCAGGCCTGGTCCTCTCTCATCCTTCACTGCCATTGCGCCTCCTTTTATGGTCCATGAGATGCAACACATGTGGCTCACGAATGACACTCAATTTCAATCATGCCACCGGCTCTTGTGACGCCCCCACGTCCCTCAACCCAGCCCTGTTCTCCACACTGGCCAAAGTGGCCACATTGGACAAACCTTGTCACGGCGAACTCTCCCCAGTTTTCAAGGGAGCACAGTGATCGGGAGGGAAAGCATACAGACACAGCTTTGATCACGTCTGAACAACAGTGCTCAGTCTGAGAGGAGCTGGACAAGTGAGGGAGAACCAGAGTGGACAATGAGTCATTAGTATTGACGCAAACAGATCCAGTAATGACCTCAAGCTGACACAAACTTGAGTTATGCAGCAGGACAATGATCCAAAACACACTAAATGGCTGAAGAAAAACAAAATGAAGACTTTGTAGTGGCCAAGTCAAAGTCCAATAAAATAGAAGAAATCATGGAGGGCAAAGACTTTTTCACACTACTGTATGCAAATACACACCTGAGGAGTTAAAATGTAGCAATATAGTAAATCCCAAAATGTTCATTTTATGGATGAACATTCTGAGCATCACTCCTACAGCTACACTGAGACAAAAAACAAATGGGCCACAAAACAAGAAGCATTCCTATTCCGTGCATATTCACAAACACATCTTTGCCCTCAAGCATCAATGGTATAAAGATAGCAATCTTAACTCCAAAGGGGAAGTAAATCTCAAATTAAACAAATACATAATATTCCTTTTAGTGCAGACATAAATGCATATACTACATTAAATTTACTGTGTAAATGTTAAAGATCAAATTGAATTAAATCAAGGGTTTTAAACCTTGTCAGCTTTAAAAGGTAACCATCTGATCTTGGAACCAGACTGGACTTAAATTTACAAGGTTTAAGAGATAATGTTAGTGTAGCAAATTGCTAAAATTTGTTTTTCCTCTTTATAATATATAGGCTAACTTAAAAAGTTAAAGTTCACCACAAGAAGCTTTACCACCAGCTGAGATAAATTCTGATAATATAGAAGGTGTACACATACACAGAAATACAGAACACCATCGTGGTAACAGACAACACTAACACAATGCAACAAACTAATTCAGGGTGTGAGAAAGTACATTTCAAGTTTTTCACTGTAAATTCTAAGATGTTTTGATACTTTTTTTTACTTACAAAATATGTATATTTAACAGTAAGTTATTTATAAAAATTATACTGTTTTTTTTTTCATGATATGGCAAACATAACCAATTACCAGTTTTTTACACAAGCATTTTATCTATTTTTTTTTTTTACAATGTAAGTGACTATGTACTCATGAAATAAGAAGAAAATATGATCACAAGTGGTACTAGAGATATATTACACCAGCTGTAAATGTCAGTCTGTCTCAGATGACCACTTGTGATCAGAACATCTGTGAAAGATGTTAACACTAGGTGTAAACAAGACCCAAGAGAGCTTTTCTGAGACCTAGCATACAATCAATCTTGTTTATTGCTTCTAATCATACGGAATAAATGGAGTTGATCAGTGTGAGTTCATTTATTTGTTTGCTTGTTTATCCAATTACTTGAAAACACACCTTGTTTATCCCAATGTTATTATGATGCAAATTATCCATCTGTCTATCTTTTACCTCTCTGACCAACTAATCTGTATGGCTTCACCATCCCAGACCTTTATAATGAATTTAGTCTGGTTTTGTTATCTCTGAACAATATACTCCAAAGCAAACACTTTTCCAATTGTTTATCTGTCAGCAACCAGAACATAGCATGAAAAGAAGTTTTATTTATATATTTTCCCCCAATTTCTCAGTAGAAGGAGATCTCCTCTCTTGTCCTTTCATGTCACTTGCATGCTCTTTAATCTCCCTTTCACTTTTTCCTCTGGATTACTCACATGGCCAGCTGTGTCGAATCAAAGTTCTCAGCGGGCATATGCCCTGAACATCAGTGTCCCTTGCAGATATTATATGGCACTCATCTGGCTCATCAACTGTCACATGCAAGCCATGCCAATAGACAACCGATGAAAGTTGAGGCAGCATGAAAAGAGAGCCAGAAGTGCTTAATAACACACTCCCTCTTTTACTTCAACATTCCTTTCAGATGCGTCTGCAAAATGTTTCACCTCCTATATTAAAACCCTCAAAAACACACATATACAAACTTTCATTTTTAACACTTTTATTCTAATGGGTTTTATGACATATTTGGGAACAGAGCTTACCATACTTTCAAAAAAGTGCTGTGTACTGGGATAAATGTGTTTGTTTTGTGAACATATAATGGCCTTTTTCACCTCCTGAGTATTCATAAAGAGCTTATAAAATATTTAAAGGAGGCAAAATAGCACAACATTCCACACAGATGAAGATCTTCTTCAAGGAGAATGCAGTACTGATTCCTTTATCGAACTGTAATGGGAGATGTATTTCCCATGATGAGCTAAACCAGGTATGAAGACCAGAATCAAAATCAGAATCAGAAAGAGCTTTATTGCCAAGTGTGCTTGCACACACAAGGAATTTGTCTTAGTGATTAAGCTTCCAGTGCACATTTACAACACAACATGAACGAACAAACAAACAAAACAAAAACAATCACTGAAGAGCTCAACACCGAGGCAGCCATTTGTGGCGCCATCTTTTCTCCAGAAATACAAGAATGCAGTTTTAGCAAGCATTACATAGCAAAAGCAACAAAACATAAATATAACATCACACTGTACATCACACATTACACATGGTCACGTGTTGGGATTTTTTCTATGGAGTGGGATTGGAGATAGATAAGAATAGGGACAGGCAGGGACAGACAGAGGCAGGCAGACGGATGGAGGGTGTGTGTGGGAATGTAGCCATAACGTCAAATGTTTTTCGAGTTCAGTTCTATGGTTTGTCCTTGAAGGGAGACAGCGGTGCACAGGGAAAGATAGCAGACCAAGCTATCAGGCTGGCCTCCCAACCAAGAGATAGGGACAGTACAGTACATAACCATCCATTTAATCCATTTTGATGATCTTCGGTAATTTGTCCGGATCATAATCGATCAATCAGTTCTGATCCTCAGCGTTCGCATTTGGTCCATGCAGTTCCCTGGACATTACATCCAGCCTCATGGCCAGACCGGTTACAGTACGTAAAAGTTCACCAGTCTGACTCCCGATGGAGCCCATTCTTCCCTGCGTATCCACAGTCCGGACTGCGTTGTTACGGTTCAGTTCAGTTCAGTTCCTTAATCTGTATCACTCTCTGATCTAATTCCTTCAAACGGTCACACACAACTCCGATGCATTCCTTAATTTCCACAGACAGTGGCTCTGTAAATTTGCTTGCAGCTGTCTTACCAATCTTCTGATAGGTCAGGGCAATCCCAAAGCCAAAGACCAGGAACCCCGCTATCAATAATCCAATCATATATAATTCCATTTCAGTATCTCCAGGAGTCTAGCGAGCAGGGGGTCAGAGGAAAAAAAGACAGACAAAATAGCGTGAGGAAGCGAAAGCGAGAGCAGAGGGAAAACACGTCTGCACTGTTCAGAGGCAGGATGGAGGGGAAAAAAAGGTACAGCAAGTGCATGAACATTCTGCCCTTTTTTGGGTTGCATCTTGTGAAAAAAACGTCCTGTTTAGATGTTTTTTTAGACGTCTTTGACCCATGTTCATTTGGAAGCGGACTAACACCTACCTTTTCAAGTTAGTTTTTGCTCATCTGGGTAGAGACAGCAGTGCTCACACTCAAAAGGGTTCAAATGGGTTCAAATTAATCAAAATAAAATGTGTCAAATCAAACATACCAAATGAAATAAGATACATAAATTATGTACTCCCTCATCTGCTTTTTTATGATTATTTGTGACATGTGCATGTTTTTTGTGTGTGTGTGTGTGTGTGTGTGTAAATTGTATTGTCCTTTTTTTTTACTTGTGTATTACTTTACATTTTACATAACCTCATCCAGTCCAGGGTCTGCAGATTCAAATTAGCGTTCTAATTAGCTTCTTTTTTGGGGGCATGTTCCAAACTAAAACTAAATCTATCATGAGCTCAAGTGGGAAGGGGGTCACTTGAACAGACATAGCAATGGGAGAATGATACTTTTTTATGCTCTTGTCTCCACACAGGCTTTCCAGCTCGTAGTACACATTATCAGTGTGATTGCTCACACACCTCAGCAGGACTGTTTGCTAAGTCTGCTTCGACTTTCACAGATATGTTTTTAAACTGCTCTGGGAGCAAAGATAGAGGCTACTTGATGAGAATGTGTACTGGCAGTCTGCAGAGTGCACAACGGTACAAACAAGCAGGTATGACAGGTAATTTGACAGCTTCTGTGTTTTAACTTCCCTTAACTCCGCAGATATTCTCACAACAAACCACATGAAACAGCATGCTGCTGCGAGACGGGTATCTCAAAGCCCCGACTTCACATATAGCCTGCATTATCCAAACGTGTTTGCTCTCTAAGCATCAAAGACTGCGACAACTGATGGAAAAGAAAAGAGACCGTAGGTGGATGAAATACCCCTGGAGTCTGTTAAGTCACCCAGTCTAAATGTGTAACACGTACTGAGCATATTGATATTCCTCTGGCTCGCTCTGTCAAACTGAAAATACAATAAAAGGGAGGAACATTAGAGTTATTATGGCAGAGCTCTGATATAGATGGGTCAATTATGTATGATAGTGTTTTTAAAAGTAAACAAATCTCAACAATGTACTTTAGAACATAAAAATCTTTGAATCTTAAGCTTAAAAATCTTTGTATTCATGTTGGTTTCATAGGTTTGATAACTATGAGTTTTCATAAACTTTTAATGTCCTTACACACTGAATTCATATGAGTTTACAGATTTTAATCAATATATTATAACAACAACATATTTAAAAAAAAAATATATATATATATATATATACATATTCAAATATATTCGAATATATATATATTTGAATATGTGTATAAATATATATATATATATATATATATATATATATATATATATATATATATATATATATGTGTGTGTGTGTGTTTTTACAAATATCATGCAATAATCAGTTATAAATATGACTAATTGTTTGGGGATTCATATCACTTAACACCTGATCTAAAGGTCAAATATGCTGCCAAGAAAGTCTGCAGGAGGTCATGTCTATGATATAATTTTATGTTTTTTTTCATATTGTTTTATTTTTTTTCTTTGCATAGTTCTTAATGTTGTTTGGACCATATGTTGGTTGGACCAAAGCATAATTTTGCCTTTCAAAATTTGACCAAACTGTGAAGTTTGTGGTCAAAGTTTAACACAGAAATTAGGAAAATGTTTTCAACTGATTGTAAACGTGAAATGCATTTTTAGTGAAATTTGGAAACAAATGTAATAGTACTGTACAGGACAAAACAAATGAGTGTCACGTCATTGACCCAAGTGCCACTTCTAGAACAGTTAAGAAAGCTAGCAGGGAATAGAGTGTTCACCTTCTCTGCCTTAGCAAAGTTAAGGTTAATGGTGTCTGATAGATGGGAGACTACTTACTCATGCAAATCTGGAGAAAGCACAGCTAGCCATGCCAAGCTATGTGTCCAACTCACTGCTCAGTCAGGGGTAACCAGACTCAGTAGGAAAATCATGCTGTGAGAAAGGAGGGAGTGGATGAAAGAGAGAAAATCAAGAGAGGAGAGGGAGAGGGAGGGATACAAACTCACCTGGTCCTGGCTGTTTCTCTGCCAGCTGAACAGCTTGGCCTGCTCTGTGCCATCTGAGGCTAGTGAGCTATGACGCTGGCCAGGCCATCCTGCCTCAAATGATCTGCATTGTAGGCAAATAGTCTGGGCTCTCTCCCTATCACTCTCCCTTGTCCACAAACACACTCTCATTCCAGAAGCCTGACCTGCTATCAGCAAACCCCCACTCCCTCGAATGAAGCAATCTGCTCAGTTATTACTGTACATCACCAAGGATATTTTTCTCTCCCTACCCCATTAGCAAACTAGCTGTAAATTAACACAAGAAAACAGGGCATTTCCTGTTCTACTAGCAAGTTGTTTAATGATCTATGTGTTGCATTTATTTATCTGATGCCATAATCAGGGCTTGGAATTGGCCATAAACATTCTTGTCTTTGGTTTTCTTCCCATCACCAGCTAATTGGCCAAGATCTAAGAGAGACCTTAAATGATTTTTGGTGAGTCTATGTTATTTTGTCTATGTCTCTCTGAGCTCAGATAGTCTTACATGGCTAGACTTTTGACTATCTTTAAAAAAAATGACAGTGACAACTGTCAGCCAGAGGAGTGATGTGTGATGCGGAGAATAACAAAAAAGAGCAGGTTAGAACTGTACTCACTTTAATAAACAAAACTAAATACTTTAAATACAAACAAAATGACACACTCTCGGAATACACAGAGAGCTTGGAACACGGAGACACTATCAACACTTGGAGTAAACAACATCAACCATTGACGAAGACAAGGGAAAACATGAGGGTTTAAATATACTGGATAATGGGGAACAGCTGACGAGACTAACAAGGAAGAAATTGACATGACAGGTGCAGAAAACGACACAGTAAGTGAAAGAAAGGGAACAGGAAGTGAATAGACACAACACGACTGTGACAGTAGTTCTGCCTTCTGGAAGGTGTGACCTCTATACTGGAACAAAAGCGGAGGGAGGGAGGGAGGGAGGGGCACCAGGAGGAGGACCAGACAGGAGAGAACATGGAGCAGCAACATGAGTCCAAAAAAATAAACAGTCCAAGCCGAAGGGATGCGGGAGCCCAGTGGAGCCGTATGGCCAAGAGTCTTCGGTGGAGCTGAGAGAGGAGCCAAGTTGAAACCGATGTGTCGACGAGCCGAGGTGGAGCGAAGGGCACAGAGGTTGGAGGTGGAATCCAGGGGACATCTGTGCCTGGCGATGCTGGTGGACCAGCGACACACGGCGGCTCCCAGGTGTAGATGGGAGCCGGTGATAGGGCGTTGGACACCAGCAGAAGCAGAGGAGAGTGCTGGATGGATATAGGCGGTGCGAGAGGGAGGCTGGGTGGGACCAGTGAGGACAAGGGTTCAGGGCTGGACAGGACCTAGCAAGGACAAGAGTTCAAAAACCACCTCAACACAGTCATATAATCCAAACAAAAATCCATAGATTACCATAAATCCTTCCACCGCAGTGAGGTCGTGGGTGGGGTTCTCCTCCCGGCCCTCAAGCTCCAAAGGATATCATTGCCGGCTCTCGCACATGCTCAGGCCTCATCTGTGGGATGGGTTACAAGGCGATTACTCCTTCCAACCTTTGTCTCGGTTTGGGCTCATCTCTCGTGGTGACGTGGTCCCTACAGTCTGAGGAAGACTCAAGCAACAGGAAACAGGAAGTGAATTAACATGACACAACAAAATGTTGTATCTGGGTTCTTGACAGTAAAAACTGTTGAGCACAAAGAGCAAGCAATTAGAACACAACAAGCATGAAAACTTTCAGATTAATTATTAACTCCTAGAGGAAACTAATACAGTATATTATCATATTCCATGCTAGCACAAGAGCAGAATCATTTTCAATTACATCACTGCAGAATAATCAAAGGAGGTAATCTAATATTAAATACATGAATATAAATATGGCATGCTTATTCTATTATATAATTCTAAGTTAGTATTGAGACCACATTAGATGTACAATTTGTAAGATAAACACACAAAATGAGCATGTAATAAGCAGAACATGTTAAGTCATGTCTAGTCAAGTCAAATCAAGTCTAGTTGTGTCGAGTCAGTTTTCTCCCTCGGAGTAGTGTTGTTTGCATTTTTTTTCTTGGATTTCTTTTTTTCAATAAATTGAACCTTTCCCCTGTGATTGGATCCTCACTTCCCACACCTCATTTTTGACAGTTTGGGTGTGTTTGATTAGGATTGGAGCTGAACTCTGCAGGGCAGTTGTTCTATAAAACCAATTTGCCTGTCCCTGGTCTGGAGAAAGGTTTCCATGAGCTATGCGAACATAAGTGGAGCAGCCAGAAATCTGCCTCAATGGCTTTCAATTGGGGTGAATAGCAGTTTCATTTATTTCATTCTGAAACGTCTCAGGTTACGTATGTAACCTGAGAGGGAACGAGACGCTGCGTCATCGCTATGGGAACGCCCCGCGTCATCAACTCTTGAAGCGCAATAGAAAACACCTGTGAGAATGACGCGGATGACGTCATGAGCCAGGAAACAAAAGGCAAACCGAAACCGGCAACCACAGCTTGCGAACGTCTGAAACAAGCGCAGCATGCGGAAGAGCTAGGGCTGATGCTGATGACGCAGCGTCTCGTTCCCTCTCAGGGAACTATGGTTACATACGTAACCTGAGACGTTCCCTTTCAAGGGAACTCGAGCTGCGTCATCGCTATGGGAACGCTATACCAACGCCACCCTAGCGGAAAAGCATGCCCCAAAGTGCTCCAGTGGAGATGTTCTGGCACCCTCGAGAAAAACCAGCCTCTCACGGCAAGATAGCCTCAGCTAGAACTTGCCCTACTGAGTGATCTGCACAGCTCGTCGGGCCTCAGCCCCCGGAGAGCCATACCCAATGCTCGCACTGGGCTGCAGACCTCCTGACCCATGACGAGAGGGAAAAAACCCCGCAGAAGGAGGAACCGCAAAGCGGCCCTTGCGCTCTCCTAGCCTCAGCCAGGGAGAGTAACCTTAAATCCTGCGGGAGACCCCTTCAGTGAGGAGGCCGGACTCACGACCTCAGTTGTGAACCGGAACTCCGCGGCTGCGGTAGCGGTTCTCGGCCCAGTAGCGAACCTGGGGAGTGTCAACCACAAAATGATCCCAAGACGCCCAAGGTGGCGGCCCTCAGAGAGGGCCACCGACAAAGTGCGCATCGCAGCGCCAGCCGAGGAGCAGCCACCCAACCACAAGACCGCCTAAAACCCGAAGGCAACAAGGCGTGGGCGAGGTGAACCGGAATACATATGGGGACTTAAGCACTGTTGTGCTGCCCGGCCCAGACCATAAGTAGTGAGAGTTAAACCTGACCTGAAGCACTTCTCAAAATGGTCAGGTTTGAGGCACTTGCCTGGGGGTCACCTTATCGCCAAAGAGGTCCAAGACGCACCGAGCTATATCAACCGTCAGGCCTAGGCCAGAGCACGGCCGGAGCTAGTACCACGCATCGGGAAGTGGCTCCTAGTAGAAGACCGACCACAACCCAGAGACGCGTAGAACCTTCCTCAGAAGGTAGGTACGGCCAGCACCAGGGGAATAACGAAGCGCCCGGGGCCTCCCGGGTTAACGCTGACACCACCCTGGAGACGCTAGGGAGATGGTCCCCCGGAGGGGACCCTCCAGAAAATGCGCCAAACCCGCTGGCAAGCAGGACCATATATATACAAAGGGAGAAGAGCTTGAAGAGGGGCGGATGACCGCCCAAGCTCGACTGCTGATGCCACGGGGCCAAGGCCTCCGACCGTGGCAGGACAGCATGCTCCCAGGGACCTACTACGCGGCACAACGGTGGCTCACCTCTTGGGGAAGCTAGGAGCTCACACCATGCATAGGTCTTAAACTTGGAGGGAGGCATCCAACAGGGGAAAAATGGAACTGGTAACCTAAAAAAAAACCCCGAAGATGCGTAGGGCAGTGGTCCCAGGGGGATCCAGAGCAGCCTAACATGCATCATGCCTTGCCGACTCACACTCAGGGAGGAGAGCTTGAAAAAGGGCGGTGGACCGCCCAAGCTCAACTACTGATGCCACGGGGCCAAGGCTTCGGCCGTGGCAGGACAGCGTACTCCCAGGAACTTACTACGCGGCACGACGGTGGCTCCCCCCCCAAGGGGAACTAGGGAGCTCACATCCTGCGTAGGAGTCAACCATGTCACTCTGTGGCTGCAGTCGTTGCCCACGGCCCAGCAAAGCGAGCCTGGGAAGTGTAGCAAACACCCCCAGGAGACCCAAGGTGATGGCCCTCCGGGGAGGGACCACCGCACCTCAGGTGCGTCGCAAGTGAAAACCGTGTAGCTGCACTGCAGCCGCAAGACCGCCAAGACCCGAAGGAAACAAGGCGTAGGTCAACCAAAAACCCACCAAGGACTTAAGCACTACAGTACTGCCCGGTACCAGACCCATACATTGCTAAGGTCGCATCCCACTAGAGGCGATCCTGAAACGGTCTGGTTTAAGGCACCTGCCTAAGGGGTTCATCATAATCGAGCTACAATGACCGCGCAGCCTAGGCCAGAGCACGGTTTGAGCTACTACTACGCACTGGGAAGTGGCTCCCCAGGAGATAGACCACAGCCCAGTGAGTGCCGAACCTTCCTCAGAAGGCGAGTATACCCGCAACAGGGAAAAAGGCGCAGACCACACCCTGGAGCCGCCTAGGGAGCACCCCAAATAAAGGCGTCAAAAACGTGCTGGCTACCAGGACCGTAAACAGGGAGCAGAGCTTAAAGAAGGGCGACTGACCGCCCAAGCTCGGCTTCTGATGCCACGGGGCCAAAGGCTAAAACCGTGGCAGGACAGCACACCCCGAACAAACCGTCACACGGAAGAGACGGTAGCACCGTCTATATTTCTCTTTCGCGAGCCTGAACAGTCTCCCCGAAGACTGTCAGACAGGACTGGCATCCTACAGTGCGGACCACGTAGGATAGCCCTCCCCCGCACCTCCCGGCGAGCAAGAACAACACCTCGATGTCGAACTGCTAACTGCTATGACTGAGCCGCCGTGGATGGGGCTCAGAACAAGGATGTCATGCAGGCGCAGCGCCCAAGCATTAGTGAAGGTGCAGTTAGTAAGCTTATCATCGAAAGAGAGGGAAAGGCCGCAAGAGAGGGAGTATCAAAGTGCCAAGACGCTTAATTATTCGTCTACTTATTTTCTAACAAGATTGCGGTGGCTCCCCCCCCCAGGGGAGCCAGGAAACCTTGTCACTCGAGCGGAAACAAAACCGCAAGAAGGAAAAGACACAGACAGTCTACCTGTCATAGAACCACAGGGAGAAAAATGCTCTAGGAACCTCCTCAGAGGGGCAGCCGGACGCCCGCAACACTGCAGGCAGTCACAGGGCTGCCTAGAAAAAATGCGCTCACCTGGCCCGAAAGGAACCAGCACGCTTAACTCAGAGCTTTAGTAGAAATATTTCCCCCTTTTTCTTATATTTCTTTTTTTTTTTTTTTTTGGACTTTCTCTTCTCCTTTTTCTTTTTTTTCATTTTTTTTTTTCATTTTTTTTCCTTCCTCCTCTCTTTTTTTTTTTTTTTCTCTTTTAAGGCCTCTTAAACTTAGCCTTACCCCCTCGCTTTTTGGCCCTCAGGTGGGCCCTCAGGTCCTCCCTCTCAGCCGGGGATTGGAACAACGGCCGCCGCCCCCAGCCCCCAGACTTGTCCACGGGCTGTCGGGCGGCAACACTGCGCTTCTGCGCAACCCGACGGTACGATGTACTAGGTCGCGGTTGATCAGACAGGCGAGGCAGAACAGTCTTAAAAGCTTCCTTCTGCTTAGTTGCAGCCTGAAACTTTTCAACAATAGTCTCTACCGCCCCACCGAAGAGACCAGGTGGCGCCAATGGAGCGTCAAGCAGCACGCTCTTATCACCGTCTTTAAGTGACGTCAGGCTGAGCCAGAGGTGTCTCTCTACGGCTACCAGGGAAGCCATGGCTCGACCGGCTGCCCCTGCCGCCTCCTTAGAGGCACGCAGGGCCAAATCAGTCACCCTGCGCAACTCAGCGGTGGAGTCAGCATCTGCCTCAGCACCATCCTGACCCAAATCGCTGAGCAGCTCAGCCTGATAGGCTTGTAATAACGTCACCGTATGGAGGCAGGCAGCCGCCTGGCTAGCTGCAGAGTAACCCCGCCTGGCCAGGGAGGAAGTAATCCTCAATGGCTTGGATGGAAGGACAGGATTACTCGGTGCTGAAGAGAGAGGCACTAAATAATTGGCTAGGGGTTCCTCAGTTTTCGGCATTGAAATATACCCAGCTGCATGGGCCCCCTCAATATTTGCATAGAGTGACGTCACAGGATTATGAACTCTGTGCGAGGCAGGTCTTGACCATGACCTAGCCACCTCAGTGTGCAGGTCAGGCAAAAATGGGAGACCCTGCCGTTTCACCGAAACTTTAGCCTGCAGGAAGCGCTCATCTAATACACTCCGGGGGCGCGCGTCCTCCCGCTCGGCCGGCCAAATAATGCCGAGCCTCGCAGAAGCACGCGCCACCACCCCTTTCAGCTCCTCAGATGCTGGTGAGCCAAGCACATCACCAGTATCAACGCTCACGACATCCAGTTCCTCAGAACTGGACTGCCGCGGCAGCAGGCTTTCATCCCCCGAGCTTTCCGGACCCGCCCTCAAGCGAGCTCCGGAATCCCGGTGAAGGGGGAGAGGACCCGGGGAAGATGCCGCGGCGCTCACGCCGGGCATATTCCCTAACTCAAGATCCATCTGCGATCCCCATGACCGGGACCGCCGCAACGCCTCAACGGCGGCGGGACCCGAGCCACAAGGACCGCGCGCCCTCGCTGCCTCCTCGAAGACAGCGCGACGCGAGCGTAGAATGCGAGGCGGGAGGCGCTCGCAATCTGCACAGGCAGTGTCCTCAAACGCTGCCTGCGCATGCTCTTCTACCAAACACATCACACATAAAGCGTGCGTATCCCCGCCAGTGATAAACCGTGGGCAGGGGAATGCACAACGCTTAAAAGATTCCGACATGTTAACACACTTTTTCCAGGACAATCTCACAGCAGCCTTCCAGCGCTTGTTGAAGACGAAAAAGCTGTGGTTGCCGGTTTCGGTTTGCCTGTTGTTTCCTGGCTCATGACGTCATCCGCGTCATTCTCACAGGTGTTTTCTATTGCGCTTCAAGAGTTGATGACGCGGGGCGTTCCCATAGCGATGACGCAGCTCGAGTTCCCTTGAAAGGGAACTGTACATTACATTACATACATTTCATTACATAAGTATATTGACTACTTAGTATCATAATAATAATTATAAAAAATAATTGTATTTGTAGTGTGCCTTCTAAACAAAAATTACAAGTAAAGAGCAAAATGGCAAAACAACAAAGCATACTTTGATTAACATAATCCAAAGATAAAGCTAACAATTCCACAACTTAGGCGCATTATAGGAAAAGGCCATTTTAGTTTAGAATGAGGCTGATATAGAGTGAGAGGGCCAGCAGAGCAGAGATCAAAAATGCAAGATGGAGCCAACCCATGTACTGCTTTATAAGTTAAAATCAGAATTTTAAAATCAACCTGTAACTCAACCAGTAGCCATTGGAGTTGTTGGAGCACATATCTTTTTTTGGAGCATGCAGCTGAGTTTTGTACATATATTGAAAAGTCCTTATATAGCTTGCTAGTAAGCTTGTACAGTAAATAGAGAATTGCACTAATCAAGCCTCAATGTGATACAGGCATGGATACGCCTCTCAGCATCAGACCTAGAAATAAGAGCATTGATAATAGACAAGAAAAGGAAGAAGTGAGTGAGAAGTGAGACTGAGTTTTAATATAAATCTGAGTTTCATTGGCATAAAAATGATAGGTCAGGCCATAACTCCGAAAAATCTGCCAGAGGCAGCATATAAACACTGAATAAAACAGAAATGAAAATGGAGCCCTGAGGGACACCTTGACACAAAGGGACAGTCTGAGATCTATTAGTACTGAGGTAAACAAATTAGGAGTGATCTGAGAGATAAGATTTAAACTAGTTCAACACAATTTCCAAAACCAAAACCGGTCAGTCACCAAAAAAATATGATTAAGAAATGCAAGCTTAATTTCACAAATTTTCCTAAAAAAGATAACACAGGGTGCAAAGAAGGAGGAATCAAATTTAATGTGAGGACCTTGTGGACATGAGGAGCAGTGACCATGAGACCATGAGGTGAGGAGTAGGATCACAAGACAAGCCTGCTGAATCCATGCACATCATTCATTTTATGACTTAAAAAAGTATATTCAATTTAAAGTGTATTTATTGCAGAATACTGAACCCTGAGTGTATATAGAGGTATATATGTTAATGATTATTTTGGTGGGGATCTTCCACACCTGCCCATGCAGACTAGTCATGTCTGGTTCTGGCTATAGTGCCCAATTAGTTAAACCACAGTTCCCTTTCAAGCAACGTCAAAGTATCGTGAAGTACAATGAAATGTAATCGAAGTGTGAATGCATGTCAAGGAATGATAATGTCATGAACCAGTAAGTTACAAAGGCATGCCGGAAACCAGAAGCAGCAGCTTGTGTGTCTTCAGTAAGTGCTGTGAAACAGTCAAATGTTTTTCGTTGCTGATTTGTGTGTGCATCTAAAAGATCCCCAGCTATTTTAAAAGTACAGAGAATCCCACACCATACTAGAAACTCCTATGGCGAGCGGAGATCAGTTAAGACTGTTTAACCTAACTATATCATGGGCAGAGAAAAACACAATCTTTGCATTCTTTGTTTGGGAGCAGAGCATGCACAGTGTCAGCTTTTGAAGGAACTTGCTGTGTCCGCTATGAGCAGTTGCCATTGCATATGCTCCACTCCTGCCTGGTGGTATTTAACAAGGTCGCCTATACTCACAATCCATAGGGATCCCATCCAGTGTCAAGGCTAGAGAGGAAGACTCACCACTTTTCACCACTCTTCCAGCTTTTGAGAAGATTCTAGAGGTTGGGACTCAACCAACATTACCTTAACTCTAGAGTGCAACCTCTACGTCAGGTTCTACCTTTTTTCCCGACCACCACAGAGAGGTGTTGAGGTTGTGGAAGAGACTTGGGCCTCCTTTTGGGCTTATAATGCCAAGTTCACAGACTATGCTTCTCTCGTATGGGGCTAAAGTTTGAGGAGGCACTGTCTAGTAACCATGCTCCTCAATCTGCATCATTCCTGAAGTCCCTATTCCTGCCCACCAAACCTGTTATAATTACATCTTCATTGGTGGACGAGCATATCACTTCTCTTCATTGCCGTC
The DNA here is from genome assembly GCA_037043235.1 of Rhodeus uyekii. Taxonomy (NCBI): domain Eukaryota; kingdom Metazoa; phylum Chordata; class Actinopteri; order Cypriniformes; family Acheilognathidae; genus Rhodeus; species Rhodeus uyekii. Next base: position 1,295,739 of record JAWRVZ010000120.1, read on the forward strand.
ATCGTATCCCTGTGGCACCACTGCCATTCCGTTAGTATCAGGGTGCACAGATTGGAGGCAATTCTCCCAAGTTGCCGCTAAAAATCGCTGAAAATTTTTTTCCCCTCTCAGGAGGGTCCTTGAGCACTCACTGTAGGTTTCCCCTGCAGGTCAGGACCCTGAAATGGATGGTCGGAAATGCCAAAGGCCAGCCTCAAGAGGCTGGTTCACATTATAGAGTTTCTGGCAGTGTTGTCATGTCTGTCGAATTATTTGTTTATACAGGTGGGCACATCTGCCAAATTTCTCTCAGTGGGTCCTACGAATAATCACATAGGTTAGGCAATTATGTTTGCTGGGGAAAGGGGCCATAGAACATGTACCTCTCTCAGCCAGGGAAACTGGATTTCAAAGCCAGTACTTCAGAGTTCCCCCTAAGGATAAGGATAGACCCCCTAGTTACATGTGTCCTCCGTCCAGCAGTACTCAGTAAGTTTCCGACCTGGGATCTGTCTCTGGGGTTAACCCAGGCCCCCTTTGAGCCAATCGAGGAGATACCAGTCAAGTTTCTAAATTTAAAAGCCCTGTTCCTCATCGCCATCATCTCTCTGAAAAGGACAGAAGATCTTCAAACCTTGTTGGTTGCATCTTCGCGCTTAGTATTTTCCCCGTTATGGTGAAAGCCTTCCTATTGTCTTCCCATTGTACCTGACTATGAACAGGAACAAAATAATCTGCTTTGTCGAGCGTGAGTGCTGGATGCCTACGTCCACAAAGCTGATCCACAAAGTCCACAAAACAGATCAGTTGATTGTTTGCTTTGTGACATGGTTTAGTAAGAAATGTTGTAAGAGACAGGATGCTGAATATTCTAGAAAGGATTTGATTGGACAGATTATTGGATAAGAAGCTGGACTGCAAAGTGATGGCATAGGGTAAGTCAATGATTCGTCTTGGAAGAAATGAGATGATGCAAGTTTTGATCTTCTAAATGTAAATGTTGTCATTGTTTTGTTGCACATTAGCTTATAGATAACACTAAAATTATACCATGATACTATTATATTCATACTAAAGGCCCAAAAAACCCGACACATGTTTTCTATCTGAACTCTGCTTGTAGGTAAAAAAGGATGTCTGTGCTATTTAAGTATAACAACTATGAAGTAATGTACACTGAATTTCCATTATTTGCAAGGTTTATTTGCAAGGTCCATTGAGGTCCAGTGTAGTTTCTAACCACCCTGTCCTTCAATAACAGCCTCTTTGCAATGCCTGAAGTACATTGTGAAGGGTCTACAACAAAACTCACTCTCAAATATGTTAAAAGAACTGTGAAGGTCAGATTGAAATTATTGCAAACCTTGTTTAAAAAAAAAAAAACACTTCAGCCACTCATTTTTACCACTTCAATCTTCCAGAAGGATAAAGAAGATGATACGGCCAGGAACAGCAGAAGGTACACAATCATGATGAAGTATATTATTCTTCAGTGTACAGGGAAATAAATAAATAAATTCAGTGATATGATGTTTATTGTGTATTAATATAATATAATTATATATTTTGCCTCACTGTAAAGAGGCAAATTCTCAATTTACATGCCTGGTGATACATTAGGACTTATTTCTTAGATGTAACAGCAAGTAGTAGGGGTGTGTTGGAACTTCATGAGTACAGACCAGCATATGGTTTGGCTCAGTATGTTGTTCTGGGAGCTGTTATGAGCCCGAGTGCTCCTGTAAGCAACGTTATTTGTGTCACTCAGCTACAAGAACAAATGGTACTCTTAAAATGCTTGACCCTGCCAAAGATAAAACTCGACTCTTTAGATGCTCAAAAGTCTTGCCAGAATGTGTCTGAACTGAAGCCAAGCTTGGTACAACTATTTCACCTATATTTATTGAATGGCTGATTAACCAACATATCCCCAGTAGAGCAGCAATGGGCTGAGTGATGGAAAAATAAGTACACCATTATCACTTAATGGAGAGATTTAAGCAGTATACCTAAATAAAGTCCTTTATATTATAATAATTAGGTCACATGCAATTTCAAGTCATTTTTACCATTTTTATTATTGCTCTTTTCTGCTGAAGCCACAGCAAAAGATGTATAGTCAAGTTGAATTAAACATTAAAATGTGAGATACTTCCCAATGAAATATGGTGCCTATAATAATGAATGTGTTTTAATTTTAATATTTTGCACTTGAAATTCTGTAAAGGGGAACATTTGGGTTACTAGGTATAATCACATTAAAATTACTCTTTTTCTCTTTAATGATGTGTTAAATTTCTGGGGCTGCAATCAAATAATAGAACAAAGTAATTTATACATCTAAATGATGAGATTTCCCAGCATTTGGAGAGTATAAATAAATAAATAAATAAATAAATAAATAATTCATTACATTTGTATAGCGCTTTTTCATCGACACTCAAAACGCTTTACATGGAAGGGGGGAATTATCCTCAGTCACAATATAAATAACAATATAAATGATAACCAGTGAATCTTGTCTTTTTACACATGAGCTATATCACTATTCTGACAGGAAAACTGAGGCAAGACAACAAAGGAGGACTTTGACTCTGATCAAAGATCAGTCAGCAGGCCTGACAATCTTGACTTCCTTCAGTTTTTATAGACACAAAGAAACATACAAACAGATATGACCAGATAATGATCAGTCTAAAACAAATATTTTTTTTAATCAAATCTGTCTTTCATGAAAATTGCAGGTAAAGCTTCCACAATATTAACTTATTAATGAATCAGAACTGCACATTTATTAATTATATTACATGATTTTATTTTTCTGCAGCTACGTTAACCTGTTTTTGTTCTGCCCAATAGCATGTCAAGCTAAAGTCAAAGCAGTGCTGTCATAGTTAACTAAATCTAAAATCTTTGGGTTCGCTACGAAACAGATTCGTGCAGCAGTGAGTTTATTACTCAAACAATGAACAAACAAACAACAACCAGAGAAGTGATAGTTCCAGGTGGCGCAGGGACGCAATGGGCTGTCAGATATGCGATGAGTGCTGCAAAGAATCCTCATGACGGACGGGAACAACAGAAACAAAGGAGGCAGACAGGACGTGACTACAGCAGACAAGACAATGATCTGACATCACAAGGGTGGTTAGTGGGAACTTATATAGATATGGATATGTTAATAAATGTGGGAAATGATATAGGCAGGTGATGAGTGTGTGAGAGGGTGTTCAGTGACCATAACCCCCACATTCATCTCCCATTCACACACATGCAGATTGAGAAGACAGTCAATTCATGAACCGTGACAAATAAAATAAAATATACATATATTTTTTTTTTTTTTTTTTTTCTTTCAGCAATTGAAATATAGGTTGAAATAAAATAACATTTAAACAAATATAGACACGACTAAAACTGAAAAAGAAAAAAATATGGAAGTATTAAAAAAAATAAAAATAAGTAAATGATCCTAATAATATATTAATATAATTATATAATTACACTGTCATGACACAGACTCAAGACAACAGAGGTTAGACAATGCTGGTTTATTTGATTCGGCAGGACACAAGGCAGATAACGGGTGCAATGCAGTGAATTGGAATCTTGAGTGAACCTTAGCTGAGTGCAGAGAAGTGGAGTGCAGGTACTCGTGACGGTGACCGGGAAGTGTAGCGATGACTCTTGGAAGCGGAGATTTGAGGAAGCGTAGGAACAGGTTGACATAGGAGATGCTCGAGGAGCGAGGGTTAGTCCGTGTAGCTCTAGATGAGACCAGACGCTGACTGAGGGTTGCGTATGTGTATTAAAGTGCAGGGGTGATTGGAAACAGGTGCTAGTAATCTGGTGATGCAGAGCGTGTGGGCGGAGTGTAGGGGGAGCCTGGTGCCGGGGGCATGGTCGAGGCCGTTACAGTACCCCCCTCCCCACGGGCAGCTCCGGAGGACCGTAGCTGACGGCGACGAGGACGGCCTCGGCCCCACGGTGCCGGTCGGTCAGGGTGTGCAGAGTGGAAGTCTTGTAAGAGCGAGGGGTCCAAGATGTCGTCCCGAGAGACCCAACACCGTTCCTCGGGGCCGTAACCCTCCCAATCGACCAGATACTGTAGTTGGCCGCCTCGCCGCCGGGAATCCAGGATCTCCTTCACCTTGTAGATGTTTAGGTCCTCCGGATCAAGGGGAGGTGGCGGTACATCTTTAGCACCAGGCTCTGTGGAAGGAAGGACAAGATGTTCAGTGTAAGGTTTGAGCAGTGATACGTGGAACGAAGGTGAGATGCGATACTGTGGGGGGAGTTCGAGACGGTAGGTGACTTCATTGATTTGCCTTAGAATTTTGAATGGACCGGCGAATCTGGGACTCAGCTTCCGGCAGGGCAGGCGTAGACGCATGTCCCGGGTAGACAGCCAGACCAGTTGTCCGGGTTGGTACTGGGGTGTGGGTCCTCGACGTCGGTCGGCTTGGAGCTTCTGTCTACGCACTGCCCTTTGGAGGTGGACGTGGGCTGAGTCCCAGACCCTCTCGCTCTCCTGGAACCAGTGGTGGACAGCTGGAACTTCCGTGGGCTCACCTGACCAAGGGAAGAGAGGTGGTTGAAAACCGAGATAACATTGAAAGGGAGTGAGGTGAGTGGATTCCTGTCTGAGGGAGTTTTGGGCGTACTCGGCCCACGGAATGTACCGGTTCCAGCTGTCTTGCTGGCGACCACAGTAGGCATGCAGATACCTCCCGATCTCCTGAATCTTCCGCTCAGTCTGGCCATTGCTCTGAGGGTGGTAACCGGAAGTCAGGCTGATGGAAACACCGAGGAGCTCGAAGAAGGCCTTCCAGACACGGGAGATGAATTGGGGCCCACGGTCTGAAACGATGTCCTCGGGGAGGCCAAAGTGTCGGAAGACATGCTGGAATAAGGCCTCCGCCGTTTCCAGAGCCGTGGGCAGTCCTCTCAGGGGTATGAGCTTGCATGCCTTAGAGAACCGATCCACCACCACCAGAATGCAGGTGTGGCCGTCTGATGGTGGTAGATCGGTCATGAAGTCAATGCCGAGATGGGACCAGGGACGACGAGGAACAGGGAGAGGGAGGAGTTTACCTTCCGGCAATCTTCGAGGGGTCCTGGTGGTGGCACAGACTGAGCATCCCTCCACGTAGCGGGAGATATCCTGGGCCATACTGGGCCACCAGTAGCGATCTTGAAGGAGCGAGAGTTCGCTGGCTGCCTGGGTGTCCAGAGCCCGGAGAGGTGTGTGCTTGGTCCAGAAGGGTCAGGCGGAGACTGGCTGGTACGTAGATCCGACCCTCTGGACCCCCCGGCGGAGCGGGGTCTTCGTGAGTTGCATCAGTGATCATCTGGTCGATGGACCACTGTATGGGGCTTACCACGACGGCTGGAGGGAGGATGGACTCGGGTTCTCGGGTAGGTGATTCAGGGTTGTGTTGGCGGGATAGTGCGTCGGCTTTCGTGTTCTTGGAACCTGGGCGGTAGGTGACGGTGAAGTGAAACCGGGTGAAGAAGAGGGCCCAGCGGGCTTGTCTGGGGTTGAGACGTTTGGCTGTCTTGAGATACTCCAGGTTCCTGTGGTCGGTGATCACTTGAAAGGGGTGCCGAGCTCCCTCCAGCCAGTGTCTCCATTCCTCCAAGGCCAGTTTGATGGAAAGCAACTCACGGTTTCCGATGTCGTAATTTCGCTCCGCCGGGGACAGCTTTTTGGAATAATAGGCACACGGATGGAGACGAGGAGGCTCACCCTACCGCTGCGAGAGCACGGCTCCTACCCCGGTGCAGGAGGCGTCGACTTCTACCACAAAGGGGAGTTCCAGATCCGGGTGGGCCAGGGTAGGAGCCGAGCAGAAGGCGTCCTTGAGCTTCTGGAATGCTGCTGCGGCGTCGGTGTTCCAGGACAGAGACTTGGGCCCTTTCCGAAGCAGTGCAGACAAGGGGGCGGCGATGGTACTGAAGTTGCGAATAAACCTCCGGTAGAAGTTTGCGAACCCAAGAAACCGTTGAATGTCCTTGATGGTCGTAGGGGTTGGCCAAGTCTGCACTGCTCTCACTTTCCCCTGGTCCATCTTGACGCCGCTCTGGTCGATGATGTAACCCAGGAACTGCGTATGGCTGCGGTGGAACTCGCACTTTTCCAACTTCAGGTACAGATGGTAATCCCTAAGCCGTTGGAGGACCTGCGCAACGTGATCCGTGTGTTCTTCGGGGGAGGACGAGTAGACCAGGATGTCGTCAATGTATACTATAGCAAATCGGTGGAGAAAATCTCGGAGGATCTCATTCATGAAGCCCTGGAAAACGGCGGGGGCATTTGATAGTCCAAAGGGCATCACCAGGTACTCATAGTGTCCAGTTGGGGTTATGAATGCAGTTTTCCACTCGTCCCCCTTCCGGATGCGTATAAGGTTGTAGGCGCTGCGCAGGTCCAGCTTCGTGAAAATGCGAGCTCCCCGCAGCTGTTCCAGAGCGGCTGGCACCAAGGGAAGTGGATACCGGAACTTGATTGTCTGTGCATTGTGTCGATAGTCTATACAGGGCCTCAAGCCTCCGTCCTTCTTGGCCACGAAGAAGAAGCTAGCAGCGGCAGGGGATGTAGAGGGACGGATGTAATTCTGCTCGAGTGCCTCCTGTACGTACTCCTCCATGGCCTGTTGCTCCGGGATGGACAGGGGGTAGATGCGTCCTTTGGGAAAGGAAGCCCCAGGCAGCAGGTCAATGGCACAGTCCCATGGCCGGTGTGGTGGTAGCTTTGTGGCCTGCTGGGGGCTGAACACGTCCTGGAACGCCCGGTACTGTTCTGGGAGATCAGTGGCGATGGTTGCGGATGGACTCTCTATTGACGTGGAGGCCAGAGGTAGTTGCGGCGGGGTCTCGGAGAGGGTGATCCTTGTTTGGGGTTTCTGTATCGTAGAGAGACAATGAGAGAAACAATGTAAACTCCAGCGTAGTACCTCTCCTGACCTCCAGCAGATCTCCGGGGAGTGAGTGGAGAGCCACTGGCGTCCCAGGACGATATCCGCTGTTGAGCCCTCCAGCACCAGCAGGGTGATTTTTTCCTGATGCAGGCAACCAATGCTGATGGGGAGCTCTTCGGAGGCGTAGCGTATGCACCCGCGGCCCAGCGGTTTTCCCAGGATGGATTGTGCACGGTAGGGAAAATCAAGGAGAGTTCTTTTGGCTTGGAGTTTATGAAGGAGGGTGTCAGAGATGAAGTTTCCTGCGGCTCCGGAGTCGATTAGGGCTTTAACTGGAAGAGAGTGTACAGCAGAGGTTACTATTACATCAGTGAGGGGTAACGAGGTGATTACTGATTGCGCATGAAGGGTACTCACCGCTGGGCGTGGAGGTCGCACCGGGCAGTTGTCGCGGTAGTGCCCTTGACCTCCACAATACAGGCAGAGGTGCATACGCATACGGCGCTCACGTTCCGAAGGAGATAGGCGGGATTGGTTGACCTGCATTGGTTCTGGTGCTGGAGGCTGGTGCTCCCGCGGTGGAGGCGGAGAATGCAACGGGATTGATGGAGTAGCGCAAGCTGTGAGATTTTGGGAGACCAGGATGGAGTGTTGAATCAGGTTCTCTAAACCAATGGATTCGTCGTAAATGGCTAGATGTGCACGGATCTGCGGGTTCAACCCTTGGCGAAATGCTGACATGAGGGCCACTTCATTCCAGCCACTGGTGGCCGCTAAGGTACGGAAGTGCAGGGTGTAATCATGGATAGCTTGCGTACCTTGTTGAATCTTCAACAGCTGATCCTGGACTGAGATTGAACCCGCAGACCGGCTGAAGACTTCCCGGAAGTGTTTGACGAAAGCATCCAGAGTTTGTGTGAGAGGCCCGCCAGCCGACCAGATAGCCTGTGCCCATTGCAGCGCTCGTCCAGTCAACAGGGAGATCATAAAGGCTATCTTAGCACGCTCTGACTCGAACTGGCGGGCCTGCAGCTCAAAGTAGAGAGAACACTGTAGTAGGAACCCATTGCAATCCTCCGCCTCACCAGCATAGGGCGCTGGTTGGGCCATGGGACTGGCGTTGGTAGGCGAAGAAGAGGATCCCAACTGTAGTGCTCGGTGGAGTGCTTGTGCTAGATCGGGGATGGTGACAGATTCGGGGGAGAGGTGCTCGGCCGCATCCGCCCCGGCCTGCCGAGTGGTCTGGTCTTCTGTCATGACACAGACTCAAGACAACAGAGGTTAGACAATGCTGGTTTATTTGATTCGGCAGGACACAAGGCAGATAACGGGTGCAATGCAGTGAATTGGAATCTTGAGTGAACCTTAGCTGAGTGCAGAGAAGTGGAGTGCAGGTACTCGTGACGGTGACCGGGAAGTGTAGCTATGACTCTTGGAAGCGGAGATTTGAGGAAGCGTAGGAACAGGTTGACATAGGAGATGCTCGAGGAGCGAGGGTTAGTCCGTGTAGCTCTAGATGAGACCAGGCGCTGACTGAGGGTTGCGTGTGTGTATTATAGTGCAGGGGTGATTGGAAACAGGTGCTAGTAATCTGGTGATGCAGAGCGTGTGGGCGGAGTGTAGGGGGAGCCTGGTGCCGGGGGCGTGGTCGAGTCCGTTACATACACATATCAAAATTTTAATTTAACTGATAACATACAAATAGTAAACACTAACAACTAATTCAAAATAGTAATAATACTAAATTACACTAACGTTGAACCAATGTACTGTTTTCCATTCATCCAATTCCATATCCAAGTTATTACAATATGGTATAACTAATAGAAAGAAGTAAGAAACAGGATGTTGGTTTTCTGAAATGTGCTTCAATAATTCTGAATAAATTATAAGCTTATATCAGTTTGGAAACTATTTATTAAGTATTAAAATAAGCAAAACATCAATCGTTATACATAATGACTTGAATACTAATCGCTGAGTCTAAATCATGTGTCACATCATTAATTGCTGAATATTATAATTAATCAAACTATGCTGATTATAAAAGCAGATGTGTTATGAAAAATAATATAACTCATATTTTGATTACATTCAGAAAGACCCCAGAAATAATTACATTAACATGTCAAGTATTTTAATAGTGCACATTATATTTGGCAGCTATTATGATATACCACAGCCCGCAATAACATATTCATGTCAAAAGCATTCAACTAAACTGCTGCTTTATTAAAAGAAAAACCCATCACATCAAGATACAAGAGGCTGTTTGTGTGTCATGTTTTCTAACATTTTAAATTGGGTTATTTGATTAAATCTACACAATATGTTCTTTGGGATACTTTTCAGGAGGGAACATTTTTTAATTATTATTATTATTATTATTATTATTATTAATTTTTTTTTTTTTTAAACAAATATATTTAACAAATTAAAACACCTCATCAATAAATAACAATCTCTTAGCTAAACCCAAAATGCCTGCTGTTTTTTAATGCTCTGAGGGTCACACCACCCACCAATACTTAATCTCTGCTTGTTTGTTCAACTCTGATTTCCCTCTACTAAAGCTGGCTTGCGTTCATCCAGCCATCAAAGCATCTGTGACCTTATCCAGCTGTGATGGGAAATCAGCCACTCGACCCAAACCTCCACAGACCTCTACAAAACCTTGCAGAGATCAGATGACCACTGTAAAACAGCTATGACAAGCGAAAGCTCTCCACATAAGAAATATCAAATGTGGGAAAAGTGTGGGTGTTCTTTGAAGTGTAATAAAGAAACGAGTACCTCTGAGATAGAGGAGGGTTGCCCTCTAAAAAATAACCTTTTATTTAGTTGCTTATAAATCTCATCCCCAGGAGTGAAGTTGAAAGACCAATTAATTTGGTTTTAAAGGGTTTTGTTAATCGACGACTACGGTGTTACACACACTGTTAGTGACATTTAAGATGTAGTGCGGAATGAGAGCACCTTAGGTATTACTAATTAGCACTTCACAGAAGCTCATGTCAACAGCACTTTTTGGCAAGAGGCTTTATTACTGACACATTTATTGTCTTTGGTGTTCTGCATAGAAAGGTTTCTCTTTCCTTGCACACTGCTTCCATTACAGATAATGATTGGTGTCCTCAAGAAGTGATCTTGCTTATTATTAAATTGCAGACACCACTAGCTGCCCTTGATTTGAATGACTGAAAGTTGCAATGCAGTGTCATCTACCATAGGCAATCTCTTTATGGGACCTCGAAATCTTTTCTCTAATCATTTGAAATTCTTCAACATATACTAAGCTGAAAAGATGGATCAAATTTAAACTAAAACATTAATCAAATAGTTCATAACACACACACACATATATATGTATATATGTATATATGGCTGTGGTCGTGTTCAGGTCCAGGTCCTTCAACTGATCTGGATACGGCCAGGATACGATTGATAAATCGACTGGATACAATTTATCACCTGTGTTCTGTAATCAACCTGTTAGTCCCATCAGCTGTGTCTTGTGTCCCTAGTTAGTTTGGTGTGTATTTTGTCCTGTCTGGTTGTCTGTTATACCCAGTTGTTCTGTTCTTGCTTTTGGAAATTCTAGAGCGTTTTGTTTGTTAACCATGCTTTTAATTAAATGAGTGTCGCACTTAGATCCTGTTTTTCTTCTAACTTTAACCATTGATGTGACAAATCAACAGATCATGACAAAAAACTACCCTGCTTCCAATATCTACCGGGATGGGTGGAGGATAGAGGCATATGTGGATGAGTTTGTGTGAGTCTGCCAGTTCTCATCCTGTTCAAAGGAGAACCTTATGGTTCTGGCTATCCGTACCTGAGGGAGAATGTGGGCATGATGCTATAGGAGTACCTAGACTTGTAACTATCCAATGCTTAGACTGCTTAGACAATGCATACACTGTGGGTAAGGTCGTGGATACCAACATTGCTACTCCTGTGAGGCCTATTCCCAAGTCTGCTCCTGTGAGACCCACTCTACGGCCGGTCCCAGTGAGTGAGACAAGTTCCCAAATGCTCCCCAGAAGAGCTGATGATGACTGTAATGACCAAGGCGCTATTGTGAGCATGCTCTAGAGTACACTCCAGAGTCTACTCCAGCCCAGAGCACCTCCTAAATAAAAGGTTTTCGGGTTGGGGTGATCCTGGACATGGTGGCCAATCAGCCCTAGCCCTCTGAACTTTTGGCCCTGCCCCAGCCCCCTGAACTACAGCCGCCATCCTCACCCGGCAGGAACAGCCCTGCTGACCTGTCATGGCTTCAGGGCCCACAGCCTGGCAGACACTTAAAACCACAAGGAAGTACCTTCCAAGAGGGGGAGGTTCTGTCAGTATTAGGCTTGGTGATGGGTTGGGTTTTGTCTACTTTGTTGTCACCATCTGTGTTCATTCTGTTTCCCCATGTGCCCCTGTGTTTTTTATCTTGTCACTTGTGTGCTGTAATCCGCCCATTAGTCCCTTCAGCTGTGGTTCATCTCCCTGATTAGTTTGTGTATTTAACCCTTTCGCACGTAAGTTCTAAATATTTTCTCTGACCCCCTCAACGTGAGTTTATTTTAAGCGTCCATTATTTTAGAACGTTTCCATGGTGACACATCATGCTTGTCACGTTGCACACAGCAGCCCCATTAGTGCTGTATTAGCCCCATTAGTCTTTTTCATTTTTATTCAAAATATTCTCAGACTTGTTGGATATGTCATCAACTACATGATATTCTGATTCTGAAATATGTGAATGTGTTTTGTCCTTTAGAAAAACATGTATAATGATCCTGTTAGCTGATCTATGATGCGCATTGGGCACCACCCTGTTTGTTTGCTCTTCAGGTCAGAGAATCTGATCTGTCTGATATGGGGACAATTTGGAAATCTATTGCTGCTTGTATATATATTCTTTTACTTTTCTTTGTACCTATATTCTTTTCTTTGTCTTATTTTTTATGTTCTTTTCCTTTCTCTTATTTGAATGATTTGTAAAGATTTATAATCAAGTTAGGGATTTTTATTAGTTAAAACCTTTCTTTACTTTTCTGTATTTTTCCATAGAGTAAGAATGAATATTGTCTGCACTTCTCACCAGATAGAATATGTTATCAGAATGTTTTGAGAAGTTTTTTTCTGTTGATAGTTGGAGCCTGAGCTGAGTTTAGCCTTGGAGAAGCTGTGTATCTGTGTGTGTGTTAATATGATCTGTATTGGTAAGGTGATTAACTGGCACCATAAGGAGAGGGATTAACATGTTTTTCTCGACAAGCCACGTTACTAACCTGTCAACCATGTGTGATATGCTTCAGACTGTCTGCTCTTGTGTGGAAAATTACTAGTTTTGTTTATTTTTTCTTTCTTTCTTTCTTAGCCAATCAGAAACATTTAACTGTCATGACATAGTTAGTTCCCTCTGTTAGAATATAATTGCTGTAGCAATGTTATTCTGAGTGCAAACTAAACTTCACTAAAATTGCTTCTATTGACTGCACTTCTGACTCCTGGTCTTCATTCAACATATCTGGTCCTCGGGTCTTTACTGTAAATCCCCTATAATGGAAATTCAGTCACTCTCGAAATGCATGACAGTAAGTGTCCGGTGAAGTGGTAGAAGAGTGAACATTAATGGTCATGTTTACCAATGCCATGTGTATCTGATATGAATAAAACATCTTGTCAATTATACATCAGTGTGTATTTTTTAAGCTATAAATATATATTTTTGCCAGTACTTATGGATATTTAAATGTCTGAAACCGAAAATAAACCGTATGTGGTTGAAAACACTCAATAGTTGTGATATATGACAAGCTCTGAGCGCCAGATGATGAGTGAAAGCACATTTGAATTTAGCAGTTGATCACGTGACACACAAATGTTCTAATCACACTCGTGTGATCGTACACTCCAGGGCCCAGCCAAGACTGATCACACTGGTGTTTGTTTGTCTGGTTGTTCTATTCTTGCTTTTGGAAATTCTAGGCTTTGTGTGTGTGTGTATGTGTGGTTGTTTATTTTGGAGGTTGGTTTGTATTAAATGAACAATCTCATTTTGTCTCTGACTTCAACGGGCAGTGTGACAAATACATTTATTTTATGCCAAGTATACTATGCATTTACATATTTATGTACTTAAATACCAATATTTCCTCAATATAGATACCCTTCTAATAATAAACTGTTTCTTCTTCATACTATGATCAGAATCCACTTAAGATCTGAAGTTGTTTTATAAAGTAATTTGCAATTTGAGCAGGAGATAAAGATTCTGGTAGTCAAAATTGTTATGTGTGCATTTATATATCCACGGTTATTCATTTAGCAGATGCTTGTATTCAAAGCGACTTATGACTTAAGGAATACAGAAAGTGATTCATCCTGAAGGGGCAAAAGTACACTACAGTTCTCACAATACAACGTTTCGAACAAGTAGTTCGAAACAAGTAGTTCTTGAAGTAGTATAAGCCTGAAGAATGGAGGGACAAATGGAATTTGTGTGTGTGTGTGTGTGTTATGTTAGGTGCATAGTAGCAATGGTAAGGTAAAGCTATTTATAGCTATTTCATGAAACTGTTGAAGTGTGATTATTCAATATGAGTAATTTGGTTAAGAGAATCTATGTAGATCATTAAAAATGTACTTTGTATAGAAAATTATTTGATAAAGAGAAAAGAGTAGAATCAAAAGAAGGTTAATCATAGGTAAGAGATGAGGTAAGATGGTGTGTGTGTGTGTGTGTGGCTAGTTGTCTGCTTTTTTTAATACTATTTTTTAACTAATAATTTACCTCATTAAACTATGACCGTTAAACACTTCTTGGGAACTGGGCTGTATGATAAAAGAATGACATGTTTTGGAACTGAATGATAAAAAATAAAATAAAACATTTCAGAGACTGTTTGACCATACCACTGCCTGGAGTTTGTTTTTTTGTCTGTCCTCACCCAGTGCTCTCTTCATATAGAGTGTATATGATATCAGTAGGGGAGAGAATAGAGGTTACATCCATGGACTGAACTACACAGTAGTGTTTGTTTTCCGAGTCGGATCAGTGTCCATCAGCGGTCAACTCCCACAGAGAGAGCTCTGGTCCCAGGCCACCCCTGTCCCCCGCCACCTTTACTGTCACCTTTCTGCTTGGCTGCAGGTAAATATACCTCCAGAGTCATGCTCTGACAATATTTCACACAGCAAGGTAGAACATCAGCGACCACCCTGACTACTCTATTTATTTTCCCTCCCTGAATGCCAGCCCTGTGTCCTGAGTGCTGGTCTTCAGAACAAAAGAGACACTTTTGCTATTGATGTGTTGGACTCTAGGCTTTGCAGGGGGCCTTCAGTGTCCAAAGTAAGACTACTGTCAGTACATAGCATTATAAGGGCTCCTCTGGGTCTCAACATCAGACTTGGGTGATAGGAGCAATCTTTTATTTCACATGAACAGACCATGTTCAGTCCTTACTACTCAACACTGTACCCAACTGAGAGTTATAAACAGCTTCCTCTAAAATGATTAATGAACCATAAAGGCGTATCACCAAAATGCGATAAACCTTTTCCTCTTGAATGGTTTTGTGTAGGCTCTACTTGAGTACAAAGTATTGCATCTAATGTATGTCATTTGAAATTTAATGAGGTGATGCAAGTGTCAATAAAAATCCATTCATGTAATGAAATGATTAAAATATATAAATTGACTTATACAATAGACCACAGACTACCTATTGAGTACTGTGAGACAGTTTGACGGACACAGTGTGTTTCATTGTGTCTAGTATCCAGCCATACAGTCTCTGTAATGTGCACAGGATGAGATTAACCTTGGCTGGAGTGAAAGAAAAAACAACAACATCTTCCAATTTTTTTTTTTTTTCTATTTATGATGTGCCCCTGCCATCACAGATTTCCAACCTACACTAAATCTTATACTTAGAAACAATGTCAGGAACGATATAACATGGTTGTCAGCAAGACAAAACTTGTTTTGCTACTACTAGTTTTGCTTACCACTAGTAGTTATGAGTAACTATAATCTTTCACAGAATTGGACTTTTCAGTTAACGTTAGTTTATTATTGACTTTTTTTGTGTAAAACAAGGCTCAAAGGCTATAGATAGTTAATACTTATGGTATAAATGTACAGAAATGTACTCATAGTCCTTAAACTAACTGGTTAAAAAAAAAAAAAAAAAAAAAAACCTTTGAAATATGTTTGGAAAAATGTTATGCTATAAATGTTATAAAATATTTAGGTATTAAATGTAAGATAGTATCATAGTTCAGAATTTATTATAATAAAGGAGTTGTAATAAAGTAATCATTAATAAATTGCCAGCAGCAATGTCACCCTGTAGTCTATGACTGGGTGTCCACTAAAGCTAAGCAGGGCTGTGCCTAGTTATTTTCCTGGATGGGAGACTGCTGATTGCTGCTGGAAGTGGTGTTAGGAGGCCAGCAGGGGGTGCTCACCCTGCGGTCTATGTGGGTCCTACCACCCCAGTATAAGGCCGGGGACACTGTACTAAAACAAGGTCCTGACTCGCTGTGGTCATTAAAAAATCCCAGGATGTCTTTTGCAAGAGTAGGGGTTTAACCCCGGCACCCTGGCCAAATTTGTCCATCATGGCTTCCTAACCATCCCCATTCTCTGATTGGCTTCATCACTCTGTCTCCTCTCCACCAATAAGCTGGTGTGTGGTGAGCGTTCTGGCGCAATACAGCTGCCATCGCATCATCCTGGTTATCTGGTTATTATTATCATTATCAAAATCACACTAGACGCTGTTTTTGTGTGTGTGTGTTTTTGTGTCACTGTGTTCAGATGTCTGTGTGATTATCTCCCCAATTTACATTTGTGTTTGTTCGTCGGGTCTCGACAGTGTGTGTCTATGTATTACGATTGCTTACCTGTTTGGATTGCCTTCAGTGTGGATTATTTAAAACTTTTCGTATTAATTCATCCTCCTTCATTCATTTGTGTCCAGCCATACTGTGACAGATATGATTTACAAGAATTTGTATTTTCTTAAAGAGAATCACCAAAGAACTATTAATCAAAAGTGTCAATAAACAATATACTTTTATTTCAAATAAATGCTGATGTTTTAAGATTTCCTACAAAAATATAAAGCTGCAAAAACTGTAATTGTATCTCACATGATGTTTTTACTGCATTAATCAAATACATACAGGCTTGGTGAGCATAGCTTGGTGAGACTTATTTAGAAAAAAAATTAAGAAATCTTGCTGACCTCAAACATACTTTATTCCATATTCCATAAGCAAGATAACACAGCAGCATATATCATATAAATTGCTTACAGTGCAAATGCTTTGCTTGCTTAGTGATCAATCAGTTCTAAAGCTGTTTTTGATTAGAAGAGCAATTTCAAAATCATCATCAAGTTCACTCTTTCTGTAGACACCAGTACATATGACAGTATATCAAAAAAGACATTCTGTATAGCTGGCCTTGATGGGCTTTACATATTCATCATCAGTTTGGGATGTACATTATTCAGGAGCCAGCATTCATCTTGGGGATGATGGTGAATGCAAGAAACACAAATGGATGAATATTACAAGACTTTTTGAGCACACAGAGGTTCCAGTTGAATAAACACAGACTTTGTATCTGACCCTGTCCCACTTTATGCTTTCTGCCTGGCAGTGTTATCAAAAGAAGGAACTTAACATGACTGCTGTGCTGCCAAAGTGGTTAGCCTAAATGTTCAGTTAGTCCCTGTCCTCCAAAATAACGTTGTTCCAATCATGCCCTAATATTGAGGATGTGTTTACATAGTTGGAGTTTATAAAGCCCCCAATGGTCCTTTCTGAGTAAATGGCATGTTATGTTACTATACGCAGACCACACTTTGTGTAAATAGCATGTTGCTTATTTTCATTAAGGGAATAAGTATCAGCAGACTTTTTGCAGTGTATTGTAAAGTGTTCATTAAACCTACAGTAAACATAATTTTGTACAATTATCACTTTGGTGTAAAGAGAATGTTGCCATTAACACCACATTTATTTATTTAAATTTGCATGCTTGTTCATTTGAAGAACAGAGAAAAATGTCATATATTAACTTTCAAGTTCAAGTTCCCTGCAGTTACAACAAAGCACAAATACAAATTACCATACAGTAAATGTTCTATATGACACAATATGGTTCTGATATCTGAAAATGTGATATATTGGCATTTTGATAATTCTGGGACACACCTACAGATGACCAGTCAGGTAATGTTTGGCTATTTTTGAGCATTGATTAGCTTATTTTTTCTAGTGTCTTTGCACTGTTGGCTCTAGTTGAATGTCGTTGGTAAGAGAGAACAGTGCAAAATAATAAAAGCAAAATTGCTTTTCACACAAGGGCACTGGTGTGCGATGCAGAGAATGCGTGGAGTCTAACACTTTATTCAAAGCGAGATACAAAAGCGGCACTTAGCAGTGCAAGAACTCAGAACCAGGAAGATTCGAGAGACATCCAAACACACTGAGACACATAACATTAACGACTGACAAAGACTAGGGAGAACATGAGGGTTTAAATGGGCCAGATAACAGGAAACACCTGACACAAGTAACAAGGGACCGTAACAATCTATATGTGACCAAAGAGGGATCACACAGGAGGAACGTGACGAGACACGACATGACTGTGACATTTCTGAAAGAGAGTGAAGAAAGTTAAGAAAAGTCTGTTTTAACTTTATGTCATCTTACCAAATAATTTATATTTAATAAACATATACTTTTTCTTCTGTTGTGTTTCACGAAAGAACTACATTTCCCTTCCATGTGAACTCGAGCTGCATCAAAGCTCTAAGGAAATACTCTGACGGCAGTCACGTGAAGATGTGCACAGCGTCCCTCATTACGCTCAGGGATACACACAATCTGTGCGTCGTCTGTTTGGGAGTGGAGCATACTCGGTCTGGCGGCATGTAATAGCGCAGATCAGGCTCGCGTTCCCCAGGGCTCCAGACCTGCTGCAGCTGAGGCTCAGTGGCGTTTGCGCTCCTGGGGATCGCAGATGGACCTATCAGAGGGTCTAGAGACGGGTCTGCCTGCATCTCAGCCCTCACGGGATGAGTCCGGTCTCAGTCGTGATTTGGGAGCCCACGTCTCTGGCGCGGTTTCTCCCGATCGCGCTGGGACATTGGCGTCAACTTTGTCTAGCTCTGAGGAGTTAGACGTGATTCGCCAGCCTCCTCACCAGCTTTTGAGGAGCTAATCGAGGTTGTGACGCGAGCAGTCTCTCGTCTGGAAATCGATTGGCCGGCAGAGACCAGGAGCGCTCGTCCTAAGAAGAGTAAATTGGATGAGCGCTACCTACCAGCTCGCGTCATCCCCCAGCGCCAGGCATTACCTTTCTTCCATGATCTCCACACCGAGGTCTGGAGATCATGGAGAAGGCCAGCCTCCGACAGGGTACATACACCGCAGAGTGCTATGTATGCTACTCTTGTCGGAGCTCAGCCCCATGGCTATGGTGGGATGCCAAAGGTGTATGAGGCTCTTGTGGGATACCTCGTACCCCAATCGGCATCCTCATTCAAAGCCCCGGCACTCCACACCAAGCTCCCCACATACGTAACCTGAGACATTTCATTTGGACATGACATGTTGCTTTATTGTTTATGCATTGATTCATTTCACACTAGATTATTAACCTCCATAACATGTCCGTTTTGAAGCAGAGCTCCCTCGTGATTCATACTAGCTGGATTCTTCCTCTCAGGCTGAAGTCTACTGATAACTGAAGGAGAGGTGAGTCACTGATAGAGGTCACTAACTGCTTCACAAACTGAAATAGTATCAGCCTGCAATGGCAGGCTGGATACTTTAACCACTTGAAAGAGAGCGAAGGCGTTTCTGGAGATAATGTGGCTTTTAAGAGAAAGATGCCTGAGTGTGATGGAACAACTGAGATATAAGCAACCGACAGAAAGACAGAGGTTAGTTTCAATGGCAAGATTGTAGAGCTTGTGAAACACTGCAGATGAGGCATGAAAGGAGAAACTGAGAGGAGCTTGCAGGGTGTTAATAGCACAATATTGTCCTCTGTTTTCCCACCTGAAGCAGCAGGTTCTAATAATTCTCTCAAATCCCATCTGAGACAAGCATCTGGATTTAGGTGTGTAGAAACTGCATGGGTTCAACTGGAACCCATCCAGCGTATACCATTACACTCAGGGACTCTTCCTCCTCTGTGAAAGCACCATTTATTCTCCAGCGGTGGGGGTTCAACACCTTTGGCAAGGCAAGCACTTTCCAAGGGCCTCAACAACATTCAGACCGTCTGATAACAGGCGTGAGATCTGCTCTAATGGAAGCTTGAATCAGCACTTTCACATCTGCCCTTTCAGCCAACTAAGTGGAACGTAACCTGCCGGTTTTGGATGTGTGTGTTTTTTTTTTGTTTTTTTTTTACACAGTTCGTTTATTTTACCAGTAGAACAATATGGAAGTTATTTTACAGCAGAATAGGGATTACAAATTAAGTCTTTACCAACACCATAGCTGCCTTCCAGCTTTATTGTTCACAGAATCCCTATCAGACACACTATTTCTTGGCATCTGTTATTGTGTTCAAAGAGTGCCCTTGCACAAAGCAATTTCCAGGGAATGAATTGAAATGCCAGAGTTGCCAATTATTTCAACAGAAAACACCTCATGATCATTCCGTGGAGCAACCACAAAATTGTCAGAAAGCCCTTTGTGAGACAGAAATGGCCATTGAGAACCAGCGTGGAGCTCAATGTATAAAATTCATTGAGCCTCTCCACTCATTACCTTGTCATCCCAAATAAGGAGCGCTCTCAGAGTGAACCTACGCGAAGACGTATGGCAAAGTAATTAGTTGTTCTCAGTTTGTAAATTTCAAGCACAAGCAAAATTGCACAACAAGGATTTGAGGAGCTTCTGTATTATTTACATTTCTATTCACAACATGCAGTAAGATGGTGTTCACTTTCATCATGACTGTTGCTATCTATCTATCTATCTATCTATCTATCTATCTATGTATCAATCTGTAGCAAGTGGTGGAATTGTAGTGACTATGCCACCTCAAAATGATGGAGAAAAAAAACAGATGAAAGCACACAAATAAGCTCCCCTTAGAGCAAGCAAGAGGCATGAGTTTTCATACAAAAATGTGTTTATTAATATGAAATGGGCCACGATCATTTAAAACATCAAAGTCATCATAAACTTCATACAACAACAATATTGTCTTTGGTCAAATAGTAAACAAGAAAAACATAGTTTGAGAAGAGAAACCATGCCAATTGGAATTACACCTATGCAAATCACAGTAGATGGTGAAAGAAATAATTTACAACCTTTAGTAAAGTAGAGCCTATGGTGCAGCAAAAAGGAGCCAGCCCACTTCAGTAAGCACTCAGCTCCTACAACATGAAAAGGATAAATAAAATTTGCATTATAAAGAAATGAATGCCAAAGTTAACAGATAAAAGAAACAATATTCAAAAATAAGTTTAATAAATCCACTACAACAAAACAAGATGCAATAGACTAAAAAACAAGAAAATGATTTACAAAAAAATAATAAAGTTACACTATCACACTACAAGAGACGCACCAAACTCAAAACAATCGAGTAATCAACACAATCGATGATGACCACAATATAGAGATTTGTGACAATGATAAAAAAGGCCAAATCTACGACAACAAAAAAATGCCCACTGGAGTACCTTTACCTTCTAGCCCACTCACCCAGACAGGAGTACAACTGACTCCCAAAAGCAGTAGCGTGGCTCAAAGGATGAGGAGTTGGGTAAAAGTGACTGTTCTAACTCAGCTAACACATGCAATTTAAACCCCATAATACTCACAACAACACGTACAGATATCAAAAAATAGCTTCTTTAGGGGCTATAACAGCAACAGCTGGTGCTCCGACCTAGGCTATACTAAAGCAGGACAAATGGGAGCCTTGAAGGCACACCTCACTGAAATAAATAGCTATAGCTCAAATTAAACAAGCATATTTCCCACAACTCCCAAATAAGCTGCCATATTTGGCAGAGAGAATGAAGTTTAACTTGAGCACAACACACCACATGCACAAGTCCTGATGTCACACTCCACAGTTCATGGCAACTAGAGGAAGAGTTGGGCTCTGAGAGGCATAAACAACAGACTTATATATTGCAGTGGAGCAACAGCTCATTGGCCACTCAACTAATGATTGTTAAGTTTCAAACAGATCACAAACCTCACTACATTCTAACCCCTATTTTTATGTTGTCTGTTCGACATTAAATTACAAGTCACAAGCTATCAGCCCAAGACCTAAACAACTCTGAGCTAATGCTAGAAACAGGCCCTGGATCAAATGCTGCTTCCCTTATATTCTCTGCTGCTCGTGGATGATGGTAGATGTTGGAATGTTGCTCTGCTGTGGCACATTTTTTTTCTTCATACAGCTCAACATGATCTCTGGACTGTAAACTTATTTGTATGTGTAGAGAGAACTACTTTGTCCAAACAACAAGAAATTTTAAGTTTCTTTGTCAGACAGCAAGTTGAAATTAACTATAAGGAGCGCTCTCAGAGTGAACCTACTGGAAGATGTATGGCAAAGTACTATAAATATTGTGTCAACTCAAAAATATATGTTGAAACAACTGTACACGATTTTCTGTTGACTGAACAAATGTAAATTGTTATTTTAACTCAAAAATGTAGGTTGAAATAACTGCACTAGATTTTCAGGCTTTACGTTTAGATGTGTAGCGATATTTTTGTGCTGTGCGTATTTAAACAAGCCTAAACTTTTCTCGCAGACCACATTTCCATTGACTTAGTATGTACAGCAGAGAAGGTGGTTTTGTTTGGGAAAACACGGAAAGTAAGTTTTCCGTGTAAGCTTTGTTTATTCGTTTTTTACCTAATTTACATTGTTTGTAATGTCATGTTGGCAAATCAAACTGTTGTAAACTGCCCATATTAAAATGGTTATATAAGGCATTGGTCAAAAATTTAGTAATTTGGGTTTGAAATATTTTTTATTTTAATGTTTTAAGAAAAAAAAAATTGAGTATTATATTACAAATACATTGTCAAGTTGGATGTAAAGAGCTTTTGTTAACACTGATAGACTACATAACAGACATGGGTAAGCCACATTTCCTTAACTTTTGATTTATTAATAAGTGCATTTTCTTTATAGTACAGTGGAGTTCACTTATCTCAAGTCATGATTAACTTGCCAATTCTATTATGTCAAGCTTTTTGAACTGGAACCGCCAAACTCCCTATTTGTCTCAGTGTTTTCTTGTGGGTTATGTCGATTCTGTAATGTTGCCGAATCCTAGTATCTCGAGCAAAAACAAGGGACATATATGCCACTTCACATGAGAGTTCACTGCGCATGCGCCGAGTTCGCATTGCACGTGGATCACGGTCCTTGCGCAGCAGATTCTTCTCAGATGCAAGCAGAGCAGATCTTCACTCCTCTATGTGCAAATGAATCGCGGATGTCCAGCAAACCAGCTGATTACGCAATTGCAGTACGGGATGTCAAATGTTCTTTGTCTACAAAATAATTAAATCGCTGCACAGATATAAATCACTGCATTTGTTTGACTCACACAGCCTCAGTCACGTATTCTCATCCACTGTGTGTGTGCACCTGTCTGTGGCAAAAGCTAACTTGCTTATCATGTCTCAGTCAAAACTGTACACCCAAAAATAGAGGAAGGAGTGGGAATCAAACCCTAAAATCCAAGGCTGGTTACGCAGGCATACTTGTTAGACAGAAAGTATGCAATCCAGTACAGCCACACAACGCGCGCACACACACACACACACACACACACGCGCACATGGCATGCAAACACACAAACACATCCCTGCTTCTGTTCTGACACGGTCTGCTCAGCTCCGCTGTGGATTGAAGGTTATTAAAATAATTTGTTGAGAAAGTATCGCCTTAAGCTGAGGCGGCGAGCGAGCTGCAGCCTCACAGCTCCTTTCTTAGCGCCGCTCAAGTGGGGTGTTGCCACCCGTTACCCCTCACAACTGGGGAGTCGGCCGATGCTCTCATGCTCAACATCTGGCATGAGGACGGATCCGAGGACCATCCTTGCCACTAAGCAGGCTAAGAGCATGATAATCTGATGCTACTGCACCAGGACTCACTTAGGCAATCTTCCCCAACTGCCGCCCCTAAGTCTTAGAGCACTTAACCCAGGTGTTCCCCAAGAAACCGGGCCCTGGCTCTGGTCATGGAACAAGAAGTATACTCTGCTGAGGTGATAATACGGGGCCAGAGAACATGCCCCCCTTTTGGTCAGAGGGTCCGGCTGTACAGCCATCTCTTCTTTGTTCCAAGTGTATGGGGTTCACAGCCCAGTGAGATCTGTGTCTTTTTCAATTGGACAGTAATGAAAGATTGTGTCTAAAGATCTGAGGATTGGCTTGTCAACTCCTAGCTAAGATGCTCATTCTCACACAGCTTCACCCCTGGGGGAAAGTGTTCCTGTTTTGAAGGCTTCTTCTTTGGCCTACCTCTGTCACTACATGTTCACCCTTTGCTATGACACAGCACATTCTAAGAACATCCCCTGATGACTGGCTATCTCCCCAGTCGCCAGGGTAGAGGTTCGACATCAATATATCGTTCTTGCTCTCTTGAAATGTTGGGGCTGAGGCTGAACTTAAAGGAGTGTGTATCCTTTAGTGTGTATCAGTGTCAATGTCAGCACAGTTTCCCAGTGTGCATCGATGCCACCCTTTCAGCCGTTAAGATCTTATAATAGGCCAGGCACGTACTGCTAGCACTCTCAGAGAGTTGGGTCACAGGGCAATGACTCATAGTGTTGGTAAGACACTTGGGTTGCTGTACCTGGACCACAAACGTGGTGGCCAGAACCAAATGGCTGTTTCCCTTTGGAGACTCAGAGGTATCCCAATGGGTTCTGCAAGAAATAGCTATGGGCCATAAACTTGTTGTCCATATTCCAGAAACAAACCTATCACCTATCATTTGGGAGTAGGCGTCCTGTCGAGGCAGGGGCTTAGGCCCGGGGAAATTTGGGGATCTTCCCGCGGTTCTCTGCAGTATTCCCCTCTTTTTTCCAGAACCTCTTTTGCACTGCATACTAGGTTTCGGAGGTGGCTGAAGGCTATGTCTGTTCCTTTCCTCGATTGCCCTGCTTCCCCGATTGACCACTCTCCTCTCCAGAGCCCCCACCATGAGGAAACTGTACACCCCTATATTGTGCTGTTTCCTGTGGGACAGCTTCACCACAGGGTTCTCTCCTCCCATCTGAGAGGTTAACGTGGCTGCCTTGCTTACCAAGTACTTCCGGGATACTCATTTTCTGTACTTGTTTATTTATGCATTGAGGCTTCTGTCCTCTACACCCTTGTTGATCATGGCCAGGATCAAGGTAAAGGTCCGTCCAGTGTGTACACTGGACCCTTATGTCCACTAGGTCTCCCTGTGGTGTAGGACTGACCAGCTGTTCTTCGACCCTCGAGTAGGCCCCAGCATCTGAGCTACTTTGAGAAAATAGATCGCTTTCCTTCTCCGAGAGGGGCTGTGCCCAGTCCAGTAGGAGCATGGTAGCTGCTACAGGTTTATTGCAGGGTCTCCCTTGCTTATGTCTTTGCTGTGGCAGGCTGGTCCTCCCCGTACTCATTCCAGAAGTAGCACATTGCTTCAGACATTCTCTGAGCTGTTGCTTCTGTTTTTTGTTGTTGTTTATTTTAATCAATCACGCAAATGATTTCACAGTGCTTCAAGAGACTTCATACCAAAGCATTCCAACAGCATTGTCGATGCAGCGTCTTGTTACTCCTTAGGAAACTAAGGTTACATACATAACCCAAGACATTTTCATATATGTGAAAGTAAATGTGTTTTGTCGATTAAAAACCATTATTATGATCATTTTAGTTGATCTATGATGTGCGATGGACACCACCATGTTAGTTTGTGCCACATTTCAGATAATCTGATCTGTCGGATTTACAACACGTCAATTCATTTAGTTCTCCCGGAATACATGACAGCAAGTGGCTGGTGAAGTGGGAGAAGTAGAGTTAACTTTATACTGATAACACCTTGTCAATTTATAATTGAATGGATTGTTATGTCCTGTTCCATGGACATCGGTATGCTTTTTTTCAAGGTATAAATTTTTTTTTTTTTTTCATGTACTTATGATTGTTTATATGTCTTAAACCTAAAGTAAACATCATGGGGTTGAAAACACTGAATAGTTGTGAAGTATGTCACGCTCCGAACGCATCATCTCTATGGATCAGCGCAATAAAACGCGTGAAAATATGTTTGAATTTTGTGGTTGATAACGTAATACAAAAAACGTTTTAATCACGCCGGTCTGATCGTACCCTCCAGGGACAATTCAAAACTGATCACACTTGTGTGATCATACGCATCAAATGGTTAAGCATCAAATGGTTGGCTCTGAAAGTTACCTGGGGAGTTACACAAGCCAAATGGCATACTGTTCCATTCAACGAATCAGAAAGGTTTACAAAAAGACAAAATGCAGTAAGCCAGAGTCAAAAAACAGTAATAATCACTCAGGGAGTCCAGGGACTCATTAATTCGGGGCAGAGGAAATGTTTCTTCCTTGGTTCCTACGTCTGGCTAAGCATAGAGGACAGGGCCATGTTGACCAAAGCTCCTGGTAACATTGTTTCTGAACATTGATTCCGAGATCCCCCAGAATCTGATCACGCATGACAACATGCTCCCTATAATTTGAAAGTACTTGGCCACAGACCTCAATATCCAAATCCATGCAACCAAGATAGGGTCCAAAAAGACTGTTGATTGTGTGAAGCTGTAACTATTGGGATGACCTTAGTCGCTCCAGACCCAATTATGCAAAAAGCACCTTTCAGAAATGGCTGAACCCGCCTGGGACCCCTTCCTGCTCCCATCAAAGGGATTCGAACCGCACCTCTAACAAAGTGAAATTGGGCTGTCGGCGCACCAGCTGTTTAAGCTCCAGTCTCAAAGTACTATCATTAATATGTTCGACAAATTGATCACACAGCACAGTTTCGGTGTTTGGCATGGCATTTGGAAACCATGGCAGGTGGCTCATCAAGGCATGGGAAAACTCCAAGGGTGATTGCCCCTCTTGCTGCCTTTGGGAGAAGAAAGCTTCCTGCTTGGCTAAATATATGACAGTGAGCAGCCATACAACTCCAGCAACCTTTTAATAAATTTATCAGGATTGCCACGCTCCTCGACTGAATGTTATTGTATCTCTTTTCATGTCACCTCCTCCAAGTGTTCAAGTAGAAAGAAGGCCTGATCTGCAGGGGATAGATACAGGCTTTAGCTTCCCCAGCCCATTAACTAATACTCACCCCAGACCTATCAATACATTTTTTGGCACCTTCTATCTCTTGGCACATAAACAAATCTCAGATTATGATATCCATTACTGTACTTTAATGATGAAGTTGAAGTAACATTTAACCCTTTCGCGCGTACGATCACACCGGTGTGATCAGTCTTGGCTGTGCCCTGGAGGGTACGATCACACCGGTGTGATTAGAACGTTCGTGCTTCACGTCATCAACTGCTAAATTCAAACGTGTTTTTGCGCGTCATCTGGCGCCGATTCAGAGACGGGCGCGCTTAAAGCTTGTCATATATCACAACTACTCAGTGTTTTCAACCACATAAGGTTTATTTTCGGTTTCAGACATTTAAATACTCATAAGTACTCGCATAACAATACATCTCTAGTATCTAGTATACATCTCTAGTTTGAAAAATACACACTGACGTCCATAAAAGCAGAAATAGCAATCGTTCATTTATAAATTGATCAGATAAATCAGATACACATTTCATAGGTAACTATAAAGCTCACTTTATTCTTCTCTCACTTCTCTGGTCACTTACTGTCCCGTTTTTCGGGAGAAACGACTGAATTTGCGTTATAAATCAGACCGATCAGATTCTCCGAACTGCAGCGCAAACAAACATGGCGGCGCCCATCGCGCATCATAGATCAGTTAATAAAAATCATTATAAAAGTTTTTAAACGACAAAACACATTCATTTCCACATATTTGAGAATCTAAATATCAGGTAGTTGATAACATAGCCAACAAGTGTGTGAATATTTTGAATAAATAAGACATACACTAAATAAATGCGATGCACATGTCATAAAGCGCTTCTGAGGCTGCCGTGTGTCAACGTGACAAGCATGACGCGTCGCCATGGAAACAATAAGGTAAACATTCTAAAATAACGGTCGTCTAAAAAAAACTCACGCTGTGGGGTCAGAGAAAATATTTAGAACTTACGTGCGAAAGGGTTAAAATTATGGTATTAATGATTTAATTTCAATGTATATGGAAGAAAATATTTTTAATATCGGTTATTTATTAGTTATTGGCCATAAAAAGAAAATCCCCAAGGTAAGAATAAAATTGCCAGTTTTATATTATCCATACAGATTATATAAACGCTGGCAATTACAACACTCGGCATTTTGCTGTTAGTATTGGCCATTTGAATTTTAATAGAAGTGCATCCCAGACCTCATTGAATTATTATTATTTTTTTTTTTTACTCAATCAAAACTTTGCTCTAAAATCAGCTTTAGAGTAAATATCTGATGTTTAGAAAGCAATTGCAATAAGAAAAGATTGATTTGTTTCCAGTTAAAGATGATAAATAGATAAATATAATCTTACTCAGGATGGATAATGTTTACACAGTCACTTTGTTTTCACAATGAATTTGTTGGCAACTTTCCGCATCTAATAAAATATTCATGTGTCCTCCTTTCCCTATTACAGATGACTTTATGGACACAAGACTTTTTATAGTTGGAAAACTTTTTCTTTCACCAGATGATTGAAGAGTGCCAGGAACCGTGAGATACAGCCATCACGTCCTTGTGCACAAAGTGCGTAAGGAGACAACCTGATGGCACAGGCATCCAAACTGGCAGTATTTTTTTGTCACAAAGCGCAAAAGCAATTAAATATTTAATGCATATTTCCATTCACCTGGGAGTTGCTTCTATTTTCTGATATATTTGTGAGAACAGAGTGCCACTTCTCCAAATCAGTGCACACCACACGTCATGTCCTTTTGCCCAGCTACAGATGGGTAATCCACAACAGTAGCCATTGAAGCCTGTGCATGCACAGCATTACATGACCTTCTAAGCCTGTTTGGTCATTTTTATCCACAGCAGAATTAACTAAGTGACATAAAAATGACATACATTATTTAACTCTATGTACTAGCTTTAATGGAACAAAGTGCGATGGCTTTCAGTGTCTTCTTCGTCTTATAAAAGCAGATAGTTATTTCAACAAGTGCAGCATCGCGGTACGTCAGTGGTAAAAGTGGTTCTTTCTACTGAATCAGCATATTCTGAAGTCCATTAAAAGATCTTCATGAACCCATTCAGCTACCAACTTCCTTTCTAGATTGTTTTACTTTTTAAAGCATGTTAACAAGACAAATGCTTCACTGGTAAAAAAGAGAGAGAGAGAGAGAGAGAAAGAAATAGATGCTTAAAATCACAGGATACATTGTGTCAGCTTGCATCACTGTTTATATTTGCTCACTGTCTATCAGACATTGTATGCTTGAGAACAATGTAGATGTTGACAGTCCAGTATAAACAATAAAATATTTGCAGAACTCTATGCTGTGATAGTAAACGCATCCTACTATGATATTACAGTGCGTTACTGACAGCCACATTTTGTAGTCAGACAATTTGAGATTTGTTTATCCCATTATTTCAAACTGGAGAGATAATACTGTTTTCTAGAGTGTCAGTCTCATACATATAAGTTTGATGTTGTCTGACCTGCAGTGTTCAGCAAGAGAGGGAGCAGAACCATGATGGAGAAGTGTTTTATAGCTCACATAAAGTCTGCACTCTTTTGCAATACTAAACAAGCTGGAGGAGCACATACTCGTTCAAATCATCTCATTTAAACATCTCTGTCACCTTGCTTCACCCTTCCCATCAGAATCACACAGTCTTAATAATACATTTGCTGAGTCTTCCACGGAGAGGAGTTGTATTGCAATGATGGTTATTGCTATTTAACCTTGATAGTTAACAGAAGCTGATTTTGAAGGTTAATAGTTCATTTGTGCAAGAGATAATGAGCAAACTTACCCATGGAGCCCAAGCATTTCAACGGTGACTCAGCTCATTATACATACATGCTGTGTGCTTGTGTCTCTGTGTGTGAACAAGGTCAAAGGGGATTTTTGTAGAATGAGCTTGATTAAAATTTTGTTATTTTGTTTTCCAGCCATAGAAGAAATTAAGACAAAGCACTGGGTTGAAATTAAGCTGTCAATCTCCCTTGTAAACAAAGTAAACAACATTTCAGTTCAAGCCAGTATCTGCAATTATTCATTTTGTTCAAAGACATTAAACTCCTTCATATTTCACTGCTTCTGATTACCATCAATGCTTCTAACAATTTTAAACTTTTATTTCTTATTAAACAATTGCAAAAAAAAATAATAATAATTCTCAAGGAAGAAAAAAAAAAAAAAAACACAAAATCTGTCTTTCATTCCCCTAAAAAGGGTATAAGAAATTGAAAGAAATATTAAAATAAAAAGAGCAGTAAGAGTAAAAGCTGATAAAATATTATTTTCAAATATCCTCGGTCACCTGTTTAGAATGATGTTTCATAGAACATTTCAAATGAAGGAATGTGCTTCCACATTTTCACATCAAGACATAAATTTGGCATTCAGAAAAAAAAAAATCTAATTAATCACTGTCTTTCTAATAATGAAGTATGTCTAGCCTCTTACGAAATGGAATCTCATTATGTCAGTTTTAACCTCATGAAATCTGTTCATTCATCACACATTGCATTTTAATAAAGTAAAATCACAAGCGATAACTAATCTCGACACTTCCTATCAATGATTCCCAAGCCCTCAAATGAAATGCTTGCCAACACCATCAGTCAATTTAGGTTAATCTAATCTGTTTCTGTCTGCAAAAATAAAAACATTCCTGCTTCATTGTGATAATGATTAATATATGTACAGTTAGACAAGCACATGCTGACATGTCTGCACACATACAGTACATAGAGTATAAACACATTCACATGAAGAGCTATAATGTGGAAGGGTGTGCTGTTTTTGTTTGAAATAAAGAAAGTGGAGAAGAAAATATTGTTTATATTATATAACTAATACATACAAATATATAATAAAAAATATATAATAGAAACCATTAATATTTGATAGGCATTTAAATTATTTACACACTGCAAAATTGTTTGACATACTTAAATAAAAATTTAGGAAAATTATGTGGTAAAAACTTTAGCTGTTAGCTGTTTTTTTAAAACTTGTCAACAGTTATTTTACTGTAATATACTGTTACATTTATTGTTTTGAAGGTATTGTATGGCTTATAATGCAAAACGTTCCCACAAAATCCATGTTACACATCACATATGGTTGTATTTTATAAAACTACTTTTATTTATTATTTTTTCAGATTATTAATGTGAATTAAAGTGTTTTGTATGTATTTTGTTTATTTTAGTACCACTATGATGATGTTTTATGTTTGTTGTTCAGTTATGACCTTGTCCACTATACAGAAATACTTCCCTTGTTTTATTGCTAGGCAACCTATGATGAGTAAGCTTGTGTCAGCTCTATTATTTTGGTGGTTATTAATTGAATTTACAAATTTTACAGTTCAAGTAAACTAGACTATTTGTGCAGTTCAAGTAAACTACTATCAAAATTATACCATTCAATGACATACAGTATTAAAAGTTGTAAAATGTACAGGCAAACCTTAAGACGGGGGTCACCAACATAGGCCACATAAGTCGCCTGCGGGCCTGTTCTAAAATATAGGTCACCATAGTGCCACTTACCAGTGAGCTGCATGTTTTTTTTTTGTTTTGTTTTTTGTTGTTGTTGCTATTCTGTTTTTAAATCACACAAATTAACTCCTCTCTTTCACAATTTCTGAACCCTTATAGGATAACGCCAATTGACAACTGGCCAATTATCGCACGATGTGGCTCTGGCAGGCACGCACACAGTATAAATAGCATTAGCGCGGCATTTGTGTCAGAATCATGACTGAATGCTGCACATTTAGTGATAATCACAACGGTTAACTCAATGACTCGTTTCCGTCTCTCAGGGAACCGAGGTTATGACAGTAACCGGAGACGTTTGCTTCCGAGACCGGAAACGAGACATTGCATTGAAATGCATTTGGGAACAGTGTTCAATCCCGATGTGAGAGAGATGTAGATGAGCCTGAAAATACATGGAAACATACGCCAGTCACAGTGAAGAGGAATGTAGCTCAACCAATGGAGACGCCGCAAAGTGCATTCAATACTGACAGGTGGAGCTAGACCAATGAAATCAATAGCTGAAACCTACCACAATTTGCATACCAGAAAGCCTGTAAAATAGCAAGCTGCATTCATTGTTTTCGCGCGTCATCTGGCGCCGATCCAGAGATGGACGCACTCAGAGCTTGTCATATATCACAACTACTCAGTGTTTTCAACCACATAAGGTTTATTTTCGGTTTCAGACATTTTAATACTCATAAGTACTCGCAAAAGAATACATCTATAGTTTGAAAAATACACACTATAAAAGCAGAAATAGCAAATGTTCAATTATAAATTGATCAGATAAATATTGCATGGGTAACTATAAAGTTCACTGCATTCTTCTCTCACTTCTCCCGTCACTTACTGTCATGTTTTTCCAGAGAAGCGACTGAATTTGCGTTATATATCAGACCGATCAAATTCTCCAAACTGTGGCGCAAACAAACATGGCGGCACCCTTTGTGCATCGTAGATCAGCTAACATGATCATTATAAAAGTTTTTAAACCACAAAACACATTCTTTTCCACATATTTGAGAATTGAAATATCAGGTTGTTGATAACATAGCCAACGAGTGTGTGAATATTTTGAATAAATAAGACATACACTAAATAAATGCGATGCACATGTCATACAGTGCTTTTGAGGCTGAGGTGTGTCAACGTGACAAGCATGACACCTCGCCATGGAAACAATAAGGTAAACATTCTAAAATAACTGACCACCAAGAGAGAATACTTTTTAGGCATGCGTTTTTTTAGGCCTACATTATTTTAGAATGTTTCCCTCATTGTTTCCATGGCGATGCATCATGCTTTTCACGTGACACACCGCAGACACAAGAGTACTGTATGACAGATGTATCGCATTTATGTAGTCTTTTTCTTTTTTATTCAAAATATTCTCAAAATTGTTGGCTAAGTCATCAACCACATGATATTCCGATTCTGAAATATGTGCAAGTGAATGTATTTTGTCCTTCAAAAACATGTATAATGATCCTGTTAGCTGATCAATATTGCGTGATGGGCGCCACAATGTTTGTTTGCTCTACAGGTAGAGAAACTGATCTGTCTGATTTGTAAATTCCCTTTGTAAAGTCACTTCTCCCGAAAAACATGACAATAAGTGTCCAGTGAAATGGCAGAAGAATAAAGTGAACATTAAAGTTACCAATGAAATGTGTATCTCATATGAATAAAACACCTTGTCAATTCATATTTGAAAATATTTATATTTTCACTTTTATAGACATCAGTGTGTATTTTTCAAGCTGTAAATGTATTGCTTTGCCAGTACTTATGAGTATTTAAATGTATGAAACTGAAAATAAACATTGTGTGGTTGAAAACATGTACGACATGTACGACAAGTACGACAAGCTCTGAGTGTGTCCGTCTCTGGATCGGCGCCAGATGACACACAAAAACACATTTGAATTTAGCAGTTGATCACGTGACGTACAAACCGGTGTGATCATACCCTCCACATATGGCCCAGCCAAGACTGATCACACCGGTGTGATCGTACGTGCATTAGGGTTAATCGGTAGTAACCCTCAGTTTCAAAAAGGTTGGTGACCCCTGCCTTAAGAAAAATGTTATGCATGATTTATTTTTTACTGTGATAAAATATGATATATAAGATATCCTGCCAAATTCTTGAAAAAGCTGAACAACAAATTTAAATGTATTTTATATATGTTCAGCTTTTATTTTTTCTTGAGTAAACATTGTTTTCCATTTTGAGCCAGAGGAGCATATGTGTGAAAGAGTGAGAAAGATAGAGTAGGTTGATTTCTATTCCACACACTCTCCAGCAAAGCTAATCACCTCAGCGGCTATTCCCTTCACCTCGACTCTATCGTGCACAATCAAGACTTCCAGGTGCAGACTGATAACTTTTGTGAGAAAGATGGAGTGTTGTGGCTCATTCCAATTATCACTTAATTTCTCTTCCTTTCTCCTCGTTGTCAGATTTTGATTCATGGCTCTATTAGTTGTGTGAATTATATCAGGATTTTTCACCTAAACAGTGCATACTTGTGTCTGTCTGTCTGTCTCTCTATCTATATGTGTTTATGTGTGTATGTGTGTGCATGTGTGTGTTATAACCGTTCCTGGTCACCGCACAGGTAAAGTTACCACATTCTAAAAGGGAGTTCAACGTCTGTGCAAATAGAGGTTCTGTAATCAGTCAAATCATGGGAAAAGTCATGTGTACAATTCATTCAATAAGTATATTTCAACTCTACTTTCACATTTAGCATTTTCCTTACATCATTTGTGTGGGCACATACAATATCATATTATCCCACGTAGTGGATAATTGTTCACAAATTGAAAAGAGTCAGAGT
Source organism: Rhodeus uyekii (assembly GCA_037043235.1). Taxonomy (NCBI): domain Eukaryota; kingdom Metazoa; phylum Chordata; class Actinopteri; order Cypriniformes; family Acheilognathidae; genus Rhodeus; species Rhodeus uyekii. Next base: position 1,329,427 of record JAWRVZ010000120.1, read on the forward strand.
TCTTTTTCAATGAAGGCAACTCAAGATGGATCCAGAGGTAGCAGAGAGTTGATATCATGCACCATTTCAGAAAAGTCCATTCATAGATGTACGTCATCAGAGATTGTCCAAGACTACCCCAACAAAAATCCTCTACACCAAACATAGACACTCAAATTAATCAAAATACATTTCATGCCAGTTTATCATAAATACTACAATCACACACACTTACGTTTGAGCAGAAAACTAGCAGTTTCTCAAACAGGATATAAGGTGAACAGGTATGAAGTAATCAAGCAGTCTTACCAAACAGATCCTACCAGTTGCTCTACTATTTCCTGTTATATACCCGATTATGTGTATACTTCAAGCCCCCCCCTAGAGTCTAGGAAGAATATAGCACCTCTTAAACATAATAAACCTGATAACAGGCATTGACTGTTACAGTGTGTTGTGGGTGTGTATGCATTTGTTTAGCTGCTTTTTTCCTCCAAAATCTACTATAAGCAAGAGTTCATAAGTAGGACTTCTTAGCAATTATTCTTTCTTCTGCAGGTTTTATGTAAGAAGGAAACGTTAAGATAATGCTGTGTATGTGAAAACAAGTGTATATCAATTGTAACACAACATAAAGTTAGATATTCAGTATTTTTATTGGCTTGGTGAATAATGCACAAACTTGGAATTTACCAGTGTGGCCTTTAATTGCCTTATTTTACTCCTAGATGATCTAGTGCCAGTGAAATCTGTTGGATATGTACCTGTATGACTGTGTAGCAAATGCCAAGGCTACTACTGAAATTGTCAAGACATCGATGATAGTGATGTATGCAAGTGAGAAAGCATTTGCAAAAGATTAGCATGAATCTATCTTGCAAGGAAACATATAGAAGTAGATGGTGAAAACATTGGTAATGAGACTATAAAATCTCCTCATAAGATTTAATATTTAGCTGTAAATTGGCTGAAAAAAAAAACAAAACTAAAGCACATCCCTGTAGCCAAACAAATTGCACATTCTATTTCCTGCTATTTTGTAATTGGTTAACTGCATGTTGGGATATTGAGCTGCTTTAAATGCCTTCATTTATTTGTCTGATTTCTTGCAGTCCATGGAGCTCCATAAGCAGCAAAATAAATAAATACAGTAATACCTCGGTTTACGAGTTTAATTCGTTCCAAGAGCGAGCTCGTATCCCAAAATGCTCGTACACCAAAACAATTTCCCCATAAGAATGCATTACAAATCAATTAATTCGTTCCACACGACCATAAATGCCCATTTTAAATATTTAGTTTTTATTTTACACTATTAATTACAGTTAAAACCATTAAGATCTCATATAAATACTAATTAGTAATTGACAATTAAACTCTAAAAATACTTGACAATTTACTGTAACTCACTTTGAGCAGCGTCTGCTGGCATGAAGGAGATGAGAGACAGAGGAGGGAGGGGGAAAACACAAAACCTGTATTCAAGTGCAAATGAGTGAATTTATTATAATAGTGCAGAAAACAAACGAAGTGATAATCCAGAGTGAAAGTCGTGGAACGGGAGACGAGCGCGTGACCACGCGAGCTCCGGGAGTCGCGCGCGTCTCCTGAAACTCGCGTTGGTCGCGTGCGCGTCTCCCGGAGCTCGCGTGGTCACGCGCTCGTCTCCCGTTCCACACGACCAACGCGAGCTCCGGAGTTGAGAGAAGTGAGGAGACAATGAATTCATGAACCAAATATATATTTCACCACGTGAACAATAGCGATCACAATTAATTAATGTTATCACTTATTAATGTTATCGGGACTGTGTTATGAGAGGCTGTCATTAGGATATTTCCAGTAAAAATGCCCGCGAAGATGCTGAGCGTTAAGACAAAAATGCACGTGGGTGAGGGAAAAATTTGCTCGCACTCCGATACAATGCTCGTACACCGATTTGACCCTCCATGCTCGTACACCGATTTTCTCGTATACCAAGTCGCTCGTAAACTGAGGTACCACTGTAAATAAATAAATATTCCATTGGAAATTATCCCATGTGACATCAAATGTGATCTGCTTTTGGATAATTGCCTCTTTATTGATATATGAGCAAGTGTTATCATGGAAACCACTATACACATTAAATATTAAAACTTTTCCTGAGGTCAATTCCTCAAACCATCAATGTCACATCTGCTCCATTCTGTAAACAAAAAAAAATCATGAAATTATGTCAATGCTTCATTCTCTAATGGTGCTTTTCCCAAGGGAATCATCTTGCATTTCCTCCTGGTGGCTAACTGAATCAGATTTTTCTCCAATTACATCTAACCAAAAAATAAATAAATGTCATATTTGCATGTGCTCTTTATTGGGGGTGGTGGAGAAAGAATGAGAAAATGGAAGCTGGGTGTTATCTACATATTGAGGAGAAACATTCTTTATTGGAAGGACACAACATTTGGACTTTATAATAAGTGCAGAGGACAGAACATTTTTGAAGAAGCACAATAACTAAATGTCACAGCCCTGACAATCAGTCGCCACAGGGCCTGTTTACAAAGTGTGAGCTTAAGTCACCTTCGGCTGACATGCTGCTTGCCATGTTAACTTGTGTTGACACATTTGAATGTTTATGTGTTACCTGCTTCGGTGTTATGTTTCCTTCGGTGGAGCTTGTTATATAATCCATCATGATTTCTCCACATAATTTAGTGCAGGTTTAGTTTCACTGTCAGACCATGTCTCATAATGGATTAAATTAAGGAATGGCATTTGACTTAATGCTGTCAAGTTGTTGTCCCGCTTTTCTTGTATTATTATTACTACAAGTGAAAAACTGCAAGTGAAAAACTTTAATTGACGTTATTTTATGTATTAGCTTCTATTCCCTAGTAAAAAAAAATAAATAAAAAAGCTAAAAAAATGTAGCCAAAAAAAAGAGAGATTTGAAAATAAAAGCGCGTGCAGGGACAGAATCCTAGGCTATAGATCACTCTGACACATCCTGATATGGAGCCTAGTCTAGCGGCTTCATTAAATATTCAGTTACCCTTCAATTACACCAGGGCCAGCATGATTTATGCTTTTACGTTTTAATTTCAATTAAGCAACCTGTTTAGCCAATGTCCCGTTGTATGCTCGCTTACCAGGCAGGGGGAAAAACTCAATTATCAGCCTACAACATGTTGATTCACTATATCAGAAATTGGCTAATACATTTCTTTGCCTGGACACATACACCTCCTGTTCTTGCCTCGACTTCCTCCAAAATCTACTTTCATTGTCCACTGGGCCTTTTGTACACACATCAAACAAACATAGACCAAAAACAAGTAGATTAACCCTGAAATCAGAGGTTTTATTTCATAAGTAAAACACAACGTATAGTGATAGTGGATAGGATTGAGCTGCAAACCCACAGTAGGAAGATAACACAATTTCATTCTACAGAATTTGTCTTCAGGGCAGAAGTTCAACAGCGGCAGAGACACAATATGGTCTCAGTAGAGAGTCAAGCACAGCAGACAGCAACATGTAAGGCTGGGAATACTCTGTGATTTTTATACAATTTTGAGCTGATTTTTGACCCTTTTTTTTAAAGAGAGATGACATTTTTCATGCAGTGTTCGTGCATGACATGGCATAAAATGTATATATATATTTTTTTTTTTGGTCCTTGTGAAGGTATCAGCAATATGAACCGATTGTCCTAAATTTTTTCTCACTGTTCCTGCGTGAAAATCTTCAATGTAGCAAGAACATAAAAAGAGGGAGATCTATAAGTTATGTAGCTACACACAGCTGGGTGTCCTCATTGGCTGCATGTTCATGTCTTATGTCTTCTGTTTAAGCCAGTGCTTCTCAATTATTTTCTGTCACGCCCCCCCTAGGAAGACGTAAACATTTTGAATTGTTGTGATAAATTACGAGGTCTGAGCGCGTCTTTTTTGGATCTGTGACAGATAACGCGTGAAAACGCGTGTGAATTTAGTGGTTGATCACGTGACACATATGAACACTGGTGTGATCGTACACATCAAAGGATGAGGAGACGGTTATCTGAACTTCATTTATGCTGCTCTTGTTCAGTGCAAGAAAACCTACTCCCTGGCAAAAAAAAGCATGTACTCCGGGGTCACGCTCCACTATTTGAGAACCACTGGTTTAAGCACATGATTTATGAGTGTTTGTCATGTTTTTTTGAGCATGTGGCTTGTCATGTTTACTATGTGTTCTCTTGTTTATTGTCTAACCCACCCATCTAGTTATTTGATTATTGGTTCATTTGCCACCCCTCTCCTCCCTCATTTCCCTCGTTGTTTGCTTGTTTACAGTTCTGTGACAGATCTTTGTATTTCTCCTGTCCTGTCTTCCCTCCCCTTGGTTTTTATTTTTCACCAATACAAACCTATAAACTTTGCACAATCAAGTAATTGTCCCATCCCTTCACTCTTGCTTGTTTGCACGTGTATGTCAGCTATGTAGAATCTATCTATTTTTGGTATTAATTTTCACAGAAATATTTGTAATACTATGGCAATGTTCATGTAGGCTAATTGTTATTCAAGCATTTAAAATAATTAAAAAACAAAGAGAGAGAGAGGGGTAAGCTGTACTTGATTGTTTTATTCTTAGATTTAATTACATGTAACACTGTTCAGAAGAAATAAAGTGTTTCCACTGGTAGCAAAGCACAGTTGTGCTTATAACAAATACAAACTCTCAAAAGATTTATTTCATGTCACGACGGTTTACCAATATACAAGTTAGCTTGCAATGTGTGATTTAGTTAACTTTTTAAATGTGCAAATAATCTAATTTACAAAATAATCTAAAATAATTTATGGATATATGTGTGAGTGGCCGGGCAATTCAAACTTGAAACTTTCCTTCTGAGACTGAATGACTTTTTATATTGAGGAAAAGTCGCATTAAAAGCTTAAGTATCCTAAAAGACTATATATATATATATATATATATATATATAATTTCAGGATACTCGAAATAGAGAGGTTTTTTTTTTTTTTTGCTGCTCAAAAACATTTATTTTTCTTCTTTACTGTGAAAACAATTGAATAATTTTGAGCAACAATTCAGCATATTAAAATGATTTCTGAAGGATCATGTGATAATGATGACTAGAGTAATGACCCCTGGAAATTCAGCTTTGTCTTTCTAGGAATAATTTACATTTAAAATAAATGTACAGTAAGTAAAACATTCACAGACGCAATATGCATTAGCTGTCAGGGTTCGGTCACCTCAGTTTAGGTTTCTAGTGTGTTGGTTGACAGAGTTCTGACACTGCCCCTTTGTGTCTTGTGATTGTGAAACCGTACCCATCTTGTTCCCTCGTTTCCCTTCATTGATCCCAGCTGTTTCTACTCGTTACCTTCCTCATGTGTTCCCTATTTAATCCTGGTGTGTTTGTGTTTGTGTTTCACTTCTTAGTTTTCCCCCCTCGTGGTGCTTTTCTGTGACATTAGCTGCATTTAATTACATATAACCAAAACCCACAAATTAGTTTATATTTCTATTAATTGTTGCAATTGTAAACTAGAATGTGCAAAATTATGTAATGTCATAAATCATATTTAAATCAAGTCTTATCCATGTGATATAAATCACCCCTGATGGTGCAGCTTCATGGTGCAGGGTGTCTCACTATTTAATAAGATTCAGCAAATCAGCAAGGGGTGGGACAGAGTCCATCTTACCGTATGTGTGGAGCATATTTGACTGAGTGCACTTTCAAACACAAAAGTTCTTTCACATAGGCTCCACAAAATGCAGTGCAGAGGGTGTTGAATCTTGAGAAAGCTATTTTCGTGGTGCAGATTGTGCAGGCAGGGTGGCAGATGATGAAATTCCATGAGATGAGGGAAGGAAAATGGGTCATATACGTCAGGTTCTTGGCTTCATTCTCTGACGTGTCATCAACTGAGGTGCAAAATGAAGAAAAATTGCACATAACTAGACACGTGCCTAAAGAGATGATTTTTTTTCAGGGGTTTTGGTTTGGGTTATGTTATGCATTTCGACCATCCAAACAACCATCCAGTCATGGCGTAACGTTGAGGATTATTGTATATAAAGGACTGTTTGATTTTATTTATCTTGTAGGGGAGAGAGGATAGTGACAGATGCATTACATTACATGTATATGTCTTCACTTGGGTTCCTCCTTCTACAACTCTAAATTTCAATTTACACAAAAAATAAAGGAAGAGTTAGAAAAACAGTTAAATAATCTGTTTATGAAACAGTTTATTCCAGCCTTCCCTTGGTCTTAAGGAGGCTTTGTGTCTTTTTATCCTTCACACAAATGCAAACACTCTTTAAAATATTACTGAGCATGACCTTAAGCTGGCTCTGTTGAGATATATGCAAACTCATATTGTTTTTTGTTTTTTTTGTTTTTTGTAAATGTATTTTGTATTAAAAGGGTTTATTTTATTGTTGATCTTTGATTGATTAATTTGATTTTCAACATTGATTTGCAAAATCCCAAGATCAAGCATCTTTGCACCACTTTTTCTGGTAGCTCACTCCTGTTGTCTTTGTGTAGAATCATTAATTTCACTCCTGAATGAATCAGTGATTTTGAACAATTTTAGTTGAATGAATTTTTCAATGACTCGCTCATAAAGAGATTAATTTGTCACTTTTCTGAATTAATTGTAAGAAATAGCTAAATGAATGATTCAATGATTTGCTAATAATAGTCACTTATTTTTTATTGCATAAAATCATACATTTTATTGAACAAATCAGTTGAATAAATAGTGAATTTAATGACTCGACTGACAGTCAGTGTTTCTCAATTGGATGACTGTGTTCTAGTAAGGTTGCAAATCTCTGCTGTCACATCATGTGACATCGAAGGTCATCTCAATTTGATCATCCTTGGAAGGCAGCCTTCATTTTGTGTCCTTCATTTGGCATATTTTGAAGAATTCATCAAGTGTATCTTTGCAAAATAATCTCATAGTGCTAAACTGCCCATTATGTAAATCACTGGGAAACCACCGACAGTTGTAATTCATTTTATTGTATTCATTGTATTTTTTGTTATATTAAGCATATATTGATTGATTGATTGATTGACTGGTAAAAACATTTATGACAGTACAAATACTTGCTCATCAAATGTTTAAAAATAAAATAAAAGGTGTGAGGAATGTATTTAATTAAAATACAAGTAATGTATACTTTGAAAATACATATCAAATTAATAAACAATCAACTAAGATCTAACATTACCACTTCTAATTGAACTTCATAACTATTTTTAACATAAAATAGGTCTAACAATTTGTTTTCTCGTTCAGGCATTTCTTTATCTCTGTGACTCTTTATCACTATCACTCAGTCCTGTGGGTTTAAAATGCCTTGTTTATGCTAGAAGGAGAATGGCCCGACTGATTCAAGTTGATAGAAGAGCAACTTTGACTGACTAAAATAACCACTTGTTACAACCGAGGCATGCAGCAAAGCATTTTTGAATTCACAGCATGCACAACCTTGAGATGGATGGACTACAACAGCAGAAGACCCCACCAAGTATCACTCATCTCCACTACAAATAGGATAAGAGGCTACAATTTGCACAAGCTCACCAAAATTGGACAGTTGAAGACTGGAAAAATGTTGCCTGGTCTGATGAGTCTCAATTTCTGTTGAGACATTCAGATGGTAGAGTCAGAATTTGGGATAAACAGAATGCGAACATGGATCCACCATGCCTTGCTACCACTGTGCAGGCTGGTGGTGGTTGTGTAATGGTGTGGGGGATGTTTTCTTGGCTCACTTTAGACCCCTTAGGGCCAATTGCGCATCATTTAAATGCTACAGCCTACCTGAGCATTGTTTAGAAGTTCTAAATTTAGATTTAGAAGTTCATCTAACGAGAACCCCCGTAGTGATTATATGCTGGCCAGTAGAGAAGGCTTTGGGATTATAGACTGACATTAAAGCATTATAAATTGTATTAGCTTGTCTCATGAATATTAATTAGGAACATTTATTAATATTGATTATATAGGTAGAGTTTGCCAGCTAGCCAGCTGATTTTAGCAGGTGTTACGTCCCACACTTGGTCTAGGGGTTTAGGGACGTAGCATGGCAACGTTTGGCATATTCAAGGTTGGCTCTGCCAAATATAAACACTAGGAAGTCAACTCAAAGAAGCAATTTATTTACAAACTCAAGATTGATCACAAAAACAATACAACTTAGGAGGAACAATATTTTCAGAAGGGGGCAAAGGCCAAAACAATAAACAAAACAGGTGATCTAACTGGGAGTTAACCCTCTTCCTAAACCTACAAAGGAAAAAGAAACAAAATACAAGCATTTACACTAACTCCCTAACTAAAGTCAAAAACAGGAGAAAAGAGTTTACAAAACAAAATGGCACCCACCTTCCTACAGTTCCTGTGTACCAAAGAAAATGATACCCAAATGGTATAACTAATGACAAACAAGAAAATAAAGCACTTTGACAAAAGAAAATGGATGTACACAGTCTCAACCTGTGCAAAGTCAACAACAGCAAACAATAACCATGTACACACAGCAACTCTGGGGGAAGTAAGCTCTCAATAAAGCTTCTATGTCTCCCCCTCCCTCTCAGGATACTGCAAGGTTTATATAGGCAGCTTCCCTCCTGGATAATCAGGTTCAGGTGGTGTGATTAGGTATCCTGTGGATAGACAAGGGGGAGGAGCCAAGAGAAGAGCAAGGGAACACAGCAAAACAACACAGAGACATGCAACAGAAAAACAATACGTCTCTGGACGTAACACCCCCACCCCTAAGTTACAAACATTATCCCAATAAATAATGATTGTAATTAAAAACAAGTGGGTATAAATAACACAAAAACACATTTTTACACATCACCCCAGTACATCCTAGATAGGGCATCAGCTACCACATTTTCTACGCCTTTGCGATGTTGGATATCAAGGTTGTACTCTTGAACAATCAAAGACCAACGCATTAGTCTTTGATTTGTGTTACACATTCTACTAAGAAATACTAAGGGATTATGGTCAGTGTAAACCACCACCGGATTACATGTACCACCTAAGTATACTTCAAAATGTTGCAGTGCTAAAAGCAGGGCTAAAGCCTCCTTCTCAATTGTACTGTACTTTTGTTGGCATTTGGTGAACTTTTTGGAGTAGTAAGACACAGGATGCTCTACGCCAGCAGAGTCTTCTTGCAGTAGAATAGCACCTGCCCCTGAAGAACTTGCATCCACCTGCAGCTTAAAAGGTACAGTAAAATCTGGAGCAGAAAGAATAGGTGCATTGCACATCAGATCTTTTGCAGCATTAAATGCACAATCACAATCACAATTCCACACAAATTTTACAGATGTACTGAGGAGATCAGTCAAAGGGGTAACTACAGAAGCAAAGTTCTTACAAAAACTTCTATAGTATCCAACCATACCAAGAAATCTTCTCAGTTCTCTTTTGTTGGTAGGAGTGGGAAAGTTTAGAATGGCAGCAACTTTACCTTCGACAGGTCTTACCATTCCTTGGCCCACCTTCTTACCAAGATACACAACTACCGCCTTGGCAAATTCACACTTTTTCAAGTTCAGTGTCAACGATGCTTCACACAATCTACTAAAAACCTTGACAAGACTACTCAAATGATCCTCCCAAGTATCTGAATAGATTACAATATCATCCAGGTAGGCTTCACAATTGGTTATTCCAGACAATACTCGTTGCATTAAACGCTGGAAAGTCGCAGGGGCATTTCGCATGCCGAATGCCATAACGGAGTACTGCAAAAAGTTGTCAGGTGTAACAAAAGCTGAAACTTCTGAGGCTCTGGGTGTGAGTGGTACCTGCCAGTAACCTTTAAGAAGATCTAGCTTCGTGACATACTTGGCGGAACCAATTCTGTCGACACAATCTTCTATACGAGGAAGAGGAAAAGAGTCTGCCTTTGTGATGCTATTCACCTTACGGTAGTCAGTGCAGAAACGAAAAGAAGAATCTGACTTGGGAACAAGCAAACATGGCGAACTCCAGGGACTCTGGCTGGGGATAGCAAAACCATGTTGCAACAAATAATCAACCTCCGATTTCATTATTTCTCGTTTCTGGGGATTGACACGATAAGGATGCTGTTTAATGGGTTTTGAGTCACCTATGTCAATGTCATGAGTGAGGACTGTAGTTTGACGTGGAATGTCAGAAAACAAGGCAGAGTACTCACTTAACAATTGAACTAACCCTGCACGTTGGCCTTCCGGTAAGTGAGCAAGATGCGAGTCCAAGTCACTCAGAACTTCTGAGTTTTTGAGACGAGTTCCTGACATTCGTTCTTCAGCTCCAACGAGACTATCCTCTTGTGGACAATAAGCCGCAGACAATACTGTGGACACAACATCAACAACAGAACTTTCTTTGGTGGCTTTGTCAGTGACATAAGCCTTCAACATGTTCACATGACATACTCTACTCTTTCGCCTACGATCTGGAGTAGAGATGACGTAATCAGTGTCCGTCAGTCTTTTTACGATAGTGTATGGACCGGTGAATTTAGCTTGTAGTGCGGAACCAGGAACTGGAAGCAAGACTTTGTATTTTGAAGATGAGTGGATTCCGATGTCATAAGCTGCCAATTATTTTTAGACGTAGAAAAACTGATATTCCATATCATATTATTTTAACCGTTCGCACATAAATTTAAAATATTCTCGCTGACCCCCCAGCATGAGTTTTTTTAGGCGAACATTTCCCCTTATTGTTTCCATGGCAACTCATCATGCTTGTCACATGACACACCGAATATGTGAAAACTGAATATTTATATATGAGAAGATAGATATATGCCCCAAGCGAGTCCATCTCTTGATTAGTGCCAGATAGCACGTGAAAGCATGTTTGAAATTAGCGATCACGTGATCACGAAACACGCATAACATTCTAATCACACTGGTGTGATCATTAGCTTATTCTATTGGTTTATGGTGCAAAAAACTGTTACTGTTTAATATACTTGTTATGAATATGAGCTCTGCGCTCCCCTTCCTGGCACAAAAAGAGGGAGCTCACACACATGAACTGACACTACACTACGCACTACATTTCCCATCATGCAGTACATTGGACTGATCACACACACCAGCTGAACTCTATCATGAGTGTTTGTCACACCAGCTGTCATCTATCACATGAACTATAAAAGACTCCTTCACCCACAGCTCTGGGTAGTGATGGGCAAAGCGAAGCTTCACGGAACACTGAAACACTTGAATCAAATGTGCCGTATTGTTTCGAGGCTTCGAAACTATACCGACACCTGTCTCCACGGCGACATCTAGTGGTCAATTGCACATGTCTGAAACTTTGACAACAATCCATTAAAAAAATTAAAATGTTGTTTGTGTTAATGTGGCAAGTTATCTCTCTCTCTCTCTATATATATATATATATATATTTATGAAAGTATATATATTTATGAATCTATATATATATATATTTATGAAAGTATATATATCTATGAATCTATATATATATATATATTTGAATCTATCTATTTATGAAATTATATGTCTAACTGCTGTGCTATCTGTCAATATCTAAATAAACCTATATGAATGTGTCACTTTATCTATCTATCTATCTGTCACTGTCTGTAGTCTATCAGTAAATATGTTTAATTTAAATGTAGCCTAAATATAACTAACCAAGTCGCACAATACATGTCACTACAAAAACCCACGAGGTGAAGGTGCATTAACTCCTCTTTTAAACTTTGTTTGAGTTGAGACAGATGTACGATTGTGTGGTTTGTTCCCGCCCCTGTCAATCAAACGCAGACTCGACAAACACCGCCTATCGAAACACTTGTGAAACGCGCAAACGATTCGTTTAGCCAAAGTCACGTGACATTGTTGTTTTGAATCACAGTTTCGGTTCAGTGTTTCGAAACATCTACGCTTCGAGATCTCGACACTGTGTCGAAACGCAGGTTTCGCGCCAGCCATCCTTAGCTCTGGGTGAAGTCTTGATTTGCTATACCTGTCTTTCTGAGCGTTTATTCCTGTCCTGATTGTCTGTGCTGATTCTGCCTGTTTGCCCGTTTTGATTCTGTTCTGCCTGCCCTGACCTGTGCCTGGATTAACATTGATGACTGATAGCTGCCTGTCTTGACCACCGCCTGTACCACGATTCTGATACTGTCTGCCTGCCTTTGTGACCCCTGCCTGGATTATTGACTACTCTTAATAAAGACTTAGCATTTTGGATCCCTGCCTGTGAGTCACCCTATGTTACAATACTGTAATCTTGTAGCCATTTACCTAGCGAGATTAATGAATCTGAACAAACACATAAAATAAATAGCTTAGTTCCACAATGCAAAATAGGTTGAAGAGAAGTAAATGAATTGATGAAAGGCGTGTATAGTAGGTGGGCGCTAGCCATTATTGGGAGCTGTCAACAGCTGTAGTGCAGTTTTTTTGTTTTTTTTTTGCATAATTTTTGATGCATTGTTTAATTTTTAGATTGACACAGTGCCTTTAAAACATGATGGACATGTTAAAACTTTGTTTTTAACCTGAGATAGAAACTAATAGATTTACTAAATGGGGCATATTAGCATGAGTGTGCAATTCTATAAAAACGCCGATTGGAGTAGAAAGTTAATGTTCAAACTGCTCATGAACTACTGACAATGCACAAATTCAAGAACAACACAATCTACGGAGAGCAGCACAAGTTAGTACCAGAAAATTGCCTAGCTAATACCTGGATGATCACCTTGCACGGATCATTTGAATACTCTCCTCCCAAAAAAAATGCGTCAGCAAAACATTTTTATAGTACCATAGCCAAATATAACAAAAATATAATGATAATCTAAAAAACAAAAATGGAGCAGACTCCCTCTGCTCTATATTTGCTTGAGGAAAAGCAGGTAGACTTGTTAATGCATTTTGAAGCTACAAATTGAGAAATGGGTCAGTGAAGTTTTGATTCAGGCTGTTCCCTCTGGCTCTGTCTGTATTAGTCATGGCCAGTGCAAACAATTCAAACAATTAAAATGTGTTGTGGATTGTGCTGCAAACCAACAGTTAAGACATGCAAAAGTTAGACAGTTAGACTGTGCACAATTTTGATGTTCATTTTTTCATCACTGTTCATCTCACCAGGGGCTAAAGGTTAAGAGCTAAAGGTTGTACAACTTTAATTTAATATCATATAATTTGTGTCAAATGCAGAGTCTTGCACAACATAAGCCCATCTGTACAGGAACAACATGACCAGTCTATTTTCCAAATTATACATACTTCATAATTATATTTTTAATTCATAATAATTCAACTGCCATATTTTAGTCAATATCACATATGAACTAGGACTAATAAATTATGTTATCAAAAGAACAAAAGAGATACATTTTATTACACTTAAGCCATGTTCACTTAGCATTTCCGGATTCAGTGCCTTAATGTTGACTGTTTCAAAAATGTGTGCCTCAGAGAAAATTTGTGGAGAAGGTCATGATCATTTAGTGTTCAGGGACCAAAGTTGTGGAATGCTCTCCCTGTGCACCTCCGAAGCATCACGGTGCTGAGTGTTTTCAAAGCACACCTGAAAACCCACTTTTTTAATCAAGTTTTTAACACATAGCATTGGACTTGATTCTGGTTTCATTTCTTTAATTTGTTTTCTTTTCTTTTCTTTATGTTGTCGTTTGATGTTTGTTTTTTGTTCTTTTGGAAAGCGCCTTGTGCACCTTTTGGCTGTTTTAAGGTGCTATATAAATAAATTTGATTGATTGATTGATTGATGATGATTACACAGACAAAAAGGCCCAAAATGATGCATGGATTAAATTTTGTCACAGAGCAAGGTTCAGATATAAATTGTCTATTTCATGTATGATATACAGGGAGTGCAGAATTATTAGGCAAGTTGTATTTTTGAGGATTAATTTTATTATTGAACAACAACCATGTTCTCACTGAACACAAAAAACTCATTAATATCAAAGCTGAATATTTTTGTATCAATATTTTAAGTAGTTTTTAGTTTAAGCTATTTTAGGGGGATATCTGTGTGTGCAGGTGACTATTACTGTTCATAATTATTAGGCAACTTAACAAAAAACAAATTTATACCCATTTCAATTATTTATTTTTACCAGTGAAACCAATATAACATCTCAACATTCACAAATATACATTTCTGACATTCAAAATCCAAAAAAAAAAAAAGGTGACCAATATAGCCACCTTTCTTTGCAAGGACACTCAAAAGCCTGCCATCCATGGATTCTGTCAGTGTTTTGATCTGTTCACCATCAACATTGCGTGCAGCAGCAACCACAGCCTCCCAGACACTGTTCAGAGAGGTGTACTGTTTTCCCTCCTTGTAAATCGCACATTTGATGATGGACCACAGGTTCTCAATGGGGTTCAGATCAGGTGAACAAGGAGGCCATATCATTAGATTTTCTTCTTTTATACCCTTTCTTGCCAGCCACGCTGTGGAGTACTTGGACGCGTGTGATGGAGCATTGTCCTGCATGAAAATCATGTTTTTCTTGAAGGATGCAGACTTCTTCCTGTACCACTGCTTGAAGAAGGCGTCTTCCAGAAACTGGCAGTAGGACTGGGAGTTGAGCTTGACTCCATCCTCAACCCGAAAAGGCCCCACAAGCTCATCTTTGATGATACCAGCCCAAACCAGTACTCCACCTCCACCTTGCTGGCGTCTGAGTCGGACTGGAGCTCTCTGCCCTTTACCAATCCAGCCACGGGCCCATCAAGACTCACTCCTATTTCATCAGTCCATAAAACCTTAGAAAAATCAGTCTTGAGATATTTCTTGGCCCAGTCTTGACGTTTCAGCTTGTGTGTCTTGTTCAGTGGTGGTCGACTTTCTGCCTTTCTTACCTTGGCCATGTCTCTGAGTATTGCACACCTTGTGCTTTTGGGCACTCCAGTGATGTTGCAGCTCTGAAATATGGCCAAACTGGTGGCAAGTGGCATCTGCACGCTTGACTTTTCTCAGTTCACGGGCAGTTATTTTGCGCCTTGGTTTTTCCGCACGCTTCTTGCGACCCTGTTGACTATTTTGAATGAAACGTTTGATTGTTCGATGATCACGCTTCAGAAGCTTGGCTATTTTAAGACTGCTGCATCCCTCTGCAATATATCTCACTATTTTTGACTTTTCTGAGCCTGTCAAGTCCTTCTTTTGACCCATTTTGCCAAAGGAAAGGAAGTTGCCTAATAATTATGCACACCTGATATAGGGTGTTGATGTCATTAGACCACACCCCTTCTCATTACAGAGATGCACATCACCTAATATGCTTAATTGGTAGTAGGCTTTCCAGCCTATACAGCTTGGAGTAAGACAACATGCATAACGAGGATGATGTGGTCAAAATACTAATTTGCCTAATAATTCTGCACTCCCTGTATTTCTTTTTTCCATGGAAAGGAAAAAACATTTTGTTTGATTTTGCTGACTCCCAATCCTATGCTAATATTCAATTGCTGTTAGTAATTGAGGTTTCTCATCCCCATATCTTCTCACCTCAGACATTTTACAGGAAAAAGCTAAATGCCTTTGCTTTTTCTGGCTGTAGATAAGCTTTCTAACAGGCTTACATATCTTTCATAATATTGAGTCAGAAATATGATATTTTGTAGTCAAAGACATTCTAGTAGAAAAGCAAATTTAATGTTACCACATGCAATGGATCCATGGCGTGACGCATGAAAAACTTGCAATTTGTTCGTATAGATCAGAGTGGCAAGGGCAAAGTCAGATCTTAACCACACTGAATAAGCTGTCAGTAAGAATTGTACTTAATAATATACTGTGTAGCCAGCTTTACAAGCAGTCAAGAGGCTAATTTTGGTAAGGTACTAAAATTAATCGCTTGTACCAAAGTAAGATAGTAAACCCGACTAGTATCAGTCTTTACATATATATTTCTCTCTCTCTCTCTCAGAACTATATGGTCTACCCCCCGGTTCCCTATGTGATGTACCAATGATATATAAGCTGCGCTATGAAATTGATCTAGTGTGAATTCACGTCATGGAATGATGATGTCATGAACCAGGAGGATAAAGGTCTCTCGGAAGTTGGAAGCAGTAGCTTTAGTGTCTTCAATAAGCACTAGTGTGAAACGTGATAGTGTGTGGTGGCTGCATGTGTGCAATATGTCCCCAGTCTAGTATAAAAGTAAAGGGCATTCCACACCAAATAACAAGTAAGGCAACTGAACAAACATTTAGATTGTGTGTTACACACAGCTATCCAGATCTGAGGAGCTGGATGTTGTTAGTATCAAGGCTGGAGAGGAAGAATCGTTGAGAGGTTCCGGCAGGAAAAGTTTTACCCAAACAACCTTCTCATATAGTGGTTTGTGCACAGTCTACTAGGAGCATGGCTGCATCTAAGGGTCTTATAGAAAGAGTATTGCTCTTGTGGATGTTTGTGATATGGCAGGCTGGTCCTCCCCGCAAACCTTTGTGAGGTTCTACCAGTTAAACCTCAATTCCGCCCCGGGTGCTAATGATTGATAGTGTTTCACAAGGCAATATGCTAAAGCATTCCCCTAGCATTCCGACGCAGCATCTCATTCCCTCTTCAGGGAACTAAGGATGTTATTATTAAGGGGAAAACAAATTTAAATGCATACTACTTTTTTTTCTGTGAAAAGGTGATTGGGCCACCCTTAGCTGTAACAACTTAAATAAAGCATTTGAAATAACCTGCAATCAGTTTTTTTTACCGTTCTGTGGAATAATTTTGTCCCACTCATTTTTGCAGAATGGTTATAATTCAGCAACATTGGAGGGTTTTTAAAACATGAACTGCCCTTTCAAGGTAATACCATTACATTAGGATTCAGTGCCATCTTAATAGGATTCAGGTCAGTACTTTGACTAGGCCACCCCAAAGTCTTCGTTTTGTTTTTCTTCAGCCATTCTGAGGTGGACTTTCTAGTGTTTTGCATGATTGTCCTGCTGTAGAACCCAAAATTGCTTCAGGCTGAAGTCACAAACAGGTGGCTGGGCATTTTTTCAGGAGTTTTGGTAGACATCATAAAGTCATGGTTCCATTTATTACAGCAAGTCTTCCAGGTCCTGAAGCAGCAAAACAGACCCAGACCATCACATTACCACCACCATATTTAATGTTGCTATGATGTTCTTTTTCTGAAATGTGTTTTTCTTTTTATTTTATGTCAGATGTATTGGAACACACACCTTTCAAAGGTTTAACTTTTGTCTCGTCAGTACTTTCCCAAAAATCTTAGTGATATTCAAGATGTTTTCTTGTAAAATTGAGACTAGCCTTAATAGTAAAAACTGAAGCATATAGTCTGTAAACTATAGATTTACTTTTTATATATTTGATTTTCATAACATTAAAAGTGGTTTAAATGGCTTTATCATAAATGCAGAAGCACTAGGATATCATAAACTACAGTACCTGTTTTGATACCGAAGGCACATTGCAAAACAGATTTAGGGATCTGGCAATATAACATTTAAAGCTAAACTCAAGCTATACCTGACCTGGGCTTGCTGGAAATTTTAAATATAACTGAGTGAACTTTTAATGAACTTATCACATGGATACACAGCACATGGATAGAAAAATGATTGAGTTCAGGAGCACCTGTTCTGGTAAATCATCATCCATTTGCACTTCAGATATGAAACAAAAAAAAGAAACATAGAACCAAACCTCTTGGCTCCCTACCCATCTCCTTCTCGTATCGAGAAAAGCTTTTCACAGATTCAGCAAATCATTCCGTAAGTCATCACACTCAATGTGAATATGATATGAAACGTAAACAAACTATAAAACCACAAGCTCGTCTCTGGTTTATGCAGTTCTCAAAAGAAAGCAGGCTGTTCCAATTAGATAAGACATCCGTTGACCTTAGATTTGATGAAAGATTTCACCAGTTATGTTCAGTTTGAATTTTATTTATGTTATTATATTTTTTCATCAGCAAGTCATCTATGGCTGGGTAGCTGAGTCTATATGTGACTTTGCCAGAAAACTCATCACATTATTCAAGGTTGAAGATATGCACTCTATTTTATTTATTTTTATTTATTTATTGTTCCACACAGTATAACACGTCTTTACTTAGTACTTACAAAGTACTTACAAAGAGTTTTATATATAAGATGTGGCCATACTCTTTATGAGTCACTTACTCAAAAACACAGATTCGTTTATGAAAAAGTGCCTTGTTGAATGATTCACTTCAACAAATTTCTTTAAAAAAACACTGATTCATTCAAGAACATCATATTGTGTGTTGCCTAGAGATGTGAAACAGCTAATAATCCATTTTCTAAATTGCGGGGCAAAAAAGGTTATTTAATGATTTGTTTATAATTGATGATTAATTTAAAGACCCCCCTGTTGCTGCATTTACTTTGACCTTACTAATCTGATTGTAATTGAACTAGTAGCACAGTTTGAATTAAAAAAAAGTTATGCGAACACATCACAGTGCTCTTTATCTCTCTGCCCTGGCTACCACTTGCTGCTCGCAACAAATTCAAAGCATTAACACTTGGGTACAGATCCACCACAGGCTCAGCACCCTCCTACTTCCACTCGCAACTACAAATAAACACACCTACCAGAAACCTATGATCAGTTAATGAACAACGACTCATGGTACCAAAAAAGAAGCACAAAATCACTCTCCAGATTATTTTCATTCACTGTTCCTTGTTGATAGAACACTTTCCCTGCTTTCACCTGGAATTCTGAATCCCTGTAAATATTCAAAAGACAACTGAAAACTCATCTTTTCTGTGAGCACCTAACATGACACTAAATAAATAAATAAATTATACCATTTCAGTTTCTTTTTAGTCCCTCCATTTTCTTGACTTATACTACTCCAAGCAATGATTACAAATGAAACTTTGTATTGTGAGCACATTTTTGTGTACTTTTGCCTCTTTGTGACAAATTGTTTTCATTATTTCTCAAATTGTAAGTCGTTTTGGATAAAAGCGTCTGCTAAATGAATAAATGTAAATGTGAGTGTCAATCAGAATTAAGTGGTTGTCACATGTCTGTCTTGTCTTTGTTTAAATATAGGTTCCCTCTGTGACCTCAAGGTGTCATTTATTTTATCTGTCTCGTAACCAATCAGTTAGTTTTGTCAGCTAAATATTGTTCCCTCTGATTGCCCTGTGTATAGATACCCTATGTTCTCTCCAGTCTTGGTAATTCTAGTTAACAGGTGTTGTGTGTATGCCTCCTGAGATTTACTTAGTAAATAGCCTTCCAGACACCTCCTGCACTTCTGCTTTCTTCCTTGTTCCTTATCGCCACACAACCTCCTGGACAGAAGAGCCAACCTAAACAGAAAGCTGGGGCAATGACTGCGTTCGATGGAAGAACACACACTGGACCATCTATATTTTGTGTGCCAGATGCACACCACTGAGTATGTGGTCCGGGAAGTGCATCTGCTTCCAGTTCTTCCAGCATGCAGTCATGAGGATGACTTCGCCACCTATGTGGAGTGGGTGCTGGTGAACAACGTTTCACCATCGACCTGGCAGAGGACAACACCAGCCCCACTCCACCCAAGACCGAGAGTGACCTACAACACCAGCCAGAGACCAGCCATCCACCACCGAGAGTAACCTACAAGAAGACGCTGCATGAGCCAACCATAGACCGTGGAGACCAGACTACTGTGAGTAACGAGCCCTAACCGAAACAGAGGTCAGGAGTTAATTCCCCGGAGCCCATCCCAGGTGCGCGAGCTGGCAACAGTATTAATCAATGAGGGAGGATTATTGGAGCTTGAGAGCCAAGAAGGAAAGCCCCGCCCACCACCTCACCAGGGCAGATGGATTTGTTTTGATCATTGGACTTCGACTGGGAATATTTTACTGTTTTGAGGAGGTATTTAGCCATTTTCACTGCTGGTTCCATCTAGCCCTGAACCGTTTCCCCTCTGGTTCTGTCTAGCCCTGAACTGTCTCCTATGCACCTTGCCTCTTCTGTTTCTCCACCCAGCCTCCCTTTCCCACCTCCTCTACCAGTCCCTTATTCAGCCTTTATTTCCCTGTGTCCCTTCACGAGCTCCCACCAACAACTGAGAGCCGCCTTATGTCGTCAGTCAACCAGCTTCATTGGGAAAAGATGATCCCTGGGTTTCTCCTGTGCCCATCATTCTACATTGTCCCATCGATGCTTTGTCTCCACCCTGGCTCCTCCTTCCCTCATCCTTCTGGCTCCATCTTGGTCAGACCTAACCTATACATTTGTTTCCATCCTGCTCCGTCCTCCCCCTGGCTCTTCGCTCTCCGCCTCTGGAGCTCCACTTGGCAGCCGCTGCTCCTGGCTCCTGCCACCCTCCATTGGACTGTGTGTTTTGCTCCACACCCTCCCCTGTTGGACTCTTTATGGTGTGGTCTTTACGTGCCTTCTAGGCTGGAGCGCTAATGTCACATGTCTGTATTGTCTTTGTTTTCATCCGGGTTCCCAGTGTGACCTGTCAGTGTCATTGCATTCACCTGTCTCGTAATCATGCAGTTAGTATTGTCAGTTGTGTCTTGTTCCCTCTGGTTCCCCTGTGTATATCTACCCTGTGTTCCCTTCAGTCTCAGTTGGTTCTCGGTAATGTACGTTCCATGTCTGTTTCCTGATTTTTATTTAATAAATAGGGTTCCTCCTCACCGCCAAAGCAGGGATCGCAGCTGCTCTCGGACCGATCAGCGAATTCGATCCGCGGCCCGGTACCATTTGATCCACCGGTACCGGCCGTGGACAGAAGTGGACAGAACCGTGGCACTGCTCTCTCTCCCGTGTGTTTGTGTCTCGTTAGTGTCTGCCCCGCCTCCTTGTTTCCCATAATCATTCCCAGCTGTCTCTCATCACTACCTTCCCTCATGTGCTCTATTTAATCCCATTGTGTTTGCTTTCCTGTGTGGTGTTGTTGTCATTCCATGCCTGTGCTCCCTGATTGTGATTCCCTGCCTTGCACTCTGCCTTGCAAACCCTGCCTTGCACGGTTTGCTTGTGGTCTCGTTGAGTATCGTTTATTTTGATCTTTGTTATGTTTTCTCCCTCGTGGGTGTTTCTTTTGTATGCTTGTTTATTTAGTTATTTTTAATAAATCCACCTTTCCTTGCACTTGAGTCCTCCCTGTTTATCGTATCGTGACACTCCATGTGTGCATAGTTTTTGTGTTTGCATGGAATAGCACAATGGTTAATGATGCTGTGGCTTCATTGAATTATTATTATTTTTGTCTGAAGAAAACAAACAAAGTTAAATGACAATATTTGATCTAAAATTCAAATAAATCTATTTATATAGAACTCTTGTGTAAATATCAGACTTGTAATCATGCTGCTTTTCTATATACGGTCAAATGTTACTCATGGTATTTGAAGAAACAATTAGCTGATGCACAGCTTGCTCAGGAGAAAACTTACCTGAAATATGAAATAAGAGTTAGTGACAGTGTATTATTTTGAGATTTTTTAAAATGGATTACACATTCTATTTTATTTATAGCCCATAAAATCAAATTCTGAGGTCTATATAGTGCAGTAAACTTGTAATCCACTGGAGAAGGGCAGCAGGAGTCTGTTTTAATGCTGCTCCAGCCAAATCCCTGCCATTATCTGCTGATACAGGTTGCCTAATACAGTTTGATTGTTGAGCTTGTAGCGGTCAGCATCCAGAGCTGAAACATGCTCAGGTCAGGCTTAAGACCTCAGATGACATCTATGATGAACTTCTTCTAGTCCTCAGTGGCAAGGGCAAAGTGGACACTGTAAAATCCCCATGCTTCTGTGAGGCTTTATAGGGCATTCAGTTTATTTGAAGTGCAGGCGTAACTGGGCTCTGTGTGTGTACATGCAATGCATCAGATGATTATGTCCTAACAATATATAACAAAGTTAGCATATTAGTAACTTATACATGCATTTGCATGTTGGACATGTTTGTGTTTAACTTGCTATATTTTTAAAAAATCAAGTCGTTTACCAGTTTTTCCAGTAATGAAGGGACATTTATTGAAATTTATTTGTAATAAAACTTATATTTGAATTTTTTCAGGACAGAAATTAGACAAAATAATACTAATTTGTAAAGCATTTTTTGCATTGTAAATGTATTAAAACTCTGACAGCCAGAGACACGCATCAATACTGTTTACAGTCTGTACAGTCACACCACAGAGAGATAAGTAGATCATAAATGCAATGTTAAATGCATTTTACCAAAATAACCCCTTGGGTGAGCTGATATGTGTAAATTATTTAAAATTTAAAATATTGTGTTTGAAAACCAGTTACTTGAATCAAATGAGTTGCCACAAGCTGTAATTATGCTGCACACTGAGCAATATCAACATATTAAATGAATTACTGTCAAGATTTCCTAAGAACCAGTGAAGTTGTCCTTTCATTTGTTCATTTTCAAGCATACCATAGTTCATACACAGACACATGACAAATTAATTGTCCTTGCTTGTGTTTTTAAATGTGTGTTATACATATTTTCATCAAATGTATTGCAAATAGGCACTACAGTCACTAATCCACCATTTACAAAAAAAAAAAAAAATGCATTAGTTATAATAGATAAATGCTAGGAGACTAAATATGATATTTTAAAAGAAAGATTCATGAAGAAAAAAATTGTTTTGAACAGACATTTTATTGCACACCAGGTGTTTTGTGTTTTGTGTTTTTTTTTATCCTTGCAACAGTATATCTGCAGCTGAGAGTGAAACATTTGGCCCAGCCTGGGGCATGTGGTGAGACATTAACAACACCTCAAAGTGACCTCTCTTCTTAACGCTGACTTCAGTTTGGAGGGCAGCACAGTTTGAGGCCAGTGCACTAATAGAATCAGATCCAAAGTATAAAAAAGTATTTTACCCACCCACATAGCTCAAAACAAAACAAGGTTAAACTGACAAGTAAAGTTGAACTAGTAAGTTCTCTGAACTGTTGAAAAAGAAAACAAAAATGATCTGTCTATGAATAGCCCAAAACATATAGGAAGACTGCAGGATGAGAGTGACCATATCAATCATATACAACACTTAGCAACACCCCTTGCAAGAAATAGTTTCTTGAAGTGTGCTATTTGTATACTTCTTTTAAATAAAAACAAAATAAGAAAGTATTCTGCTTTCAGTGTTATGTACTTTCAGAATATTCTTCAAATTGCACTCAAGTATACTTGAAATGTCCATTTAAAATATATATTTATTTTGATCAAAATATGCTTAAAAGTTTAAATAAGTCATTTAAGTATACTTGGCTTGTAGTTGTAGTTTCCTCTTGATTCAATTATTAAACTTATTTCACACAGTTTGACACTTTTTTATAAACTTACTGTCACAGATGTGTCTCCTACGCACCTCAACAAGCACCCTCTCCAGAATACTGATTGCTCATACCTGCAACCTCATCGTCGCTGCTCACCTGCCTAAAAAAGATATACTACATCTTTTGGATGTAGAAACATGTGATAGAAGATTGTTTGTGCAAATGTGAAATAACCCAATTATCAAACATTAAACAAGTTCAAATCTGCCAACTCCATCTGTATTTTGATCAACATTCTAAATCCAGTCTGAACTTAACATTTGAATGTGATTTTCTCAGATTTGTGTTTAAAATGTTGCTTTTATATTTTATGAAACTTGCCTACATTGAAGTGTTAATAAAAATGAATGCATGAAATTTGAATAAAATGTTTTTAAAATGATTTTTTTAAAGTACGTTCAAATATATATTTCATGTAGGAAAAAAATGCTTAAAGAGGCACATTGTATTAGATTTAAAAAACAAATCTTAAAGTTAAAAAACAAAAACATAAGAAAATAGAATCTTGCATGAGAGACCAATAAACTTTGAGTGTAACTAAACGGGCTGATGCACATTGGCATACAATAATTGCATCTGGGTCTCTGACCCGCAAAACGGGTGTATAAGGAAGAGTACATTCAGTTTTGTTTTTTTACTTCAGAACCAAGTATTTTGTCTTCTGACTTATAGACTAAAAAATTTAAATGAGTGAAACTCAAGTTGTGGTGCCATATGTGTGACAGCACTTCAGTGCTTGTTGCAGCTGTACAGAAAACGGCTTTCCACACAGCTGAAGCTTTAGTCCTATTGAGTTCTGCTGCAACCTTTCCCTTTGTGCTTCAGCAATTAAAGAGCATTTCCCAAAAAGAGAAAACACGGGTGTGACACTGCTTTTTTTAAAGATCATTCCACCCATGTGTTTCTGGATGCGGTAATTTCCTGGATCCATGCAACAAAAACAATTACAGCCTTTTGTTTGGACTTAAAGCACACTGAGATTGCATGTGTGAACGAGTCATGTATCCACTTCAGAAAGATGACCATCTTGGTGCTGCAGTGCTTGAGTCCCCTCTCGTATACCCAAATCCAGTCCCTCTGCTGCCAGTGGAAGGCTAGTCCAGTGAATAGGCAGGGTGAATTGAGAATCACAATGGGGCAAAACCTGCAAGCCAATCTCCATAGGTCTCTCACTTATTTTGAACACAGTGGTTCATTTGGACATCCGGCGTAGGACCAGGTGTCTATCGTTGCATCAGAGAATGGGCTAGAGTTCTCCAGGGATGAAGACCTGGCTGTGTTATTCCCTTCTGGGACTGTAGGATGGTTTGAGTCTGACCCAGAGCTGATGGCCAAGCTTTCCGGGATGCAGATAGCTCAAGTGGAGATCACCAACATGTTCTGAATGCTCAAGGCTAGACAATTGGTATCTTGGGGCAGTTGGTATCACAAGCTGGTTCCTCCTTCCCCTCACTCAATGTTGGAGCCGCTTTCCTGTACCTCAATCAGCAGAGCATTGGTGTTTACAACGCCAAGGTCATGGCTTCAATCCCAGGGAAAGCAAGAACTGATTCAATGTTCCTTAGATGCAATGTAAGTCGCTTTGGATAAAAGCGTCTGCCAAATGCATAAATGTAAAATGTAAATGTAAATGGAGCGTCCAAGGGGTATCTGGAGATCTGCTTGGTGGAATGCATGGTAGCAATGCAGCTGTCTGTAAAGTGCTGCTGTGTATCTGGTTTATCACCCATCCAAGGCCAATAAGTTCTAATTCATGCTTATGACCAAGGCATACTAAGCTGCTGGATAGGTAGAAACAGATTTTTTTAAAGAGCTGTTTCCTCTATCTATAGAGGGCACAAATGGCAGTGTGAAATGCGATGCCTTGCCACTCTCAGCGGGCAGCGGGCAGCAGTCTTAGAATACTGTGCCTTCTCACATGCCATCTGCCTAACCGTGGAGCCAGGTAAGTGTCGCACTGCACACTCAGACCCCACTCCAGGATGCTATGCCTTCCGGGTGGGGTTCATGTGCTCTACCTCGCTGCTCAACTGTGGGTATGTCTGCCGTCCTTCTTACCACACTTGTACAGTCTCTGCAGGTCTGGCTTGCGCTTTGCAGACCATCCCCAGCGGTCAGGCCATTGGCTCTACTTTTCAGCGAAAGCCTGAATTTGTGATCACACACACTCTTCCTTATTTCCCCAGCGAGAGATGTAAATCTTGCATGCCAATGTGCATTGACTTGTTTAGTTACAATAAAATATGACTGGGCTCTCAGGCATGTTGCCAAGGCATCAGCTCAGTTCTGACACAACGTATCCAGGTGTTACAATACTATCTTAGATGAACTGAATTGTATTATTTATAAATACTAATTACATTACACTTAATACTTGAAATTTTACATTTATAAACTAAAAAGTGGACCAATTTAGTCCCAAGCAGTATCAAAACACTTTGGCAGATTTATTAAAAAGAAAAACTGAAATATCACATGGTCCTAAGTATTCAGACCCTTTACTGTGACATTTCTTCTGATCTACACCTTCATTTGATGGTTCTACACCTTTTTTTGAGTCCAGCTGTGTTTGATTATACTGATTGGACATTATTAGGAAAGCCACACACCTGTCTATATAAGACCTTACAGCTCACAGTGCATGCCAGAGCAAATGAGAATCATGATGTCAAAGGAACTCCCTAAAGAGCTCAGATAATTGTGGCAAGGCATAGTTCTGGTTAAGTTTACAAAAATATTTCTGCTGCACTTAAGATTCCTAAGATCACAGTGGCCTCCATAATCCTTAAATGTAAGACGTTTGAACCTCTCCAGAACCCTTCCTAGAGCTGGCCGTCTGGCCAAACTGACCTATTGGGGGAGAAGAGCCTTGGTGAAAGAGGTAAAGCAGAATTCAAGTTCACTGGGACTGAGCTCCAGAGATGCAGTCGGGAGATGGGAGAAAGTTGTAGAAAGTTAAGCATCACTGCAGCCCTCCACCAGTCAGGGCATTATGGCAAAGTGGCCGACAGAAGCCTCTCCTCAATGCAAGACACATGCAATCCCACATGGAGTTTGCTAATAAAACACCTGAAGGACTCCAATATGGCAAGAAATAAGATTCTCTGGTCTGCTGAGACCAAGATAGAACTTTTTGGCCTTGATTGTGAGCGGTATGTGTGGAGAAAACCAGGCATCATCACCTGTCGTCCCAACAGTGAAGCATGGTGGTGGCAGTATCATGCTATGCGACTGCAGAGACAGGACAACTGGTTCCTCTAATTTGTACTTTATACTCTAATGATCTTTAAATCTTTATTTGTAACCCACAGCAAAATGACAGCAGGAAAATATTTTTTGAATCTCTCTCTCTCTCTCTCTCTCTCTCTCTCTCTCTCTCTCTCTCTCTTTTTCGCTCTCTCTTTTCTCTTTATAGTTACTAGACTTCCACCATCATAGATTTGTTCTAGTGTATAAGCAACTTTTTAACATTAATAGGTAGAACAAAAAAATACATATAACCATCCACAGTTGCAAACCAATTATTTTGTACACAATGTTTTGCAGAAGGCTTTGTAATTGTTCAGCACAGTGTAATGCTTGCTTTTATGTAATGCTGTCAATTTACACTAGAATGCTAATAAGCTTCATGCAGGCATACTTAGTGCGCAATAAAGAGTTGGGTCTCCTTATTAAATCGTCTTGAAGCATTTAAACCTATCTGTAGAAAAATATTTGTAAATCATGGTGGCAAGCAGAATTACCGAGATGTACGGTATAATATAATAATATAGTAGGTCACAAAAGATTTCACAACAACATCCCAAAACTCTCAGGCCCCACTTGCCTCTTAACCCATTTGCACATGAATGAAACATATTTTAATGGGGGTTTTTTAAGGCGACCGCTATTTTAGAATGTTTCCCCTTATTAAATCCATAGTGACGCATCATGCTTCACACGCATCACACTGCAGTCACAATAGCACTGTATGACAGATGTATCACTTTTATTTTGATTTTTTACTTAAAATGTTCACAAACTTGTTGGCTATGTCATCAAGAAACTGATATTCCAATTCTCAAATATTATATATAATAACACCTTAATTGTTATTTCTGCTTCTAAGGACATCAGTGTGACTTTTTCAAACTATCAATATATTGTTTTGTACATACTTATGAGTACTTAAATGTCTGAAACCTAAAATAAACATTACTATAAACACTTAATAGCTGTGATATATGATAAACACTGCACGGGTCCATCTCTGGCTCAATGGCAGATAATGTGCAAAAACTTGTTTGAATTTACCAGTTGATCATATGATGCACTGAACGTTCTAAAAAACATCTATTTGTGATCTCAAGCTGAACCGAGATTTTGTTTTTTCAGCAGGACAATAGTCCAAAACACACCATGATGTCCACCTATGAATGGCTGAAGAAAAACAAAATGAACATTTTGGAGTTGCTTAGTCAAAGTCCTGACCTGAATCATAAAAAGGCAGTTCATGTTCGAAAACCATCCATTGTGCCTGAATCACAACAATTCAGCAAAGATGAGTGGGCCAAAATTCCTCCACAGTGCTGCAAAAGACTTATTGCAAGTTACTGCAAACACTTGATTGCAGTTGTTGGTGGCAATGGTGGCCCAACCAGTTATTAGTTTTAAGGAGAAATTAAAACTAAATTTCACACAGGGCAATGTAGGTTTGGATTTTTTTTACCCTTTAATAATAACAACCTCATTTTAAAAACTGCATTTTGTATTTACTTGTGCTGTAAGTGTGGCAAACATGCAAAAAAAAAAAAATAGACATCTGGAAGGAGGCAAATACTTTTATACACAACCATATTTTATAATACTTCGCTGCCATTGTTTTTTCTCAAGAGGCAAGATTGTTTTTTTCTTTTCTTTTTGTATGGCATGTTTATTAAAACCACATCACTGTCCTATTTGAACTATAAGGCCTAATCCTGGTCTAGTCTTTGAAACCAGGCCATACTTTTTAACCATATCCAGAACAGACAGTAAACCAGGCAGATTGGTGCAACAGCAGAGATCTGAAAGCTGAATGTGCTATAACTCTCCACAGCCATTTTTTCCAGACACTCCACCAACACTCTCTAATCAATCACCTCTTACCACCTAACAGCTTAACTACCATTGCCTTCTTTGTCTTCTCACTCTTGAAACCACAGTCAAAGTGCTATAAAGGACTGTAAAATGTTTAAAATGTTTAAAATGGACTGTATAAAATGTTTTTTTTTTTCCACAGTAAATGAAGAAAAAAAACTTGCCTTGCCCTTTAGACAGACCACATAAACAGATACTGTTTAAGTGTTAGCATAAAGCAAAATCCTGAACATGATACATATTAACTTCTAATCCACTTAACATAATGCATAGAGGTTATCTCATCTGGTTGTTTGCACTTCTGAATCAAATATAAATTTTATTAGAATATCTTTTAATTTCAAATTAGTTTTCATTTAAATTTAATTCCATGATAAACTGTGATTTCATTAATTTTAATGTGATGAATTAAAATAAAATAAAAATAAATTGGATGAAAGTAATTTTACTTATTTTGCTAAATCTTTCTTTGAAGCTTGTGTTTATTAATTCTTAATATGTGCTCATTATACATTGTTTAATTTGATAAATACTTATAACAATGCTTAAAATGCATTATTGTCACTTCTCATCTTGAAGTTGTCTGTTAGACTTGAATAAACCATAATTCATAAGATTGTTTTGTTCTTCAATGAAAGACGGTTTAATTTCTTTCTTGGTCTCCATGCCTTCATCCACATACCAGCAACCGTGACAGAATAACGGACCATAAATGTAAGACAGTTAAAGGATAAGATGGTTTTGGGTGAGCGGAAAGAGCAAGTGGAGGATCATCTCTATTTTTCCTCATTGTCGAGGAAGTAGAGGAACGTTCCAACCATCGTCCCGTCCCATCTGTTAACCAGGTAAGTTATCCAGCTCACCCAAGACCTACTATTCTGCTAGCTCAAGCGAATACAGCCCTCCTAGTCACTCCAGCGAGTCAAGTTTCTCCATCTGCTCTAGCAAGGTAAATTCTCCAGCCTGCATGAAACATTACAATAAACATTATACCCTCCCTTGCCCCCAGGACTTCCAAAAAACCTTCCTAAACTCATGGTTCCACACTGAAAGCTGCTAGTCTAATTCACTATTTCCTGGTCTCCAGGGTCTCCAAGTTTCCCAGTCTGCTAGAGTGTGGCATGTCACCTAGTGAAATCCAGTGTGGCATGTCCCAGAGTGTTCTCCAGTGAGACACATGCCCAAGTGCTCTTCAGAGGATGTGACGATGACAATTGTGCACTGTTGTCCACTGTACTAATGTGTGTTTAGGCTACACATACAGCCTCTTTAGAGCCTCAGAATCTGAACTGTTCCAAGCCCCCAAATTGCTTCTGAACTGTCCTAAGTCTGCTCTAAATGTTGTGTTTTGCATGAGTTCAAGGCATTATGCATCCATTATAATGCATTAAGAATGCCCTTATGATAAATTTTAAATACAGGCTTCATGGAATGTGTTAACGAATGGAGAGTGGAAAAGCGAAAGTGAGTTTAACCCAGAGGGTGCATTTATTTACGTTACGAGATGCAAGGAGAGTAGACCAGTAGACGCTTGACTGTAGTCCACAGGTGCTCCCCAAAAGTGAGTCTTTGTGGTTTCAAGGTGTGAAGGTGAAAGTCCACCGAACAATATTGGTGTTTAGACTTTGTAGAGAATCTGTAACCTTCATTTTCCTCCATGGAATCTGAGTAGATCAGAATGTCGTTGATATAACTAGGCCCTGGTTTAGTATATCTTAGAATATGTCATTGATGAATGATTGGAATACTGAAGGGCTATTGGAGAGTCCGAAGGGCATCACTAGATATTTGTAGTGACCATTGCTGGAGGAGAAAGCCGTCTTCTATTCGTCCCCTTCTTGGATACAGATCAGGTTGTATGCTGTACGAAGATCCAACTTGATGAAGACCATGGCAGTTCTTAGCTGTTCTAACACAGCAGGGGCCAGTGGTAGGGTATACCTGAATTTCACAGTTATTTCATTAATCCCACAATACTCAATGCGTGGACTTTTTTTCCCCACAAAGAAGCAGCCTGCTGCTGTGGGGGAGGTAGATGGTCGTATCTACCTGGATGTATGTCTGCATGGCTTGATCCTCAGGTTCAGAAAGTGGGAAGATGCGGCCTTTGGGAGACTGAAAGAGATGCTTCCAGAGATCATAAATCCTCTTCTTAATATTATTAATTCTTCTTTGTCATTAGGATACGTGCCAAAAACCTTTAAGCTGGCTGTAATTAAACCGCTTATTAAAAAAACACAACTTGATCTTACAGAATTAGTTAATTACAGGCCGATATCAAATCTACCTTTCTTGTCAAAGATTCTAGAAAAGGCAATATCTTCACAACTATGTTCTTTTCTAGAAAGAAACAGCATCTACGAGGATTTCCAGTCAGGATTTAGACCATATCATAGTACTGAGACTGCTCTCATTAGAGTTACAAATGATTTGCTCTTATCATCCGATCGTCGTTGTATCTCTCTGTTAGTGTTACTGGACCTTACTGCTGCATTTGATACAATTGACCACAAAATCCTTCTGAATAGACTTGAAAATTATGTTGGCATTAGTGGAGTTGCATTAGCCTGGTTCAAGTCATACTTATCTGACCGTTGTCAGTTTGTAGCAGTAAATGAGGAGATGTCATATCGGTTACGGGTTCAGTATGGAGTTCCTCAAGTTTCAGTACTAGGACCATTGCTTTTCACCCTGTACATGCTTCTTTTGGGTGCAGTTATTAGAAAGCATAGCATTAGCTTTCATTGTTACGCTGATGATACTCAGCTCTATACTTCTTCTCATCCTGATGAAACAAACAAATTCACTAAATTAACAGAATGCATAACTGATATAAAAAATTGGATGACTAATACATTTCTACTGCTTAATTCTGAAAAAACAGAGATTCTAATTATTAGACCAAAAAGTTCAGCACATAATAATCTAGACTACTGCCTAACACTCGATGGCTGCTCTGTCAAGTCTTCGTCGTCAGTTAGAAACCTGGGTGTGCTCTTTGATACCAATCTTTCATTTGAAAGCAATGTTTCTAGTATCTGTAAAACGGCATTCTTCCATCTTAAAAATATATCTAAATTGCGACATATGCTCTCTAAGACAAATGCGGAAAAGTTAGTTCATGCGTTCATGAGTTCAAGGCTAGATTATTGTAATGCTTTACTAGGTGGTTGCCCCGCACACTTAATAAACAAATTCCAGCTGGTCCAAAATGCAGCAGCTTGAGTTCTTACTAGAACCAGGAAGTATGAGCATATTAGCCCAGTTCTGTCAAACCTGCACTGGCTTCCTATTAAACACCGAATACATTTTAAAATCTTGCTAATTACTTACAAAGCATTAAATGGTTTAGCTCCACAGTACTTGAGCGATCTATTAACACATTATAGTCCTTCACGTCTATTGCGATCCCAAAATACTGACCAGCTTATAATATTTAGAATATCAAAGTCAACTGCTGGCCTTTTCCTATTTAGCTCCTAAACTCTGGAACAGTCTTCCTATTACAGTTTGGGAAGCAGACACACTCTGTGAGTTTAATACATTTTTAATCCAAATCATGTAAAATGATTGTTAGGCTGCATAATTTAGATAAGCCGGAACCGGGAACATTCCCATAACACCTGATGTACTCAATACATCAGAAGAAGAATGGCATCTACGCTGATATTGGTTTCTGTTTATTCCGAGGTTACCGTGGTCAGCTGGATCCGGGCCGTATCCAGATAAGATGAAGGACCTGCAACTGGGCACGAGCACAGCACTGCCCTGAAGTGTCTGCGGAGATCGTGACTCTACTAGACCCTCCCCTGTGATGATCATGAACCCATCTCTAACCGAACCAAATTGGACTTCATATTGGACTTGAATTGTTGTATAATAATCATGCACTGTTTGGCTGTTGGCCAGAGGAGAACTGGTCCCCCGACTGAGCTTGGTTTCTCCCAAGGTTTTTTCTCCATTCTATTCTTCATCCGTTACGTCACCTGCCGGAGTTTTGGTTCCTTGCCGCTGTCGCCTATGGCTTGCTCAGTTGGGGAAACTAAACACTTAAAATTCATCAAATGTATTGATTCACCTGCTCTTTTGGGGCTTCTGTTCAGCCAAACAAACTTTGTTTATATTGTTTTTCCTGTAAAGCTGCTTTGAAACAATCTACATTGTAAAAAGCGCTATATAAATAAAGGTAACTTGACTTGACAACATCCCAGTTTGTAATTTAATGGCAAAGTTGTTGGCCCTGTGAGGCGGCAGTTGAGATGCTTTAATCTTGCTGAAGCCCTCCTGGAGATCAGCATATTTCCCCGGTACTCAGAGCGTGGTGTTAGAGGTGTTGTCCATGACTGTAGTTCTGATGGATGTGAGTAGGATGCTAATCAGACACTTGGTTTGACAGTCAGAGCTCCACCTGGTTATCTCTCTCTTGAAAGGAGATCTGTGGATTATGGTCTTCTAGCCATGGGAAGCCCAGAATGATTGGGTTGTGAGGGGAGTGAATGATGAAGAAACTGATGATTCCGGTGTGTAGGGCGCCTACTTGGAGTCCTAGGTTGGTGGTGGTGTGTTGTACATTATCAGTTCACAGAGGGACTCCGTCCATAAATGCTTTGGATTTAATATGTTGTGCTTGATTCATGAGAGTAACTAGGAGATTGAAGAACTTATTGTGGAAAGTAGCTGAAATCCGTAAACCCTATGAGATCGCCATGATGGCCTTGTAGGACACTCGTTTCTCAGGTGACTAGCCAGACCACAATAGAGACAGAGGTAATTTGTGAACCGGCATTCCCTTTCTTCCGAAACTAAGGTGAGTTTGACCAACTTGCATGAGTTCTTCATAGTCGTTGTGGAATGGAAGTTGAACGGCGGGGGTTACTTAGTGGGATCTTCGTGAGCGGATCAGACTATCAATGCGGATAGCCAGCTCCATGAATTGGTTTTATCCTCATCTCGTCATGCCAGCTCAGACTGTAACTCGAGATTCAGACCTTGCTGGAACAGTACTTTTAATGTGTCATCTACCCAAATGGTTTGTGCCGCGAGTGTATGGAAAGTCAGAGCTGTGATGTTTCCTTGTTGCAGCATTAGCAGCTGTTCCTCAGCGCTCCTACCCACTGCCATGTGGTCAAAAACAGCCCGCATACGTTGAATAAAGTTGGCATACGTGGTTTGGGCTCGCATTTGATTATCCCAAACCGCCGGTACCCAATCTAGAGCCTTCCCAGTGAGTAATGAGCAAATACGTCTGGTCTTGCTCTGGTCAGACAAATAAAGGGCAGGTTGTTGGGCCAGAAAAAGAGAGCATTCCCTGAGAAAGCTGGAGTACCAAGAGTACCATCAAACTTTTCCGGGAATTCTAGTCCGGGTTTACTAGTTGTGGATTTAGCGTTCATCCAGGCTCGGGGGAATATCTTGTGAGTTAGACGCTGCGATGGGTTGCTGAAGGCAGCACACTGCCTTTATCAGTATCTGTCATGGTAGTCAATCATACAAGCTGTTGTTGATGACTCACCAGCTGATTGGCCTGGGCTGACAGTTCGTTGGAAAAGTGTTGGACTACTGATGGATCTGTAATGCGGACTCGGGCGGGTTAAGATCCATCTTCGGTTTATTAGTAATACAATATAGTCTGAGGTCGAGATACCAGGCAAAACAACAATGTCTGGAGCAGGACAGGAAGAATGGTCATAAACAGGCAGAAGGTCAGGGTAGACAGCAAACAGAATTCAGAATTCAGAGATCAGACAAACAATAAACAAGAGGCAGGCAGAAAAAGGTTGTAGACGATGATCAAAGCAGAATCAATAAACAGGCAAGGTAAACACAGGGGCAGATAACGCTCAGAATTGTGACCGGGGTAAACAAGACTTTGCACTGAGCTGCTGAGTAACCGGGGTAAAATAGTCTGTAGGAATGTGTAACAGGTGTGTGGTGATCAGTCCAGGAAAGTGAGTGTATGGAATTGTAGTTCAAGTGAACTAGTACTCTGGAGAGTGCAACCTCCGGTGGGAACCTCATTGGCATTTGTGAGAAAGATCAGTTTCCTGTATGGTGTGGCTAATTCAAATGAACACTCTGATTAACACTCCAACCCTGATGATGATGGATTTGACGTGCAGTCAAATAACGTCATTGTTTATGAATTCAGTCAAAACAAAATAGTGTATTGTTTTTAAGCAAATTTTGAACATTATAGAGTATCCAAGAGCTCTATTGAGGTGTTGTTGATTTTCCTACCCTGATTCTTGTGTCTTTGTTGGTCTTTTCTCAATTTAGTAAAGTTTCAGGCAGCCATTTAAAGTAGTATTTCCATATCCATGATTCTATAAATTGCTTTTTGGTCATCAGAAGTAATCCCGTGAAAAACCATTACACATTTCCTATTTGTCCAACATGTGCTCCCCAAGTTCAATAATACGTGTAAAATTGATGTTGTCAGCATCAGACAAGACAATAGGTAATGTAAAATCTCTAGATACGCTTAGGCAGAGCATGCTTATATAATGCAGAAAAAATTAAAATTAACAAGATAGGATAGTGTGAGAAAATTGCAGTTTTTACAAGAACACATGCGTTCAATGACAAGTGTGTGTGTGTGATTTATTTCAGTGGCTTTCCTGTGTTTTGTGTTGAGATGAAGCACTGTGAATGCAGCTGATCTTGCAGTTTCAGTAAGACTATCTGGATGGATAAAAGTGGCCTTCAGACCCTTGATGAAAGCCATCCTATCATCCTGACATTTACTCTCAAATCACCAACTATTCTGCTGACTCTCCAAAAGTGGTGACTGGGAACACCAGGGGGGCATCAGGGAACATATCCCTCCCTTCAGAGGGAAAATATTAAACTTGCTATAGTTAGATCTATTTTATTTTAACTTATTATGTAGTGTCATTTTTGATTATTTATTTACTATTTACAATGTTAAGTGACATTTAATTAGTTAGCAAATAGCATTTTGTGGTCAAACTAAATCGATGGTGAATTGAAAAAGAGATTTTGCGATACCATGTATTTTGCCTCTTAACGCTAAAGATAATTGAAATGACAGTCAACTTGTCATATTAATACCTCCTGCTGAATGTTAAGTACAGATGTCTTGTTAATTTACCAGCATTTCACCTCTTCCCCCTTGGCAATTATATTTTATCTCCGGTGGTAAAATCCCAACTCCTTCTATACGTGAGCTACTGGAGTGATTGATCAACTGGCAAAAATCTAGAAGTAAATTCAACAGATACTTGAACATTGTTACCTACACACAATAACATTCAATTTATAAATGTGATAATCCCTCAACCACACATCCTCCCATTTTAACATAAAACATCTAGCAGCAAATTAGGCTTCTAGACATTTCCTACTATTGAGATTTTCTCTGATTATAGTGTAAAAGACATTGTAGTCCAACTGATTGGAAACACTCAGAGACAGCCATCTGCAAAATGTGTGCTATAAAATTTCATAAGCATAATTCATAGTGCCTCACTCAATGGTTGTATGTGTATTGAATTGTCTTTGTCTAAATCGATCACTGTATGAGGTTCTGCTCAGCACAACAATTCGCATTATAGCCGCAGCTGTTTATACAATGCCTTCAATTTATCAGTGCTGTTTACCCCAGAATGCAATTTGCAGCCGTTTAGTCAAATGAAGATACATGAGTGATGTAACAAGTGAAAAGCCTTTTTAGGTGAGACACTAAAGTTACAGTTAAAGGGCTTTATTTTGACTACAAATACTGCCCTTACTCTCATCCAGTGATGGGTGCTTTCGAAACACTGCTTTATGAAGCTTATAAACCTTTACAAAATCTTTTGTTTCAGATTACTGGTGTGGACCGCACATCATGTGATTTCAATAAACAAGCCTTTGACATGTCGGAATTTCAGTGGTTCTGTGGGGTGATCTCTGTAAACCCATCCTGCAGAATCACAAAGATCACATTAAGTTGACCCCCCAAACCTAGTGGAGAATCATTAATGAAGTGTCTGTGTACATTATCAATTGTATATATCTGTAGACATTTTAACGATACATTTGTATAATTAAAAGGAATAATAGTAATTAATAGTCTTGTATTGGCCTATTTAGCTAAGCCATCCATGGAATAAACAAAACACACCTTCAAAATTGATAAAATAACACAGTTAATTGAGACTCTTGATAATTACTCTTATTCGAATATTAGTTAATAGCATTTGATAGATTGTACTTTTTAATAAAACATTTTCAGTGGGTTTGTAAAAGTTGTCTTTGTGCTTGATTCATCAAAAAAAAAAACAACAACAACTAGTTTCCCACATCACCAACACAATCTAATTGTTTGATGCTTGCTTTTTGGCATGTAATATATTTTAAGTTTATATTATGAATATGTTATGTTAATGTAATTAGTGAGGTTTTGTGCACACTGGTCATATACAATTCTCATTGTCAAAAACACAACTTTATGCATGGATGGGAGTCATTATCTATACTTGGATGTCCGCACACACACACACACACAAAAAAACAAAAGGTAAAAACAAAGGTATTTAAAAACTATGAAGTATGTTTAGTCATGTGACACATACCCAGTTCATAATTTTTGGTTCCCAAAACATTCTGGGAACCAAACATTTGAACTTTCCCTATAAGTTAGCCAGGAATGTTTTCTTTACGTAAATAGAATGCTCCCTTTAGGATAGGGCAACGTTCCGCTTTTAACCAATATATACTCAATTTGTAATATGTATTGATGCGACTTACCAGCAGAAGAGATATGAAAACCATTGTGCTCTAGTATAATTTACTGGCAGACATTTTTTTTTTTTTTTCTGGGTTGTGAAACTAACAGATGTCAGATTGGGTGGATCATTCTCTGGGAACATACTCATTAGGTTTCGAAATTAAACCAAAAAATAAAAATGCAGAGGACGTACTAGGAACGTTCTCTATGGGTTTCAAAACTAAGACAAAAAATAACCTATCATCTTGCAGTTATATGTATGTAGCTTGTACGCACACACAGTAAGGTGAACTTAGCATTTTTCAGTGTTTCAGTGATGACTAACCATGACTTCTGTGGATGACTAACTTTTAGAAAACACTTAAAAATGAACGTGTGGACGGTGAGCATTTTGAAACAAAAACACTATTCTAATGTTTTCATATTAATTTGAATTGCCTTAGATTCATCAACAGCAGGTAGACAATAACAATACAAGACCAGATAACTAGGCAAATAAGAGAGCTTAAATATACACTTGAACACAATGAACCAAAGAACCAATGGAAATGTGATATAAAATTAAGGGAATTAATCAGAACATAACACATGAGACTAAGGAATTATATGACATGATTCTGTCACAACAATATTTTGACATTAAAACACAGCTTAAGGGCCAGTCACACAGCCGATCGCGCATGAATTACTCACAAATCACGCATAGATTGGGTTTGTCCGTGCTTGTGCGTCGAGAAATTGACCAAAGTATTCCACGAACACCCGACGCATGAATCACTGCCGGAGCGCGTCCAAACACGCACGCTTCGCGAACGTTCCACGAACAAGCACTTTCAGAATCCACATTGTCAGTGGAATGAACGTGATACGTGCGCCGCGGTGCGCGGTTCATGAGTGATATGAAGGTGGGGCGTCAGTGGACGTGCGCGCTTTCGAACCAGTTACGACGCATAAGCACTGACAGCCGACGCGTGTCCTGCGCATGTCACGCATACTCAACGCATAAACTACGCACGCCGACTCATAAATAACGCACACCGACGCACATCTGTGCGTCAGAAAATTTTTGAACCGTTCAAAACTCAAAATCACGCACAAACCACCTTCGACGCACATCCACTTACAATCACTGACGGTCCTCGTTCGTTCCACCGTCGAATTACGCATATGACGCACACGCCGCGCAGAAACGAAAATCTGTGCGTAATTCGTGCGTTCTTCATGCGTTTTCGCTGTGTGACTGGGCCTTTAAACATTGTGCTTGTTGGATAAGTCTAACAATTTGTTTTATAATGAAATGTAACTGTCACTTCCTGTTACCTTCAGTGTGATCCATTGTGTTTCCGGCTCCACCTTGGTCAGTGACAAAGGTCAGTCTTGATCAGTCAGTCTTGCCTCCACCTTCTGCTTACAATTGACTTGGCTCCATCCTTAGCCCCAGCTACACTTTCGTCCTCAGTCGCACCGGCTCTGACTCTGTCCTCGATCCCTCTGGCTCCACCTCGGACGCTCATCACCGTGGTTCCACCTCGGTCTCCAGGACCAGCGGTCTCGTGTGGGCTCTTCGGTTCTTCGGCTTCACTGGGACCTCATGCAATGACATCATCAAAGTCGAACCTCCCCAGGGCTCCATCCATTTCCCGACGGTCACCATGGCTCATCCCGCCTTTGACTCCACCACATCCTGGCTGATCTCTAGACCAGTGGTTTTCAAACTTTTTGTGTGTGTGGACCACTATTTGTAAATAAAAAAATTTGCGGACCACCTCATAACACACATAATAAAATGTCTACACACAGTCTTACCTGAATTAATCCGCACCTCTAAATAGGCTTATTAGCACTACTATAACTAATCATCACATCAGTGTGCAACAGGTGTCAGGTTGGGTGAAGGGATGTGACGAGGACTCAATGTTGCAGACGAATGGGGATTTTATTGTTACAAAAACGAAAAATAAAACAGAACAAATACCACCCCAAATGATTACATTTTTGATTACAAATAGTGGTCCACACACACAAAAAGTTTGAAAACCACTGGACTAGAACATGAACTAGACTTGAACATGAACTGGACTGGAAACTTGACTTGACAGAACTTGACAAGAGGCAGGACCACACAACCATAAACGACAAGAAACCAGCACAAGACAACAGACACGGATGGATTAAGTACACACATGAGGAACAGTAATGGAATGGGACACAGCTGGGGACAAATCAAATTAAAGTAGGGAAACAAGGTGGGAGGGTTACACATTGACGAGACAAACACACAGCCAATGCGAATCGCCGCGTTCACATTAAACAAAGATGCATCACAAAAACACAACATGAAAGCACGTGGCCGACGTAAACACGAACCGCGTGCTTACAACACAGGACAAGGACACGAGAGCCCGCGGTACGAGCAGAGCTTGAAACCGCGCCCACTCACATAACGTAGAGCGCGTGAGAATGAGCAAAACACTTGTCTCACAACAAGGACGAACACACGAGTTATGAAATCCCGAATCCCGATCCAAAACGAAACTGAACCAGACCAAAGTATCGGGACCGGACATCATAACTCGCACAAAAGACGTCACAGACTCGAGTACTCGAAGCCGCACGCACGCACACACACACACAACTAGAGACATAACGGCAGTGTCAGAGCTCTGCCACAAAACCAAGAAATGACTAGACCGAATGTGGCAGAACCCTGACAACAGGCTTGTTAAAAGAAAGTTTACTCCACACAACGGCTGCCACATATTTTATTTATTTATTTACTCATGTGCCCGAGGGCATAATCAGGTTGTTACCAATGAAATGATAACATTAAGTTGGATTTTGATGTTGTCTTTTATTCCTCTTGTGCAGAACTAACAATATACACATTTGGTCGTTGTTGTAGTAGTTAAAGTTTGTTGAGTATTTGTGTATGTCTGTGGCTATGTGCATATGTGTGTGGTCAAAACTGTAAAAACAAAAACAATCTACAATTAGTATTATTTACATCATCAAACATTCTCTGCGTCACAAACGCATATTAAACTTTGTTTATCAGCTAAATGTAACATATACTGCATTAACATTTCAACAAGCAACTTAAAACACAGTAAATAGCTACATAAACATAAAAAACAAGCGTATAATATTAGACGTTTAGGCGCTAATTTCAAATAGCGATCTATATACAGTATCACATCAGAAGTTATTAATTTACTTAAAACAACATATGAATTACTACGCTGGGAATATAAAGTTTAAATTGTAATTTTTAACTGTAATTGAAGTAAAAGTTTAGCGTGGTTTTAACATGACAACCTTTCCCTCAGTGGGTTTGTTTTGTTGTGCGCTGATCACCATGGCAACCGAATTAGCGTCCTTAAAGGGGCAACACCCAACACAGGTTAATTTGAACAACAGGCTTATTTCCATAGCAACATTATTTTCCGAACACCACTGGCCTATTTTAGTAATCGCAGAATAACTTGACAATTCAATGTAAATGTTATATCAATATAGGCCTACATATTCCTTAAAAAAATTCTTATGGGAATTTCCTGGTAAAATGAAGGTAAAATATTATTTTATTTTGCCTTTCGACGGACCACCTGCAGTACCCTCACGGACCACTAGTGGTCCGCGGACCACAGTTTGGGAATCACTGCTCTAGACCATCATCTGGTGCCCCCTGCTCCTGGCTTCCCCATGGCTCTTTCCACCTTCCAGTCCTTCTTGGACTGTTTATTTTATTTGGACTATGTTTCTGTTCCATGTTCTGTCCTGTCTCATCCTCCTCCTGGTCCCCCTTCCTCCCTTCACCGTTGGTCCAGCATAGGTGCGAGGTCGCGCCTTCCGGGGTGGTGAACTACTGTCACAATTATGTCGTGTCTCGTCATTTCCTGTTACCGCCTGTGTTACTCAGTGTCAGTCTCTGC
Source organism: Rhodeus uyekii (assembly GCA_037043235.1). Taxonomy (NCBI): domain Eukaryota; kingdom Metazoa; phylum Chordata; class Actinopteri; order Cypriniformes; family Acheilognathidae; genus Rhodeus; species Rhodeus uyekii. Next base: position 1,370,588 of record JAWRVZ010000120.1, read on the forward strand.
TGCTCCGTGTGTGTTGCCCAGACATCTCATTCGGTTTGTTTGTGTTCTTCATTTTGTCAGTTGTATTAAGTTTATGTTTTCCCCCTCAGGGGCAGTTTTCTTTTGTGTATTTATTTATTTTGTTATTATAATAAATCATCTTCACCTGCATTTAAATTCTCAGGTTACTTTAATAAATCTCAGTCCCTGTTTACACCTGGAATTAAGATGTGCATCGGCCAATCTAATCACAAGTGGATGGAGTTAAAGACAAGTATAAATATGGAATAACACTTTTTGAGCTTGTCCACTATCAACCAATTCCAAAGGTACACATGCAACCAGTTTGCTTTCACAGTGTAGACGCTCATGTGGATGATTATGTTCAAACTCTGCAAACTGAATTTATTTGTAAACATTATGGGAAGTGAGCTAGTTACATAGTATCTAAACTGTTGACTGAAGACCCGGTTTGGTAATGTAATTTGGTAATTTGGTAACCCGGTTTGGTTTGAAGGTAAGAAAAATATATATTAAGCAAATGTCCTCTCACCATCCCAGATTTCTAACACACACTCAGAGAATTCAGCATGGTCTAGCATCTTTCAAAGCATTTGCATTTGGCAGATGCTTCCATCCAAAGTGACTTACATTTGTATTCAAGATACACATTGACATTCTAATCAGTTCCTGCTTTCCCTGGGAATTAAACCCATGACCTTGGTGTTATAAGCACCATGCTCTACTGTTTGAGCTACACGAAAGTTCAAACTAAAGAAAAGAAAGCTGCATCTCTCCATATGTTTTTCTGTTGTTGTTTTTTTTTTCTTCCACCTTAATTTGTAAACTGGGCAACAGTTTATTTTGTCCATCAAGAAGATAGAGAAAGCTGAAAAAAAAAACATAAATTTACCTGCCCATTGACCCTCCTCTTGAACAAATACCCCTTGTATACTTGTGATTCAATTGACAAAAAAATCATCTTAATACCATGTGTAAACAGGTTTCCAGTACCATGTTTGTGGTTAATTACAATAATATTTGTGTGTTAATATATTATTATAGTATGTATTGAAATTGATTGAGATTTTTATATTTTTAAAATAAAATAAAAATATTTCTATTTGGCTTAGTTTTAACTAGCGATTTTATTACAGCAAGTTTTTTTTACATTTTTATTTCAATTCCAAAAAAAAATGTATATTAATGAGAACAATGGTTTCATCATTTGAAAAAAACAAAAAAAACTGTATTTTCAACCTTAGTCAACAAGGTAGATATACACAAGGGTTCAAGACACAGCTGACAAGACTAATGAGGTGAACACTGGGAGAGCATTGGAGGAACTAGGAAGTAGACAAAAATGACAGACAGGTAACACATATAGTTAGCAAAGTTTAATAAACGAGACGTGACATGTACGAGACACAACATAAAATAATTATGTGAGAATGGCCTGCGTTCAGGCGTATAGACAGTTATGTGAAGTGGGAAGCATAGTAAGTGTTTCACAGTCCATCTGGGCCCAATCATGATTGTGAGCAGAGCTTGTCGCTAGGGAGATCTGAAGCAGCCCTCTCAAGCTGCCTCCCAATTACCTGATCCAATTTGCATTCAGTGCATGAGAGCAGCAATGTGTAAGACCGTGATAGCCCGACAGCCTTAGGTCTCTCTCTATCTGCTGTTCTTTGTGGAGTGCTGGTATTAGCTCTAGAGAAAAAATAAAAAAGCCTTGAACAAACAACTTGACCACTGTGGCATGCTGAAGACATAATGATTCATCATATTCAGCACTCAGAGACTCTTTAACCCTAAATACTAAGAGAATGATGTGTGGTGCACACTATCTAGCGCATGTGTATAATATAACCCTTGTCACAAAGGAGGATGAAAAAAGGGTGCAGGTGCAGAATTTAGAGGAAGCTTTTTTCAGCCCTTCAAAATGAATCATTGTGAAATAAATAAATATTACAATAAATGTGCACAGATAAAATCTCCTCTATTAAGCTTTTAGCCAACTGCTGTCACCTGTGCCCCATATGGGTGACCTGTGATTTGACAGCGGTCTGCCTCTCTTTCACCCTCAATACATCACTCACTCTGTGGCCAAGTAGACTATGTGCTGGCAGGAATCGGCAAAGATTCAGCACTCATGTGGATTAATTAATTACACCAGAAATGTTAACAAGGTCATTGCTCTGCTCTTCCTGGAAATGTTAATGAGGTCAGGGCTCATCTTCTGAATGCTTGGCCAGTTGAGACTTTTAATTTCTAATATGTAACATTTAGCCACAAGACAACAAAAAAATAGCTGAATACAAACTTTTACATGGAGACAAGGTATATAGAGAAAATAGTAGAGGGTGGAGAGAGAAAAACTGTTACAGAAAATTGTCCTTCTTGGCTGTAAAACTTGCTGTGGTTCAGTTAACTTAATATGAGCATTTACTGAACATTTCACCTCACTATTGATTGTAACTGGTTCTCTTTAAATCAAACTGTTCTGTGTGTGTTCATAAAATATTTACTGTCGGTTCTGAAAACTTGATATCTTCACTTCTTTTAAAAATATTTGTTTTCTCAGAATAATTATACAAACTTATTGGTCTTTTTTTTTCTTAAATGCAAATTTCTCAGTATATTTTCTTGTTTTCCTTTTTTGCCATAACGCATCTTCTGGAAGAGTAATAAATCTACCAATCAAAACACAGGCGAAAAAGGACCAGAAACTGTCCCAACTCTGGTAAAAATATAAATGTACATGCCATACAGACAGACAGACAGACAGACGGACGGACAGATGGATTTTAAAAATGTTTTAAAAAACAGCAATCCACAAAATGTGAGTGACGCTCCAGATCAATGAAAGGTTATTGGGGGTGTTTTTGGGAACATGTCAGCAGTAAAGAGTTTGTGCATTTTGGAGCACACAAGGAAGCAGTGCATATCAGCACAGAGACAAAGGCAAAGAGATAAAACAGAAGGTGCTTCGTATTTGTGGGGGAGCAGGCCAAGTTCTCTGGCTGGAGGTTGGGAAGAGCAAGCTCTTAGAAAACATCTGGCCTCTGCATGTGTGGCAGATATGGCAGCCCCTCTCCGTGCAACCCACGGCCTCCGCTTAGAAGCCAGAAAAGCCCAAAGAGAGCGTTAATTCTTCCCACACTGATATAGCTTCTAGGATGCCTTAAGAAGATACAGCACACGGAGTGTGGGGGAGGAGCATGTGTTTGAGGGAATCGTATGATTTAAGAGGGTTTTTCGAGGACAAAGTGTTGTTGCGTAAAAAGTGTGGCGTGAGAATTTGAAAACTGTTCCATCTGTCAGTATTTTTTTTTAAAGCTGTTTTCTCAATCTCTCTTGACAGCATGGCAGGTCAGAGATTGTTGATGGGTTTAAAAGAATGAGATCTCACTGTTGTGCTGCTTTTAATGAGTGTGTGTGTGTGTGTTTTGCATGCTTAATGTGTAGCTGAGGGACTGATTTTCCTTCCACCTCCCTGCTGTGCAGAGCAGAGCATTTGAACGTCCATTTCTGCCTGATGTGAGCTCAGCTGAGCGAAAGGAAAACAGCAATTGTATCTTTGCTTTTCTTTGGTCTAGTGTGAGGTCAGTTGCCAGACAGACTTCTCACTGTGACAAGGTCACATGTTTAAACACAACCAGGGAATATGCAGGGGTGAGAATAATGTGAGAATAGTGGACTTAAAAATGAGCTATACACACCTCTAGAGAAAGTCAATCAACCGCATACAGGACTGTAGACACAGCCATTATCAAAAAAAAGTACTGATCTGTATCATATGAGAATAAATGGTGTATGTTTCCCACTAATAAAACAATGCATTCCCCATGCTTTTTTTTTCTCTCTTTTTTAGCATTGTGTATTTAATTACTTAAGTCTGTGTGAATACAGAAATTATACCACTTGTTCACCTTTGTGTCACTGCTTTAATTTGCTTTGTTGCATAGCTTGTATCTTAAAGTGCTAGAATCTTTGCTAGAAATAAATGAAAATATTTCTAAAGTATACATTATTAGTGTAAAATTTGGGGGTAGAAATATTTTGTTTATATATTTTTGGATGAACCTGAATTTTCAGCAGCCATTATTCCATTTTTCAGCCTCACATGAACATTTTTTGTTATTATCAGTGTTTATAAAAAAAAAATGTACAGCTTGATACAAAGTTTCATCATAAAAATCTTAATGGTGCAGGCTAATAATTTATTTACCTCAATTGCTTGCAATCACATCATTCATTAGCTCCTACTGTTTCATTAGCTTGCTGCTCAACCTTCAAATACTTGGTAAGCATTTCCTGAAGCAGTGCATTTTCTGTGGCCCTCCTCCTTTTCCAAATGCACATGTATAGATGTGCTATTGGTAATTTAAGCTATATTATACAGCAGCAGCATATCTAAATTGCTACCAGCAAATCTATTCAAAAAAAGACCAAACAACGTTGTAATTTCTATTACCATGTGCTCTCAGAGTTGTCATTATTGATTTTCATTATAAATGCAATTACCTTCACTTTTAATCAATTGAATGCATCACTGTGTAATTAAAAGTATAAATTTAAGCTTCCAATAATACTAATAAATGATAATAAAAATCAATCAGTTGAAGAGCTCAATATAATGGATTGATGTTAGTAGAATTTTTGAAGCAACTTCGTAACTCGTATTCTGGTAATTGGTTCATACAGTTACTGTTCACTATAAACCTCCTTAACAAGATGAAAAATAGTCAAATTTTTTTCAGAGATTCACTGATACTAGGCCTGATGTCCTTGACCTGTCCTGCATCAACTCCACTTGACTAGTGCCTTGAATCTTGAAAGGTGCCCCTACACCCAGGAATCACTGGAGATACCTTTTGAAGAATATTGCTTTTTCTTGGAAACATGAAGGTCAGTTGAAGTGACACAGGCTCTTGTGGGAAAACCAGTAGGAATGTGACTCCTAGTTTTCCTGTCATTTATATTCCCTAAATCAGTCCGGGGCAGACACTTTGGAATCTGGTGCTCCCTTCTCAGGGACCCACTTCTCTTCCACTCCTAGATCTGGTCATAGTGTTGTTTATATAGTAGCTACATACAAAAATAAATAAATAATAAAAATTAAATGACAATAATTCACATCTGAAACCAAAAATAGGTGGAATATTGTTATATAGTGTTAACAATCAAGTATTTGTAGTGTATTCATCAACAACTAATCATCAGAGGAGAATCAAATGAGGATAATGCCTTAGTTTTCTTTTTCTTCCCCCCACAGTGACACATTTTCAATAGAATAGGATCAGTTGTGGGCATGAAATCGCTGTGGGAAAAAAAAAAATTCTCAGCTGACTGCAGACCACAACAGAGTGGTTGTTGTGAGAAAAGCCCATCTGTACAGTTCACATAAATATTTATGTCTATTAATCACTTTTTAAGTGAGCACTAGGAAAAAAATAATATTTTGAAATAAGAGAGACAATGGTATGATGGGGACATATGAGAATAAAAATACTGAGAAGTTAAGAGTGAACCAGACTACTGTAGAGAACATTTGAGTCACTGGTCCTATTTTAATACATGAGTCAGGTCTTTGCTTTGGTCCATTTCTTTCAGCAAGAATATGGAAAACAAATATAAAAGTGATGAACATTTCAGGTCCAGCTAATATTAAAATCCTTGCTCTGAATAACAAGAAGGAAGTCATAGATGTGTTCCCTTTTATGGGAACTCAAGCTACATAGAAGCGTAGAACTACATGCCTTGGCATGTAGTTTCATGAAGCACTGTGAAATTGCGATCGATTGATCGTCACTGGTCGGTGACGGCATGATACAGGGTCATAAAAGCGTGCTGGAAACTGGAAGTGGCATCCTTAATTGTCTTCAGCGAAGGTCTGTGTGAAATTGGTTGAACTGTGTGTGTGAAACAAAAGTATATATTTCCATAGTATAAAGATATAGGTAGGGTTTGAGGTGAGCTTACCTGGCAGATCTGTCCCTATCCTTAGATCCGGATGCATGCTCTACGGCAGTTTCTTCCGACCAGGCAGGAACACCCTGACACTGCAATGATCCAGCTCTGAGGAATTGGACATGTTAGTATCAAGGCTGGAGAAGAAGTTTCGCCATCTTCCATGCCTAGGAGGAGCTTGTTGAGGTCATGAATCATGCTGTGTTGTGACTAAGCATTAAAAAATAAGACTGCCCCATGTGATTACATGTTGGAAATTTTTTGTGTGGTGGGGGAGGCGGTAGATGAGAATAGGTAAACAGGCAGACAGATCCGTGGGAATGGAAGCCATAACATCAGATGTTTTTACTATGGTTTGTCCTTGGAGATAAGGCAGTTCCCAGGGAAAGAGAGAGATACCAGGCTGTCCGCTGGCTTCCCAAACCGAGAGTAGGGGCAAATACAGTTTTTAATCCATTTGCTGTTGTCCGGATCATAATCAGTTCTGGTCCTCAGCGTTCGCGTTCGATCCTCGTCTGAAAGTTCACCGATCTGACTCACTGTTTGGACTGCGTTGTTACGGTTCAGTTCGCATAAATTGCGGTACAGTTCCTCAATCTGTGTCATTCTCTGATCTAATTCCTTCAGTCGGTCACTCACAGCTGTCCTACCAATCTTTCGATAGGTCAGGGCAATCCCAAACAGGAACCCTGCCATCAGTAATCCAATCATGCATAGATCTTCTGCATCGGACAGTGTCTCCAGGCACAGGACCTGCCAGTTGTTCCATCGGTCCATTGCAGTATTATCAGGAGTCCAGCAAGCAGCGGGTCAGGGGAAAAAATAGACAAATAGACGAAATACCGAAGCGCCAGAGCAGGGCAGAGCAGAGGGCAGAGCAAATGAAACACGTCTGCACTGTTCGAGATCAGGAAGTAGAATGATGTCCGATCTCAGGACTTTGGTCTTGTTCAGCTCTGGTTTTGTGTCGGTATTTGGACATCCATGGCCTGTGTGTTTGTCCTTGTTGTGAGCGAACGAAATGAGTGTTTGCTCAGTCTCGTATGCTCTATGTCATGTGAGTGGTAGCGGTTTCAAGCTTCGCTTGGGCTGCGCTCTCTCTTCTCAGCATGTAGTGTTTTGCTCTCTCGTCTTGTTTCTTGTGGACACGTGGCTTATGCACATTTGCATTGGCTGCATGTTCGAGTAACCCCGCAAATAAATATGTAAACACATATCTTGATCTTTTAGCTTCCTGACTGAATGATTCAGATGACTGACTGACCACTGACCACTGCAGCATATGATCACACCGGTGTGATAAGAACATTCAGTGCATCATGTGATCAACCATTAAATTCAAATGTGTTTTTGCGTTGGCTAGCTCTGGACCGAAGACGCACTGGATCGTGTATCACAGCTATTCAGTGTTGTCAACCCCATAATGTTTTTTTTTAAGTTTTGGACATTTAAACACTCATAAGTATTGAAAAAAATATATACATTTATAGTTTTTAAAAAAGCACACTGAAGCGGAAATAATCCTTTTTTTAATTATATCAATTGATGAGGTGTTTTATTTGTATCAGATTGTAACAAAAGGCAGAAATCCAATCACGTGTCTTTGGGAGTGGTCGTACAGGCAGATGGTCAGGACAGGCAGAGAGCATACATAAACACAGGGAAGTCAAACGGCAGGGAAGTCAAGATAAGCAGATAATATACACAAGCGATAATCCAGGCACAGGCAGGGAAATGTAGTGTATGTGTATCAGTATAAGTGTAATAGCTCCCTCCGGTGGTCAGAGGGGGGAGATAACACAGCTATATAGAATATTTTTAACTTGCATGCGAAAGGGATAAAGATCTTCTTCTTTTTTTATTACAGCGATTTAAATATCGGTCAACAGATTATGTTTTATATTGTCTAAGAATTTTGCTTGTTGCTAACATTGGAAAAAATGTTAGAAATACAAATCACCATAGTGGTTTAATGCTTTCTAGGTTATTTGGTAGTAATCAGTTCTAACAACAAAACTGTTGTATTTGTGATGCTAAAGCTTAAAAATAATTATATTAATTTGCTCAATTTCATAACCATCTGAAAGTGCTGCACTTGACAGTGTTCCATAACATCACCTTGCATGTGCACTAAATTATTAAAAAATGACTCATTTGAATAGTATAAATGTTTTTTAAAGGCTTCCAAAATATTGCTGGCAATGCAAAACAATCATTCACATGAGCAAGTAGCCTAATACCTTACTTGCCAAATAATGGTGCTGGCAGTAATCAACATATAGAAGTCAAGAGTGTCCCTTTTGAAATGAGAATGAATAAATCCTTTTATGGAGGAACAAAATGCCACCAAATTAATTAAACATGGACAGGTCAGAACGTACTGCAATCTGTCCCTTGTCTCCCCATCCTGTTGGAGAGACATTTGGAAGTCTTCGAGCATGAAATTAAACACTGAGGACACCCCTTATTGAATATCTTCTATTCTCCAGGAAAGTCAAGAAAACTAAAGCACGGAAAAGGCAAAAGAATTAACTGTCACAGTCAGCGTGTCGCTTTGGAAATGACCACATTGGTTAAACTGATTAAAAACAGATTCAAGTATTATCAGAAATGCTAAAAAAGTCTTGTTTTGGACCATTGCTGAACTTTACACATTACAATATGCTCTTTGCATTTAGAAGTTTCCTTTCTTGCCAAATTATTTGCACTGAGATCTTTTTTTTCTCTGTTCTTGGAACATGTTTTACAACTGATAATTAAACTTTGAAAGCTGCCCTACACAATCTCACACAGAAATGTCACCATCTCCATCTGCTGGCTCTTCTACAATGAGAAGTTTAAAAATGAGAGAGGAAAAGGGCTTTGGCTTTAGTTTTAAGGCTTTATTTTTGTTTAAAATATAAACAGCAGTTTAAAAATGAAGGGTAATTGGACTCTGAAGCTCGGAGACATATAATTTAAAGGGGAAAGAAAATATGTTCCATATGTCTTTGGTCAGGGTTATTTTCCTCTCTCTCTTTTCCAGCCGCAGTGTTTCGGCTGTTATTAATGTGTTAACTTAAACCACTGGAATTCACAGTCATATATCATCCACTTCCTGATTGGAGGCTGACCAGACTGAACCTCCAGACTGTCGACACAAAGGAACGGAGAGTTTTCAAGCATTCATAGAGAATGCAGTTTGCTTTCAAATGGGGCCTTAGGGTCTAATCTCCTTTGGATTTGGATTTCAAGATTCTGGCCTGCAGCTCAAGTTTTCCTGAGAACATGGATAGCTTGACTGAGAACTGTGACTTATGATGAACCTCATATTGTTTAGTTATTTGACTTTGCTCACTGATCCTCAGCTCTCATCTTCCTTCAACTTTTTGACAGCTGTTGTCTTTAGTCCACATTTGAAATATTTACACACTCCCTCAGCCATTTAACCAGCCTGGTCTCCTCCATCCATCAGTGTTTGCATTTGTCTATCTCCCACACACTGATATGAGGGCACAGAGTGTGGGTAAGTTTGACAGATATATCATAGTCACTTTATAAAACACAACTGGATGCTCTCCAGCTCTGTAAATTCCCAGTATGGAGGAGACTGTCCTTTGGAGATCAAGGTCATGTCAGAGTGCGCCATGGGGGGATCTCATCAAAATTCACATCATCATAATCATCTTACTTAACCTTGATTAAAATTCTGAAAAAAGCCAATGTGCTGCTCTCTAGAGGAAGGTGATGCTTTCATTCCCTTCAAGGACTTATTTGACAGAATGTGATCTTCCATGGTCCTCCTTCATAGAAAAAATGACCAAGAAAACAAATAATAACAGCCACGGATATGAACTGAACGAATGAAAACTAGCATTTCTATAACCTTGAAAGTCTGTCCTTGTGTTTGCATACAAAGCATATGGCTGTAGTGCACTTCAGTTGAATTATTACTGGAAAATATTTAATCATTGCGTATCTTCCGCATAGTATTTTAGCTTTATACTGTGACTTAACAAAGAGACCTTTCTTGACAATATAACCCATGTGAATTATCTTTTAAGGACATTACCAATGAAATATTTACTCTTTCCTTTTACATACCAGCTGTGCTACGCCTCTTGACTCTGAATTCTGGGAAAGAAGAGTATGTGAGGCTTAATAAGCTTGGGTTAAAATGGATTTGAACTGCCAGAATTCGAGGTGTACAGACTGTAAATGAGAATGTGAGGGTGATGTGTATGCATGTGCATACACGACTATTAATTTTGCCTGAGATCATGACTTGTGTCTAAATAAAACATCCTACATCCAGGTGTCGGGTTCCAGGATTTAACCTCCAAAATGAGAATGACGGCATTGAGGTTGAGGGTAACTTTCCTTTTTCCTTCCCTGCATTTTAGACGCAATGGAAAAGCAATCTGGCCCCACACGCTCTTTCAGATCACTTACACAGAAAGAGAGAGTGGCTTAAGGTTTGGGAGGCATTTAGAGATAGAACAGTGATTATTACACAAAGAGAAGGCAAGATCTGAACAAATCATTGTAGTACAGCTAATTAAAATCTAATGTTCATCGGGAGCATTGGGAAGATCAGCTTGATTATGGATAGAGGGGACCATTAAAGCAGAGCAGACAAGTCCTATTATGCTGTTAGACAGCAGAAAAAAAAACACATTACTGTAGCTTTTTAACTAATGAAGAAAGACAAGCGATATTGTATCTTGAACGGTGTGCAAAGATTTAGATTTTCCTTCAGTGGGAATATTTCAGCAGAGTTAGACATTATAGCTAAGGGTGTTTTTTTTGTTTGTTTTTTAAACTTGGACAAAATGACTGGTGGATGTTATAGCTTACCACATAATCCTGCTCCAGATCTACATTCAGCTATATAACAATTGCACATAACCATTGAGTATAATGAACAATTAAAACATTGGGTCTGCATATAAATTTCTGTACAAAATAAAATATTAATTTCAACATGCCGTTAAAATGGATGAGGTCTGATTGTAGCTCCTTCAAAACTGTTTAAAATGTACCCACACGTCACGAAGTCAAAACTCCTAAATTTATGATTGTTTTGATGTTTTGTTGTTGTTGTTATTGTATAATTCATAATGGCTGTGCTATTATTTTTTTTATTAATAAAAAAATAGTACTGTGGTCAAAACTTTTGATTGGGGGTGTAGTGACACCAAGTTGACATACTAGTTGATGCATTTATCAGACATAAAACATGAAATAAGAGAAGAGAGTACCAAACAAGCGATGAAATTCACTCAGAGTCTGATTCAGAGAGATTTTCTTCACAGCTGACTACACCTGCTAAAGAAAAACTCCTACTGACAATACAACCACAAGCAGTCTGCCACGCAAGGACAGAAACGCTGTAAACATGTATTCAGCCAATGTCTGTCAGAATGAAAAAGTCCATTTCTGACAGAGAAACAGAATGAAGAAGAGACAGATTCATCAAATGGCTTTTGGAAAAACTAGTGAAGCAATGCACCATCCATTAAGTATCTGATGAGTATTTTGACAAACATTAAATATATTCAAAATTACATTGCACCCTGCCATGACTGAACAATAATATATTAATAAATGTTATAATATGTTAGCATACAACATGAGTTCTTTCCTCTGTGAATTTAAACCGGAAAACTTTCTGGATCAGATGTGAAGGTCTCAATTAACGTTGAGCAATGGATCCGCACCCTGTAATGGGTTTGAATTATACATGTCCTGACTGCCATTTTTAAATGAGATTTGTCCACCACTCCCTTCAGACCCTTAATCTCTCTCTCTCACACACACACACACACTCTCTCTCTCTCTCTCTCTCTCTCCCGTCAGTGCATTGAATCGGTTCGCTGGCTTACATTCAAAAGAGAAAAAAGATTATTTGTTTTAATTAGTTTTAGTATATGTCTGAGGGAGACATTGTGTCACATTTATGCCAGAGGCTTCCAGGTAGCCACTTTTCTCCCACACATTGAATGTACCCTGACCAAGACACAATGTTAAACATAAAATTAATAGGGTGAGACAGAATAAGATTATGCAACTAGAGCTGTGAAAAGTGTAAGCATATTTTATCTTCCTTCCCTGTTCTTGGTGCATTTGGAAAACTTGATCAGATTTGTTGACGCCTAAGGATATCTCAAAGGAAACCGTAGTACGCATTTTCCTTGTTTGTTTGTTTGGGCAAAATGATGTAGTTGGTGGGAACGATTCCATTAAATACAAAGGCAAATGATGTAACATAGTCCTATTAATGTAATGAGTATATTCTTTAAATATATTAGAGGGCCAAACACTATTAACTGAATAGTGAGAATTTTATGGAGCACATGTAAATGCATAACATTCTTTTTTGCGGAATGTTGCAGTGGCACCACAATATGTCAATTTACATAAATCAAGCTTGAAAAGATTGGCTGTGGTGAAAATACCTGCTTAACTTTGGCTCATGGGTTATTCAAATTGCAAAACAGTCTCTGATTCATACTGAATTCACAGTCAGGTTGAACCACGCTGCTTTCTGTTTTTGAAGGAATTTCATTAGTTTACTGCATCTCCTTAAAAACCTGAAGAATGCTGTTATTTCCTTTGCATTCAGGTTAAAGGATGTGATCATTCACACATTTCCACCAGTACACTTTATGCCCATGATTCATGCAAAATTAGTCTGTAGATAAAACTACATTACAATATTAACTATATTGCAGTACCGTATAGCTGACCATTTTAGGGAAACCATATAGTGTCTGCACTTTTCCACCATGGGAACAATTACAAACTATTCCCAGCCTGGATTTCTCTTCCCTGAAATCTAACTGCTGTAGTCACGTTATTATGTTCTAGTAGTTGTACAATATTTTTCTACATGCTTTACCCCACCAAGGTACAATACACCAGTTAACTCATCAGTATTACTCATATTCAGTAAATGAAGTGGAGGTTATTTATTGTATTTGTTTATTTTAGCAAATACACACACATTAGGAGAACTGAACACACAAACCTTAATTGTATAATATATACAGATGGAAAAATACTCAAAAAAATAAAGGGAACCCTAAAATCACACATTGGATCTCAATGAACGAAATGTTGAAACTTAAAATAGTTACTAAATTGAAAATCTATTGAAATCATAACTATGTGACAGCAGTCAATGGAAATCAAAGTCATCAACTTGTCGCTGCCCAGCTCTTCTTGTGTAATGGTGAATAAATTATAGTAAAATTGTCATAGATTTTAATTAGAATTAATTTAAATTCAATAATTCATGTTTTATTTATTTGTTGAGCAGTCATGTAATTAGCAGGATAATGTACAGTCAGCTAGTCATTAACACAAAATAAACCCAAATGGGGTCTTTTATCGCTCCAAAGGGGTTTATTTTGTAGTAATGATCTGCTGACTGTACATTTTCCCTTATGCAGAATCCCCAGTTTTTCTCTACTCTGGGGCCAAAATACATTTTCTGTGACTTCTAAAATTGCTCAGCTGGTTCAACTAAAATAAATAAAAGGCAATTCTCTCCAGAAATAACAGCACAACTGCTCAGAATCAGGTGGGTGGAGCAGTGTCTGGTTTTGAAGAGTTTGGTTTCAGAGAGTCAGGCGCACATGAGCCTTTCATTTTGTTCCCATTAATCCACCCCATGGGCACTTCAGGCTTTCTGGAAGAAACACTTTTTTTTACACTGTCACCCATTCCACTCCCACCGTGATTCCTCCGGTCTCGCCATTTTGCACTCATTCTCATGTCACTGTGGTTGTATTCAATGCTTAACTATCAGCATCCTTGAGGACAGTTAGCTGTGTGTGTGTGTGTGTGTGTGTGTGTGTGTGTGTGTGTGTGTGTGTGTGTGTGTGTGTGTGTGTGTGTGTGTGTTGGTTTTTGTGGTTTATAAGGACATTTCATATGAATACACGCAACACTATGAGGACATTTTGAATTATGAGGACAGGGCCGGTGTCCTCATAATTCAGACAATGTAAACGTGTTTCTATGCATTGGGAGAGCTGGAAAACAAAATTTCTGCTCAAGTCCTTATAGTACACAAAAACCTGATTTTGTGTAAAATCTGTGTATGAGACAGTGCCCCTGTAGCCGGGTCCCGGTAATGCACCATCTCATGCATATGCACACATGTGTCTGAATCGCAGCTTTTGATTGGCTGATCGCCTGATGTCCTCATAATTACGGTTTTTGTCAAACCAGTGTAAAGGGGAAAAATGACATTGCTTGCAAAATAACAACAAAAACATTAAAAAGGCTTAAGTAATTAAATAAAACAAAAAGGAATAATGATAATATCACCCATATTTTGATGACCCTGTCCTCAGACCTGAGATGCACGTGCTCTGTTGCTGAGACTGACTGCGCATGCGCAGAAATCACCGACATGAAGAGCGATCAGGTAAGAATAATGATAAATAAACCGTTTTATGTGTAATTAAGTCAAGTTTTCTGTTTATATAGTTTGTAGTTCGAATTGTGAAATTAAATAGCACTAGACTACATGTATATTACATTTCCTCATAACAACGCGTGAGGAATTAATTTATTATTAATTAATTTGTTCATTTATAATGTAAATAATGTAATATCTGTATGTTGCTACTCACTACAAGTCAGACAAATAAAGCTAATAGCTGGTAGTGCGCTTATTTTGGGTAATGGCTGATTACGTCATTGTTTAATTGAGATAATTACTTTTAATGCTGTTTTTAGTTGGTAATGTTGATGTAAGTGTATGTAAGTCCGTATAAAACAGTCACAGTGTGCTTGAGAAAGAGAGAAAAAAATCTCTATATTGTTTTACAGTTTCACTTCCTAGCATGTAAATTAAAATAATCAGTAATGTTCCAAATATTTTAACCCTCTATAACAAATAAATGTGTAAAGCATTTGATTAGGCCAGTGATCTGTAAAAGTGATTTAAAACATTAATCTACACTGGGATTTGCAGGGGATGATGACAGCAACAAGATCCCAGAGGACCAAACTAAATCCAAAAGATGAAGATGGATTTGAAGTAAAATACATAAATTCATTTAAAGGTGAGTAACATACAGCTGTGTTTAAGTATTTTTTTAAATGTTTTCCCTGGCTAATCTGTTCACAGTTGGACAATTCCTATTGTAACTCATATAAATTGCATTGTATACTGTAACCTATTTATACAGTGAGGAAAATAAGTATTTGAACACCCTGCTATTTTGCAAGTTCTCCCTCTTAGAAATCATGAAGGGTTCTGAAATTGTCATCGTAGGTGCATGTCCACTGTGAGAGACATAATCTAAAAAGAAAAATCCAGAAATCACAATGTATTATTTTTTTTTTAAACTATTTACTTGTATGATACAGCTGCAAATAAGTATTTGAACATCTGAGAAAATCTATGTTAATATTTGGTACAGTAGCCTTTGTTTGCAATTACAGAGGTCAAAAGTTTCCTGTAGTTTTTCACCAGGTCTGCACATACTGCAGGAGGGATTTTGGCCCACTCCTGCACACAGATCTTCTCTAGATCAGTCAGGTTTCTGGCCTGTCGCTGAGAACCACAGAGTTTGAGCTCCATCCAAAGATTCTCTATTGGGTTTAGGTCTGGAGACTGGCTAGGCCACGGCAGAACCGTGATATGCTTCTTACAGAGCCACTCCTGGGTTATCCTGGCTGTGTGCTTCAGGTCATTGTCATGTTGGAAGACTCAGACTTGACCCATCTTCAATGCTCTAACTGAGGGAAGGAGGTTGTTCCCCAATACATGGCCATGGTCATCCTCTCCTTAATACAATGCAGTCGCCCTGTCCCATGTGCAGAAAAACACCCCAAAGCATGATGCAACCACCCCCATGCTTCACAGTAGGGATGTGTTCTTGGGATGGTACTCATCATTCTTCTTCCTCCAAACACGTTTAGTGGAATTATGACCAAAAAGTTATATTTTGGTCTCATCTGACCACATGACTTTCTCCCATGACTATTCTGGATCATCCAAATGGTCATTGGTAAACTTAAGACGGGCCTGGACATGTGCTGGTTTAAGCAGAGGAACCTTCCGTGCCATGCATGAGTTCAAACCATGACGTCTTGGTGTATTACCAACAGTAACCTTAGAAACGGTGGTCCCAGCTCTTTTCAAGTCATTGACCAGCTCCTGCTCCTCTGGGTTGATTTTTCACCTTTCTTAGGATCATTGAGACCCCACGAGGTGAAATTTTGCATGGAGCCCCAGTTCGAGGGTGATTGACAGTCATGTTTAGCTTCTTCCATTTTCTAATGATTGCTCCAACAGTGGATCTTTTTTCACCAAGCTGCTTGGCAATTTCCCCGTAGCCCTTTCCAGCCATGTAGCGGTGTACAATTCTTTCTCAAGTGTCTTTGGAAAGCTCTTTGGTCTTGGCCATGTTAGTAGTTGGATTCTTACTGATTGTATGGGATGGACAGGTGTCTTTATGCAGCTAAAGACCTCAAACAGGTGCATCTAATATAGGATAATACATGGAGTGGAGGTGGACAATTTAAAGGCAAACTAACAGTTTAGGGTTAATGAGTTTTATGGATTTTTTTATAGATTATGTCTCTCACAGTGGACATGCACCTACAATGACAATTTCAAAACCCTTCATGATTTGTGGGAGAACTTGCAAAATATCAGGGTGTTCAAATACTTATTTTCCTCACTGTACTTATCTAATCACACATTTTAATGTTGAGTATGTGATCTTTGTGGAGAAATTAAAGTACTTCATTTTGAATCCAATTTGACACAAAACAGTGCAATGGTTTGGTCAGCTGTGCAGAAAGAGATCCTCAGCTGAGACTTGATGAGAATACTCAACAGCTCATTTATTTACCATTACATTTTTCCAAGATGATGCAGAATCTTTTTTTATGTATATACAGAAATGTAAAGTTGTGTTTTGCGTATGTTTAAAAAAATGAATGTTCAATAAGTAAACTCCTTTCTCTCTCCCGCAAGATCTCAAATACTGATCAACAGTTGACGCTTCATGAGAGCATTAAACAGGTAATGTATTTACCTTTGGAAAATTTTGGCATAGGCCTGAGCATTTATTTCTAATATGTTGTTTAATTGACAAATTTTTAAATCCAATCAGACTTAAAATACTACAATACTACAGACTTTTAGTTGTGTGGCTGACATTCAGTACTAATCTAATACAGTACTAGATTTTTCTTTAATAGCATTTAAAGAATTAAGAAATCTTTTACAGATATAAGAAAAATAATAAAAAGTGCAGAAGAATGTGAGAATAAAAGGAAAAAAAGGAGAAAGAAATTGATAGGCAAATTCAGTGTAGATAGCACAGATCGGCAATAGATCATATGTACTGCTGTATGAGAAACATGAGAGCCCATTACAGAACATATTAGAAATAAACGCTCATGCCAAATTTTTCCAAAGCTAAATAAATGACCTGTTTAATGCTCTCAAAAAGTGTCAGAGAGAGAGAAAGAAGCTTACTTATTGAACAGTAATTTTACTTTTCTGTAAAATACAATATATGCAGCTCATGGAGATTCTGCATCATCTTGACAAAACGTAACAGGTAAATTAATGACCTGTTGATCATTATCATCAAGTCTCAGCTGAGGGCCAGTCTTGGTTGAAATCTTAAGGGGATAGATATTATAAATAAATACTTTTGCATAACGGGTGTTGACTATTGTATTTAAGTATCACTGAACTTCTGCCCATCCCCCACAATATGACACCAGGAGTAATTATGAGGACATCTTACACAACCCATGACTCCATCTGACTGTCCTGTATTAGATTAACACTGAACGCCTGCCTATCCCCCACAATATGACACCAGGAGTAATTATGAGGACATTTTACACAACCCATGACTCCATCTGACTGCTGTATAAGATTAACACTGAACTTCTGCCCATCCCCCACAATATGACACCAGGAGTAATTATGAGGACATTTTACACAACCCATGACTCCATCGTACTGCTGTATAAGATTAACACTGAACTTCTGCCCATCCCCCACAATATGACACCAGGAGTAATTATGAGGACATTTTACACAACCCATGACTCCATCTGACTGCTGTATAAGATTAACACTGAACTTCTGCCCATCCCCCACAATATGACACCAGGAGTAATTATGAGGACATTTTACACAACCCATGACTCCATCTGACTGCTGTATTAGATTAACACTGAACTTCTGCCCATCCCCCACAATATGACACCAGGAGTAATTATGAGGACATTTTACACAACCCATGACTCCATCTGACTGCTGTATAAGATTAACACTGAACTTCTGCCCATCCCCCACAATATGACACCAGGAGTAATTATGAGGACATCTTACACAACCCATGACTCCATCTTAATCACAATAAACAACCTTAGGTTTATTATATCTTCTGTCTAGTTTGCTCCTGCTTTTGGCATAAACCTGCTATGATAAACACGTTTCCTGAAACTACAGTTAGATCTACCTGAAAAACATGAAGGACTCTTTATTTATTTTATCTTTATTCTATTGTTTTTACTACTTCTGCTTATGTTTAAATATGTAATATTTTATGTGTTTTTGCACTACAAAATTAAACGTATTTAAACTAGAATCCATGGCTATGTTCTACATTAAATTTTATGATTTTAACAAAACCTTAGATACTTATTATCATTACCAAGATAATCAACCTCATTTCCAAAACCTATATATCATTACCAAAACAGTTCTATAAATGTTAATTTAATTAAAAGAAAAATTGTAGTTTACTTTTCAACACTTGTACAGACTCTACACATTATGTTCCTTCAGATTTGTCACATAATTAAAAAAATGGTCAGGTTTCATTTAAATATTCTAAAAAAATAGGTTGTAAATTGTGGAAGGTGTTGTGGTGATGCGAAAAAGCATTCAAAATAAAAATCCTGTTAATTTAAAAATAAACATTTCAGAATTTCAAATTACTGTGCATGATTCTTAATAATCCAATTTTAAAAATGTTTAAATGTATTAGCTTTTCTAACAACATTGATGTTTTCAGACTGTTGCAGTAATGAGAATTTTTAGGACTTGTTTTGGAAATTATGTTCAAAAATGTCTTAAACTGTAAGTGAATGTTTTTAAAATAATGTGCACAAATAATTTAGACTTTGGTTCAAATGTCTGAAATCATTTTTTGTTAATTCAAGCATTTTTTAAATTTTCATGTTTGACATTTTTAAAACCATGTTTTCATGAGAATCACCCATATATATATATATATATTACACACACACTGTAAGTCAATGGCTACTGTCAAATGTTTGGATACTTATATTATTCAGAATATCATCTTTTGTGTTGAACAGATGCAAGAGAATCATACAGGTTTGGAACAACATAACGGTGAGGAAATTTGACAATTTTCATTTTTGGGTGAACTATCCCTTTTGTTTGTTTTCAGCTATTTTTATTACAATTTGTTTATGAAATGTTTTTAAAATGTTTGAGAAAAATGTATGTGTAACTTGATTTATGTAATTGTAATATTAATAACTACATTAATAAACTTTGCACTTTGTTCTCTGTTATATGTTCTCATGTCTGTTAAATGCTCATATGTGCATATCAGAACACAAATAGTAGGTCCTATAAAATACAGTTGCATATTTACATAATCATACACAATTTTTAACAATATCATCTTTTTAAATGGTTGTGTCTGTGTGAGTATGATCCCACAGGTGACTCTAATCATATGTCCTCATAAATCAGGTGTGTCCTTATAATACACAATGTATTCAGTTGTGTATGTGTTTACCGTGTCCCTCTAATACACGTTAGTGACACTTGTGTGTATTGTATAGCAACTGTCCTCATAATCAGGTGTGTCCTTATGTTACACAATGTATTCAGTTGTGTATGTGTGTACCGTGTCCTCTTAATTCATTTGTGTCCCTCTAATACACGTTTGTGACACTTGTGTGTATTGTACAGCAACTGTCCTCATAATTCCAGTTAGTCCTTATAATATAGTTTTGTGTCATGGGCGGAGCTTGTGCGTCTAATTATCAGAGTCCTCGTTAGTAGGTAAATTGTCAGGTTGTCATATTATAGGTTGTGTTGTGTGTATAGCAATTCTGAAGTGAGATCTGTGATGTGGGGCTCAAAAGAAAATTTTTGATAGTTGTCATCTCTGTAGAGCAAGCGGAAAGGGGTGTCCCCGTAAACCACCAACAGACTGGTTTGGGGCTCAGTGTCCTTGTAAACCACAAAAACCCGTGTGTGTGTGTGTGTGTGAGTGTGTGTGTTTTTTAAAGCATTCCTGAAGTGTAGGAAACATTCACTCTGGCAACAGTGTATGTAGGGTTATTTTTAAGAGCACATTCAGTCATATGAATTGCCCGCTCAAGCACTGACAGGTTCACCTAATGTGATGTTACACCATAGCTATATGGCAGGTAAAGATGCATCTGTGGTATAGGAGAGGAAGAGCTTCTACATTGTGCAGCTGTCCATCAGTGGACTTGAATACAAAGGTTGGAGTGAGAGAAACATGGCCCGGTTGCTTGGTTATTGAAATGCATGTTCTGAGCTGTCAGACACAGCAAACTAATATTTACAGTTTTCAACTCAACTCATTGTGACAGCTGAGAGCACCAAGCGCTACAAGCAATCCTTAGACAACAAATTCCTTTGACGGCCCTTCCACTGCAGACCAAAGTAAATGTTTGTGCCAGCAAATGCAATCTACTGTTGCAGTATCAATGGGACTTCTAAGATATTTTTGTTTTTTTATGGCAGAGAACATTGAAACAGACCCGGCAACCCATCTTGAGAAAAATCGAGCCTTATCAGTCTGCCATCGCTGTACTTTTTTTCTCTGTGTCACTGAAAGGTCAACCACTCTTTCCAGTTTCATTGCTGTCATCACTGGATTCTTCAGCATGTGCGCTGACCTCTCTAGTGGAGAAATGGGTTCAAAAGGCATTGAGGTTTGTGAGTAGAGGCATATATTACTTCCCTACACAATTTTTCTGTCTCTTTCTTTTACTCTCAAATATCACACACAGCCACTCACCTTCCTACATGTCATGTCACAGTCTTACTTAAACCACAAAATGTATTTACAGTTTCAAGTCAAGTCATATTTATATCTATAGTGTGTATAAACATAACGAATTCAGACTAGGTGAAACCGCATCTGGTTCATTCTGTGCTATTTATTTGTATTGTGTTAGGTTTCTGTCACTTTAGTCTTGTTTTAGTCACTCTAGTATTTCAGTGACTACCCTTTTGTCATGTCTTTATGGGAGCATGCGGCTTTGAGTGTCTTGTGTTATGAACTCTCTTGTCTGTGAATTAGACTGGTCACTATTGTACGTGGCGTCTGTGTTTTCCCCGATTACCCTGCTCCCAGAAGTTCTGGAGAGAATTCTGGAGAGAGCTTTCGTGTAGCTCAATCAGTAGAGCATTGGTGTTTACAACACCAAGGTCATGGGTTCGATCTCAAGGAAAGCAAGAACTGATTCAATGTGTTTCATGAATACAATGTAAGTCGCTTTGGATAAAAGCGTTTGTCAAATGCATATATGTAAATGTAAATGTACAGTAGTTCAGGACAAGGCCCCACTCACCTTTCACCCCATCTCTGGGTAGGGTGGATTTGGACCTAGCACCTCCCCTTTATTGGAGTCCCCTGTGTGACTCCGCTAAGGGAGGGCCTCCGTCCCAGGCAAGGAGGGCTGCATATCCTCTCTTTATTGAGATAAAAAAAAAAATATTGAGACCAGAAGGTTTCTGGTCTCTCAGCTGAGGTTGCTGAGACCATGCTCCTCTCCAGAGTTCCCACCACGAGGAACCTGCGGGTTCCCCTGTGGCACTTTGAGGCTGAGGCCTGCAGTATAACTAAGCCGGATCGGGGCCTGTCCCACTGGCCTGGTCCCAGTGCCCCTTTTTTCTTTGAGGAGATTCCCTCTAAGTTTATCTCTCTGAAGATTCTCCTCTTTTCTGCAAGATCTAAAAAGTAAGGAGTTTTAGGGGTCTACAGATTCCTTCTGTAGCCCCTTCATGCCCTAGGTTTTGCCTGGCTTGGCTTCCCCCACCCACCCAGTGAGTGGCTGGACCCCTATATCCACAGGCCCTTCTGTGCCATAGAACTGACCATCTGTTCTACTGCTCGGGACCCTATGGCCACCCTTCATCATTTTTGGCAAGAATTTTCTGTCGCCTATTTTTGTGACTCGGCAATCCTCCCCGCACACATTCCTGAGGTTCTACCAGCTTGAAATCAACTCCGCTCCAGGGGGTGCTCTCGTAGTGAGCTGTGACACACCTTTGGCCTTTGTCACTGAGGTTGCATTGGTATAGCATTCCCCTAGTGCTCAGACGCAGCTATAAAGGGAAGGTTTCAGGTTACGCCTGTAACCTTAACTCCATGAAGAGGGAACGAGATAATGCATCTTTCGTCTCAGCTCCTCGTGCCTTTCGGGCTTGCTTCAGACACTCCTCTAAGCTGCCACTTCCAGTTTCCGGCGCTCTTTTATGATCCTGGATCATGATGTCACCGACCCGAGACGACCATTCACAGAATCGTTCGATCGATTTTACTGTGCTTCATGAGACTATCATCAAGGAATTCCATTTGAACTCCGACTCAGCATCTTCTTCCCTCTTTGGGGAACTAAGGTTACATGCGTAACCTGAGATGTTCAGTCACATAGTAAATTTAGTTAAGGCTGTGACTGCTGTTATTTCCAAATACTATGATGCAAAATTACATATTTTTCACATTTTCTCCATGTGATGATCTTTTTGCAATATAATATAAATTTGCAATATAAATGCAAGTGTTGTTGATTGGGTATGATATGGTATGACATGTTGCAAGCTGTGTCTTCTTCCCTCATCAGCCCTTGTGTATTTCTACTCTGTTTTTCCCCTCAGTCTTTTTTTCCATCGATGCAAAGGTTTTGTAGTTGTGTTTTCTCCCGCTTTTCCTTCCTGTTGGACTGCATATCCTGTTTTGCACAAGATGTACCCTTTTATTTGTATATGTAAAGTTTGTTTTGTTTAGGTTTCATTATTAAAGATATTTATGTCCATCCTCCTCTCAGTGCCTTCCTCAACCTCATGATCCCTCCACATAAATGTGACAGATCGACGAACCTGACTAGTCACCTCTTAAAGCCTATCAGAGTTTATCAGAATTTAAAGACTTTGCCATGGACTTTTTCTGTCTCACCGCCATCACGCCATACGATGACGAGACACTCAAGCTGCTATTTAGGATAAGGGCAGATTGTCACCCTCCAGTTCACCATCCAGACACCAAGGGACATAACTTGTGTGATGCCGTTCTAATGTGTCTGGAGAGTACCTACCCCGATCCAAGAAGCAGCAACTGTCTCTCTTGTCCTATTCCAACACTTCTCCACCGACCTCTGCTTGTCAGTCTGCACCAGCACCCACTATTTTTCAGATTGCACCAGCACCTGCTATTCATCAGTCTGCACCAGAACCTGTTGCTTCTCAGTCTGCACCAGCGGGAACTAAACATAGCGTTACTGACAGCCTTGGAAGAGAGGTGCTGTAATCGTGTCAAATATGTGATAAAATAATCCCTCTGTTCGTTAACCTGCACCAGTGTCCGCTATTCATCGGTGTCTGCTATTCCTCCCTCCTGTCCCCGAATCTTCTCCCATGCACCGTCCTATACCTGAGCCCTCTCCATTGACCAAGCCCTCTCCTGAGCACCCCCTAATGCCTGAACCATCTCATGAGTGCCCCTTGTGCCCAAACCCTCTCCAAGCGGCCAAGCCCTCTCTTAAGCTTACTTGACGGTAAGATAGGAAGGGGGTAGAAACTTTTTCACACCACTATATATAGTGGTATATAAAGTGGTGTGAAAAAGGGTTTACCCCCTTCCTTATTTAGTGATTAAAATATTTTTAAACAAAAAGACCGAAAGATTACAGAACCACCAAATTGGTGACACTATTTACCAAATTTGTAAATCAGTATTAAACAAAAGAAGAAGAAATGTTGTATGCCACACTTTTTCTTAGCTAACTTTTCCATGTTTATTCTCCTTTTGTTTTCTGTCCTGTCAATTCAAGTCAAGTCATTAAAAAAAAAAACTACTGTCAGGGTTTACTAAAAGACACAGTGAAAAGTTTCATCTTAAAGGGTGTGGACGTTTTTTTGGGGGCTAACCTTATTGCACATGCATTTGTAGGTGTTTCCCGGAGAGTACTCAAATGACTCATGCAAGGAGTTTTACTAAGGTTTGTGCTAGTCAAATTATTGGTATTTGTACCATCCAAATAAAGCATTAGTCTAAACCAGAGGCTGATTTTCACTGCTTGTAGTAGATTGTGTTGGTCATTATGGAAATGATCCTGTTCTTTAATTTGTACATCATCAGTAGATCACTTGCAGAACTTTCCAATACCATCAGCTTTTTATTGGAATTGTTCTATCTGTGCTAATTTTCCCTGTTTAGTAAATCTAGCCCATGATACCTGTATATCCTTGCATATGTTGAAAAAAGCTAGTCAGAATATTCTAATAATTATAAATGGCTGTCTGCAAAGAAATTTGGTTGGTGCTATTATCAAATTGTTTTGTTGTATGATGAATGCTCTATAAAACCATTTTTGTATTGTAGCGAAATCAGCTCAAGGTAATCGGGTAGCGGGATCTAGGCACATTGTTTAATCATGTGTTATGACCAAATATGCACATAGATCCAGCTTAAAGGGAATTGTGTATATTGATAATTAATCATAATGGATTACAATTAATTATGAATACAAGTAGCTTGATTTGGCTTATAGAATTGATTAATTCTAGCATTGAGTTCAAAGCAGCGGGCATATGTGCGCTCATATGAGCCACGCGATCTTTTATGAACTTTAATAAAGATCTTCTTCATCGTCATAAAGAAGAATCTTTCATTATCGTACCAAAGTACTTAGCATTGTAGCAAGATGCAAACGTAGAAGTGACTTACTCAAGAATATTACAGAATCAATCATCTGTGATCATATACAATGTTTTATTAAACAAACTACGAAAACAAACGTTAAACACAAAACATAGACAGACTTAACGGAGAGTGAGAGAAAGATGTTTGAGAGAGAGGGAGAGAGAGAGAGAGAGAGAGAGGGAGGAAGGAAACAACATTCCTACAGACAATTAAACCTTTGAGAAAACCAATGGAAATTGACATGGAAATTCACCTTTTAAAATGGGCAGATAACTTGAACTCTAAAATGCGTTTAAAGTAAAACGATACTTGCATTAGGTCTCTTGTGTGTGCGGAGTTACCAAGCCTTGCGTTGAGAGAGTTTATTTGGTTGGATGCAGGTTTGCTTCTTGGGTCCTTTGTTTGAATCGCGGGAGATTCAAATTGACTG
The DNA here is from genome assembly GCA_037043235.1 of Rhodeus uyekii. Classification (NCBI taxonomy): domain Eukaryota; kingdom Metazoa; phylum Chordata; class Actinopteri; order Cypriniformes; family Acheilognathidae; genus Rhodeus; species Rhodeus uyekii. Next base: position 1,395,950 of record JAWRVZ010000120.1, read on the forward strand.
AAGGTGGTCTGAAGGTGCGGTCGCTGGAGCCTCACTCCCTGGCAGGGTTAGGGTTAGGGTCCCACAGGAGCAAAGATGTACAGGGAGGCAGGAAAAGGGTTCAGGAGAGAATCAAGAGAGAGAGATGTTTGAATCTCACGGGTCTTTATAGAGACATAAGGACACTCCCACGCCTTGGCTGAGGAGCCAATCGCTGGCTTGGAGGTGCATGCTGGGAAATTTCCTTTTGTCTCTGTTCAACCTAATTTGCATCATTTATTTTCCTGTGTGGAACTTACTCAGATTTGATCAACAAGGGTAGAAATGATATAATGCATTTCAGCATTAAACAAAATACAAAATCGGAAAGCGAAGGCTGAACGAATTCAAACGATACCAAGAAAGGCAGAAAGATATAAAGAGGTTATACACATTTTAAACAGGTTATACACATTTAAACGTCTAAATGAACTACCTAAAATAACTAAAAAGACTAAACATGGAGGGCATGCATACATACATCCGGAAATATCATAGACAGGATTGAGATGGCTGTTTATAAGTTTACATAGAGTATGTAGGCATTTTGTATATCCCATGCGTGTGGGTGTGTGTGTGTGTCAGGAGATGGTCGGGGGAAGGCCTGAGGGAACAAATAGTTTTATTGCCCCAGGGCCATAAAATGACTGTCTCTGCAGACAGAGCGGCATTCTGAGGCCCCGTCCAGACGGAGACGCGGATCACTGCATCCGCATACATTTCTAATCGGATTGGCGTTCCGTCCACACGCATCCGGCGATTTGGGAGACTGAATCCGTTCACATTTTATACCGGGTCCTAAAGTGGATAGATCTGCATCCGACACCCTTGCGGACCCGTGTGAACGGCCAATCCGTATATTTTTTGTTTACCGATGATGGCTTAAAACCTTCCAATTTAAAAAAATACCAGCCCAAAGTGCGTACTCTTATAAATACTGAAAAATGTTGAGCGATTTTATGCATCAAAAAACATCCCAAATTTTATCAACCAGCTAAAAGGCATGTTTTCCCGGTCGGACGTGACAAAAGGGTGAATAGCAATCTGGCAACACTGAACAGCAACAACAATGTGCATGCTCAAAGTCTTCTTCTCTGTGTATAGTGTATTATCTGTGGCAGAATTACAGCGTCCCATACTGGTCTGGCATATAAACTACACCGGATTCAGTCGGTTTCAGTGGTATCGTGTGGACGCTGATTTTTCTTTTGAACAAGGAAAAAAAAGATCGGATAAGGAACGCTATTACACAACCATTAACACAGAGTCTTCAAGTCTCACTCTGTGTTAATTCAAGTCACATTCAGATGTTTGTTTTTGATCGATCAATTTGAGACACCATCCAGACGTAACAGTATTGTTGGTTTTAGTATTGCTTCGGATTACTATTTTATTTATGTTAATTTGTTCAAACACTGTTAAACTCTGTTTAAGTTTACAAAAATGGTTTTAAATCAATAGTTATGCTAGTTTTAACATACAATGCATACCTTTAAAAAGAGTACGACAGAAAAAAAGTCAGTCTACTAAACAGATGCACTGACACCCAGCTTCATAATACACACCATCATGTCCTCTGGATCAAAGTGTATTTTCTATCTTCTTGTACATTCAGTTTGCAGTGTGCAGAGTTTGCAGTGTGGTCTGAATACAGGTGTTGCTCAGTACTGCATGATAAATCACACTACCTGACCCTCTGCTTACCAGACAGGTCTTTCCAGATCATTGACAAAATTACTCTAGACATGAACTTTCTCTACAGACTTTGCAAGTGAAAGATGAGCTTTAGAAGTCAAACGGACACTGAGTCGCTTGCCGACAGTGAGAAGTATGTGTTTTCTTGGCCATGCATTTTGGAATGAGCTCAGCCACTTCTAATATGGGAATTGATGACTGCACACTCTGTTTTCATCTCTTTTGTTCTGCTTGTGCTCTATTGAAAAGGTCTCAAAGTCTTTTTGGCTCATGCACAGACACATTGTGAGCACATTCGCCTAATAAGCTAAAAACAGTCATTTTTTTGTCATATGAGAAAGCGGTTTCATTATGTTCAGTCACGCCAGGAGCATGCCACACACAAAAACGTTTCCTTTACACATGCACAATCTTAAGGCTCCATGACAACAGCAGCGAAGGCCAAATGCAAAAGAGCTTGCATACAGACTGAAGATCCTCACGTTCTCTCTGTGCTTGGGAACCACAATAATCTGAGGAGGTAATTACAGTCTCTTGTAGTAACCTTGACACCCTGTCTCTTATGTCTGATCAAGGGTACCTTAGTCCGGTAGAATTAAGGCCTGTATACATCAAGAACGATAACTATAAACCATAGAAATATTAGTGTCCATACCGGATGTTTCCAAACCTGTTGCTGGAGACCTTAGCTCCAACTTGCCTTAACATGCAAACAAGGAAGTTTCGGGTACGATTAAAAAGGGTCTGTTAATACTTGGCATATTTGATTAGACTAAAATGAACTTTGGTGTGATTGCTGTTAGTGCTGTTCAGGTGAATAAGTTTGAGTAAGTAAGTGGAACAATAAACCCTGGCAGGCACTAAAGAAGCAGACCGAGACAATAATCAGAACTGTATCAGAATAGCGTTTCCTCACAGCAGATCTTCATTTGTGACCGATGGATTCCTGCCTGTTTTGAATCTGTTTGAATTTTATAAGCTCTTCATGAGTTCTCGGCTGGTCGGAATGCCATCAAATGTAGGCACAGAATGAGAACACAATATTGTTTTGGATGTTTGTAAGTTTGTTCAAAAAAAAAAAAAAAAAATCAGAACAATCATGTTGTTAGATTTCAATACCTTTGGGGTAGTGTTACAATGGCAATGTAAATGAAAAGAGGACCAGACCTAAAGTTTTTTTTTTTTTTTTTTTCCAGACCAAATGAATGAAGTGAACCAAACTAGATATGTGAAAACCACTGGTTGAGGTAACTGGTTAAGGTTCGTTAAATTTGAGTTGAATTGTGCAGAACAATGGACTGGACACACTAGGTCTACACTAACAGACAAAAAAATGTCTGTTAGTGTAGTGTTAGTGTTACTGTTATTGTTTTTTGTTTTTTTTATAAGCATTGTTTACACGTCACCTGCTGTGTTATATGCTAAATCTCTTTATTGTCAATTGAACCTGAAATACTGTCAATATTTTATATTGTTCATCAGCTGGAAAAATAAGTTCTGAAAAAGATTACATTAATGTCAATTAATACATAAAGATTACATTAATTACATTTATCATATAGTTTTGGTGTGGACTTACCTGATGTCATAGAAATAGAATGAGTTTTAAAATTGTACAGTTATGGCATTGCAATTGCTGCAGATCGCATTACTGTAGATGGAGAGGCAGGCCCAGCATTACACTGCAACCAAAGCCAAGCAAATGTCCTCTCCTGGAAATGAATGCCCTAACTATAACATCCAAAGCCAATAACCTTAAAGTCAATTTGCTGAAATGGCTCATTGATGTATGAGGTTCTGCTTAAACCAACACATGCTGCTCTGTCCAGATGTGTGCAGGCAGGCGTTCTGTCTTTTATTTGGCTTCCATTTAAACCTATTTCATTCTATCGTCATTGCATTACTCAATTTTTCACCTCATGCACAGCTATAATCCAAAACAACCCTGTTTGACTGTATTGTTCCCATTGTTTCAGGGTCAATCTCTTTAAGCATCTTATCTCCTTTCACACACATGAAAACAAATAAAAATGTCAGTACAGAGAGATATGAGGCATTGGCTTCAATTGCTAACACATTTATTTTTCAGATTTTGCCACACTAGCTACAACCAGGAGGCATCTGGATGCTTGCACATCTATCTGCAGATTTTCGACAGAATCCGGGAGAACAGACCCTCTGTTTTGAATTTTGGGAGGAATCTAGCCCACTATTAAATCAAAGCAGAGGAAGCAATCATTTATTGTAACAGGAAATTTTCAACACATCTGCCTCGTTTTTTATGCGGTCCAGGAGAACATATAGCAACCCCCATCTTGGCATGTGCTGGTGAGAAATCAGTGAGACAATTTCAATGTGCATTGCCATCTATTTTGCTCTCCTAATGAAGTCTCATTTATTTCAATAAGGCACACATTGGCTCAGGCTGATAGCTTTCTCAGTTTACATTTAGACAGGAATGCTGTAGGAATCCTGATTGGAGTGTGACCTTACACAGATTAATTTTCAAGGCAGATGTAAATTTAGAGAGGGAGGAGGAAACAAACTGTGTTCACCCACCATTTCCCCTCACAAGCTAAATGTGATATACTTGTATCCTGTTGATCTTGGCCAGACCATTCTTACTTTCAGGGGGAGCTATGAAAATATTCCCATATTCTGAATATTTGGAGATGAGGGTAACAATACTACCTTCCAAAAACACTCACACTATCACTCTCTCTCAAGATTTATCGTGAAATCATCTATCATCAGGGTCTTTGTTTCATAAATTTTCCTTTTCTAATTAACGGAATTATTTACAACTCATTAATATGTTTTTAATGGATGGTTATTAGCAACACCGCTAATGTATCTGTTCAGTCTCATGGTGAATGGAGTTAAGCCTGGGTCTGCTGTTATTTCCAAATAATATGATGCAAAATTTGATAGTTTGGGCATGTGATGATCTAATTTGTAATCTAAATGCGAGTGTTAGCTTTTAGGATGCTTTCTCACTACAGCTTGCCTTCTACAAAGCAAGGTTAAAATCTGGGGGATTAATTCAAAGCCTTATGCATTCAAAGAAAAAACTTGCCGCTTTATGGAGCTGCATGGTGCTTTCAATCCCATTGAATGTTTATGTCTTTGTGATGTTATAGGTGTGAGCATTGAAAGACGAGATGATAGCTGACAGCAGCCACATCTTTGCTAGCACTCATCACCTCTACTCTGTCATTAACCAAGGTCAGATCAGCCCCTCCAACATATGAGCATACAGTTCTGATCAATAGATTCCACATGCTGCTCCCTACAACTTTGCCTTGACTTGCCCCTTAGCTAAAAATAAACAGGTCTGTCTGTGTTAACAGTTACTCTAATGAGGCCTAGATGCATGGTTTCAGCTTGCTATAATTGCTAGTGACTGATAATCCCATTAATCCTTGGGTACATCTCACTTGATTTTCAACACTTCTGTGAAAATGTCCATCAACACATTCCTTTCCAGTACTTGGTGACACATTAGTTCAGAAAATTTGAATGCCAACGGTGAAAAACAATCTACCAGTGCAGTGAAACAAAACATACTTAATGATCCATTCTCTGAGAAAATAAAAAACAATAATAATAATAATACAAAGTAATAATAATCTTATGTTGGTTTAAAAAATATATATTTGGTTACCTGCAAAACAAGGAAAAGAACAGAGAATTTATGCCCTGGTTAAAAATGCATCATTGTAAAAAATACATTTATGCTTCTTAATAGAAATCATAATAAATAATTAAATCTTATATACTTGGCTTTTAGTACTTTTTTCACATAGTTCCCTTTTGAAGGAACTCATGCTGCGTCAATGAATTTTTGGGAACGCTTTTGCGTGATTGCGTCTGAAGCGCGTGTGTGAAATCAGTCTAAAGATGAAACAGTACATCACGGGTGGGTAACGTCATTACCAGGAAAGCATAAAGACCAGAATGGTCAGTGTTAGCGTCTGTTCCAGAGCAAGTTGTGTTGAAATTGTCTGTCTTATTTATTTTTGTCAGTCCCAGAAACACTACAGTAAAATAATTTGTACAAATGGCTAGCAAACAAATATATTTAAATTGTATGCTTCTCCCTGACCTTGCTTCATTATGAGTGCAATATGCAATTGATTTGTGCTCCAGCAGCCCCCCACTTAATGTTGAGGAATCTTTTGTTTAATGATTTGCTGCATTTATGTAGCACTTTTTCTTGGCATTCAAAGCACTTTACATTGAAGGGGGGAATCTTCTCAACCTCAACCAAATGTGCAGCATCCACATGGATTATGCAATGGCAGCCATATTGCACCAGAATACCCACCAAACATCAGCTTATTCCTGGAGAGGAATGTATGCCAATGATATTGGGTGACTTGGATTTTTAATAACCAGAGAGTCAGGACCTCGGTTTAACGTCTCACCCAAAAGACAGTGCTTGTTACAGTCTCCATCCCTACACTAGGGCATTAGGACCCCTCACTCCTTGCTGGTTTCACTAACATAACATCTTTTCCAACAGAAACCTAGTTTTCAACCTAGTCTCCCATATAGGTACTGACCAGGCTCAAACCTGCTTAGCTTCAGTGGGCAACCAGTCCATTTCAAAATTCGAAATTTACCACCCAGTTATATATATTGACAGTTCCTTTAGTGAAAGTCAGATGCAAAAAAAAATATACAAATCTAATAATCAAAATACAAATAAGTAAATAAAAAATGAATCAAATATTTTACATACTTCAAATGAAGCTTCTTAAGGTTGTTTACAACAGAACCAAATGGAAATACATAAACCATCCAAAAAAATCAAAAATCAAAAAATCAACAAGGTACCCTAAAAACAAAACCAAAGCCAACATACATATGTGAATAATTCATAGTAATAATAATACAATACATTTTTAATTAACTGTACTTCTGTCATGACAAACCAGAACTATAGCAATAATGCCAAATGACCGGATTTTATTGAAAACAGGACACAAATACAATGGCAAGTGAACTGGGATCAGAATGGTGAGTAGACGGAAGTTTAGCTGATGAACCGAACACAGAGAGGGATCCAGGAGACTTTGATGGAGTTTCTTGGGACTGGAGGGAGAAGGTACGCCGCTGAAACACTAGTAGAATCGCTGAGGAGAGTCTGAGTACTATAGTATTACTTAGCTGAGACCAGACAACATGTGCTGTGTGAGTGCCGGTCATATAGGCAGGCTTGATTGTGAACAGGTGCAGACGATCAGTATTCGTGTGACTGAGAGCAGAGCGTGGGAGTGTGGTGCGAGGGGCGTGGCTGAGTACGGGACAACTTCACCAATCTCTATTTGAAGCACATTCCACAATTTGGAGGCATAAGGTGTAAAAGACCTGTCACTCCATCACTCAAAGAAATCGTTTTAATTGCGACTGTGGGCTGAAATTGTCCATCTTGCAGGCCTTTTCTAAGTGCTAGGATGTGAAGGTGTCAGACTGAATCCTGCTCTGTGAACCACACAAATGAATTGGCTCTTTAAAAAGCACTAAACTCTAAGTTTGGATTTGTGCCTGGTTATAATACTCTTCTCCCTCATCTGCTCAGAGTTTGATGTATTACTGCTGCCATTATAACTAGAAATTCAACACAAACATCTCTCTTAAACAAAATTATGTTTAACATACAAGGAATCTATTAATTATGAGAGGCAAAAGGCAGAATTTCCTGACTATGGCTCAGTTAAGAATATAACATTTTTAATAACATAAGGGTCAGTAAATGATGACAGAATTTCAATTTTTGTAGAATTATCTGTTTAATTTTCAAAGATAAATCAAGCAGATCAAGTTGATTGCAGTGGTTAGTGAATAAGAAATGTTTCTGCACTGAAACAAAAAGTTTTCACAAATGTGCATCATGTTCACATTGTAGCTCATGTGTATATATGACAACCAGTATCATTGTTAGAGAGCAATAATGCAGCTCAGAACATCATGAAAAACACTCTGTACATCATGACAGTGGGACTTGTGGGTGTATCACAATGGAAATCAATTGTTCTTAAGCAAGAAGGTTGACACCAGTATTCATATTCAAACTTTACTTATCTGACAGTTCCTCACTTTGCTCGCTCATACTCTATGAAAACAGTGTGCATTCTCTTAAAATGAGAATTTCACAGAGACGAAGCTTCAAACAATCCAACATTAAAAAGCATTTCTCCAGAGAAACACCTCTAGCCAATGATGTTTTTGTTTTACTGCACTTCAAATGGAATTGCACTGAGAAGATGCAAAGCGTGGTGCACCGCGGGCCTTTGAAAAAGACAGTGTGAGGTAAGGATGACGTTATATAGTGACTTCAAACTGACTTTCAAACAGGTTTCAACCATTTTGAAGTATTTTTCTATGTTGAAGAATAAGGCGGGAACCACCTGAGGATTGTTTGTCAAGGAAACGAATTGTACTTTGCCGTAATCTTTTGAGGAGATTTTTTTTCCCAGTGTACTACATGCACTAGCACATATGTATGTTTATATGCTAAAAAAACAAAAATGCTCTCTTGTGTTTCAGAAAAAAATGCAATGGTCACCATTTCCTGCTAATCAAACCAGAAATGTCCTGAAAGTTGTCAGGGTTCTGCCACTTCTGTCTAGTTTTCTGTGTTTCATGGCAGAGCTCTGGCACTACCATATTGTCGTGTCTCTGTGGGAGCTCTCCTGTCTGTGAAGCGTCTTGAGTGTGGGGCATGATGTTTGATCTTGACACTTTGTTCTTCTTCAGTTTTGGGTTTGTGTCAGGATATGGACATTCATGGCCCATGTGTTTGTCCCTGTTCTGAGGGCATGGGACGAGTGTTTCAGTCAGTCAAGTCCAGTATTGTTTTACCTTTGGGGCAGTTTTTGTTTGTATTTTGTTTTATTTTCATTTAAGAAAAGTACCCTTCCTCCCTGCACTTGAATTCTCGCTCATCCCTCCCCAAACCTTAACAGAAAGTGAGTCACTGTTTATGAACATTTACAGAATCAATCAGTGGTTGTTTACTCCCTGAAATCACCCCGAATTCAGTATGTGCACAGCAATGCCATGTAAATAAAACAAGATTAATGTTGCTCAAAATGAAGGATAATGGTTTGGTTGTGACAGTCTCAGTCTCAGCCTGTGACTGGGATGCCCTCAAATGGGAGACTGACAAAGAAAGCCAGGTGGTGAGTTAGCGCCTAACTGCATTGTTCTCACGTACTTGATAGTCCCAATGCATCCTCTGTGCATCTTCAGCTCTCACAGCCCCAGAGAGGAAGGTCATCATACACAGCACAATGACTGATGAGGTGTTGCACATGGTTGGACCTGTCACAAAGCCAGTTGATGAAACACTTTTCTGTGTATGTAGCACTAAATAGATAGAAGTGAGTCATTCACTCAGTTTGTGGATTTTTGCGATCGATACACACTTAAACATACAGCTTATTGTGTTGCTGAACAGAGACATGGTAGAGATGTAAAAGGAGGTGCTTTTATGAGACAACAGATTTATGACACCCAAATAGATGAAGATCAATAATTTTTGAGTCTCAAATTCAAGTCTCAATCCAGTTTGGGTCTTTTGCATAATTCAGTTCAATGCTCCTGCACTCTTAGAGAGGCAATCCACTTCGGTGGACTGTGCAATGCATATTCAAATGAGGCCTAGTACTTATGATCCATAATGCATGGCCAAGTTTCAGTCTCAATTACAGAGCACTCAAACATCCAATCTTCAGAAGTACTGGTGGAGATGAGAAATGAAAGCAAGAAACAGCTCATGGCCTAATAAGAGTGGACAGCAGTCAAAAAACCTTATTTAAATGCTAGAAGAGTAAATTCAGCAGAAAAGTCCACCATCAGGGTCAAGTGTCCACCACAGAAAAATAAGAGGACAATAACAACATTTTTATTATGTTCAAATGCCACCCACATACACAGCCTGGTTGCAAGGGTTGCAAAACTGGTTAAAACAATATTTGGGTTGGAGTGGTTAGATTTGAAAAGTGAAGGGGACTTGTGAAATATCTTGAAATGATTGAGCAGCTTTCCCATAAGCCTCTAGCCCTGAAGACATTTGTAACACCAGGCATGAAGACATAGGTACAAATCTGTGACCCTTATTGATCCAACATTACTGTTCAATTTTAACTTTGACCCTATAAAATTACTTCTTAGGCTTTCCCTTCTTGTGACTCATTCTGACCTCATAATCAGCCATGCCACTAAAGTTGATGGATTAAACTTTGACCCATGTAAGTGTCACATCAACAAAATAATATAAACCATATTTAAAAGCTATGTACCAAAACCCAGTGAGGTGCCTACATAGGGAGCATTTAATGGAATCATAGGTGCAGACTCCTAATACATCACACTGTAGTTCAATTTGAAGGCAGATTTACATGTACACTGTATGGAGGCCATAATGCTGAAAAAAATCCAAGATGGCAGACCCGGCTAGAAAATAAATTTTGAATACACTTTTTGAATAATAAATGATACACTTATTTTGATAAACATTTTATGAAACTGAAATGTAGCCATTTAAAACTAAAAGGCAGATCAATAGGTTTAGGAACATAACTACATTTAACATTTTGAATTTCAACGTTCAGTAAAGGTTAATACTGAAATAAACTTTATCTTTGTTCGTACAAAAAAAAAATAACTGAATTAATATAAAGAACAGAAGTAAATGGTGGCTGAAAAAAACCCTCTGCTTCATCAGCCACAACACAACAACAAGCCTCAGCTTGCCTAATTTTCCACAGATATCGGTTGCATGCAGCTGCTAAAGCCTGGGTCTTTAAACATCCCATCCTTTGAGAAAACAACAGCAGACACCTTTCTCATATTCACTGCTTGCAACATTTCATTTAACACTGGCGAAAGCAAAACAGTGGCACACTTATTTAGAACTGTATGGTATTATTCCCTAAATTCCTCCTGCCATATTTTCTGTCACAACTCACAGCAGACACTGCTTGAGTGGCTATTTTTAGTGGACACCTCATAGGCCATATTTGGCTTTTAATTGGTTCCTTTCTTCTCACCGCTGAGCTGAAGTCACAGAGCAATTATAAGCTGTGTGGGTTGCAGGTACAAGTGATCCCCAAATGTTTAGCAAATTTTATTCTATTCACTCAAGCTTTGAAACACAAGAGGATGTGCACTTTAAATACAACAAAAGCCTCCAAAGACGACGTCCTCTCTGAACAAGCATGACGCTACTAACAACACTCACACCCAATAGTGAAACGTGTGCACAGATGTCTGATACATCTCTGGGCTCACTCTTCAGAATGTTTCTCTGCTGTATTCTAGTCGGCATATCTGTAGACCTCTCTTTCTCTATAATTTACTTCACATCTCATTCTGTATTTGTGTTCAGCATTACCAAGGGAAGGTCTTTGGAGACTGACACAAAGTAATTGATACCCTTACAATTGTTCCGACAATAGAAGCATTTGATTGACTTCTCGCTCTCTTTCTTTTCCCTTTCTTTTCCTTTCATTCTTCTCCGTGTCTCGTATGATTGTGGGAATCAGAGATTTGTTCTTTGCAGGCAGCGCTGCAAGCTTTGGCCGTGACTCCATAAAGCTATCACCCAATGCAATCCATCCAAAGACAAATTGCTCGGGCTGACAAACACTCAGGTAGAGAGCAGGTTTCTCAGCAGCTGCTGAAATTATACAGAGCTGAGTTAGGATAGAAGATCAAAGCCATTTCATTTTATTTGCCAAGACAGGAGAGGATTGCGGGGCCTGCCGTGGCGACGGTAGTGGTAAAAATGAGCTACTGTTTGAGTGCTCTGAATGAGCTAAAAATAACACGTATGTTTACTAAAAGAAGAACATGCCATTGCCTTTCAATACAATTTTGCATGGTTTGTTTTTGACCCTGCTAGTATTAATCCTTTTATCGCTGCAAATTTAGAACGTTTCAGGTCTTTAAATGTCTAGCAGATAGGAAAAGTGTTTTGTGACCTCTACTGAAGCTAATCGGGGATCATCACCGGCTCATTTGTCAGGATAAGAACATTGTGGAGGGTGTTTTCCTGCTCCTTTTTTCAGTTTTGGAAAGGGGAGGGCATCTTGTTGCAGTGTTGCTCATCCCTGGAGAGTTTGAGGGCAAAAACTTCTCACCAGTCTTACTCTTATTGCTCCCAGAACTGCTCATAGCTAAGCGGAATTGTCTTCTACAGGGAGGCCTGGAGCGATGCTTCGAGTAAAGGAAGAACGAGGAAAATAAACCACCGGTGCAACAAAAGGGCCAAAGGCAAATAGGTAAATCATTAGCACGTCCTACTTCTCCCTCTAGTGTTTCCCATTCTTACTGACCTTCTTTCTCGTCTCTTCGGGATGTGGAATGCGGCTGGGAGGAGGCTCTTCAGAGGAGGCCGGAAATTTGACGACTGCTGGGCGGCTCAGACAAGACAGGATGCTCAATGTCCAGCATATGCTCAGAGATTTGGTTAATAAATAATTCAATTAACCGAGACCCATCTGTTCCTGATGCACTAGCGGAGATGCATAGATACAGAGCCCAACCATCAGCACACAGCTGTGTCTCTGGATACTGAACTATTCCTTATTTTCCATTTTTTTACTCTATTTCAACGTGCCATCTTTGCAGCGCTGTTGAAATCTAGGTGAGGGTACAGAGGGGCCACAGTAGTATGTGACAACCGGAAATAAAATGTTTAATGAATTATTCATTAATAACCTTTAGATGACCACATTACTTCCTCTATTAACATCCCTCTATGTTGCCACAACTCCTCTTTGTGTTTCTGGGGTTAATTTGCACATTAATTAATTAAAGCTAATGAACACAGTACAACAAGAGACATTACATATTGTTCTCTTGAAAAATCTTTCTCCACCTTTTCTTTCCTTCTTTCATAGACAAGAAACAATTATTCTATAAAACAACGCTCAGCTCGGTCCAACGACGGTTTCCGAGGAACGGGTGAAGGATCACAGCGCGTTCTATGTTTTCAGCCGCGGCAAATATGCATTTGCTTATAATCTGACTCCATGTTTAAATGTGACCGTGAGTTGATTTTAGAAAGCCAATTGGTCGTTGGTCATTAGTATAATAATTTGTTAAATATACATTCGACTATTCTATCGAACTCGTCAGTGTCGCATAGTCTCACGCCGGCGTATCTCACAGTCACAAACTCTCCAGCCCGACATTAATCAGAGGTTATGGCTAAAGTTATTTAACAAACAGCCCATGCTTGTCGTGATTTAAATAACTGTTTAGTTTAGCCCCCTACAGTCGCCTATATAACAACTTAGTTCAAGTTCACGCGATATCCAGAGGTTATAGCCAGAACCATTAAATAATGCCGCGCCGATGCTTGCTATTATCATAATAGATTGTTTACCCAGCCCCGTATAGTTATTAATATAACTACATAACTTAAATAAGGCCGAAGCAGGAACCAGAGGTTAAGCCAGAACCATTGAGATAATGCCGCCCCAATGCTTGCTATTATCTCAATAGTTATTTGATCTGGCGCCCTATAGTTTGTGCGACTGCAGAACAACTTAAAGTCGAGCAGTTAATCAGAAATCTAGAATCTCAGTTGATGTGCCCCAATGCTCCATCTAACCTGAGATCTAGTATGTATTTAACCCTGGACGCAGATTTGCGGTAACAAAGGATGCAGCGTAATCCACTGAAGTGAATAATTTCAGATTAAGACCGAATAGAATCAAACGTAACAATTTATTAACATTCAGGTAAACATATTGTGCCAATTACATAATCGAATTAAAGGATAGTCAATACAAACATCAAATGCTCGGAAAGAGTAAAAGATGCATACCTGAATAAAAATACGTAAAAAATACGTATGTTAAGTGTCTAAAAGGCACTTAACATTACGGGCCGATCTTGGTTATCAATTGTCTAGAAAAATTCACCATGCAGAGTGTCTATTGGACACTCAGCATCCTGAATGAATCTGACCACCACCACACAGAGCAGCCATGAGCATTCTGATACCTTCCCTTACATAAACCAGACCAGGACAGGAACTTCTTTGACGTGTAAACATAACAATGAGCCTTTTGGTTCTTGAGAACAGGCAGTAATAAGCATGGAAGACCTTGGGAGGGGCAAGCCCATCCCAAATAAGCCAGACATTTCTAACTCTTTAACCTTTAACACCTTTGGTTTGCTTCTTATGGGATTAAGACCTTTGTACCAGTCTCACTTAGACATTTCGAATGAGACCAGACATGTATAACATTGTATGATCATTTTTCACATTAAACCATGTATTCTGTTGGTTGAGTTTCAGGCCCTTTGGAGAGAAGAAGTGGGGGTGAACATATTGAAATGCAAGAGTGAGTTTGGGTTGTTATGCCCAGCAGGTTGTGTCTCTGGGGATGTGTATTAAGACGATATGTCACAGCGTGATGCATCTCGGGAACAGTTTGGCGTGAATTGTCTTGGCCAATCTTGTCCACCTAACATGGTTAACATTACCACCTACTTTAATACATTCATATTTTTACATTTATGCCTTTGGCAGACACTTTTATCCAAAAGGGATTTATAGTTTATTCAAAATACCCATTGATTCAGTTCTTGCTTTCCCTGGGAATCAATCCTATGACCTTGGCATTGCAAGCACTACTCTCTACTGTTTGAGCTCCAGGAAAGCCAAATACAATAAAAATAAAGGATAGGATTAATTATGATATATCATAATAAAATATTTGCAAGCAATACAATGGAAATATTAGTTTGAGATAACTAATCAGTAAATTAGTATTAGTAACTTAAATATTAGTAGATAAGATGGTACTTATCACAAAATCAGAGTGATGTCCCTTCTCGATTGGACACAAGCCTTGTTTTGACAGACCTTATCTGAAATTTGTTTTGATGCATTGCTGTAGCAATGCTAAATTGACTGCATGTCACTTTTGCCTCCTTTGCTGGCCACTGGTCTCATTTAGCTCAATGTCATTTCAGTGCCTTCTATCATATTATCACAGATCTGGCTGCTCTTGACGTGAAAGGCTAGAAATTGGTGTCAAGTCATGTTGTGTGGATTGTTTGCAAAAAGCTGACTTGATTCACCCCTGTCAGCGAAAATGTCCCTTGTTGAAAATGGTTCTTTTAGTTTGATGTCAAATTTGAGAAGAGCTCAGATTCTTTTACTGACTTTATACAAATGGGGCACTTGTATGGACAGAAAACATCAGTTGTCCTTGATTTGTACACTCGGCTCTACATTGTTGTTTTTCCACTTGACTTGGGGCACTGACTTGGGTAATTTCTTATATGAGGTTTAGCATACAGAATGTGGAAATTTGCCAGTTGTGACTGTGACTTAGGTTTATAATATATGGCTCCAAACTGTAAGAACACAAGAGACTAGAAAAGTAACTCACTGCATTAAAATAATAAAAATAAAATAAACTTTTGCAAGGTCAATATCAGCTTTTCCACAACATACTCCTGCTTATTAAAATAGAGTTGGCATGTATGCTTGCATCCCTTAAGAGCTTTTGTCAATGTTAAATCAGAAGGAACAGAGGTGGGACCATTGAAACTCCCATATGTTTACAGAATTCTGCACTCTAAAGCCTAGATGTTCAATGGTGGCTCTCTTACCCAATCGGATCTTTACCCTGATTGGGGGAGCTTACTGTTACCACCCCTCCCTTGCAGCGCTCCAGCATCATAGTGTGAAAAGAGTTTTTTCTTCTGTGACCTTGCAAGAAAAAAAGTGTAAAACGAAGCATATAACCCTGAACAATGGCAAATGACTTCAGTAGTGTTACGTAAAAAATATGGTTGACTTTGTTGAAGAATGGGACTTGATTTCTGCTCAAGCGCAACACCTGAATGGAGACAGACCTAAAGGCCTGTTCACACACAAGAAAGGACAGATCACATTTTCTTGTTCAAACATTGGCTTTCAATCATGGTCATATAGATCCACAGCACTGCACATCTTGACTTCTTTCTCTATCACACTTGATTTGGATCAGGTGCTGAACTGGGTGTGTGCAATAGGAAAATACAAAATGTGCCTTGCAGTGCATTCCTAGAACCACAGTTGAAAATCACTTCTTTAAATTTTAACCAGAACATAAACGTCAACTGAACAAAACTAATTTTCAACATTCTAAATAATAAGACTATATATGAAAGTAACTTCAATAGTCAAAGTGTTAACATGTGACTTCATTAAAGGAATTAATGAATGAACAAACTAATTAACTAGCTAATAAACAAATGCATCAACTAATGATATTTTATTATTAACTAAAATGAATGAATGGACTACCTAATAATGTAATAGTATGAATGAACAACTGAACTGATGCATGAACAAACCAATTAACAAACAATCAAACATATATTTTCAGCTCTCTCTATAGTGCTGAGTATTTGCCTCCCCACACTCCCTACTTCTCTCAATAACTCTTTCTGCAGTATTGGTTTAAACAAAGGTGACTTGCCAATGAGGCTGCAGTGCCACCTGAGAAAATGAGAAAAAAGCAGTTCCCATTTCCAATAGAGATAGGAAGTCCACAGTCCAATTGCCATCCGTTTGTACACAGAAATCAAGATGCTTTTCTTTCTCCTGAGAAATGTGGGTGTTTAGCTTAAGGGTATTTCACATTCCTTTCTTTCTTCTGATAAACTAACAGATTGTGTATCACTTTAATTGCTTTTGAATTAGCATGTTATGTGTACCACAGCAATAATATGATGCTTGTATTGAACAACACAATACCCATAAGAATTGTTTTGGGCTATTATTTTGGTACAGGTATGATCTTGCAGTAATCAAACAATCTATTTAGTCTCTCAGAAAGCCTCTTAACATGTAATGGATTCAATATGATTAGCACCTAATTTATGCAAGAACAACTAATTGCGTTTGTGTTGTATTTAAGGCTCATATTGCTGCATACTCTTAGCAGAGAATTGAGATAAAAGTCAGGTGTGCTTTAATCAGGGACTCGCTTTAATCGGCTGCATGTCTCAGCTTTCAGAGCTCATGTGAACCAAAGTAAAAGGAGTAAATGAACAGTTGTCATTTTTAAGAATGTTGTCAGACAGGTGAAAAGTTAAAGACATTACGACTGCCGCTGACGATACAGTCTGTGTCCTCTGATTCCACACATCATTAGAGGCTTCCAGCCATTTTGGCAGCAGACATTAATGACAGCCAAGAACAAGAACAGCTGCATTTTATACATTCACGCTTCTTTTCTCTTGCCCCATCGACCTGGCATGCTGATTGTCGGGAGATGAAGAGCCTTGTGCGCAGCAAGACTTGAAGAAAATAACAAAGTCGGTGTGATTTGAAAGTCTAATTCAGCTGTGTGTACTCAATGGGCACACTAGTGAGTGAATGGAACTGACTTCACCAATATGATACCACACTTATCATTTCTACAAAAGCTGGGGAACAGATATTCCTATATCCTTTTCTTACCTTTCCACGCTTTTTATTCAACACCACAAATACTTTTTCTCTCTTTCTTGTTTCTTGTTTTTGTTGTTTTTTTTTTGAGTGACAGGCTTTTTGTTCTAACTTTTACTGCAGTATAAAAGACTATTTGAACTGCTCATCTGAAATCTTTCCCCTTGCATGTCACATTAAACATAAAACATAGCCACAGTGACATCAGATAAATTTAATGAACATTTAACATGTACAACACTGAAGGAAACAAAAACCACCTGGGCAACTATGACCACAGAATTGATTTTTCAGTTTCAGCACTCAACAAAGTGATTTCTCACATCCATTTCCTCCAAAAGCAAACAAAATAAATAGGATGCCTGACTGACTGGCTGGTCGGTCGGTCGGATAGATGGACCAAGGATAGAACGATGGACAGATGGATGGAAGATGTGGCCAGACTGTTGATATGCACTATATTAATCACACAGAATGGTAGTGGAAATCGTTGTTGGCAGGCCTGTAAATAGCTGTTTTTTCTGCTTGACAAAGGTGTGAGAAAGTAAACACCTTCACAGAGCAGATAAGCTGCCTGACAGGGTACGAGTGCTTGTACGAAGGCTATCTCTAAGCTACTGAAAGACAACTTAATTGTGACATCTGGAAGAGTCTGTTATATACTCAATGAGTCCTTTGACAAATATTGGGTGATTATATGTAGACATTTTGAGATCATTGGCTGACATTGTTTGTTAAACAAACAGTTTTAAAAACCAACAAGTTATCCCAAGTCATTTGAGAAAACGTCTCAGGTTACTTACGTAACCCTAGTTCCCTTAGAGGGAACGAGACACTGCGTCGAAACGCATATGGGAACGCATTAGTGTAATCGTCTCTTGAAGCGCAATTGAAACCAGGTGTGCGAGTGCACGTAGCCGAGTGTGACGTCATGAGCCAGGAGTATAACTGCACGCAGCAGACTAGCAGCCTCAGCTTAACTAGTGTCTGAAACAGCCGGCGTGCGATGGAGCTGAGGCTACGAGACGCAGTGTCTCGTTCCCTCTAAGGGAACTAGGGTTACGTAAGTAACCTGAGACGTTCCCTGTCAAGGGAACTCAACACTGCGTCGAAACGCATATGGGAACGAGAATTCCCACGCCGCCTCAGCTAACGGAGTACGCCAAGCTAACGTAGCTCACTACGAAAGGGCTAAGGTTCCCAAAGCGGGATTGAGGTCTAACTGGTAGAACCTGATAAAGGTATGCGGTGAGGACCAGCCGGCCGCATCACAAATATCGGCAAGGGGAGCCCCTGCGCAAAAAGCTTTAGAGGTAGCCATGCTCCGAGTAGAATGGGCGCGGACATGCAGAGGACACTGCTGACCCACGAGTTCATAAGCTAGTGAGATAGTCTCGACTATCCACCTGCTTAAAGTAGGTTTGGATGCTGGAGCTCCCTTAGGAGCCCCGAAGCATACAAAGAGTTGGTCCGACCTACGCCATGGGGTCGCTCTGCGGACGTAGGTGTCCAGTGCTCGCACTGGACAGACCTTGTTCTTGAACTCCTGGTCATGATCATCAAAGGGGGGAGGACATAAGGCCTGCAGTACAATGTGACGAGCTGGGCTCGAGAGGACCTTCGGAACATAACCTGGTCTGGGAGAAAGAAAGGCTTTCGCCAGACCAGGAGCAAACTCCAGACAGGAGGGGGCCACTGACAGGGCCTGAAGGTCACCAACCCTCTTGAATGAGGAAATGGCTAGGAGGAACACCGTTTTAAGAGTGAGAAATTTCTCCGAGATGTCCTCAAGCGGCTCAAAGGGTTCCTGGGACAAGGCCTGGAGTACCAGGGACAGGTCCCAGGAAGGAACCCGGGAGCGTACCGCAGGCCTCAGCCTGAGAGTGCCACGAAGGAAATTAACTACTAGGGGGTCCCGACCCAGAGGTACACCACTCGGGGGTACGTGGTAGGCCGCGATAGCGGCCACGTACACCTTAAGCGTGGAGGGGGACAGCCCGGCAACGAACCTCTCCTGTAAGAACTCCAGGACGATACCGACCTGGCAGGTCACTGGGTCTACAGGTTTGTTACCGCACCAGGAAGTGCAGAAAGCCCACTTCCGAGCGTAGAGTTTCCTTGTGGATGGGGCTCTAGAGTGGAGAATGGTCTCGACGACCTCAGTCGAGAGACCCGAGTCTACGAGTCGGGCCCCCTCAGAGGCCAGACCCACAGATTCCACAGTTCCGGGCGAGGATGAAGGATCCTGCCCTGAGCCTGAGACAGAAGGTCCACTCTGATGGGAATCCTCCAAGGAGTGCCGTCTAGGAGGGACACCAAGTCCGAGAACCACACCCTGCCTGGCCACCGCGGGGCAACTAAGGTGAGACGGACCCTGTCCTGGCGAACTTTCTCTAGAACCCCCGGGAGCAGAGCTACTGGGGGAAAGGCGTACAGGGGTAGCCTCGGCCACTCCTGTTGCATTGCGTCCAGTCCCAACGGAGCTGGAGGAGAGAGGGAGTACCACAGAGGGCAGTGGGTCGCCTCGTGGGACGCAAAGAGGTCCTCCTGGGCTTGACCGAATTCCTCCCATATCTGCTCCACTACCTCGGTGTGGAGCATCCATTCCCCGGGCCTCGGCCCCTGCCTCGACAGGAAGTCTGCTTCCGTGTTCTGGAATCCCGGAATATAAACTGCCCGAAGGGAGCAGAGTTTGTTCCGAGCCCAGAGGAGGATCCGCCCGGCCAGCTTGGAAAGCCGGAGGGAGCGGAGACCCCCCTGATGGTTTATGTAGGATACCACCGCCGTGTTGTCGGACTGGACTAACACATGGTGGCCCCGGAGGTCTGGGAGAAAGGCTTGAAGCGCCTTCCAAACTGCCAACATCTTTAACGCATTGATATGCAGAGAGAGGCAGGCCTCGTTCCATAAACCTTGAGCTGAGCGGTCCCTCAGGACCGCCCCCCAACCCGAGCGGAAAGCGTCTGTCGACAGCATTACGCGGTGACAGACTGGTCCCAGTACGGGTCCTTGGGCAAGAAACCAGGGATTCTTCCACTGACTCAAGGCTTGCAGGCAACGCCTTGAGACCTTGATCAGGCGGAAAGGGTTCCCCCTCGGGGAAAACCCCCTGGTCTTGAGCCACCACTGTAGACGTCTCATGTGAAGCAAACCTAGCGGTATCACGCAAGAGGCTGCTGCCATGAGCCCCAGAACTCTCTGGAAATGTCTGACAGTGATCAGCTGGCCTAGCTTTATGTCGTTGACTGAAGATAGGATTGATGTAATGCGCACGGGGGAGAGCCGTGCTGCCATTGACACAGAATCCCATACGACGCCTAGGAAAGTAGTGCTCTGCCTCGGCCAGAGTACACTCTTTTTGGCGTTTAGTCTCAGCCCGAGCTCCTTCATATGTGCGAGAACAACATCTCGATGTTGAATCGCCAAATCTCGAGACTGGGCCAGAATGAGCCAGTCGTCGATGTAATTCAAGATCCGGATCCCTCGGGATCGGAGCGGAGCTAGAGCTGCATCCACGCACTTGGTGAAAGTGCGAGGAGACAGAGCCAGGCCGAACGGAAGGACCCGATATTGATAAACCTTCCCCCCGAAGGCGAATCTGAGGAACTTCCGATGCTGAGGAAGGATGGAGACATGGAAATACGCGTCTTTGAGATCTATCGAGACAAACCAGTCCTCGGACCTGATTTGAGCTACGATCTGCTTCAGAGTTAACATTCTGAATTTCAGTCGCCTGACAGAATCGTTCAGAGTGCGAAGATCTAAGATAGGGCGTAAGCCTCCACCCTTTTTGGGAACTATGAAGTACCGGCTGTAGAAACCTGATTCTCTGGCTGAGAGGGGTACATATTCTATGGCCTCTTTCCTCAGCAGTGAGTCTACTTCTTGTTCCATGACCAGAGCCTGCTCGGGGTTCACCACTGTTGGTAACACACCCGCGAAGCCGGGAGGATAAACCCGGAACTGAACAGCGTATCCTTCTGATACGGTACGCAGGACCCAACGAGAGATACCTGGGAGGCGCTGCCACGCCGCCAGGAAGTCTACTAGGGGTATCAGTCTCTCGAGACCGACCTCTGGACATAAATATTTTGCCACCCCGGGGCCCTGGCCGCAACCAGAGAGCCGCCGGGGCGGATGCTCTAGGACCCTCCTCAGAGGGGGCAAGCTGCCCAGCACAGCCCGAGAGGAGCGTGGCTGGACGGGACTGCCCGCGTTGAGCATGGCCCGAGTCCCTCGAGACCCAGAGCCATACACCGCGCTTAGCATGCACTGATCCGCCTCTCGAGGAGGACCAGTGCTGCGAGGCCGCAACCGAAGACCGTCAGGGCCTCTTGCTCTTGGCCTTCTTGGCCTGGAGGACAGTCCTCAGATCTGTCCTCCTACCAGAGGGCTGTGGCTGAGAGCGGCGACCTGCGCCACCACCCGACTGGGGAGGTTGGCGTGAGGCCACGCTCTGCCGCTGAGCAGCGCGGTGGGAGGAGCTGCTGCTGGGCTGCGGCTGGCTCGCAGACCCAGCAGGACGAGGGCGGCGGGGAAGGATCTTCCTGAACGCTACCTCCTGTTTGGCAGCCTCCTGGAACCTCTCGACAGCCATTTTGACGGCATCGCCGAAGAGACCAGGAGGCGAAAGAGGAGCGTCAATCAGGATATTTTTATCCTTCTCTCTGAGGGTTGTGAGGTTAAGCCACAGATGCCGTTCTGTGGCCACCAGGGCTGCCATAGAGCGACCGATTGAACTGGCCGTTTCCCTGGCAGCCCGCAGAGAGAGATCAGTGGCCTTGCGCAGCTCGGCTACTGCCTCAGGGCCAATACCCCCGCCCTCGTCGAGGTCAGAGAGCAGGTCCACCTGATAGGCTGGCAGCAGTGATGAGGTGTGTAAACATGCTGCAGCCTGACCAGCCGCGGAGTACGCTCTGCCCACCATTGTAGATGTAACCCGGAGGGGTTTGGTGGGCAGCGTCGGGGTTTTTAGGGGCGGCGATGAATGGGGGACGAGGTAGTTAGCCAACGCCTCCTCCACCCTAGGCATCGCCCCGTAACCGCGCTCTTTGGCTCCCACAAGGGAAGCATAGCTAGCAGCAGCGCTGCTATGAACCCTGTGGGAGGCGGGCCGTTTCCATGACCTCGACACCTCAGTGTGGAGGTCTGGAAAGAACGGCAAACCCCGGCGCTGAGGCTGTACCCGGGCGGGCAGGTAACGTTCGTCAAGCCGACTCTTCGGACGAACATCCCTGGGCTCGGCCGGCCACTCGAGACCAAGCCTTGCCGTTGCCCGAGTAACCACCTCGAGCAGCTCCTCAAATGCGAGGGAAACCGATGGCGGCTCGGCTTCCTCCACATCAACACTGACCACATCCACCTCCAGCACCTCAGAACTGGAGAGGTTAAGCAGTGCGTCATCACCCAGGTCGGAAGTAATCACCGCATGGTGCGCTTCCGCGTCCTGAGTGAGAACAGACTCAGCAGGTAAAGGAGGAGAAAAGGCATCACCCGTCTCCATCCCCGCTGCTAAATCTAGCTTTGATCCCCACGAGTGCAGCCGCCGCTAAGCCTCAGCCACAGCGGGACCAGACCCACGAGGACCGCGTGCTTGAGCTGCCTCCTCGAAGACAGCTAAGCATGAGCGGAGGGTGCGCAGCGGCAGCTACAAACACTCTGCACACTCAGAGACCTCAAGCGCTGAGCGTGCGTGTTCCTCGCCCAAACAATAAACACAGAGAGCGTGTGTATCCTTACCCGTGATAAAACGCGGGCAAGGAGGGACACAACGCTTAAAGGACTGTGTATCCGCCATTCTTTCAAAGGTAAGTGAGAGATATCGACTTACAGCCAGCAGAGCAACTCAAACACACGTTACCTTCGAGCGCTGTTGAAGACACTAAGCTGAGGCTGCTAGTCTGCTGCGTGCAGTTATACTCCTGGCTCATGACGTCACACTCGGCTACGTGCACTCGCACACCTGGTTTCAATTGCGCTTCAAGAGACGATTACACTAATGCGTTCCCATATGCGTTTCGACGCAGTGTTGAGTTCCATTGACAGGGAACTGATTGCCTTTGAGTCCACTGTATACAGTGGTGTGAAAAAGAGTTTGCCCCCTGCCTGATTTCTTTACATTTGTTTGCATGTTTCTCACACTTAAATGTTTCAGATCATCAAACAAATTTAAATATTAGCCTTAGGTAACACAATTAAACACAACATGCAGTTTTTGAATGAAGGTAGTTATTATTAAAGGAACACAAAATACAAACCTACATGGCCCTATGTGAAAAAGTGATTGCCCCAAAGCCTAATAACTGGTTGGGCCACCCTTAGCAGCAATGACTTTAAGCAAGCATTGGCAATAACTTGTAATGCATCTTCTTACAGGAGGAATTTTGGCCCACTCTGATACTGATACAAAGAACCAAGTCCCACATATAATAACACTGAATTTCAACATTTACTCTCCTTTTACAGTCTAACACAAAGTAAGCTCAGAACTAAAGCTTACACTGCAAGCCTTAGTGCTCATTTCCAATGTATTGCCCTGATCCAATTTCTTTGTATGGCTGTTCAAATTTTTGCTTAAAGTGTGAAGTGTGAACAGATCATGGTCCTGAACTGACCTGCATGCTCAAAAGAGTGATAAAATATAAAAATAAAAACTCAAATTTGTGCACAGTCAATATAGAACAACTTCTCGGGTTACACATGTAACCATGGTTCCCTGAGAAGGGAAAGAGATGCTGCATTAAATGATGAAACTTTATGGAACAATTTCAGTATGACTGTGTCTAAAGTACATGTGCAACTTAGTCTAAATCTGATTAGTGCTATGTCACTGTAATGGGTTGAGAAAAAGCCATTCTCAAAATTTGACTTAAAACATTAGTGATACTTTTTTATTGCACGTCTTCAAACAGAAATGCGTAAGAGTTTAGTTTTGAGTTTGTACATATAATCCAAAGAGTCTTAATTCACTGAGTATTCTAAAAGTATTGTAAAATTACATCTAATCGGTATGTTTCACACAATCTATATGTTAATGAAATGTTTTATCAGATGAAAGTATTCATGTTGTATGCTATTGGATTTAAGAGTGTTTTTTTTCAGTCAGCATCTGTCTACGTGTGGTATTCTCTGTTCAGACACCATTTTGAGTGTTTAACGTACGTGTTTACGGTGTGCGGGTGCACAAGTGATATGAGAATTAAAATGTTGGTATGCATAACTATGTTCATAAATATATTTACGTTGCGTATACCAAATGCTTAAACACGATGTTAGTTTTTTGTTTTTTTGTACAATTGTATTTAGCAAATGCACTTTGATTAGTTTATTGTTGAATTCAATTACATATATTGGTAATAAACTGACTACAACTGAGGAAAGATATCTTATCAGTCTCTTTGTGTTTTTCCCAGTTTATTTACTGATTCACTGTGCACCCTGCCAGTGAATCATTTGCTGCCGGCACAGATATCCACTAGGTCTGAGGCCAGTAACATCACCTGTAACATGTGAAGGTGTAATGCAAAAGATTTAAAGGACATTTGTGGGTACTTTGGGTATGTATATCAGCCTTGAGTGAAGAATGTATTTAACCCCTCCAGGAGCAATCTCCATAAATTAGCAACCGACAGGGCTTGTAAGTCCACCACTCTAGTATTGATTACTAATAGAAACACCATCTTCAGAGCGATATATTTGTCAGGGCTTGAAGTGTGCGAGGGACAACCTTTCTAAGGCTGTTTTCAAACTGGCACTGTTTACGTCAGCTCAAAATAGCTTTTATCCCGAATACGGTAGGGGGTCATATGGGGTCACTCTATCACACAGAGTAGTGGCGTTTGAGGTATGGTAAAAACAACATTTGTGAACCAAACTAACTGGAAAAATGAGACAATGTTATCTGGTGCACCCAACATGAAAAGAGCCTAAGATTACAGTTAGATCCTCATCCACAAGGTACTATGAAGCAACAAGAGGTCCTTACCAAGGATTCATGATGTGTGGAACACAGCTATGAACGCTACAGACACCTTTTGTGGGGATGGGGAAAGATCACCTGATAAACAGTCTTGGAGGAACTTCAGCACTGAAACCTCTGGGCAGTTGACTGGCTCACACACCTGCACCATAAAGTGAAAACATACAGTTTCCTTGTGGAGGGTGCTCTAAAATTGAGAATGGTCAAGCTGGCCATTGTAAAAGCAAGTGCCCGCTTGACCTGCTGCCATGTACGTCTTGCGTACTAGCATGGATGTTGTTTGGCATAGCTCAGTGGCTGTGGAGATCCTGGAAGAAAAGCGGGCCCCAACATGGAAGTTGTGGTCTAGACTGCAGGAATAACTCATCTAGTTTGCTCTTTCTCTGCATCTTGTATTTATAGGTCACTGTCCTTCCACTGATTACCTTTCACAGTGCTCATAACTTTGGGTATGTAAATATTTTAAGTGACTCCCATAAGTGCAGAATTGAGACGAATGGTGGGTAGATTGAAGTAAAACTCACATGATTTCTAATATGGCTGCTCAGACTGAGGTCATGTTGCAAAACATCTGACCTGTATTTGATTTAAATTTACATTTATTCAGTTAGCAGACGCTTTCATGCAAAGCAACTTACATTTTTTTGAGTATTAGAAAAAGTGATTCATTCTGAAGAGGAAAAAGTATACAAGAGTGCTCACAATACAAAGTTGCGAACATTGATTGAAGTTGTATAAGCCTGGGAAAAGGAGAGACTAAAGGAAAGTGAAAGCAAGGAAAGAAAAGTTTTTTTGTTGTTTTTTTTTTGGTGCTCACAGAAAAAAAAGTTTTCAGCTGTCTTTTAAACATTGACAGTGACTCTGCATCCAGGTGAAGGCAAGGAGATTGTTCCAGCAGCAACGAACGGTTAACGAAAATGTTCTTTTGAGTGATGTTTTTGTCTCTCCGTGATATTACCATGAGTTATCACTCATTAATTGATCGTTGGTTTCTGGAAGGTGTATAGATTTGTAGCAGTGAGTGGAAGCAGAAGAGTGCTGAGCCTGTGTTAGCTCTGTGAAAAAGAGACAATGCTTTGAATTTGATGCAAGCTGCGAGTGGGAGCCGGTGTAGAGAGATAAAGAGAGGTGTGATATGGACTCTTTAGGGTCTATTGAAAACCAGACAAGCTTCAGGATTCTGGATCAGTTGTAGGGGTTTGATTGCACTTGAAGGAAGTCTGGCCAGAATAGTATTGCTATAATCAAGCCTGGAAATGACCATGGTATATTCGAGAAGTTGTGTTGCTTGCTCAGTTAGAAACGGCCGGGTCCTCATGTTTTGAAGTTCAAACCTGCAATATCGAGCTGTATTTAAGAAGTAATCTTTGAAGGTCAATTGGTCCTCAAAGATTATTCCAACATTTCTGGCAGACCTTGATGGGGTAATCGATGAGAAGCCAATCTGGATGGTGAAATCGTGTTGTAGAGTCCATAGAGGAAGTGAAGACGAGATGCTATGTCTTTACCAGGTTGAGCTACAGGTTCTTTCATTCATGCCCAGATGTCCGCTAGACAGCTTGTGATTCACGCAGCTACTGTAGGATCAACTGGTTGAAATAAGTAGAGCTGTGTGACATTGCATTGCAATGATAGGAGAAACTGTGTGCTGTTGATGATGGGACCAAGTGTTGTGGATAAGTCCAAGGATCACAAATGGAAGTGTGCCAAATCAGTACTAAAATGATCATGTGGTTTGTGCTGTTCACGTGACAAAAAAAAATAGTCATGAGTCATGTATGAGAACAAAGAAATCGGCATGCATTCTGAACACAGCTATAATGACAGGGACATTGCAAAAGCTCTGTATGCACACAAAAAGCACTCTTCAAACATGCATACACAAAAATTCACATATTTTGCAGCCTACACAATGATTAGATTGGATAAATCTATCCACCCACAGTAACTGACAGAAAGCAGATAAGTATAGACACAAATATACTCTCTCTCTCTCTCTCTCTCTCTCAGGTAAAGCTCTCTTCACTCCAGGTTGTTTCTTTACTCTCATTGCAGCAAGTCTCTATAGGGAAACAAGTGTGTGGGAGTGGTTTCAACAAGCTCTATACTCTTTTCTGTGAAATGAATGCAACCTGCCCTTTTTTCCTCATTCCCTCTGTTCACCTTCACTTTTAGTGCCAGCTGTTGTCTCTGCCACACCTAAATTCCCATTCATCCAACCCAGAGCAGGATATCTTCGTTTGATATCTGTCCCTGTCTGATATGTCTCAAGTGACAGAATGGGCAGAATGCTGAAAGAACTTAACTGTAACCTCTACCCTACCAAGGCACCAGCAGATAAGCTATTGTCACTGCTGCCAGTGAGTAGAGACCCTGCAGCGCTGGAAGCTAGAAACGGTGAGCTCACCAGGACTGGTGCAATTATATTTTACTGAACTCTTTCATCATAGAGATGTTGTGGTCCCATAGTGACATTCTCTCCTGATTGTTCTGTAGATTTAGATGCATTTCCAATCTAAAGGGACATATTTCACGCAGATGTGGGTTCAACTATGTTAGTCATTTCTCTCTAATTTGTACAGCTATTTACAGTACATCACCCAGTGTTACACTGCTAATTATCTAAACAACTATGATTCCCTTTGCATCATGGTGGTTTTCTGTGAAAAACACCATATTAAGAGATTTACAATATGTTTTTAAATATTGCTGTATTTTACTGTATTTGCTCTAACGGTCTCTCTGCGACAGTTCCTTCATGTTTTATTTATTTTAACAATTTTTGGTAAATTTTTGTACTGGATTTTTGAAAAATGCAAATCTGCTTGTCCTTCCTGTCAGAAATAGTGAGAGTGCTTGACTCGAAGTAGCATATCTCAGATAAATAACGAGGCGTCAGTATTCTGTCTAGGATTTGTCAAGTTGAACTGGAGCATCCAGTGTAAATAAAATCACTGATTATAATGTGTTCTGTATTTGCTGGATCACACCGCTTGTTTTTGGGGTAGAGACGGAACCAGCATGGCAGCACCACAGGTTTCTCCTGGGGAGAACTAAGGAGTGGAGGAGACCATCTGTGCGGAGCACCAATGTACATCATGAAGACTGTTATCTACAAGAGAGAGTTGGCCTAATTGCACTGCATTACATAATTACAGCAGCATGTTATTGGAAAACTGATATACGATGCTGTAAATATTAATTACAGTAACTCACTGGCAACAGTGAGTTACGGTAAAAATGTATGAGGGAATCTGTGTACGCACATTTTATGAATACGGTAATAATAGCAACATTTTTGGAGTTTTGTGTGAAATTATGTGAATTTTTTATTATTATTTTTTTTGTTGCCTTTTTTGTTTTGTTCCAATACACACAAAGGGAATAAACGTGTATAGTAAAACATGTGTTAATGCAATATTTTTCTGTGATCAATACTTGATTTTCTGGAAAAATTACAGGGGTGCCAACAATTTTGGTCATGACTGTACATATACTTGGGGTCAGGAAGAATTTATTTTGGAAAAAAGAAAAAAACATGTCCAATCTTCACTTTCTGAGATGACTTTGAAGTCTTGTATGAAGAGTAAGGGTTAGATACTTAGTTGGTATGACTAAATTTAAGGTAAGGAGACTGTAGTTCAGATGTTTATTTAACCTTCACATATTTTAATCACCAAAAGAAATATATTTAATTATGTATTTTTAGCTATACTATACTATTTATATTATTCATTAAATGTCAAGTAAATGCATGAAAAATGACACATTATGGAAACCATTTTATGTGGACAAATGCATAACTCTGTTGTTTCTCTGTGAGGATCAGAATATATAATTACAGGCTAGAGTCACAACTGCACACAACTTTAAGTCACCCAGAGGGCTGGGGCGGGTGAATTGGAGGAGCAGAGGGATGAGTGTGGCTTTTGCCATGTACATTGCACGGATGCTTGACCTTTTAGGTGGCAGTCAGGTGCATTGCCTGACTAAGGAGAATACAAATACAGGAAACCAGATCTCAGCATTAGCACAAAGGTGGCAAATATATTTTTAGGTGCACTGGAAGACATTGACAGTAAATAAATACATGGAAATAATATGAAAAACACAAAACTGAAGTGAAAATGCAAACTATGTGGGTCTGTAACAATGACATATCAATTGTGATTATTTTCCTATTAGACCTCTGATCTACTCTGCTACTGCTCAAGAGATAATCAGTCAACAGCAGCAGTGCATGTCGATATGACTGTAAGATTTCTTACAGTCAAGAAATAAGACGGAGTGATTTCTAAAACATATATCAGTGTATAAAACACTTTGACAAGCTTTATTGACCTGGGATTTTATATATATATATACACATTATTGGATTTTTGGAATATTGGATTTTTTTAGAGGGCTGGATTAATTTGTATTAATTAATTTTGATTGGATTAGTAATTTTTATATATATATATATATTATACAAAATACAATTAATACAATTATACATTATACAAAAACGTGCCATTTCCCACTTTTAATGTTTGATTTTCAAAGTACTGTTTTGAAAATCTTTAAGCCCCTTTTTGGATGAAGTAGATCCTTACCTCTCAGGAAAATGTGCCTTGCCATCTCAGGCTATCTTATTTTTATTTTTATTTTTTCATATAACCAATGTAAATGTGTATGTTTGCTCAACCCTGTTACCGACATATTAATTACTTTTTGGAAAGATTTTAAATACATTTATAGAACAAATCGGATATATTGTGAAAGATGAACCCTGTCTTGTTACATTAAGAGTGTTTGTGAATTGAGAATATTGAATTTTTTTTGGCTGATGCAACTTTTTGTAACAATCCATTATCTTTAAAGAGTAGTACTTATCTTTCATAAGTAGTTACAGGGTTTACGAGAACTTAGGGACCCAAGTAAATTATGTTTTTCTCCCCAAAATTTGACACATTAAGAAAAAAATCCATTCATGTCTAATGAACTGACACTTAAGGCTTTATACAAGTATATGTTTTTTTTTTATGATAGTTTGAATTTTTTGGCCTCGGTAGCAAGTAGAAGTAGAAAAAATCATACTGAGGAACAGGCCATTTTCAACATTTCTGCAAGATGCTTTGGAAAAAAATGTGACTCAAATCCTCTAAAAATAAAAGAAACAGAAATTATTTTATTGTTATATTACAAGATATATTATGGAATTATATAATATAATTATAAAATATTTTATTTGTTTTTTGGTTTATTAAGATTTACAGAGCTTTTTTTCCTGAGGGACACAAAATGGCACGTCTTCATATAATGACCCATATATTTATACACACACACATTGTATACTGTATATAACTGTATTTATTAACCATTTATATATTATCTTAGAAATCAGGATGGGACAAAATTCATAATTTAAGAAATGGCTTCCTTCCAGTGCATAAGTGAAAATCCTGATTGAAATGGCCACAGCCCATAGAAAGTTGAATTTGAATTCGAGTAACTGGAAGTGGATTTCAACAGGTAATGGCATTTTGTAAAGGGCCAGTCACACAGCGAAAACGCATGAATCACGCACGAATTACGCACATCTGCACGGAGTGTGCGTCGTATGCGTATTTCGTCGGTGGAACGAACGAGGACCGTCAGTGACTGTAAGTGGATGTGCGTCGAAGGTGGTTTGTGCGTGATTTTGAGTTTTGAACGGTTCAGCGTGCGTAGTTTATGTGTCGAGTATGCGTGACTATGCGCGGGACACGCGTCGGCCGTCAGTGCTTATGCGTTGGAACTGGTTCGAAACCGCGCACGTCCATTGACGCCCCACGTTCATATCACTCATGAACCACACATGAACGGCGCACGTATCACGTTCATTCCACTGACAATGTGGATTCTGAAAGTGCTTGATCGTTGTTTGGACGCTCTGTCAGTGATTCATGCATCGGACGTGCGTGATTTGTGAGTGATTCGTGCGTGATCGGCTGTGTGACTGGCCCTTGAAATTCAGTGTTCCACCTTCTTCATAAATCTGTCTGTATGTAATGGCTATGAAACCATCAAGATTATGTCATTTTAGGACAAGAGCTGTACATATTTCATATAAATGCGTTCTTTTAAAAGTGTTCTTTTACTTTTATTGACCTAACTAAATCGTCTATATGTCATTTCCTGTTTTAATGAAATACATTTCATTAATTTAATAAAAAATATATTTTAATAAAATCATGAGACTAAAATTGTAAAAAAAAAATCATCAAATACATGTCTTATCCAGCCGCTCATTTAAATGACTGTCTAGATACCTTCTTACAATTGCAGATTTGCGGCAAAAGGAATAATTAAGAAAACAATTTAGACAAATATGACTGTAAGGACATTAGCTGGTAGAATGATAAAGTGGAACATACAAACAGGATGGAATTCACAATGCAGACCACCAAGACAAAAAAGAAGCTAGAAGTAAGAGAGGAGTGATTGGAGAGATCATAACCAAGATGCATGGCTTTATAGGGGTAATTTCATCATTTGTTTAGCAGTGTATTATTAAGCAGGTCTGCTTAAAGATTTAGTCTGCATTAAAAAAAAAAAAAACTTAATTTGTGTTCTGAAGATGAAGGAATAGCTTGTGTGTTTGGAACGACATGAGGGTAAGTAATTAGAATTTTAATTTCTGGGTGACTATCCATTTAACTGTACAAACATTTGAAGTACACACCCTTCATTAAAAAAGTACTGGTACCATGGTATCCCTAGAATACTTCAAAGGAACATGTCCAAATTAAAAAATAAATGACAACATGATAGCGCTATACTACTTTTTTGTGTATGTAAATACTATGTTTCATGTGTAAGTTAGAGTTTTACACAAGCAAAATAAAAGAAATTAGTATACATATACGTACCTATATACCTTTTTTTGGAAAAATAAATTAAGTCTTTTAAGTGATTTTTTTCTATTTATTTTCATAAGATCAAGTAAAATAGGAAGAAAGAGAAAATCCATAGTCTTGCAAAACTAAGGCTAACCTCAGGCTGCATGCCATTATCGTAAACTCTGTTGAACCTACACAAGAGCAGAGAAGTTCAACCAAACATGATAGAAACAAGTAACACATGCAAGTAAAGCATGTTCCACTGCTTGCCATCACTTTATTGAATCCATTAGCACTTGGAAGATGCTATGTTTGCCTATTAATGGCAGACTGACAGTATGAAAGTGCCTGTGTGCTTGTACAGCTATGATTATGTGTACTGAAATTACTGTTGAGGCATCTTCATATATCCCTACTGTGCTATTCCCCTAATGTTCATCAACATAATATGGCCAAGTACACTAAAACTGTTCTAAACAAGTAGAGATCCAATTCCCCCTAAACAAGCACTCTTTTGCTATCTCTATTAATGGTGGGAGGTCTGTCCTGCACAGCTGTGCCACACATTTGACTTTATGTACTAATATGATTAAACGTGTCCTATTTTGAATAGGACTATATTTTCTTTTTCAAGAGTCTCAATGACTAACAACAACAACGACAACAACAACAAAAAACACCCTGTACAATATACCCTTGTCTGTTGGCACTTTAGACAACTTCAGCTCACAAAAGCATAACCTGATTTTTCTATGAGTCAGAATGTGTCTTTGTCTAAGACAAGTGAATGACTACCTGATAAGAACAGAAGACTCAACAGTACCATCTTATGTCATTTAAAATTAAATTATCATTAATTCATGTTCATTCATGAATTCAATTAATTCATGTTGTTGAGGTTTGTTGATATTCAGAACATAAATGAAGAATAAATTAACTTAATGTTTAATGTTGTCCAATATTTGTGTCCATTCACTGAAAGTTCATGCAACCAAACCTTTCATGTGTTAAAGAGTACAGAAATACATCATAAACATAATCAATTTGAATTGAGCCATTTCTGAAAAGACATGGTTGATTTCTATCATGAAAAGATTTAAGCTCATTAAGACCATTAATCAACACACACATAGCATTAAATATGGTTAACTTAGAACTATACTTAAAAAAACTTCAGAAGCTTGACAGTGCTTACTTGACATGTGAGTACAAACCTTATTAGTTCTTGCATTTCAATCAAGCAAAACTGAGCTTCCGTTTATTACATTTGACATTCTCTATTTATATTTGTCGATGTTCAGAATAAAAGTCTAAATGAAATCGATTATTTAAATAAAGCATTCCTGTCTCATCATAAGACTTGAATTAAACTTCTTGATTCATATAGATTACCTGTATATAATGTATCTATGAACTTTTCAAAGCATAGCATTTTTGGTTGTGTGGACCTTCAAAGGAGGGACATAAATCTCACAGGTTTCCTTAAAAAAATATCTTCAGTTGTGTTTTAAAGCTGAACAAAAGAGACATTGGTGCCAATGCCAGGCTTGTAAGAATCGCTTGGCGGGGGCTTGGGGACAGCCGAAACGTGTTTGCCCTTGGACTAAATGACATCTGCCTGCTGACTGCTACTGTCTGTCACTGCTGACTGAGTGCTCTTGAAATGTGGGTCTGGGTAGTGTGTGAGACAGAGAGTTTGCAGGGATCAATGCTCCCCAGATGTGCAAGAAAATCCCTATTTCCTATGTGTTGTGTGTGTGCATGAGAGGTTATTCCTCATAAGCAGTATAACATATTCACAGACTCTAGATAAACAACTAATGAAATCCCTCTCAGCCTCCTAATCTAAATACCAGAGAGCACCTTGGGCACTTCAGCAGACTCCTGGCAGGATATCAACCTACTGCTCAGAGCTTTCCCATTGCCCTCCTCATCTTCCCTCTGCTTTGGCCTAAACATCAAACAACTTATACCACCAGCACAGGCAATGTAGAGATCCTGGAAGTGTACTCAGAAACAACAGTGTTTTATGGGTGCTGTGCTACACATGGTGACAAATGTAAAATAAGCACCTGAAAGACTAATGGCCCAGTCTTCTGCCGAGGCCATAAAAGAGCTGTAATTTTTGCCTGAGTGACAGGTAACATGACTCTAAATCATTCGCTCTCCTTCTCTCTCACTCCAGTTGTCTCGTTTCTCCACCCCTGCAGTCTCCGGCCGAGCCCGAACCCGATCCCGCTCTTGCAGTGCTGGAATTACTATTGGCAAATCGAGCCAGGCAGGATTAATTGTAATTCAAGGTCTATTACTGCAGCACTTGCTTGCTTTTGCTGGATTGCTGGTTGGGCACAGAAAGAATGACTGTTCTGAGAACTGCCCCACTCTGAAATTGTTGATTAGCCTTTTGATGGAATTGGTAAAGCAGTGGAGCTTGACTCGCGGTGGCCTCTCACAAAAGAAAGGGAAAAAAAGAAATGATTTTAGAAGAGTATAGAGAGAAGATGCAGAGAGAGAAAAATAAATAAATAAATAAATAAGAAGTAAATCTGTGTGTGGGGGGCAAGAGGATTATCAAATTCCATCAAATGTGGAGATGTGCTGCCCCCCTGAGGAAAGATGGAAATCAAAGGGATTGAAGAAGAGGGAGCCACTCAGACAGAAGAGAAAGAGAGAGAGAGAGAGAGAGAGAGAGAGAGAGAAAGTAAATATCAGTGTTGTTATTAGGTTTTGCATGCCAGCACTGATTTCCAGCTGTCTCGCAGCCGGGGCTCTTGCGACTCTCTCAGCACTCGTAAATGTCACACCTCGTACATGCCAGTGTGATTCAACACGGCCTATATTTACCTCACAGAGTGGAAGCACACATCGCCATGGATCACCACTGCAAAGGCTGCTGAATCTTATGAGAAAGGATTTGGACGTTAAGCCTAGTTTTGAAAGAGGACGACGCCATCCCACATCTCCACCTGCCAAATACTGAAATGCATTATGCAGATGTTAAGATCACAGAGAACAGAAGGTGTCTGTATGAGAAGGCTTTTATACTGAATAGAGAGAAAAACCAAGCAAGGTTATGTGGAGTGCATCACTGAGGACAGAAGAGAAGTGTTGTTCAAGGAATTCTTGTTTTAAGAATAAGATGTAAGGAACCCCTCAGGGATCTTTTTCTGTGTTAATTGTATCATACGATATACATGCAAAACAAATAAAAACAAGCATTTATATGCACTGTAAATGTTTATTTTTTTTGTATCTGATATCTAGAATGAGAATCTTTGAGACACATAGCCTTCAGCATATACACACTGATACACATACAATTACATTGTTATATTAATAATTCTATATATTTCCTAGAATTAAGTGCCGTTTGTTGATGTCTACACTAAAGGTTGAATTAACTGGAAACTGCCTATCATTTATTGAATTTTAAACAACAATGATAATCTGATCCCAAAAATGTTTGTATAGTATTTAATCATATATATATATATATATATATATATATATATAGAGAGAGAGAGAGAGAGAGAGAGAGAGAGAGATAGATAGATAGATAGATAGATAGATAGATAGATAGATAGATAGATAGATAGATAGATAGATAGATAGATAGATAGATAGATAGATAGATAGATAGATAGATAGATAGATAGATAGATAGAAATAAAACTGTATATTGTATACTGCATATACTATATACTGTATACTGTAAAAATGATATAACATTTTTATAATAAAAAGTATCATAATACTATGGTACTATAATGAAATTATAAGTATTTTAAATATTATTGTATTTAAAAATTATTTTTTATAATGTTCAATTATATTTTTTCATAAAATAAAATAAAATAATTAATATTGGGTATATTAGGATGATATAACATGTTGAAAACATCTATAAAGTCACATAAATTTAAACCAACATGATGGATACAGAAAATTATGGATGATTTATTACTCAGTCCATCAGATTATTGGTAATGATTATTAGAAACGCAATCTCTTAAAAAAATAATATGGCACTGAACAAACCATCTCACTAAACCTGCTCTAACATCCTGGTGTCACGGCCATTTGAAAAGAGAATTATGGCCAGTTGGTTTGCTGTCTTTGTTGTTGATTAGCAGATCTCTAGG
Source organism: Rhodeus uyekii (assembly GCA_037043235.1). Taxonomy (NCBI): domain Eukaryota; kingdom Metazoa; phylum Chordata; class Actinopteri; order Cypriniformes; family Acheilognathidae; genus Rhodeus; species Rhodeus uyekii. The sequence goes on from JAWRVZ010000120.1 coordinate 1,432,121, forward strand.
GAGAAGTGTTTAATCATCTGGCTGGCACATTAATGGCATCTGCACACATCTGCACCGGTTATACAGTAGGCCCATTTCACACCCCATCGTATATGTTGTATACACAACCTTGAAGCTTTGCATCTCTCCAAGGAGAACAGATATAACGCTTGTTACACTTGGCTGCACCAACTATGAATATGTATTTATCTCTCACTGCATTTATTCCCTGTGCTGCATTCTGCCTATCTGCTCCACTCTCTTTGTTAATGCTTTGGTTTTCTCTTGTCCTTCATCTTCTCATTGTGGCTCTTTGGTGGAACCAGAGGGTGCTGTGGTTGAGGGAGCTCAGTGTGGAGCTGATTCGGCCAACTAGGTAAACAAGCCAGACCTTTTTCAGAGAGAAAACTCAGAAAAGGGGCCTGCTGGGTGAGTTGGGCCCCAGACTGAGGGTTCTCCCTCCAAGGGAGAGCTTGAGCACAGCAGGGGGCAGACTTTCAACGCAAACTTTGATAAGTAGCGAAGGGACACTTTCACAAAGTGGGTCCCACACAGCTTCCACTGAGGAGAGTGCTGTGTCTGCGACAGATATCCTACCGTATCAACAACTCATTTATCAAAATTGGGAGACAGCAGGAGGATTCATTAGGATCTGCCTAAACAAAGAGCCATGTGTTTTGTTTCAAAACTAGGATCCTTGCATGGCAACACGCTGCACATTCTATCAAACTGTTGAATACAGTCTTGTTTCTATGCCAATCTAATTTCATTCGCACAATGAGATATATCGTCAGTTCTCCTCTGCTTCTAGCTAAAGTTTTTCTGCAAGGACAACAACATCTCTAATTGAAAAATCAAGACATTTTTAAGCACCAACATATCACAGATTATGAATCATGATCAAACATTCCTGTTGATGAGGAAATTGGAATGGATACATAGTAGAAAGTATTTTATTATTTTTTAAATCATCTTCTCATTGATCTTTCTTTCACAAACCAAATAATGTATTTCATCCCTTTGCATCATCCAAGTGAAGTCACCATTTTCCTGCTTCTAGCCTCACAAGTAATTTAATTTTAAATTATTCCCACTTAAAATTGAAATCGATCTATGAATGAACGGCATTTAAAAACCACAGAGCCTTTTTTAGTAACCCTAACTCACGTTGTATTATTGATAACGGAGTAAATTCAGACAAATTAGCGAGGTGACTATGATTTAGATTGCTGTGTTGAGGAGGAAAATGCATGTTTGTTTTTCCCTTTCAGGCCCCCTGTGTGTGATGTTGGGGGAACAGAATCTGTTATCACAAACCCTGGAGGAACAGACTTCAGAGAGATCAACATGAGGCCCGTCTCCTCTCTTCTGCTTTGGATACTGAAAGCACTGATTCTTAGTCTAGCAAAATCAATAGCTAACGATGTGACATTAAAAGGAATAGTTCACCCAAATACGAAAACTGTGCCATCATTTACTCACCATCTTTAAATAATATTATTATTTAAATAATAATATGCCAGAATATTGTGTTGGATAAAAATATAAAGAAAAGATTTTGCAATTAAGAACCTCAGTTTTTTAATGAACATACCTGATTTGTAATTAAAAAAACAACAACATATATTTATATTTATATATATTTACTCTAAATCTATTTTAAATGGATAAAAATGAAAGCGTACTTGCACAGTGCTTAACATTTTTGTGATTTATCAAGTAAGCAGAATTCCTAGCAGAATTTTGGAATCACAATAGACATGAAGGACTATAATCTGTTAAGTACTCAAGTATTCAAGTGTTCAAGTACTGGGGAGTTAAGCCATTTAATGCTTTGTAAGTAATTAGTAAGAGTGTTTTAAATGTATACAGTGTTTAAAAGGGAGTCAATGCATTATTGACAGAACTGGGCTAATATGCTATACTTTCTGGTTCTAGTAAAAACTCGAGGTGCTGCGTTTTGGATCAGCTGGAGTTTGTTAATCAAGCAGGTAGGGCAACCACCCAGTAATTAGCCCATTACAATAATCTAGCATTCAGCTATTTTGAATGCATGAACTAACCTTTCCGCATTTGTCATTGAGAACATATGTCGTAATTTAGATCTATTTTTTGAGATGGAAGAATGCGGTATTACAGATGCTAGAAACATGGCTCATAAAATCATTCAGTGCCCATAAAATCATTCACCACCAACAATACATAGAAATAAACATAAAACACATCAAAAATACGTCCCCCAACACAGACCCAAAAAGTACATTTCCCTTAATTCCCAGTAGATGAAATAAAGACCATCAGAAAAATGCTACGCGATTTTTTTAGCAGGCCTCTGTTCCCTGCTGCAGTCAGAACTATGGGTAAGACGCATAATCGTTCAAACAATATTAAAGAAAGAATATTAAACCCATATTTTGTGTAACTGTGGTATTATTCCCTTACTAGCATGCACTCTAGTGAAGAATGTTTGATGCTGTTACTCTTTGATCAAAAAGATGCGCATTAAAAGACAGCGGCACCTCATATGTACACATTTTAAGGTAACATATATATTGAAAAAATAAGATAAATTTAAATTCTTCGAACTAATGGTTCATGTCATCAATTAAAACAGGCAGACATCAGTTTGACTAGTTTGCATCTATATCCTGAGGGGAAAAAAACAGGGTGTTAATTGGCACTGAGCTGATATTTTAACATGACATAGCAAAATCTTTAACAGTAGACATTTAATTTCTATAATTATAATGATCATAATTATATTTCATCTTATTGCCCAACCCTATGTATGTGTAAAAACTAAAGTATCTAAGCAGAGTGCATCCAACAAAATTCAGATATGTAATAATTATAACAAACATTAAAAACATAAAAAGATTAGTCAATTAAAAGAGCTCACCTTTAAAATGTAGAAGGAGAATCTGCTATCAACAGCTCTGACGTCTCCTCAGTCCTTGTGCGTGTTGTTCTGGAGTTGCTATGTTAAGCATGCGCTATTGCCCTAATTGCACATACCTAACAAAACAACTTGGACATTTTGAGTATTATTTTTCTTGAATTACATTATTTGTGTTTATAGCTGTGTTTTGAAAATGATACCTCTAATTAGAAAAATAATATTAAACTCAACATATTGGTTAAAATCTAGTATTAGTACAAGTATTTTAATTTTATTCACAAAGGAAACAAGGTCAAACATTATAAAGGAAAATGATGACAGAATTTATTTTCAGGTGAACCTTCCATTTAAGAACACAGACAATAGATTTGGAGCAGGTCATTTCTCATGGTGAGTGAAGAGTGTCCAAGGTTAAAATATTCTGCTTTGAATTTCCAAGAGCTTGTTCTAGGCTCATCTCTTGAATGCTGCGTGACACTGTGAGGTCCAGGCCTATTGTGGAGAGCTTAGCTTAATTGTATTTTAATCCAAGTTCTCCACAACAGGTCATAGTTTCTTTCACTTCACTTCTCCTGGGACAGTCAAATCATTAACACTCATTAAAATTAAGAGCTAGGCAGGTGGAAAGGCTAACTGTTTTGTTCCAGAGCTCAAAGAGAAAAAAAGTTGCTGAATGTTATATGCCACCCTTGCGCAATTAACTATACACCAAATAGGTATACCAAAACCGTTTACCAAACTCTTCCTAATTGCACATATATAATAACAGTATTTTTTGGAGTCAATTCTGAACTGTACTGGCAGCCAGTATAAGGAGGCTAAGATGGAGGAAGTGGGTTCCCGCAACTAGACGAGCTGCAGCGTTCTGAAGCAGTTGCAGACGGGCAACAGAAGACCCATGGGTAGTAACAAAGGCATGGATTACAATCTCAAAATGTTGCCTTTGAAGAAATGGCTTTATTTTTTTGCCTACTGTCTTAACTGGAAAAAAAATAGATTTAACTAATTAGATTTAAAGCACCCAACTCAACAGAACAGGTCCCAGTGGTCAATACTCAATACTTCTGTTTTGTCCCCATTGATACTTAAACGATTTGTTGCCATCCAGGCCTTTATATCGTCAAGACACTCCAACAGCGGTACAACAGTGTCATTCTTTTTAAGAGGCACGTAGAACTGACAGTGTAACAGTGAAATGACATGCCATACTTCCTAATTATTGAGCCAAGTGGCAGCAAGTACAAATAACAATGTACACCATCCACCTGGACGATGCGATGGGAGCCATTTCAGAATTCCCACCATACCAGGTTATTAGTGGAGAGGAGAAAGAGTGATGATGCCAATAAATATTTGTAGGGGATAATTAAGAGTCCACGATGATGGCTAAAGGAAAATTGACAAATTTGGTCAGGATTGTAATGACTACAGAGAGACGGGAACTTGGTTTAAAACAGATTATCTGAATGATGCTGAACTCGCTAACACCTAATAAAGGTTAAACTGCCATTCAGTATAGACTATTAAAATGTGAGACAATAAAAGTATAAATACAGATGTTAAGTTGCATAGTCTGACTTAAGAAGAAAGGAATCTGGAGTCAAATAGGTATTGAAAAAAAAAACCACCCTGAATTTTCAATTTATTTAAGGTTCTCTGCTATCAAAAGGACAGCTGCATCTGCATAAAAGTCTCCACTACAGATTACATCTTGTAGCGTAATGTATCTGTAGCTTGGTGTTAGACCGAGGGCCACTTCCATTAAGCAGGCTTTGTCCACAGCCCAATGCCATTTCATATGTCAGTTTCACTAAGTAAGTGCTTGTGATATATCATCTCCCACTGCTTTCCTGATAACGAGAATGGAAACTAAGCACTTTCTCTGCACCCCTTCTCAAAAGCCTTGACATGGAAGTGGGATATGAAGCACATGCAAACAGATGCACTCAATGGAAATGGAGCCATCTTCATAGATGTCTGAGTATCTTCAGCAATAAATATAAAGCACATGGCAAGATACAGTTAAGTATCGATCAGATTTACCAGAAAACCTATTTTGAAGCTCAAGAAATCATGGTTAGCTTGACAACTTTGAGAGATCTTTGCCAACTGGTCTACCAATTAAAAGTAAGGCTTGTAAAGTGAGTTTGTTTTTGGCCTGATTCATCTCAAAGTACCACTTACAACATTTTAGCTTCAACTCAAAAGGTCTGTTCATTTGTTATTTTTATCAATTGCATCAAGTGCTTTTACTTCATAAAATCCAATTATGATTACAGGAAGGATGATCTAAGAATAAATCAACAATTAATAGTTAGTGACTGCCATTTTTCTTTGACACTGTAAGGTCCCTGTATTGAAGTCAGTCTCCAGGGAACCTGCTCTGTTTTTCTCTGTTGTGCGAAAAAGGCTAAAGATGCCTTCGTTCTTTTTAGTGAGACTGACAAGTCCAGACTGGATTTATTGATTTTCTCATCTCTATTTCTTATTTCAATCTAAATGGAGAACATTCTGTAGGTGCAGAGTATTCTTGGAAGACCTTTACATCACCCCTTCTCCGTCATTTCACCCATACTGCTCTCTCAGGCCACTAAAATGTCTGAAAGTATAGGCACAACCATCCAAGCAGAAGGTAAATACTGCAGGTTTTAAACTGAGTACATAAATCTTGGTTTTTATATCATGAGAACTTTTCTTTCTGGAATAATCGGTTTTATAAGTATCTGCAACAAACCATTGTAAAGGTGAAGCCTGCCACCTTCAGTAAGCGGCATGCTGTTGATGAGAGCTCATGCTGACACACGCACCTCCTGCAAACATGCAGTTGCGACCAATTTTCTGAAAGATCTCTATTTATAGCCCTCTGAATAGCTGCAACATGTTACAAAGGAGAATTAAAAGTGCTTAATTGTTCACATTATGTTTCTAAAATGAATTCCAGTGAAAGCACACTTCTTTACCACACTCTTACAAACTTCCATTTTACTCTTTACTGAGGCTAATGTTTTGCTTGCACTAATTAGGGCCTAGGTGACATATGGTAAACATTTGCCACCGATTTGTTCCCGCTTGCTTTCTATGCATTTAGTTGAGTTTAATGCACCTTGTGCCTGAATGAGAAAGCTCAAATGTACTGTTATTTCAGGGAGAGGCCTTTCATTAGTGCTATTAGAAAGTGGCAGGAATTTAAATTGGTTGCGATAAATTAACAGGCCCACTGGGAGCTCAGGCCTGAGCCAGCTAATATGCAATTATATTAGGCAGCTTTGCATCTCCATCTCTGCTTATCTGGAATAGTGCATGCTGGGAAAGAGGCCCTCCCACCCAGCTCAGGGATGTGAAGCCTGCTGGATTAAATGTTCAAATGGTTAATTGGGAACAGCTTGTATCTGTGGCACTTACTACGCAACATCAATATTACCTGCTTCAAAAGCACACGGATATTATCCTGAACCAAAAATCTGAGTGTTCACTCACTTTTATGACTTCAAGAACAAAGCAACTTAATTTCTAATGAGATATAGTGGACATTACATGTTAAAAAAGGATACATCATTGAGAGCAGCAGAATCATGCTGTTTTCTCATCTAACACCTGTTGGCTTCAGATATGCATTATTGAAAAACCTTACAGAGAAGACGCAAACCAACAATGTGGAACACAAAGTAAGGATGTTGTTTGAATCCCCAAATGTTTCGAGTTTAATTTTTTTTTTTTCTAAGGTGTGTTTAAACATGTGCCTATAAGCCGTGGGATGCCTATTAGCAAATTTGCCCACTATTGTGTTCCAGAAACTACAGCTGTTCTCTTTAATGGAAACATGTAAAAACAGGCTTTGATGTTTTGATTCAAATTAAATTGAAATTGACTTGTCATGCTGTGTTGTCTCTACCAACTACAAATGATCCAAGTAATCAAGGAGTACATGACAAATCCCGAGGAAAACCTTGACAGGATTCAACATGGCATTCGACAAACAAATTTACATGCGTTATGGTTGTCATGTGGATTTTTCACTCAAAGTTGTGGTGAATGCAATCCATTTCACTATGAAGTTCAATATCATGTACATGCTGATAGACCGGAAATCATCAGAAATCATCAAATAGTCTACAGTCTTTCTAGAATGGAACACTACTATTATCCTCAACAGCGATGGTTATCACCATCTCCCTAACGCAAGAGACAGCACATGTTTTCTTCTTCTGGCCCTGTTTGTAGATTTACTACAAAGTGCATCACACTCAGCTACACTTGATTGGTTTTGCCAGGCTCATGTATTCCTGAGATAAGAAAACACAGTATGTTAAAGACAACCAAACAACTTTGTCATTTGGACAATGCACAGCATAGTTAGTGACCGTGATTAACCTCTTTCTCATGGTGCTTGTGTTCATGGGGATTTAAAGAGATAATTCATTGTTTTGGAGAAATATCAGCTGGATTCAGATATTCAGTCTGATTGAAAGGTAGACCACTGAGTAAAGGAAAGCCTCTTATTGTAGCATCATGCTATGAGAATCCAACTGATTCTCTGAGCCTCTTGTGCCAAATGAAAGTCCCTGTGTTGGCCTGCCCATTAGCCTCCATATTTATTCTTTGAAATGATTATGACTTGCTATAGGGGCTGTGGAAGTCATGCTTGCATTTTTACAAATATGTTAAAGTGTTGATGAAAAAGAGGCAGTGACGGATATGTTCTTCTGTATTGTGATGTACATCTGAATGCAACAGATTATGTGAAAAGAAAAAAATGTAGGCCAGGCACTTGGTTATATCCATGGGTTGTTGATTTTTTTGTTTCATATGGGAGCTGCAGTTCACAGGAGTGGGGTTTGAGGATTAAGCACACTACCGGTAAATGATTGGAGAAGTCCTGCATGAGTCACCAGACTAGTTTTCAGAGAAAACATCAGACTGTTTTCTCTAGAAGATCCAGTTATGGCATTTTAGTTACATTTACACAGGTTTTTGGGGGGATTGCTTGCACATACAACACAAAACTGACAGAACAGAACAGTAACTCAATCTAAAAACTTGTGATGATGCACATAGCTAATTTCTCGATCACTGTAAGTTACCTAAACCACAAATGAAACACACATGGCAGACACATTTGTGCAGCACAGAGCAGCTCTCCTGCACTTTTTGACTTGACAGACTACTAACTGTCCAGTCCGGTTCTATTCTGTTCTAAATAATGCAATTGTGAGTCCTGAAATTAAATTGGTTGTAGGATGCAGTTTTTATTCCCATAAATAACCAAATTGCGTGTGAACATAACAGTATTAATAGAGAACTGACAACCATTGCTGTGTGAACAAGGCCTTTGATTATATTGATATTATTTACATTTTAAAGTTAATAATAATGAACATTTACATGAATGGATGAATCATTCACAATATCTATTTAGAAAACAGATTTTCATTTTATGTCAACTTTAATGGTTAAATTATACTTACAGGACTAGTTTTCCTTGAGAAGGTCAGGTAAATTTGTGTTTTCAGGTAAATCTAATCCTTTTCGAAAGCTCTCTCAATGTTACACTGAATACTTTGGAAAATTTTCATTTTGAAGTAGGAATGAAGTATGTGTATAACACATCAACGGAATTGACATTGAACTTGTGTGTTGAATTTAATCTTTATTTATTCAGAAAAATATGAATGCATTTTTTTTAGCGGTTCTCTGCACCACTCATGGTAAGTCTCGCTCTTAAACTCTGCATGAAATGATTAATACAAAATCTCCACTATATTCTCTATGCACAAAACTCTCATCTCATGAACTTGTGTTGACACGTGCATCATACATCAATTCACAAAGACCTGCTTCCCACACTATTCAAACACCTCAGGAAACACACACACACAAACATTAATACAGTAGTTTCACAATTTTTTCACCAGCTTACTTGAAAAATATGAATTAATAGTTTTAATAGAGGTTCTTGTAATAATACATGCACACAGTAAGACTCGCTCTCAAACACACATGAGTCTCAGCAAGAATGCAGTTCCCTAACTCACACAAATCACTTCACTGACAACTACTGGTGTACCCTGAAACTGCAATTTACTCACACTGTGTATTTAGTTCTGATTAAACGTGGATGATGGCTCATCATCCTCATTCTCAATTGATGCTTGTTCTCATGTGGCCTCTGACTGTAGGTATCCCAGGATACTCCTCCATTCAATTCTCTGGCACATCTTCAGCTAACTCTTCCTCAACCCTCTGTGGCTGTCCTTCCAAGTGTTGCTCCACGCTTGGCATTAATGGTTCTGCATCAGAATTTAGATGAATGGGATTCCAACACTGACTCAAGGAAGTAGGGAACTGTGACACCAGTTCACCATCTTGAAAATCCCCATTCTCTAACAATGTGATTCATTTAATTTTACATTTCTGCATTTGGCAGACAATTTTATCCAAAGCGAAGGAATACATTGAATCAGTTCTTGCTTTCCCTGTGATCAAACCCATGACCTTGACATTGTAAACACCAATGTTCTACTTATTGAGCTACAGGAAAGCTACATCTGACACATGTCTCCAAACTTCTTCCAAGCATTCTTTGTCTTTTATCCTGGCTTTTATCTTTCTCACTGTCTCTGGTTCAAATGTTGCTCTGAATTCACCAGTGGAAAACTATCAGAAAGGAGAAGTAGATTCCAATTTAACACACACATACATGTACATCATACACACACATCCTCCCATCCAATACGACTTTATGCACTGGACTCTTTCCATTAATCCTGATAATCACAGGTACCAGGTACTCATCCTCTCGGGTAGATTCCCAATCAACACTCATCCACCAGACTGAAGGTCTACTCCATGAACTCTCCTGTCATAACTCTGCTCACTCTTTGAGGTTTCCCTGTCTGCTGTTCTGGAGGCAATTTCATGTGCTTGATGCATCATTGTTTTTATTTATGTACGTACTCAGCATAATTTGTATTCCCTTCTGTTGGCTGTAGATTATAAAGTAAACCGATCGGCAGACTGGGTGAATTATCACAAAGTAAGTAGAAAGAGGAAAAACCCGTGACCTCATAGCAAGGACACTTATGAATGCAAATCATCTTCTCCAGTGACTTTTTCCAGTGTGTCTTTTTTGTGACTGTATGGAACATGGTGAGTAGCTTTCTATTGAAGTGCTGCACCTGTCCATATCATTGTGGGTGACGAAAGGCATTATGAGACTTGCACATTACAACATTTCTGAAGCTGGTTGTGGGGAAATCGGAAGTCGGAAGATTGTGTTGAAAGTCGGAAGATTGTGTTGAACGTGGTTGTATTAAATAGAGCTGGCCGAATAAAAGAACCCAACCAAAACCATACTATTACCTTCAAGCGTGTTACATGGTACATTAGCTGTTTCTCAAACTCCTTACCCATGTCATAGTGAATCTTTTCTGAGAATCAAAGTCATTAAAGATCCACCACTGTCTTGGCTGATTTGTTTTTTAGTGACATTCGCCTGTTCAAAATGAGTATATTGATCTATGATGGCATTTTAGCTATCATAGATCATACTAAAATTAGAGCGTGTACGGAATGTACTCGGTCAATCGACAAAAGAGTTGTATGGTGATGAGTGAAACAAGACGAGCTTCTGTGGCCTTCTGTTTTCTTCAGCCTTGAAAACTCACTCACTCTATGTAACTCTGCACACGAGCCCAGTAGAACCGATCACAAATCAAATGCACTATTCTCTCTACTGTTCTCAGTCTGACAGAAAAAGCTGATCTTGTCTACTGGCTTTTCTCTAAGGTATATGACATGCTCATTTTGTCTAATGTAGAGTATAATATATTGATGTAGCGTTTCATTCATGAACTCTTTCACATCTGTCGGCTCTGTTTGTCACGGAATACTTTAAGGGAGGACTCAAATGCAGGGAAACGTGGGTTTTATTAATGATAACAAAATAAACATACAAAAGAAAACACCCACGAGGGGGAAAACATTAACTTAACAATATAACTAACAAAGAACACAAACAAACCGGATGGAACGGGTAACACAGATCCAGGAACATCATATGAACAGACAGCCATAGAATGACAACAACACCACACAGGACAGCAAACACATCAGGATTAAATAGAGAACACATGAGGAAGGTAATGAGTAGAGACAGATGGGATCAATTAGGGGAAACGAGGGAACAAGATGGGCGGGGTTTACAATCACAAGGTACAACAAAGGGGCAGTGTCAGAGTTCTGTCAACCAACACACTAGAAACCCAAACTGAGGTGACAGAACCCTGACACTACCCCCCCTCTAAAGGGACGCCACCTGGCGTCCCTACATGAACACCAGACTAAAAAGTACCACAAGAATGAAAGACAGGGGACCAAACTGAAATGAAACCAGGGGAGGGAGGGAGAGAGAACAGGCCAACCAAAGAGCAAAAACAACAAAACAGTCATAACATCATGAAAAAATAACTAAGAAAAAAAGTCCTCAATAAGAAAAAAATAAAATAAACAGTTCAGGGAGGCGGAACAGGAGGGATGAGCCAAGGTGGCTCCGGCAGCTCTAGAGTCCTGGCGGAGGGCCAGGGCGGGTCCGGGGGAACCAGCCAAGCGGGCTCAGGCAAGACCGGCGGGTCAGGCGGCGCCGGAGGGGTGAGCCAGGCGGGCTCAGTCAGGACCGGCGGGTCAGGCGGCGCCGGAGGGGTGAGCCAGGCGGGCTCAGTCAGGACCGGCGGGTCGGACCGCAAAAGTTCAGGCAAGCAGAGTTCAGGGCGGTCAGGCGGCAAGAGTTCAGGGCGGTCAGGCGGCAAGAGTTCAGGGCGGTCAGGCGGCAAGAGTTCAGGGCGGTCAGGCGGCAAGAGTTCAGGGCGGTCAGGCGGCAAGAGTTCAGGGCGGTCAGGCGGCAAGAGTTCAGGGCGGTCAGGCGGCAAGAGTTCAGGGCGGTCAGGCGGCAAGAGCTCAGGGTCACCTGGCGGCGCCGGCAGGGCGAGCAGACTCGGTGGCGCCGGCAGGGCGAGCAGACTCGGTGGCGCCGGCAGGGCGAGCAGACTCGGTGGCGCCGGCAGGGCGAGCAGACTCGGTGGCGCCGGCAGGGCGAGCAGACTCGGTGGCGCCGGCAGGGCGAGCAGACTCGGTGGCGCCGGCAGGGCGAGCAGACTCGGTGGCGCCGGCAGGGCGAGCAGACTCGGTGGCGCCGGCAGGGCGAGCAGACTCGGGGTGGCCTCCGGGACTGGCGGATCGGAGAAGGCCCTTTTCCTCCTCCTCCGCTTACGAAGGCGTCGAGCGGCCTGTGGGACGGCGGCCCCCTGGCTGGCTGCGGGCTCTGGACCGGCGGACCTCTGGCTGGCTGCGGGCTCTGGGACGGCGGCCCCCTGGATGGCTGCGGGCTCTGGGACGGCGGCCCCCTGGATGGCTGCGGGCTCTGGGACGGCGGCCCCCTGGATGGCTGCGGGCTCTGGGACGGCGGCCCCCTGGATGGCTGCGGGCTCTGGGACGGCGGCCCCCTGGATGGCTGCGGGCTCTGGGACGGCGGCCCCCTGGATGGCTGCGGGCTCTGGGACGGCGGCCCCCTGGATGGCTGCGGGCTCTGGGACGGCGGCCCCCTGGATGGCTGCGGGCTCTGGGACGGCAGCCCCCTGGATGGCTGCGGGCTCTGGGACGGCGGCCTCCGGGCCGGCAGCGGGCTCTGGGACGGCGGCCTCCGGGCCGGCAGCGGGCTCTGGGACGGCGGCCTCCGGGCCGGCAGCGGGCTCTGGGACGGCGGCCTCCGGGCCGGCAGTGGGCGAAGAAGCCTTCCCTCTCCTCCTTTTCCCTGTGCGAGGGCGTGACGCTGTGGTACCTCCAGACAATTCCGGGGGCACCGCTGCTGCCAGAATTTCCTCCGGGGTCGGAACGACAGGGGGTGATATAAGGAACTCTACAAAGTCCCAAAAGTCCAGCCCTTCCAGCCCCCTCATCCTCCAGCAGCAGAGGGGCTCATCAAGAGCGTTGTTGAAAAGATCCTTGAGAGCCGCCTCATTGTATCCCAGCCCTGCTGCAGTGTGGCCAAACTCCTGCGCAAATGTTCTTAAGTCCGCCCCGTGTTGACGGAGGGAGTTCAGTATTTTGAACTGCATCATCCGATGGAATGAAGGGCGGGTCTCCATGGAGGCTGGTGGAGGGTGGGAACCCTTTCCCTGCTGAGTCCTCATATTGGTGGTGTTGTTCTGTCACGGAATACTTTAAGGGAGGACTCAAATGCAGGGAAACGTGGGTTTTATTAATGATAACAAAATAAACATACAAAAGAAAACACCCACGAGGGGGAAAACATTAACTTAACAATATAACTAACAAAGAACACAAACAAACCGGATGGACCGGGTAACACAGATCCAGGACCATCATATGAAAAGACAGCCATAGAATGACAACAAAACCACACAGGACAGCAAACACATCAGGATTAAATAGCGAACACATGAGGAAGGTAATGAGTAGAGACAGATGGGATCAATTAGGGGAAACGAGGGAACAAGATGGGCGGCGTTTACAATCACAAGGTACAACAAAGGGGCAGTGTCAGAGTTCTGTCAACCAACACACTAGAAACCCAAACTGAGGTGACAGAACCCTGACACTGTTTTTAATACTTTTTTTCGATGGTCTACGTTTAAGATCTTTACCAAAACACTGAATGTTTTAGTCCATAGGGTGAGACTGATTTTAACCACAGCCCTACATTTTTGATCAGGAAATATTCCTATGTCCCTCTCTCTCATATGCTATATGGTGAGTAGATTGATCCCATCATTTTGAGGTAAACGTGTTCTAAAGTCTGAAAATCTGTGTGTAACTTTAAGGAATGTCACTACCAAACACATTTTTTCTGCTATTAAGAACTTTTTTGGATGTTATTCCATAAAATGTATTTTTTATATGTTTACCACTGTTCTGACCAGTGATTGCTCACCATGTGCTGATTTGCATCTTCAAGCTAGGCTCAAAATTATCTAAAATTGTCACTACCAAAACAGTCACGACCGACACATGTCTTGAAGTTTCGGTTGTGACATCATTGTTTTGGTAGTGACAAAAGGGAACACATAATGCTTTATTAATCCGTAATAAAAAAAAAATTTACACTAAAAAATCCAACTTATGTTTTGTTTGACAAATTCAGCTTTTAAAGTTTAATCAACTATTTAAAAGGAAAAAAAGTTGAGATAACTCAAACAAAGTTTGTACAACTATTGGCTCTAATTTGACAAAACTCAAAAATGTTCTGCAGCTGGTTGCCTTTAACTTTTCTCATTTTTTTTTTTTTTTTTTTTACAGTTATTTAAATCAATACTAATGCAGTATTTTTTAGTAGTGTTTTAGAATGCAAGTTAAAATTATGTAATGTGATAAGGTTACAATTAAGGGTGCAGTCAATGATCTGTAACAGTCTGACTCTCATACCATCGGACCAGGGTTTGAGTCCTGCTTGAAGCAGGCGATTCGAACAGGAGGGGTTATAGATACGATGATAGGGTTGGATTGTTAGGTTGTTGTCAATAATGTTAATTTCTATGATATTAATGCCTAGAAAGACTACAAGAGAGAGACAGAGTGTGTTTCTATGTGGTTCTGGATAATTATCTGAAAGAATATGTTATACACTCACCTAAAGGATTAGTTGCTTCAATGCATTTAGGGGTCAAGACAATCTCCTGAACTCCAAACTGAATGTCAGAATGGGAAAGAAAGGTGATTTAAGCAATTTTTAACGTAGCATGGCTGTTGGTGCCAGACGGGCCGGTCTGAGTATTTCACAATCTGCTCAGCTACTGGGATTTTCATGCACAAACATTTTTAGGGTTTACAAAGAATGCTGTGAAAAGGGCAAAACATCCAGTATGCGGCAGTCTTGTGGGTGAAAATGCCTTGTTGATTCTAGAGGTCAGAGGAGAAAGGGCCGACTGATTCAAGCTGATAGAAGAGCAACTTTGACTGAAATAACCACTCGTTACAACTGAGGTTTGCTGCAAAACATTTGTGAAGCCACAACACGCACAACCTAGAGGCGGATGGGCTACAACAGCACAAGACCCCACCGGGTACCACTCATCTCCACTACAAATAGGAAAAAGAGGCTACAATTTGCATGAGCTCATCAAAATTGAACAGTTGAAGACTGGAAAAATGTTGCCTGCTCTGATGAGGCTCGATTTCTGTTGAGACATTCAGATGGTAGAGTCAGAATTTGGCGTAAACAAAATGAGAACATGGATCCATCATGCCTTTTTACCACTGTGCAGGCTGGTGATGGTGGTGTTATGGTGTGGGTAATGTTTTCTTGGCACAATTTAGGCCCTTTAGTGCCAATTGGGCATCGTTTAAATGCCACGACCTGCCTGAGCATTGTTTTTGACTATGTCCATCCCTTTATGACCATCATGTGCCCATCCTCTGATGCTGCTTCCAGCAGGATAATGCACCATGTCACAAATCTAAAATCATTTCAATTTGGTTTCTTGAACATGACAATGAGTTAACTGCACTAAAATGGCCCCACAGTCACCAGATCTCAACCCAATAGAGCATCTTTGGGATGTGGTGGAACGGGAGCTTTGTGCCCTGGATGTGCTTCCCACAAATCTCCATCAACTGCGAGATGCATTGATAACTATCATTATGGGCCAAAATTTCAAAAGATTGCTTTCAGCACCTTTTTGAATCAATGCCACGTAGAATTAAGGCAGTTCTGAAGGTGAAAGGGGGTCAAACACAGCATTAGTATGGTGTTCCTAATAATCCTTTAGGTGAGTGTACGTGCTGACTGCATATGTGCAATATAATTTGTTATCTGTATTAACATAAAATGTTGAATGTCTGATTCAACTATGGCAAACTAAGTATTGTGGTCACTACCAAAACATTACTGTCACTACCGAAAATGTGCTGTCACTACCAAAACAAGGAAAGATTTGTCAAAAATAAAGTATATTGAATTATCAACTAAGACGTTATGATAGTGTTTAGTTTAATGCATATTCAACCTAATGAATCCTTAACTTTGAAATCAGTATGATAAACTTTATGCCTTCTACAAAGAAAGATTGGGTTCAAAATACAACAAATCTCATAAATGACACTTTAAAATATTATTAAATTTGTCAATTTTATTGATTTCACCTGTAAAAAAAAAATGTTTTTTTTTAAATAGAGAAAAAATATATTTACAAGGTTGATGTAAACAAAATCTTAATAGATCATTATAAGCCTGCTTAATTTATGATATATTGTTGTGTTTTGGTAGTGACAAATTTGGGGTGTATGAAAATATTCCAGCATTTTCTGAAAATACAATTTGAGAACTAGCTGCACAATTACTAGAAATGTATACCTTGGATATTGTACAATTTGCATACGTGAAAAATTAGTGGGGGAAAAATACAAAATTTCAAGATGGTTCTAACTCTGTTTTGTCACCAATTCTGTAGAATGGCCCATATAAGTACAGTACATTTTGATGACGTCTGGTGGCATTTAAACTAGTTCTGAAATAACCCTTATTTAAGCAATAAGAGCACCATCTGAATATCAACAAGATTTGGCTGTACATGGAATGATTTAATGACTGCATCCAAATATGCCTTCCGTACTATCTTGTAGTGTTGTAGTGCTCCAGACCAGTCTTAAGACCTGTATTAATTTCTTTCTTTTTTATCATTGGACTTACATTTTAAAATTCTCAACCACATTTGTACTCAGTCTTGTCTCTATCTCAGACTAAGAGGATTTGGGATTTTATCTCAAGGACAGTCAAGACCACAACTGCGAGGATATCACTAAATTGCTGGTGTGTAGCCTGATTTATTTTTTAACACCATTAATCTGATTTCTTTTTTTCTTTTATACAGAAAATACCTGTATGACCCACTGCTTGCACAGTCATTGAACTGGTCAAATAAAGTAATGATTGACTTGCTAATAAAACCACTTGTCACAGCTTATCAATTGTAACTTGTAAAAAGGGTAAATTACTGTTCTTGCATCCTCTGATGTGTTACCTCCAGTTATGCAAACACATACACAGACACACACACTCACTCATGAAGCTGTCTAATTTGGTGTTCTTTCTGGAATAATGTTCTGGAATAATGAAATTTGAAATTTGTTATTCATATATAATGATGTGACAAAGCTGTAAAATACAGTTCCATGCATACACGACATAACTGAGCTTGGAATCAAAATTTAGTTTCATGTAACAACTTGTAGTCAGAATGAGACTAATAACTTTATCCAGCTGTTGTGTGGATTTATCCACAGTGGAAGCAACGAAGGTTTCACACATTTACATGTGTGTTGTGGAAAAGATACTTTTCATCTTCATCTTGTAAATCTTTTCCATCTTCCATATCTTATTCTTTCAGACATCTGTCCAATAAATTCGGAAAAATGTTTATGAAAGATTCTTTCATTTGGAATCCCTTATGACTGGTTCAGAACTTCACTCCAGTCTTCGGTAGAATGACTGAAGCTGACAGGATGTTTCTAGGAGCACATCAGTGGAGCTGGCAGCAGTGAAGGCCCAGAGTTTCATTAAGTTACAACATGGCAAAGGGGTGACGTATGTACAGACATGAGTCAACTCCTGTTGAGCTCAAATAAACACATCCAAACAGCTGTCACTGACAGATAACTGCATACATCATAACATCAAAACAACACAGTGGACAAACACTAAAATACATATCTGACAGATGGAGAGAGAAAGATATAAACAAAACACAGAGGGAAGCCGAGTTGACTTCATAAGTGCAGAAAGACACATTTATAGAAACCATTAAATCACAATTGACAATTATTCTTTTTCTGGAATATTGCAGTTTTATTATACAGTAATACCTCTGTTTGCGAGTTTAGTTCATTCCAAGAGTGAGCTCGTTACCCAAAATGCTTCTACACTAGAACAATTTTCCCCATAAGAATGCATTAAAATCAATTGATTCTTTCCACACGACCATAAATGCCGATTTTAAATATTTATTTTGGTTTTACTCTATTAATTACAGTTAAAAGTATAACCATTAAGAGTTCATATAAATACTAATTAATAATTGACAATTGAACTCTAAAAATACTTGACAATTTACTGTAGCGAGCATTTCAACTTTGGGTGACGTGTCTGCTGGCATGAAGGAGACGAAATGAGGGGGAAGGGGAAAGGGTGTTACTTTCAACAAGGGAAAAAACAAAACACGGTGTTTTTCAAGTGCAAATAGGAGAATTTATCATAATAGTGCAGAAAACAAACAAAGTGATAATCCAGAGTGAAGGTCGTTGAACGTGAAAAACAGTGCGGACATAACAGAGACAACGACTCGACAACACAGAGTGGAGAGAAGTTAACTAAAAAGGCAGATGAGATGAGAACCAGGTGTGTGAGATCTGGCAGTGATCAATGAAGGTTGGTTGCATGAATGATGCAACCAAACCGAGTGAAGCTGAGAGAGTTAATGGGTGATAAAAGGGTTGGAACCGCGTGACTGTTTTATGTGCGCCACGATGCTGAGCTTCAAATCTTTTCCACACAAAAATGTGCGAGGGTGATGGAAAACGAACGGTCTGGGAGCAGTTCGAAAAAGTAGGTTTTTAAAGAAAAACAATATGGCGGACAGGAAGTTTAGCCAACTATGACAAATTTGGTATCTGTGTTCTCGGCTTGAGCCAAGGAACATATTAAGACAATTTGTTTTACCATATGTTAACGTAATCCAAAGTTATTAGCATATTTGTAAATTCGGTTATAACTTTTGACCACAAGGTGGCGCTGCCTCAAAACTTTTTGTGTAGTTTCAGGCCAAGGTGCCGAAGACACATACCGAGTTGTGTGACGATACGCCAATGTGGTCGTTAAATATAGCATTTTATGACAAAATTCAAAATGGCCGACGCTTAAAACAGCCGATATGAGAAAATTAGGTATCGCACTGAATCTAAAGACACCAGTTTTATGATTTTTGGCCAAAGCGTTCAGGAGTTATAGGCAAGAATGTCATTTTTTCATAACTCCTGACCGCTAGGGGGTATAGCGCCAAAACTCTGCAGGTAGCCTCAGACCATGATTGACATAACACACACCTAGTTTGGTCTGAATACGCTAATGCGTTTCGGAGATAAAGCCTCAATTTCATTTTTGCGACCATTACGTCGGATTCTTTCGTAAGTTATTCGTAAACAGTTTGATGAATCAACTTTCTTTTGATAACTTTTTGTCAACATGGCCTGGAGATGATGTGGTTTAATTTTCGTGAAAATCGGACGAACGGCCTAGGAGGAGTTCGAAAAAGTAGGTTTTTCATAAAATTCAAAATGGCGGAAAAAATTTAATGACGGAAAATGATGTCATAGGGAATCGAATCGAATCGTCATGAGCCAAGGATTCAGTGGACATAAGAATTTTGTTTCTAGGCCTTGTGGTTCAAAAGTTATTAACGTAAACGTGAGTGCAGATTTGGACGTGGTGGCGCTAGAGAGATTGAGTAGGAGACTTCAATTTTACTATGGTCAATGTTTGGACTATCCTCTATGAGTGTGCCAAATTGATATAATTTTCCCGCAAATGGTTCTATGGGCTGCCATAGACTTCCATGGCGGAAGAAGAAGAAGAATAAAGAACCGGAACAAAAACAATAGGTGCCTCCGCACCTTCGGTGCTTGGCCCCATATAATAAGAACCGGAACAAAAACAATAGGTGCCTCCGCACCTTTGGTGCTTGGCCCCTAATAATTAAACGGAATGGGAACAGTTACTACTTTACTCTTTTTGCCCTTTTACATTTTGTATATATACATATATATTTGCTCTTTTATAATCTATATATTTATCTTATTTTATTTTACTTACTTGTGTGTTACCTGTGCGACATTTACTGTGGACGGCAAAGTAAGCATTTCATTGTACAAGGAAACATGCTTTCTGTCTGTACACATGACAATAAACACTTTGAATCTTTGAATTTGAATTGAACAGAAACAATAGGTGCCTCCACACCTTCGGTGCTTGGCCCCTAATTTAGTCTTTACACACAGAACACAGGGTGAGCACCCCCTGCTGGCCTCCTAACACCTTTTCCAGCAGCAAACTAGTTTATGCCAGGAGGTCTCTCATCCAGGTACTAAATAGGCTTAACCCTGCTTAGCTTCAGTGGGCAACCAGTCTTAAGCTACAGGGTGATATGGATGCTGGTAAATTCTTCTAATACTTAAATATTGTAATATCGTTACAAATTTTTAAAGGACCTAGTTAATTTGATGTGTTCAAGTGGTTCTAGTTATTAGTCTTGTCACTTTAAGAGGGCGGGATTTCAGGGGGTCTAGAGAGAGAGTTGAGTTGTAAGGGTTTAGAGAGAGTGCTCTGAAGCAGAGAGATTGTTTGGATTCTTCTGTAATGTACGGCGTCGGTTGCGGGCAGAACAGCAATCCGTTCAGTTCTAAATAAAATCTCTGGACGAGAAGGAACCTGTCTGGGTACTAAAAGTAGCAACGCTACAATATATCTATCTATCTATCTATCTATCTATCTATCTATCTATCTATCTATCTATCTATCTATCTATCTATCTATCTATCTATCTATCTATCTATCTATATATATATATATATATATATATATATCACACTAAATTATAAGTACACATAATACCATGAAACATTAAACACATAAACATGTTATAAAACCAAACACTTGACCTTTCACAAGTACCCCCACACAATGGTTTGGTCGGACTCTGATTGTACTGAACTGGCTCAATTCAGTTGTATTAAGTACTTTTGTAGACACAGGCTCAGAAATATCTTTGATCAGTGAAACAATGAGAATGTCTATTCCCTCTCTCATGAAAAAAAAACTATTCTAAACCGATTCTGCTGGCAAAATTGGTTAATATGCTTTTGTCCCCATTGTTGTTTAAATCACGGGACCGGACAGCACTAATTTTGCCAAGAGATCTCTTATTTATTTATGTATTTATATATATATATAAGAATCAGAAAGAGCTTTATTGCCAAGTGAGTGCATTGCACACACAAGGAATTTGTCTTGATGCTTGAGCTTCCAGTGCACCTATACAACACAACATGAACAAACAAACAATCACTGAAAGAAAAACCTCAAACACCGCCATATATGCGGCGCCAAAATATAAAGACATAGGAGAGAAAGATAGTATGCTGGAGAAGTGGTCTTCGTTCCGTCTTTCTCCTCTGGCTCTCCTCTGAACCAGAAGTTGGTTTTATACAATACTAGAGGAACACGTGTTTCCTGTTAAAAATGACATGTATGGAAGTCTAACATAAACATTTCCTGTGGACTGACAAATTTGTTCATGCAGAATACACTCTAGCACTACAAACATAAAACAACAAATTATGAATAAAAAATATATAAATACATAAGAACATTTTACAAAATGTATAAAAAATGATAATAAAGAAAAATAATACGACGTTATAAAATTTTAGTCTTCAAATACATTTCTATAGTGCTTTATCATAGACACTCAAAGTGCGTTACATGGAAGGGGGAATCTCCTCAATCGCCACCAGAGTGCAGCATCCACCTGGATGATGTGACAGCAGTCATATTGCGCCAGAATGCTCACCACACACCAGCTTATTGAAGGAGATGAGATAGAGTGATGAAGCCATGACAAGAGATTGGGCATGATTATGAAGTCATGATGGACAAATCTGGTTGCTGGTGACTATCTTGACACTCTTGGTATGTTGCCTATTACTAACCGACTGGGTGAGAAAGTGTTCTTCCATAATGTTCAGGTGGTTAGAAATAGTACTCAGCCCGTCATCCTTGGTTGGGATTTTCTTAGCAAATATCATGCTAAAATTGACCTCAGAGAGAATCAGTTAAAATTGTGGAACTGGGCTGTTCCTGTCTTGTGTTCACAGCACGTAGTTCCTCTCACTCGATAACCTTAAAGCCCATTCTGATTCCTGCTAGTTCACAGATGAACATTTTTAGCAAAAATTCTGCCCAATATTGGTGAAAGACAGTTCTCATGCAGTTATGGTGGACTTTCAGACCCTCAAATTCAGACATTATCAGGTCTTTTTGTTCACATGCTGTGAACTCTGTAAAAACTGGCGTGACTTTTCTTCGAGCTATGAATCCGACAACTGATGATTGTCATGTTCCCCGTTGCACGAAGCTAGGTGAATTCTTTAGTCTCTCAACCAGGTGAAGACTACACAATGTTGGAATCCACAGTAGACTCAAATTGAACCCTGCCCAAAGGTTGACCTGAGGTAGACCTCAGTCAGTCTGCACTAGATGGAGAACAACAAACACAGCTAGAGAATCTGATTTGCAAATATTCCGATGTCTTCAGGGCAAATTATTATGATTATTGTCGTGCAGATTTGGTCAAGCATACCATTTGCACTGGAGATGCACAGCCCATCAAACAGAGGGCTTCTAGAACATTGAATTAGACAGGAAAGTTCAACATCTCCTTTTCCATGATGTCATTGAAGAAAGTTTTAGTCCCTGGGCTTCCCTTGTTGTCTTGGTAAAAAAAAGAGATGGCAGTTAAAGATTCTGTATTGATTTCAGGAAGCTTAATGCAATCACTGTAAAAGACTAGCACCTCTTGCCCTGACAACCAGATGCTCTAGACAGCTTGTCTGGTGCATACTGGTTTAGTACAATGGATTTGTCAAGTGGATACTGGCAGGTAGAGTTAAGCTCTGATGATAGGGAGAAAACTGCATTCAATACAGGCAGTGCTTTGTATCAATTCAAGGCTATGCCAATGGGTCTTACGAATGCCCCTCTGACTTTCAATGACTTATGGAGATGGTGATTTGTGGACTTTATTGGAAAGTTTGTCTTGTTTACCAAGATGATGTATTGGTGTTCAGCCAGACATTCAGTGAACATCTTAACAATCTTGAGGATGTTTTCTGTTGATGTCGATCAACAGGTCTAAAATGTAATGGTAGTAAGTGTCATTTTGCTTGCAGTGAAGTATCTTACTTGGGTCATGTTGTATCAGGTCAGGGTCTTCTGCCAGATGAAAATAACTTGGACAAGGTCCAGTCATGGCCTGTCCCCAAGAATATCACCAAGGTCAGAAATCAGAAATTTTGCTGTAGTTGGTGCACTGTTTCATGCTCTAACCCAAAATGGTGCTGTTTTCAAGTGGTCGAGTGAATGTGAAGATGCTTTAGATCAATGAAGCATTCTCTCACTAGTCTTCTCATTGCAGCTCACTCTATATTCACACAGCCTTTTCTACTTTACATTGACGCTTCTCATGACTGTGTAGGTTCAGTGCCTGCTCAGATGCAGGATAGGAAGGAACATGTAATTGCATATACCAGACACACACTGATTCTTTCTGATAAGAAATGGTCAACCTATGACCGTGAGTTATGGGCTGTGGTGTGGTCTGTTCGGCATTTCAGACATTTCTTGTCAGGGGCCCCAATAAAATTGTTTACTGACCACAAACCCTTGTTAAATCTGAACAAGGCTTCTGCTGATAATTATCAGACTGGTGGAAGAGCATATTGGATACTTGAAATGGATGTGTATGACTTTACCATTCTTTATAAAGAAAGGAAAGCAGCATAGTAATGGTGATTCCTTGTCATGGCTTCCTAACCCACTGGTGACAGAAACAAAAGCAGTGCAGTGTGCAATTTCCAGCCACAAGTAGCACTGAATAATTTTGGAATTCTTCCTGACGTGACTCCAACACTATGAGTTGATTGGGCAGAGTTGCAAGCTCAGCAGAGGGCTGACGTTTGTCTTAGTACTGTCATAGACTAGAAAGAGAATGGTAATCAAATGCCCCTATTAGCCAGACTCAAACGTTCCCCTGCCACACTGAGGAAACTCTGGCATGAATTTCCTAAATTATCGGTTCAAGAGGGTATATTGTGTCATAGAGTGAAATTATCTCCTCATAACCCTCCTGGTTAACAAGTAGTCTTGCCGGAGGTACTTATCTTAACAGCAGAAATTCAGTGGACATTTGGGTGCTGAGCATACTTTGTTGTGAGTCAAGAAAATGTGGTACTGGTCTTACTTGTCTCGTGATATCCAGTGCTGTGCTGAATGTTTATCTTGTCAGTCCTGTACTAAGGACCATATAAAATTCTGAGGTGAGTGGACAAAGATGATAGCCTAGGTGTAACCTAGAAGATTAAAGATCCAAGAAATCCACAGTCAAGAAGGTGGGTGGTTCATCACACTCACCTAAAAATTTGAAAGGGTTCCTTATGGAATTTTCCTGCTTGTTACTCTCCAGTTTTTTTTTTTTACCTCCTGTCGTAAATAGTGTGGAGGGCCCTTACTTTGCTCCACTCACTGCATTGTCAGAAGCTTTGCCTTTCCGACCCCACCCCACCCCACCTGATGTGTCTAACTAACCTCCAAAGCAGAAATGCGTTTGGTGAAAGGGCTGAATTTTTAGCTCAATATCTGGCTCAGCCAAAATCTGTGTCACAACCCTCAAGGCACGGGGACAGAAATATTACCCTCAGTGGACAGACCTCAACTGACTCGTAGTGGCCGCATGGTTAATAAACCTGAGAAGTTTAAAGATTTTGTTCGTTGATGTGTTATGCACTTAATTTGTTTCATACAGTAATGTGATATGCTATATTGTTAGAGTAACTTGGTATGTCACATGATTATATACATTTTGATGCACTACTATACTATGTTGGGGTCATGCTGTAGGTTGTTGCTATTTAAGTTGTTGAATTAGTCAGTATTGTGTTGAGAGAAATGAGGACGTTTATCTACCGTACTTTCCCGCATATAATCCGCAGACGCAGATAATCCGCACCCTCATATATCCAGCGGGTTTTGGGGGTTTGTGTAAAAAAATGTTGGTATAATCCGCACCCTCAGATATCCCGCACACATGATGAATTTTTTTGTGCAAGTTCACGATTCGAATTTCGAATGTTGCTCGCATGATGTCAATTATCATAACTGTTCAGGCTCGGTACACAGTGCTTGTGCGTGAAATTCACACAATAAGAAAACAAACAAGTCAAAATCAGAAGAAAAAGAAAGAGCAGTCTCTCCGTCTCTCCCTCTCCCCTCTCTGCGCTGCGCTGTGCTCGTCCCTTTGCTCGTCCCCCTGAAAAAGTGTTGATCGGATGAGAAGAGCACACTATCATGGCAGCACAGCCAATCACGTCTTCTTGCATGATTGACAGGTCAGAAAGCCTATCAGAGCCAGCTGTAAGACTGACAGTACAGAGGCCAGACAACCCGTGCAAGAAAGAAAAACAGAAAGAAAATACAGCAATTTTTTTTTATTGAAATATTATTACGTGTAAAAAAATGGTGATATAGTCCGCACCCTTATATATCCCGCACCCCCGCCCCCTGCGGGGTTTGTAAAATCTGGTATAACCAGCGGTTTATAGGCGGGAAAATACGGTAATCAACCAATCACATGGCAGTTGCTTCAATGCATTTGGGGGTGTGGCCCTGGTCAAGACAATCTCCTGAAATCCAAACTGAATGTCAGAATGGGAAAGAAGGGTAATTTAAGCAATTTTGAGCGTGGCATGGTTGTTGGTGTCAGATGTGTGTTATGAATATGAGCTCCGCGCTCCCCTCTCTGGCCACCGGAGGGAGCTCACACTTATACTGATACACATACACTACATTTCCCAAAAACCCACACATTGGACTGATTGCATACACCAGCTGGTCACCATTATGACTGTTTGTCACACCAGCTGTTAACCATCACCTGGACTATAAAAGACTCCATTACCCATGCACACATTGTGAGGTCTCAATTTACTACGGTTGTCATTCTGAGCGTTTATATCACTGTCTGTGTACCTGTTACCAATTCTGCCTGTTACCCATGATCGATTCTGTTCTGCCTGCCCCGGCCTGTGCCTGGATTAACGCTTGTGATTGATATCTGCCTGTCTTGACTTCCCCGCCTGGATTAACGTACCTGATTCTGTCTGCCTGCCTTTCTGACTCTTGCCTGGATTACCGATCACGAATGCTCTCTGTTTGCCCTGACCTTCTGCCTGTACGACCATTCTTATTAAAGACGTGCAATTGGATCCCTGCCTGTGAGTCCCCTTTGTAACAACGGGCCGGTCTTAATATTTCACAATCTGCTCAGTTAACTAGGATTTTCATGCACAACCATTTCTAGGGTTTACAAAGAATGGTGTGAAAAGGGAAAAACATCCAGTATACGGCAGTTCTGTGGGCGAGCATGCCTTGTTGATGCGAGAGGTCATAGGAGAATGGGCCGACTGATTCAAGCTGATAGAAGAGCAACTTTGACTGAAATGACCACTCTTTACAGCCAAAGTTGTCAGGACGCCGGTTTGATCTGTCTTGTGTTTGTGCATTGTTCGTCGGGAGCGCATGGCGCTCCGTGTTTGTTTGTCTGTGACGTCATATGTCTGTTCGCCACGCGCTTCGGCACGTGCGCCTTGTTGTGTTGTCATGCGTTCGCCTGTCAGTTGTCACCCCGCCCCCCTTGTTCATCTGTTAGCTCATTATCTGTTTGCTCATTCTCTTCAGGTGTAACACTCATTAGCTTCCCCATATATTCCCCCCGTGTTTTGTGTTCCGTGCCAGATTGTGTGTTTTTCTCCTGAAAAGTCATGTCTAGCTTCTGCCTGTTTTTTCTCGGCTCGTTTCTCTGTTTAGTCGGCTCCTTGTTGCTTTAGTCTAGCCTAGTCTAGTTTTTCTTTCTTTTGTTTCTTTGACCAAGTTCCCCTTTCTAGCTTTTAGATTTAGTACTTATCTAGTTTAGTGGTTTTGTACATTTTTAGTTTTTTCCTCTCCTACCTTTTGGCCCCAGTTCAGCCTTGCTTTTGTTTTTGTTTTTTTCCCTTTTGGGTTTTCCCTGTCCCCAGCCTTCCAGTTCATCCACCTGCTGGTCCCTGTTCCCCCGCCTGCCTCACCTGCCTTCTCCGCCCAGTGTTCTCCACCATCTCTCGCCCTGGTGCCATCTCTCTCTGCTGTGGACTGTTGCTGTCCGAGGTTTACTCTCAGAGTTTGGAATGCTTCTCTTGGACTCCCTGTTTCACCTGCACCTTGTGCCAATTCTACATTGATTCAATAAACAGCTTTCTGACACTGCAACTGGATCCTCTGTCTTTGAACCCTGACAAAAGTATGCAGCAAAGAATTTGTGAAGCCACAATACGGACAACCTTGAAGCGGATGGGTTATGGCAGCAGAAGACTCCACCGGGTACCACTTATTCCAACTAAAAATAGGAAAAAGAGGCTACAATTTGCATGAGATCACCAAAATTGAACAGTTGAAGACTGGGAAAATGTCGCCTGCTCTGATGAGTCTCGATTTCTGTTGAGACATTCAGATAGTAGAGTCAGAATTTGGCGTAAACAGAATGAGAACATGAATCCATCATGCCTTGTTACCACTGTGCAGACTGGTTTTGGTGGGGATGATTTAATGGGGTGGGGATGTTTTCTTGGCACACTTTAGGCCCCTTAGTACCAATTGGGCATCGTTTAAATGCCACGGCCTAACTGAGCATCGTTTCTGACCATGTCCATCAATTTGTGACCACCATGTACCCATCTTCTGATGGCTACTTCCAACAGGATAATGCACCATGTCACAAAGTTTGAATCATTTGAAATTGGTTTATTGAACACGACAATGAGTTCACTGTACTAAAATGACCCCCACAGTCACCAGGGGCCTCATTTATAAAACTTTGCCTAGGATTTGCATCAGAAGTGGCGTAAGGATTAAACATAGGACGTGGGTACGAACATAAATATTCGGATTTATAAAACCATGTGCACGCACATCCTACGCGGGTTTCCCTTTATAAATCACAATCAATTCTAAATGTAGCTCAGCTTTTGCTGCTTCATGTCACGCCCATATTTGCCCATAAATAGTCCGTGAAACACCCACAAATTAATATTCATGGCATGCGAAATCATGGCAAACACAGAGAGGAAATAAAAAAAAAAATTAACTTCACTCAACTCACTTCTGTGAAGTAGAAGTTATCTTTGGCAAGGTGGAAAAGAGGAGAAAAATGTTGTTTGGAGGGCACAGTGTGGAGGAAGCCCATTTCCGACACAGAAGAAGAAAAAAATTGTCGAAATTATGACATTCTACATCATAATTATGACTTACTAAATCGAAATTATGACTTACTAAATCGAAATTATGACTTAGTGAATCGAAATTATGACATAATTAAGTTATAATTAAGATTTAGCTACTAAATCGAAATTATGACTTGCTGTGTCATAATTATGAGATTTGAAAAGTCTTGTACATGGCACAGCTAAACTGTGAACATAATAAGGAATACTTTAATCATAGTTTTACTAATGATAAAATAACAACTTCTAACCTCTGGCCAATGTCATGGTTATAGATGGGTGCACCAAAAAATATATATTGTAACTGATAGGGAAACGGTGCAATCGCTCGATTGAACTTGAGTTCTGTTGTAGCTTTTAGATGTGAAGGGGTTTATTTGAGACTGAGGAGGCGTGTGCATCATAGCCGAGGTCCTAACTTTGTGGATCCATCTATAACTATGACATTGGCCAGAAGTTGTTGTTCAATGAAAGCTGCCACCGCTGCAACATCTGTTTCGTTCTTTCTGTGCCAAATCGTATCAAGACATTTGCTCAGCGCTAATCCATGTCGTTCCACGAATAAAGCGATAATTTCATCATTGGTAAAACCACGATTAAAATTGGCTGTTTCTTAATATGTTCACAGTTCACCCTGTCGTTTGGATCAATGTGCTCGCATACAGAAAGTCATAATTTCGATTTAATAAGTCATAATTTTGAGTCTATCTATCTATCTGTCTATCTATCTGTCTATCTGTCTATCTATCTGTCTATCTATCTATCCGTCTATCTAATTGCATCTAGCCTATATCTGCTCCACCAGACGGACACATTGACGAGAATATCAGTTTTGTACATTATTTCGTTCTGTTTACCATATTATTTATGAGGATGAATTGTATAACATGCCAATATTATTGCAGAACATATTTCATTTTTCTTTTTGCAAATATGTGTTAATTTGCATTTCTGTTGTAATTTTCGTTTGATTTTGTTTGTTTTACACTCCAGATCGATCTGTATCGATTGATCGATCGAACGGGTATTCGTGTAGGCTGTTAATTGTAAGAATTGCTTTGTGAATTCTTCATGTTATTTATGAGAGGCAGTATTGCCATTTCATTTACGCAACAGTCTACAGCAGTGTTTTTCAACCACTGTGCCATAGAACACTGGTGTGCCTTGAGAGATGTGCAGTAGAAAATGATTCAATTTCAACTAATTGGTCTAAAAACTTTATTTTAAATCCTAAAATTAATATCAAAATACTTTATATTTTTTGTGTTTAATTGATTCCCATTCAATACACTTTGATAAGAATGACTATTGTTAATATAGGCAACAGAGTTTAATCTTTTTTTAAATTTTCAGTTGGCAGTGTGCCTCTTGAAAAAATGTACCGTGGCTCAAAAAAGGTTAAAAACACTGGTCTAGTTTCACTTTCACGTCTTTCTTCCATCTGCCAACGGTGTCGCCATTTCTCATTTCACCCGTTTTTCTTTGTACGCCTGGTTCAGAGCTTCCGTGAAAGACCGCACATTTTCCCGTCAAGTTTGCTTTTTATAAATACCAATTATTGAGTGGAGAGCGGCGTAAGCACTCTTTAGTGCGCATGCAACGTTTTTAAATGAGGCCCCAGATCTCAACCCAGTAGAACATCTGTGGGATGTGGTGGAACGGGAGCTTCGTGCCCTGGATGTGCATCCCACAAATCTCTATCAACTGCAAGATGCTATCCTATCAATATGGGCCAACATTTCTAAAGAATGCTTTCAGCACCTTGTTGAATCAATGCCACATAGAATTAAGGCAGTTCTGAAGACGAAACTGGGTCAAGCAAAGTATTAGTGTGATGTTCCTAATAATCCTTTAGGTGAATGTATATAATGTATTATTAGTATATTAGTGAGAAGTTTATTTTGTGCTCCTGCCCCTTTAATGCAGGGCACGCAGGGTAAAAATAAGAGTCCTCACTGACACTGTATCAAGAAATAATGGTTACACAGTCAATGATGGCATAAATGGCCATTGTTCGTTCATTAATTTTTCACGGCTTAACATCTCAACCCGAAGGCCGATTAGCACACATTACATTAAACAATCACAAAAAAATAACAACATAACTAGGATGAAAAAAATGTCCTGGCTATTTATCAAATAGAGCTCAAATAGAGCGCTGCACTTGCAACACCAAGGCCATGTGCTCGATTCCCTTTTGATAAAAGCATCTGCCAAATGCATAAAAGTAAAAATGTAATGTGTACCCACTTAAGACAGCAGAGAGACATGAAAACGAAGCATGACTGATGTATGTACACCTGCGTATGTCTATGTGTGCCAGCATTGCTTCCCAGCAGTAGCAGTTAAGACTCCTTCATCACACCCTACAAGTTCACATAAATAATGACAAAATATAATAGAATACTTTGTAATTCTCTTATAAAAAGGTCCATCGGGGTGAACATAACCTAATATAACTTTGAAAGTGCGTATTCCCCACATACATGCTGTTAGGTTCTATTTAGTCATTAAGTGATTTTTCTCTACAATCACACAAATGGTAGTATTGTGCTTTGCTTATTAAATTATTTAACTTTGTTTCATTATTAAGTAGGTCTTTGTGGGGTCCTTTTTAAATTTGAGTTATCCTCTGGCCTTGATGCTGCTCATGATGCAATGCAATCTCGCTATGTAAGGTATTCTGTATTCTGCTGTTTGTTTTCTGCTGATCCAGTGTGTGAAGGCCTCACAACCACTAGGGCCCGTTATGAATTTAGTGAAGTTTAGAAGTTTCTTGATGAATTATACAGTTGAACCTCATCTTCTGTGGAGATTGGCTTTACTATTTTCATGTTTGATGTCCCAGATGTCCCAGACGTATCAAAATTTGTAATTGTAATTTTGAAATAACCTCTTATTTTGCCATCAAATTTATGGAGTATATACAACTTTCAAAGAAAAAGCAGACATTATGGAAGTGAATCCCTATGTTTTAACACATTATGGATGTAACAGAAATGCAAAGGTTACATGCTTTCTGTTTTGGATGTGTTTGACCCCAGCAGCATTATAGAAAAAGACAATAAAACAAATCTTTAGTAAACAGCAAACAGGAATGTGCACATAATGGTCATAGAATGTTGTTTTCAGTTTTTCATAAAGTGTAACATTTGATATGGGAGACTTGTGATTAATAATCAGTTTGGTCAATTTAAAGTGTGATTCTGAAAACAGTTTAAGATTGAATAACTAAAGTAGTATTATTCAAGCCTTTGAACAAAATAAATTATGATTATCAATTTTAAAAACCGTTTTGCATCTTTCTATTTTTTTCGGGAAACCATTTTGCTTTTATTTTTATTTTTTTGTCATTAATAGAAAGTTAAACAGCATTTATTTGCGATCATTTGCAATATTATAAATGTCTTTGCTGTTGCTTTTGATCAATTTAATCTGTCCTTTCTAAATAAAATATATTTATCTCCCCCAAACCTTTGAATGATAGTATATGTGTGAACAAAGTATTGTGTGCATGGCCATATCTGCATTTAACATCTAAGATGAATTTATTAATAATACAGCACAGATCAAAGCTGTGTTGTGTACATGAGTGGCATAAATTATTTTAGAAAAAAAAAAGTTATTTGTCAGTTAATATCAAATACTCTGTGTTCATGTGATTGTCTGTGTGTGGACACTTGTGTGCGAGTGTGTCCTTGTCTGTGCATCTGCATATGTTTGTGTGATATCCCAGAGCTTGTGAAGATAACTGTCTCTGAATGTTATCCAAGTTTGGAATGAGCCACTCCACCGCAAGCATACACATCAGTGATAATTACACAGAATAGCATACTGCCTCTTCAAATATGGCAGCCAATGCCATTTGGAGACGCTCCAACGAGGACCATGGAAATTAAACCGGCATAGAAGCCTTGATGAAGACACATTGTCACTTGCAGACTAATCACTGTCTTTCCTGAAAAAGTCTTTGATTATTAGTTTACAAGGAAATTACAATGATTACAATTTTCAGCACTCTCCACCACTGTCATGTGAGAACATGCTCTGATATGGGCTGCAGAATTGTGCTTGACCACAAGATGGTAATACAGAGCTATAAAAGCTCTCAGGAATTTCACAGATCCAGTCAGCTTTCTGATTCTTTGTTAAAACGCCTGTAAGCTATCCGATTAGTTTTCCCATTCATTACGATAGTCAAGTCGCATTTATCTATTTAGCACTTTATAATAATACAGATTGTTTTAAAGCAGCTGTCCAATAAAATTATAGACAGCGTTAATGTTCCAAAATTAATTTATTTTCAAACAACTTCAAATACAGCTGTAAAAGAACTATACAGTAGAAAAAGTGGCATTATTAGCAGTTTCTTAGAAGAATGTGATTTGATACTGGCCATCAATCAGAGACTTCAGAATGACCATCTATGAATAAAGTTACTTTTTGGAACCAGATGATATAGACTCATCTACCAGTAGTAACTAACGGGGTTATGATAATCACCCAAATCTAGACCCCTGATTCCTTGACCTGAGTCATCTGTTAATTATCAGATAAACAACAAAAATTAGATAAACTTCCTCTTTGATGTTGGAGAAAAATACAGTCATTACACTGCATGTCACAAAATGTTTAAAACACTACAATATATTGTTGTATATAAAACTATATACTATATTATGTCCACAAATTGGGGAAATTTTGTGTATTATAGGCCTATTGTATATTAGAATTATTATCAGTATTATTCCTGAATGGGAGACTTAGGCAGTAGTAAGTAACCCAAGTAGGAAAGTGATGGTAAGAAATTGGGATTCGATACATGTTGGGGTCTCTAGGACCAACTCTATAGTGTCAACACAAGTTGAGAAACTGTTCTAACCCTTTGATCTAGAAAAATTAAACATAGTAAAAAACTTCCCATCAATCTAAACATAATTTACGTCAGTGGCAAAAGGATCTTAGCTCGTTAATTGTTTAATATGCTAGTTGCTTCTTTTGCATTATCATTCTTTCCTTGAAAACTCTCTTCACTAGACTGGTGAAACTGCATCAACTGAGTGCCACAGCTTGCTAGGCCACAAACCCTTAAAGTTTCAATTTTGGGGCAGAAATAGTGCAATAAGTTGCTTTTGTTCCAGACATGGTTTCTTTCTGAGAGTTTGAACTTATTAAATATAACATGCAGTACAATTATCTATTAACTCTTAGTAGTGCCTTTGAGATTCATATTGTTGAGCCTTTAAATGTCTAGTGTAATGTGCTTCAATGTGCTTACTGTGATTGTTTTTAATTTTAGCTGCTGTACTTAAAACTAGTATTGTTCTTGATTTGCTTGCAATGCCTTGCGTGCTTTGCTGCTTGCAGCTATTACTATTATTGTTGTTGCACAATTTGACACTGGTTTCGATTTTACATAATACATATAATTATAATTGTAATACATATATCAAGTAATTGTCAGCTGGATGTCTGAGTATTATTTAGTTCCAAAAGCAATTGACAAAAATAGAAAATGGAAATGTTTTAAAAAGTATTCTGTTCTCTTCCAATCTCTGTAACACTGCAAAGAAAAGAAGATAAAACACATATGTGAGAACAAGATAACATGGTTACGATATGGGGGGAAAGAGGGATGGAACAAAAATAAGATGTGACTGGATTTCCCGAAGCAGCAGTTTAATCAGATCCTCTGAATGAGATTTAGTCCCCTCTTAATCTAGACTAAAAGCTGGTCACAAGGTGTGTACTCTGCCAAGTGAAGGGAAGTGGCTTTGGTGAAACAATCAAGAGATGAAAAAGATAAAGGGATTAGATTTTTAACCTTGATAATCTCGCACTTTGCATTGCCATGTGAATGCACTTGTTTTTCTGCTCTGATTTGTTTTGACTTCTCCGCAATCCCTTTCTCTCCAGAAGGACTTACCATCGTTGAGAAGGGTTAGGAACTTAAATGCGTCTCACGTCACATCTGGGGCCAGTTGTACTTAGCCTATAGTTTTGATGTAAATGGACAATAATAAGTTACAATTGACTCATACATATTTTTACATTGCACCATCAAACTTTTGTGAAGCGTAACTCTAAAATTAGCAGACTGATCGAACTGCATCAAAAAGCACGTTTTACCCGATATACTTAAAATATTTCGACATACATGGTAATGCTTAAAATTTACTCACATTTTAGGAGAGAGAAGATTATGTATAATTTACTTTGTTAGCTGTTCAGCAAGTTCATCTGAATGCATAAGTCTGTGTTGTGCATATCAAATAATTTCTTATGATTTCTTTCACCTCCCACTGTTTTGTTTTTTGCCTTTAAATATTCACATTCTTCATGGTATTGTTTCCTGGTGCAACGGACGTAGGCCAATAAGAGCTGTGCGTGTTAACCTCACTTCCCTTGCCTTCAGAGGGGAATCAGAGACTGTGAGTCACATTCAGCAGACAGACACCTGTATATATATTTATTTCAACGCATAACAACCAAAATCAAATACTATGAGAACAGTTTTGTAGTGGCTGCCTGCAAGTTCTACTATAAAAGCCGATAAACTGTGAGATTCATACTCACAAAGGTTGTGTAAAACTAAAAATAGTACAAATCTTTCAAAACTTTCAATAATATGTTTATTATTATTATTATTGAGTCATTGACAATGGGCTCAAAATTAAAAGATTTTCTATCTGCCATCTTATATGGAAACAGATTTATTTATTTGTAATTTTTTATCTTCTTTCCTTTCAATTGATTGTCATTTGTATATTGTGTCTAGCTTTCTTTTGTTTTTATTTTATTTTAAGATGATTCTGTTTAATACCTGACATATTTTCATAATGATCCTTGTAACACCATCTTTCAGATTCATTTTATCTTCAGGGCTAGACATTAAGAACAAAGACAAGCTGAAAGTGTTTAATTTTATTTCTATGTTTGGCATGCATCATTTATGAGTTTTTGATTTGCATGGCCGTAACTTCATGGTGAATGGATAAACGGACTGGAGTGCTGCAACCTCATTTCCCCTACATACAACAGACACACACACACACACACACACACACACACACACACACACACACACACACACACACACACACACACACACACACACACACACACACACACAAACATTTGTCTCTCAGTCTCACTTGCAAGAGCCACACTTTAAATTATATATTTCAAATTTGAATAAAATTATTTGTATTTATACAATATACATTATAATTCAATCATTTTTAACAATGTCTCTCATGCTCACCAGTGCTGCATTTATTTAATCAGAAATAGTGAAAACAGTAAAACTTTAGTAATGTTTTTTTTTTCTTTTAGTAATATATTTTTAAATAGTTATTTTCTATTTAAATTTATTAAAAAATGTTATTTAGTTCCGTAATTGTAAAGCTGTCTTTTTAAAGTGGCCTTGTCATATAAAAATATCAGTTTCATACAAAAACAAAATTAAACTCTCAGTGACTTCAAACTTTTTAATGATTGTGTAAAAATGTAAATAAAAAAGGTCTAATTGTCAGATGCACATTAACAATGAAAAAAACTTGCATAGAATCACTGAAAAAACAGAAACTGTGATTCCTCTCAAACAACTAATGGGTATTAATGAGTTATTCTATTGTTTGCATCAAAGCAAGACTGAAAAATCTACACTGTTTTTTTTCAAAAATACAACTAAACATATGAGTTAATGGCCATCAACCACAATGTAATGTGAAAAACAAATTAGCTATGTATATTTAGAGATAATCCATAATATGTAGGAGTGAACTTTGTTCATTAATCATGCTTCAATTAAGACTCAGCCTGCAGCGGTATAAATTACCATACCTCTTATTCTGGGTGTGACGGCATAGTTACAGGAATAGTAGCTCTTGTGCCTCTGTTTGCCCACTCATGTCTTTTGTATGTGTGACTAAAAGACTTAGTCCTTAAAAATGGATGCTTTAGATCATCAACTCTGTCAGAGGCAATGTTTAGCTAATTTAAATGACCAAAATGAAGTTTAATTCCCAAAGAAGGCCAAAATCTTGAGCCAGCTTACAACAGAAGTCCTGGGAAAATATAATAATGTCCCAGATAATATCACAAAAGAGAATGCAAGTCGTTAAGAAGGTGTGGGAAGGGGGGAGGCTTTCAAATCTCACTAAAAACTCAAAATCTCCCTGATATAGTTTAATAGATCCCCCTCTCCCTTCTAATAACAGGCTTAGAAAGTCTTTACTAATGGATGTCTGAGCTGATCCCGTCCATCTCTTATAAGGCAAGGCGCTCCAACCAAATTACGCTCCCACAGAAAACAACCAGCTGCCAGCAAGTGACTCAGGGTTACAGAGGCTTTCAGAGCGATATTACTGTCTCTCACTGCATTGCACTGACACAGTTCTCGGTATAGCAGCAAATGGGGCCCTTCAGCAAAAGCTTCCTCAAAATGTGGCATTAGTAAGCACTGAGTCCTGAGAACATTTTCAGGAAATATTGTTATGTGAAGTGTGTACTTTCAGGTCCCATTTCAACCGGGTTGTTTGCCTTCTTTTGAACGTCAGAAATTGCCAGTGACTCTGTAAAATAAACACTTCTCTAAATAGGGTAAAGACAAAACAAATACTGTATGCAGATAAAATATCAATCTGTTAGGTTTACAATTTTTTTCAGCCCCACCTGATATTCTGCCATCTTTGTTATCTTCCTCATGGCAGCAAAAGATTTGAGAATGCAAACAAAAATATTATGACAACTTTTTCATTTTTAACAATGAGCTTTGTTGCTTTAGAGAGTAAGAAAAATACAAAGAATGTGGATTTGCATTTGCAAAGGGGTGGGGTGTTGTCCAACAAAATGATCCCCTATCATCCATCGCCCAGATGGAAGTTCCTGAACACTGTGTTTTCAATGACTGGGCCACAAAATTGGTTCTTAAGGCTAAAGATTATACTAAAGCTACAAGTGAAAGCATAAGCAGATAAACAGAGCATACAGGGGATAAAAGAAGAAAGAAGAGAAAGAAAGGAAGCCTTTTTATTATTTGCTTATTATCTCACATCTATTATATTAGTTAACTATAAAAAGAATACAGTAATCCCTCACCACTTCGCGGTTAAAGTTTTGTGGCCTCAGTGCATCGCGGATTGTTCAAAAATATTCATTGGAAAAATGAAAATACCGCCATATTGGCAGCCGAATTGCCGAAAGCAGCGTTGTTTCATTGTGATGCGAGAGAAACGATTTCCCAGCATGCCAGAAAAAGAGAGAAACTCTCTCAGAGGCTCTGTACACACCCACAGGCACTCAGACAAGACACATGATTGGTTCCCGGTGCAAGATCGACGAATGAGAGCACGAGTGGAGTGGGAGCCTCTCTCAGAAGCAAATATTGATGATCCAGCGCCTATATCTGACGATGAGGTGCTTCCCGAACTGATTTAAAGTCCTCACTATACCAGTACAGTAACACCATCATCATCATCATCATCATCATCATCATATTCATCGAACCGCACAGGTCTGTCATCGTCGTCATTACTGGAGTCTCAAGATACTGCTGTCATTGATGAGTGTAGAGCACCATAATATGTATCATATTAGCCATAACAACATAATTTTACAAATAATACTACAGTTTTTACTGAAGAATTAATAGAAGTATTTTTTATACAACTATAAGCTTCTTATTTCGGCTTTTAAGTCATCAAAAAACTGTACCCATTCACTTCCATTGTAAGTACCTCAGTGTAATCTTGTACAAACAAGTTAAAGTTAATTTTTTTTGTAAGTGAACAGTGTTGATTGAGCTTAGTTCGTATTGAACCTTGAATATTCTTTAATTATCTAATGGATAATCCATGGGTGTGCACAATTTGTAGGCAAAGAAACACTCAACGTGAAGTATATTTAAGGTTGATATTCTTGGAATCACAATGAGACTAATTGAAGATCTTAAAATACAGATTCTCTTTCAGTATGACATTTCTGATTGCTTCTGTGAAAACTGATTGAAAAAAAATCTGCTGACCAAAAGGAATTCAAGGTGCAAAAAATAAATAAATAAGCATACAGAGACAGAGCTCAAAGTTTCTCTTCAAGCTAAGGAATGCTTCATTCAGCCTCAGGTCAATTCACTTCCTCCTATTGAAACAGTAGCAACATCCCCGTTTAAACCCCTAACCTTGAGCTTCCTGTTGACAGAATGGAAATCCCATGGATCCAACACAGCTGGCCAGTTGAGAATGTTTGTTTCTGCTCACGCTGAGAAGATTACAGTTAGGAGACTTGACAAAATTATTCTCTGTGTGACAGTTGTGTTCTTCAAGTCCAAATAGCATTAGCCCCTCAGAGAAGGAGTGTTATGAAAAAACAAAAGTTCACAAATCTAATTGTTTTTCATCATTCTCCCTGATTACTTGCCATAAACACCAAGGCAACCAAGATGCATTTTTATTTGCGGCATCCCTTCCTTTTAACAGCATGTTTCAGCATGTGTGTGTAATCGGTTACAAAGCACAAATCTGTGCAGTGATTAAAAGTTCAGGGGTGCTGGTCCAAGCCTCTGCAGCTATGTTTCTGAAGGTTTAAACACAGGACATGAGTCGAAGATTAGTTTGGGTCTGGGAGGAAACCGGGGCTGTCGTTTCGGAAATTACTGCAGGGCTGGAGCTGCTTGATTAGGACTGAACTGATGGGATTAGCAGACCTCTCCGCTTTGAAAAGGTGTAGGAGTGGAGAACAGACTTTGAAGCTGGCATTACTAATCACGGTGGGCGTGATACTCCGTATACCTTACATGGGGTTGTGACATCAGAGATAAAAATGTAACGTGATTCATTCCGCGTGACTAATTCTGGTAGCATGTCATCAATGTCACGCCCATCAGCCCTTCCTTTGCGAATCTCACACCCGAACACAATCACAGGGGATCGGAAGCGCTCAATCTTTTACCTCAGTTCTTACATTTTGATTCAAATGTTACTAAGTACAATTAATTTTGTGAAATACCAAGTTGTCTGTGAAATCATATTTGCGAAATCACACGTCTTCTTTCTGACTTCCCGCTATGAGGCAATCCCTCTGCTGTGATTATCCACCCTTGAATTTGCTTCCCCCATTTGTTATTGAAAAAGGTATGAAGGGCAAGTAGGCCCATGATGAAACTCTCTGGCAATTTTAACTCTCTCAAGTCCTTAAACCTGAAGGGAATATGTTCTGGGAATTAATTAATTCAACATGTGAGAGCAGTGAAAGTGACATGAAAGTATCGCCTGGGTCTGTTTTCTCTTACAACTGTGGCTGCATTCTTATTTTGTAGCTTTCTGCTCCAGGTCGTCTCTTCACACATCTTAACATCAAAAATAATGCACTAACTGGCTGTTGAATGTTGCATTGCCAGTGCTGGCTCTGTTAGTCTAGCTGCCTCTTTGAATGGGGTTATAAAATTAGCGTTAAAATCCTTCCTGCAAAGTAAATTAACAAGCAACTTTGATATGTCTATGTATTTATGTCTTTGTTATTGCAATACGTTTGGAATCTCTAAAAGCAATACTGAAAACTTATTACTACAAAATGGATTGCACTGATCCCAAATGCAAAGAAAACAAAAGTCATTTTTAAACTTCAGACAGCATCAAAAGCAAAACAATTTCTTAATTTAATGAGTTTTGATGCTATTGTGTTCTTCATGCTGCATAATTTAGCTGAAGTCTTGCAAACAGCAGGATGCATTCGATGCATATTCCTCAGGCGCTTCTCATTAGCTTTTGAAGGGGTTCTTTGTGTTTCATTATTAAAACAAATTTTCACTGGTATGGCCGTAACACAATTATTCTGAGACATGTTGCCAAAGCTAAAAATTACAGACTTTTACGCTTTCATTGCTTCAGCTCCTTTGTGGCACCAAATCATTGGTACTCAGTTTGAACGTCTGATTTCTTTAAAGGGGTCCATTTTCAGTGAGACTAAAGTGGAAGGAGACCGATTCAAGCACATGCCATTCCATCCGAACGATGCCCCAGGGTGAATTTAGGATCACGTTAAGTGAGCATTAATGTCTTGTTAAGATCAGTCCAAACGCCTCAAACATTTTGTACATCAGCTTTCTCAGAGGGCCCCCATGCGCTTGGCTGCTCACCCAGGGCAAATGAGAGATGACAAGAACCCTGCTATTTTTAAAGCATACACTTCACAAGGCATCCATTGCCTCATGCAATCTGGTACGTGATGGTGCAAAGAATGTCTGCTGGACAGCAGCAGGGTTAAACACCAATGAGGTGCATAAAGCTCAGTAATATGATCTGAGAAATGAGAAATCCACATTCAAGAAGCTTTTAAAGTGAGCTTCTTGTCTATTTAACTAGATGCTGTATTTCTGCTTCTAATGTGTAACATAGTCCACCAAGGTAAGTTGTAGTGTTGAACCCATGTGCTGTTTATGTAAAGATCAACAAAATTACACCAATATAATCCAAAACAAGCTTGACTTGGTATTAACAAGAAGACTTGGTGTGAACAAAAACGTTATGTGCTACAAACGGGCATTGTATTAAGCAGTATATAATGTATTAAATGAAAACATCTGTGTATTTGACAAATATTGCACTTATTTTACTTCAGCTTTTAAAGTATGCAAACAGTGTGAGCTGTGGGAAGCAAACAGTGTCCGACTTCGTATCTCCTTTTTCAGCTCCTGCCCACCTGCAAGCGGCAAGACTCGTCGATAGGTTGCATCCAGGCGAAGTCGAACGCACCTATGACGTGAACTAAGGGAAGCACATGACAAGATCACATGAGGGCAAAGGAATCACATGAAAAACCAGGACAATGGACCATGACTACAAAATAAAAGACATCAAAAACAAAACATGACACTGAGGATGCATTTCTTGTTGAGAACTACACCTGAGAAATTTGCGTCATAGCACTGTATGTCTATGGTGACAATGCTGTAAAAAAATAAAATAAACAAGGTGGAAAAAGTTGACCATCACCATTTCTGTAAGACATTCCCTAAGCTTAGAA
The DNA here is from genome assembly GCA_037043235.1 of Rhodeus uyekii. Lineage (NCBI taxonomy): Eukaryota > Metazoa > Chordata > Actinopteri > Cypriniformes > Acheilognathidae > Rhodeus > Rhodeus uyekii. Next base: position 1,473,168 of record JAWRVZ010000120.1, read on the forward strand.
TTCTTGTCTCAGTCTCCAAAAAAATCATCAAAACTTCTATAAGTATAACATTCCAAGGTATCATCTGAACTGGACAGGTAGCACAGAATGAAGTGTTTCTTAAGTCGCGTAGCTAAAGGACACTAGTTGTTTTCCACAGCATGCCATTTAGAATTAAGAAACAGTATTGTTTCAAGAATATGTGGGGTGAAACTCTTTCTTCTCATTATTATAATCAAAATAGCTTTTGCCTTTGTTACATTTAAAACTAAAACAAGGTCGACAAGAGGTACTCTTCAAAGACAGAAAGCAGATTTGAAGTCAACGAAATTTGAGCAAAAGCTCTGCAGGGCGATCTGAGTAAGGGCTAAATGGATCAAAGGTCAGACAGACTTTTTGACCAGAGGCCTGTCATGGTGGAATCTGTCAGCCACATCTTCCAAAGTGAAGGCCAATAGACATATTCGAAGAAATAAGAATATCCTCACAAAAGCCAAGGAGCAGACAAACAAACAAAAGCAAATGTCAAGTAGGGCTGCACTTCAGCAATTTCCTCTTTGTTTATGCACCCAGGGGTATTTATCTTAGGTCCCCTGTCAAAACGGCTTGACCATTCTCTTCAACTAATCCTACTAAACCGACTCTCTCCACTTAGATCAGTGGTGCACAACGCTAAGCACTTCTGACAGATACATACATCCACAGCACGTCCCAGTCCCTAAATCCAACCCTTCTTTGAATGCACAAGTAGACCCCCAACCCTCCTCCCCTTTCTCACTAACTAGCTTAGACAAGATCACAGATCCATATATGACAGTCACAGCCTCTGAAAAATTTAATACCACTCTGAGGAAAATCTCTTAGGATTACTTTAACTCTGTTAACCTGTTTATCATTCTCTTTATTCTATAGGTTTGAATAATAAATCACTTTTGCTTTCCTTCCCTCTTTCATGGAGCGAGCTGGAACTTAATGATCTCCCACCTCCGGCCCCCTCCGTCTCTCTCTCTGCACTCACTCCCCGACTCTTTCACTCACTCGCTCTGTCTCTCTCTCTCTTTCTCTCCCTCCTTTAGTGGCGTAATGCACCACTTGCCTCACAGAGCTACTGGTGGTCAGAGGGGTGCGAATGTTATCTGATTTTCCAGAGAGGGTTTTGGAGCTGTACTAAAGAGGCAGGCAATAACAGGAAGCGGACAGAGGAACAGCTGGGCTGGGCTGATCACTTTTGCCATTGGAGTGGCTTGATTGTCCAGTAACCAGTTCTGTGGGAGCTCAGACAGGTTCACATGCAGCTGGAAACAGACACTGCTGACCTGAAACTGAGCTGAGGAGGCTATAACGACTCATTCACTGTAGGGATTTTCAAATCAAGAAAGACTGTTGAAGGGATCAAACTCTGGTAGGTGATCATTTAAAATACAAAAAGTACATTTTTAATATATATATATATATATATATATATATATATATATATATATATATATATATATATATATATATATATATATATATATATAATGTGTGTGTGTGCGCGTGCGCGTGTGGTTGTCTTTCTAGTAATATATTCTTCTATAATCTTTCATTGATTGTGTAATATATACTGTAGGTGTGTGTTTTACATTCAATTATATAAAATAATATGTCTAATATGTACCATTACCAAAATAAATAAATTCAATGCTCTGATTTAAATGATGCTTCCTGGACAAATGGGAAGGAAATTCCCAAGGAACACTGATTACCCATGGGGAGACATTGAACTTATCTGGATGTAGCATTTTACTTAGGGACAGAGAAACAATAATAAATCCTTACACCATCTGTTCTGCTTTTTCTTGAAACAGCACAGCAGTTACAGGTTATTCTTAATGTCTCATCCCATATGTCACTGAAGGTTTCTAAGAGATGAAATCAGAAAATCAGTTCTATCTCATCATACAGACAATGAAAGCTGATGATACAAAGTATTAAAGGTCATGTAAAACAGCATTGTTTAGTCTATAAATTATATAAAGCATACCAGCCATAAGGTTGATGTTATACAACATCTACTTAGACTGTAAATGAAGAGAGTCCAGATAAACCATGATGAGTCAAAGATGAGAACAGGTGCAATTCATACACTTCAGACTGTGACACCTTTGACAGGTCTATGGAACTTGTGGCATGGAAAATATGTGATAGAATGGATGGGAGAGTTGATGTATGTCAGGCTGAATTTCCTAGAGGAGAGAGTAGGCAGACTGCAGATTGCTGGAAGCTCCACCATGATTAAACCTATTTTAATCTAAAGCCCACACATAGACACACACACACACAAATACTTTCAAATGACTGGTTTAAACAACAATTGCTGTGGAAATTCTATGCTTTCTATTAATCAATTGTTTTTTCAGAACATTTTTTTGTATTAACAACGCTTCAGTGTCAATGTACTGAAATTGTGATGAGTCTCAGCTAGAAAGCTGTTTATAACACAGCACTGAATAAAACAAAGTATTTATGCAGAAAGTGGTGGGTGATAATAAAAAGAAAAATATGTGATTGTTAACTTCAGACTTACTTGATTGAAAATCATCTACTCGTCTAAAAGATATAAATTAAGGATGTGAGAGTGTTAGAACTAAACAGCAGTAAGGCTGTTGTTGTTTTTTAATATTGCAGTATAACACAACCATAAGTGCTTCTGACTGAATATGAGCCATAGGCACAAGCTTGTCAATAGTTTATACAAATAAGATGTTAAAATCAAGTAACAAACTTTAAGAAAACAAAATGACAGCTTTTTTACTGATAAAACCAAGAGAAAGAAACCAAAGCAGAATCAAAAGTTGGAATTTAGTGTAACAAATACAGAAAAGTGAGGGTATACCGTTACATGCAGTGATCTGTCTGACCAAATAAACTACTCATGGAACACTGCTTATAAAAGTAAACTCTTGGAAAAAAAAGGTTCTAAATAGAACCTTAAAGAGTTCTGTCAGATACTCCATACATAGAACATTTTAGTTCCCATCATTTTACCACTTTATGGATTTATTCACTCATTTTGTTTAAAATCTTTTTTTTACATAATTAGTTAAACACCTCTAACATACTCTATCATTAGGAAAAAAAACAGATACAACCCATTAAACAGGCAAGTAATTAATTTATACATTTAATATTTGTCTTTGTATTACATTTGCAAAAAAATTAATTGTTTATTTAAAATTATTATTATAGCTTAGCAAAATAGTGGATAATGAACAATATTTCCCTTTAGGAATGATTCCCTTTTAGGAAGGAGTAGGAATGAACTTAAAGCATAGTACATTTATGTCACAACCCATTGTTATAAAGTTAGGGCATTTTATACCTTATGTGAAAGTAATAATATTGAGTGGAAAATATTATAGCTTAGCAAAATAGTGGATAATGAACAATATTTCCCTTTAGGAATGATTCCCTTTTATGAAGGAGTAGGAATGAACTCAAAGCATAGTACATTTATGTTATAACACATTGTTATGAAGTGAGGGCATTTTATACCTTATGTGAAAGTAATAATATTGAGTGGAAGAGTCGATGAGGGCCTCAAGCAAAGATTTAGCAATTTGGGAACACTTAAGAAGCATAATCCACCTCATCTTAATATCATCATCTAAATGAGTCTAACATAAGAATGCTCCATCACGCTAAAGCGTGTTATCTGGAATGGGAATATCCTCAGGATTTTCAGGCACATAGTAGACTGGATAAAGCATAAGTAGGCTTTTACAATGTCACACAGAGTGTGCTGGTTCCCATGATTCACAAGCATACAGTTGAAAGATTGTGTGACAGGAGAAACCTTAATGAGACTAGTTTGGGGATTTCACAGTCGAAGATAACAAAGGAAAATATTCTTTCTTTCTTTCTTTGAAACATTAAACACACCTAGCTTTGTGAGGCTGAAGTAACCATGTTTGATAGGCATAAATGAATATGTACATATGTTTAAACTATTGTTCTATTTACATAGTCCACAGATGATGAAACTGTCTGCCTGGAGGCACATGACTAAGCCTGCATGCTGGGCAGGTATCTTAGTCGTTTTTTGCACCCTCAGCATGGGAGCTGATGTCCAGCAAGCTCTGAAAACGCCATACAAGCCGAGCTCAGTACTCCAAAGACATAAAAGAGATTGGAAATGGGATAAACTTTATGTGTATGAGGAAACACCTCCAAAAACCCCACCTGAAAAAATTGGAAAGGTAAACCATGTTGAATTAAATTATTGATACGGTGCTAGTTTGAATGTTATGCTAAATAAACTACTTTTTTTAAATGTACTTCAAAGTTAATTGAAGATTCTTCTGAAGTTTTAATATATATATACTTTTAGACATATAATGAACAGAATCTTTATCATCTTTGTCATTTTGCTTGCTTTTTTATATTCCTCCCTCTCTTTCTTTCTCTTTTTAGCTAGAGAATACACTCTTTTCTGTGTCATCAAGGTATATTCTTTCAGGAGAAGGTGCTAATGACATTTTTACTGTAAATGACAATGGGGATATCTTGGTCCATAAAAAACTGGACAGGGAGAAGAAAAGTGCCTACAGGCTCTCAGCTTCAATAATCAACATTGACAACAGAATACAGCTGGACAAAGATGATACATTTGTAATAGTGGTCCTGGATATTAATGACAATCGCCCTGTTTTTCCTCCTGACCTCTCTGGATCTATCAGCGAGTCCTCTACAGCAGGTAACAGAGTAATATATGTATTTTGTTTTTCATTGTGGCCATAGTATGGACAGATTCACAAAAAGAAATATAGGCAGAAAATGAAAGCAAAGCATTATTTTATTTTATGCTAGATAAATATATATATATATATATATATATATATATATATATATATATATATATATATATATATATATAAGTATACTTCTCACATTTTTCTATATCAGAAGTGTTAATTTACACACACAAAAAATTCCTTGGAAATTATGTGATTTTCATATTTGTTTTTATGTTTACATTATGTTTGTAGGATCAATAGTACTGACAATTAAAGCTACTGATGCTGATGACCCCACCACTCAAAATGGAGAGCTTGAGTACAGACTGCTAAATGGGACAGACCTCTTCAATATCACATCAAATACAGGTATATATATTTACAGTATATACAGACTACCAAAATATTGGGGACAGTAATTTGTAAAGCTTTTAAATGATAATGATGATAATTTATTTGGTAAAGAATTTGGTTAAAAAAGTCATATTGTGTAATATGTTTACAATTTATTTAAACGATCACGACTGTAACCTTGGTTCCCTGAAGAGGGAACAAGATGTTGCGTCTAAGAAGCTTTGAGAACGCTTTACATTACAATGTTATGAAGCACGTGTGAAATCTGTCCAGTGGCGTGAGTGAACAAGTGGCTGAAGTAAATCGCTGACAAACATCAAGGGGATAGCCAGGGATGGGCCTTGGAGCACTAAGGCCAAATCCCAAACTGGTACCCTCCTGCAAACTGCCGGCCTCAGCCTCAATGTGCCATGGAGGAAACACATTACCAGTCTCTACTAATAAAATTCCACCCAAAGGAATGTAGTAAAAAGTGATGGCTTTTATCTATACCTTTAAAGTTTATGGAAATAACCCTGCAACAAATCACAAGGTGATCAAGGAGAGACGGTGAACTCTTTCCAGAATTCCCGAAAGCAGAGCAATCAGTGAAAAAGTGTACCACAGTATCCAGTTAGAGAGGAGCTGGATGTGTGAAAGAGAACCAGTGAAGAAACAGATCCACTTATGCCTGGCCAAATCTTTCCCATATCTGATCCACCAAAAACAGGTGGAGTCTTCTTTCCTCAACAGGATACATTTTGGACCCCAGGGATGTGGGCTGTCCTGAGCGAGAGCAGCTTTCGCTGTGACCACAGGGTGATCTGGTGTGCCAGTCTATAGAAGAAGAAGATAGTTACATTTATATAGTGCTTTTACTCAAAGGTACTCAAAGAGCTTTACTTATGCAGGGGGTGAATTTCCGCAATCACCACCAATGTGCAGCATCCACAGCCATTTTGTGCCAGAAAACCCACCACTCATCAGCTTATTGGTGGAGAGGAGACAGAGCAATGAAGAAAATCAGTATACGGGGATGATTAAGTGGACAAGATTGCCACTGGGCAAATTTCTACAGTGTGCCGGTATTAAACCCCTACTCTTTATGAAGGACATCCTGGTATTTTTTTAATGGCCACAGGGAGTCAGGGCCTATACTGGGGTGTTAGGACCCACACATACCATAGTGTGAGCACTCCCTGCTGGACTCACCAGCACCTCTTCCAGCAGCAGCCTAGTTTGTTTTTTTGTTTTTTTTTTGTCCAGGAGATCTCCCTCAGGGGGAAACAAACCCAACAACCTGATTCTGAGAACCACTGGAAGGGCCTCATGTGCAGAAGGCCAAATGGGATAATGTTGGAAGCTTCTGCCATGAGACCCAACAGTCTCTGAAGCTGTTTTGGAGTGAGTGTCTGGCCTAGCTTTATTCGTTTACAGACAATAAGACAATGCGTATGGGTGAAAGACATGCGTACATCATAACCGAGTCCCATACTCCGCCCGGGAAGGTTATCCTCTGTACTGAAGAAGGCACACTCTTCTCTGCATTTAGCCTCAATCCCAGCTCTTTCAGGTGAGCAATAATGGCATATCAAAGCCAGACTGCTAACTGCTTTGACTGAGCTAAAATTGTTGATGTAGTTCAAGACATGAATGCCTTGGAGGCGCAGCGGAGACTCTGTCCATGCATTGTGGGAAAGTATGGGGTGATAGTGATAGACCGAACGGAAAAGCCCAATATTTCAATGCTTTGGCCACTAAAGCAAAACTTCTGAACTTCCTGTGTTGTTGAAGAATGGAAATATTGAAATATGCATCTTTGAGATCTATCATGACAAACCAGTCATTGGACTTTATCTGTGACATAATTTGTCTCAAAGTCAATATCCTGGAATTTAGTTGAATGAGCAATTGACTCAGCTGACACAAGTCCAAGATGGTACATATCCTTCCAATGTCTCAATATCTGTTTTTCTCAGAATAAATTTTACTTCTTGTTTCATTACCAGAGCCTGTTCGGGGCCTAATCTGAGGCCATGACACCCTTAAACCTGGGCAGACAAGACCCAAAATGAATGTTAAAGCCCTTTACAATCAACCTAGGATCCAACAAGAAATTTGCTGATAGCTTCCGCGTTGCCAGAAATTTTACTTGGGGAACCAGCCTCTCGAGACTGGCCTCTGGTATTTTTCGAGCCACCTCTCTCATTCTCTGAAGTAGTACACCAGCAGGAAACAACTGAAGTAATAACAGTGCAGGTACTGAGAATACTTGCAGGGAACTGAGGTGTTGGCCACGTCTCCTCGGAGGGGACTGCCCTCAAAGGCCTGGCAGCCTTCATGCCTAAAGCCTTCTTAGCAATAAGGACAGTCCTTAGTTCTGTCCTACCCCATGAAGGCTGTGAGAGCCCAGCTTCTGCAAGACATGGTATGAGGAGATAGCTTTACTGGGGCTGCTTCCACCTACCACCCTCCAAAACCTGAAGACTACAAGGGAGGAGTTTCAGGAGCGCTGACGCTTGTTTCATGGCCTCATAGAACCTCTCGACACTGTGTTGACATGCCATTCAGAAGAATTTTTTTTTTCTTTGATTGTGGTGTCTCTCCGTGGCCACCAGTGCTGCCATAGAATGGCTGATGGATCTGGCCCTCTCTTTGGTGGGCCATGGACATAAATATGTTGCCTGGCAGAGCTCCGCCCCTGTGTCCATGAAAATTCACCCACCCTCTCCAAGCAGATCAGCAAGATCTGCAACCCTGCGAGATGCTAAATGAGCTTTGCCCACCAATGCCGAAATTGTTCTGACCGGTTATTTGGGCAATGTTAGGACCTTTAGGGATGATGAGCTCACAAGCACCTCCTCCACTTAAGGCATTGCCCCTTAGTAGTCTGAGCACTATGCACCCAGTAGGAGGTGGGTCTCTTACAGAATTAAATGGTAGGCCCCAGCATTGAGGTTGTGCTCACAAAGGCAGGAAACACTTGTCCAGCTTGCTTTTCATTCGAGCATTCCGCTTCTTGGCTGGCCACTTGGCTGGCCACTCGATATTCAGTCTCTTATCCATAAATGCCCCCACCAGCTCCTCATAAGTTGGAGAATGAAGTGGCTAATCTTCATCTCCAGCCTTGGAACTATCCAGCTCCTCAGAGCAGAGGATGCTTTCAAACCCTGAGAGAGGATACTGAACCTGCCAGATTAGGGAAGAAATAACGCCAGTCCTGTCTCTAACCCGTCTGGCAGGTCCATTTGCGATCCCCAAGAAATAGATATCGGGACCCAAGTCCAGAGAACCAAGAGCCTGAGCATCCTCTGTAAAGAGTGCCATGCTGGAGCAGAGCATTCTTAGAGAGAACTGCTCACAGTGTGCACTACCAAACAGAGCACACACAGATCATGTGTATCCCTGTTCATAATGTAGCAAGAGCAGGGAGGAATATATACACCATGAGCTAATCAATCTCCTTTTCTTTCTTTTTTTTAATATATAAAAGGGGCAGACAACACCAAATAGGACAGACATTTCACATGGAGTGCTTACTAAAGACACATAATCTGCCACTAGTTCTGTTTAGCATGCCTTTATAATTTATTGGTTCATGACATCACTCGTCTCTGACATTCATTCACAGCACTGCTCAGATTTCAAATGTGCTTCACAACATAGTCACGCAAAATGTCCCAAAAGTGCCTTTGGGTATTGTTTACAAATGTTTTTAAACTGTTTTTATTTAAATGTATTTTAAATGAAAATATATTAAATTAAGAAAATGTTAAGCATCGTTGCTCCAGCCTTCAGTGTCATATGATCCTTCAGATATAATATGCTAATTTGATGCTCAGGAAGTATTTCTGATTATTATCAATTTCAAAACAGTTGTTCTGGTTAATATTTTGTCAGAAACCATTATACATTTTCCAATATATTTGGATGAACACTAAGTTCAAAAGCAAAAGCATTTAAGAACTTGAAAAATTTAATATTTAAATGTATTTAAATGTATGTTTTCATAGGTGAAATCCATACATTGAAAAGCAACCTTGATCGAGAGAAACAGAGTCAGTACCTTATTGCTATACAAGCCAAAGATATGCCAGGAATTATGAATGGAAATTCTGCTACTACCATTGTGACCATTAACATTAATGATATAAATGACAACATTGCCACCTTCAAGACAGGTAAGTCCGCTTAAAAACTCTAACTGAATATTTAGTAAAGACAGACTGCATGAGAGAATGCCAACAGAATGTCACTTTCTCCTGCAGGAAAATACCAATTTGATGTGGCAGAAGACAGCAAACCCGGACTTGAAATTGGCATATTAGGGGTGGAGGACAAAGATGAGATACAAAACAAAGATCCAACTTTTACTATACAACAGAATTTTAATGAAGTGTTTGGCATCAAACCAAGTAATGAGAAAGATGGGATTCTTAGCCTGAAAGTGGTAACTATTTCAAGCTATTATTAACCAAGTACTGGTTATCCTTAGTCAAAAACACAGTCTATTTTATAATAAAATAATGAGAAAAACATACAGCCATTCTTAATGTAATCTGCATTTTACAGATCCAAAAATTATAAAACATTAAATTAATTAATTAATACCTGAAATTTTTAAATAATTCCTAAAATAACATAATTCCTTACAGAGTTCTACTGTATGACTGGTGCATTGTAATTCTGAACATGTCTGCAGATGAATGTCCATTTATCATTTATCACATTACCAGCATGTACTATTTAAAAAAAGCATACCATAAAGGGGGATCACCTTTACAGATTCACTCTAGTGCTCCATCTGGCTATAGCTGCTTAGAAGCATTTTCCATTGCCTTATGTTCTATAGTGTATTTAACCAATGATTAATGTTTTAGAAGTGTAATTGTTTGGTTTTCCAGTTTTAAAGAATACATTTCTTGGCAGAGCATTAAAGCAATTTAAACTGGTTTTAAGTAATGTGATGCAAAGTCAAGCGCTGAAAGCTCTTTTAATAAACAGAGGGAAGGGGATATGCATTTTAAAAACTGAGCAGTGCTGTTCAAGATTTGAATCAAAGTTTAAAAAAAATTCAAGCTGTTCTACCTTTATTGTTATTTTTCTAATTTTATTTTCCTAATCACTTACAGCCTCTTGACTATGAAAAAGTAAAGACATACACCTTCAGTGTAAACGTGAACGAGCACACAGTTTCTAAATCACCAGATAACCAAGGACCAAACTTGCTGAAGAGAGCCGAAGTTTCAATCAACGTAATTGACGTTGACGAAGCACCTGTTTTTAACCAAACTGAATACAAGTTCAGCATCTTCGAGGGTCCCTTCAAGAACCCGGTCATTGGAGGTGTTTCAGCAAAGGATCCAGACATGACTGGTTACAAAATACGGTATACACTAAACTGTATTTTTGTTAAAAAAGATGAAAGAATTTGTGTTCTTCTGTCCTGCCGGTTATAGAGTAAGCAGATGGAAATAAGACTGTAACTTTATCTAATGATCCCTCTAGGTACTCTGTTGAAGACACAAACTGTCCCGTAGTTGTGGATCCTGTACAAGGACTGCTGTCTTTGAAGAGGCAACTGGACCGAGAACAAGAATCCTCATACACTTTCCAGGTTACAGCACATGAGGATACACCTAATGGTAGGATTTAAACAAGCTTTCACAACTTACCCTTTTGTACTACAATTCATTAGTCTACACACACCTGTGTGTTTTTCCTTTTCCATGTTTTAGAAAAATAGTGCAGGCATAAAAGCAATGTAAATATCATAGTCTCACCGTGTCTCATTATGTACCTCCTGTGTGTCCATTCTGTGTTCCCGTCGACTGTTACGTCAGCCCACCCCCCTCCCCCCGTTTGTTATTCAGGTGTTACTTGTTCATCCTGCCTATTTAGTTCCTCATGTTCTCCCTAGTGCTTGTCTCTTATTGACGTTACTGCATGGTCGTGCTGTGTGTGGGTGTTCGCACCCCAGTGTTCCTAGTTTTGCACTATTAAGTGCCGTCTTCTGTTTTCAGTTTTTGAATAAAGTGTTTTTGTTTGGCTCCAGTTCTCCTCGTCTTTCTCTCCACATAACACACGCTCCATTTAGCTGACAGAACAAGAGACCAGGTTTATGGCCTTTAAAGACTATTATTTCAAGGCAACATGGAGTACGAGCAAGAACTTTTGTGCATCGCTCAAAAGAAAGACTGGAAATTCAACCAGTTTGTGGTGGAGTTTTCTTTGGTTGCTTGCCGTGCTCCTTTGTCGGATGACACCATCAAAGCGCTGTTCTGGAATGGGGCAATCCACAATCTCTCCGGGAACCTTCCAGACACCACCGGCCTGAGCTGGTCAGACAGTGTCTACCCCCGATCCAGACAGCGGAAGCCAGCAGCCAAGTCCACGCTCCCGAGCTCCGCGACTGTGTCCACATTCCCGAGTCCACGTTCCTGAGCTCCGCGACCGAGTCAACTGTCCTAGACCCGTGGGACCTGCCGGCCCTCCTGAACCTCCCAGATTCTCCTACTGTGCTCCTCGCCTTCGCTGTTGAACTGTTTCCCCAGGCCTCCGTTGAACTGGACCTCGCCTGGCCAGAGCCGCCCGCCGACCTGGACCTCCCCAGATTTCCCACCTAGCCTCCCTCTCCCACTGCCTCTAACCAGCCTGTACCCTGCCCACATCTCTGCCTGTGTCCCGCGCCCCTACTCTGGCTCCCGTCAACACCTTGGAGCCGCCATGCGTCGGCGGCACACCGGCATCGCAGGGCACTAAGGTTCCACCTCCATCCTCGGTGCCCCTCATTCCACCTCGGCCCGTTGACGCATCGGCGTCACCTCTGCTCTTCTCTCTCTTGGTCCCACTGACGTCCCTCAGCCATGCCTCTCCTGCGAGCTACCTCGTCCATCCGGTTACATCTTGGTCTGTCATCACCTGGCCTCCACCTGCAGCTCCGGCTGGCACCTCCTTCCCCCCAACCATCCCTCCGCCTCTGAGACATTCCTCTGTTCCTTCGGATCCTCGTCACTCCTTCTCGGCCTCTGGAGACAGCGGCATCACTCAGGTCCCTCGGCCCGTCGGCTCCACCCTGGACTGATTTTGCTGCCTGGCCCCTTGTCCCCCCTGATCCTCCTTTGACTATTCCCTCGGCCTGGTCCCTTTTCCTGCCTACTCCACCCTGAACTGTCTCCCCTTCCTGACCCTTTGTCCCACCTGCTCCACCCTGGACTTTTCATGTGAACCTATAGTCTTGTTCCATGTTCTGTTCTGTCCTCCCCCTGGTCCCACTCCCTCCCTCCGCTGATGGCCAGTTTAGGCGCAAGATCGCGCCTTCCGGGAGGGGGAGCTAATGTCACAGTCTCGCCGTGTCTCATCATGTTCCTCCTGTGTGTCCCTTCTGTGTTCCCGTCGACTGTTGGGTCAACCACCCCCCCTTGTTTGTTATTCCTGCCTATTTAATATCTCATGTTCTCCCTAGTTCTTGTCTCTTTTTGACGTTACTGCGTGGTTATGCTGTGTATGGGTGTTCACACCCCAGTGTATCAATATATATCAATAATATTCAGGGGAGATCACAAGATCGCTAAATTAGCTCTGGCTAAATTATCTAATCAAGGATTTGTTTAACAAATCAAACAGAAAGTGACTTCTGGGCACTGTTTTGTTTTGCTGTTCTAATAATTGTTGTTGTTTGCATGAGTACTTTGGATTAATTTAAATTTAACATAGCAGTTCATAGACTAATATGAGTGGTTAATAATAATAGGTTTGAGAAGATAAAATAAAATAGGCATCTCATCATCATTATTATCATCATCACCACAGACAATTTGTGTCATTTTCTTTTCTCTGATTTCTCAGGCCTAAAATCTCATGCAACAGTTCATCTGAAGGTTCTTGACATTAATGACAATGCACCAGAACTAACTAATGGGAGCTATGTGTATGTTTGTGAGAGTGATAAACCTGGAACAGTAAGGAATTGCCTAATACATTTCATATTATCAAATTAATAATAACTTTCCTTTAGAAATCTATTTCCATATACTTAATTATATCCTTCTTGCAGATCATTGGGACAATTGGTGCCTATGACAAGGATGAAAATTCAGGCAGATTCCATTTCACTCTGGCTAAAAAGAGCTCAAACTTTTCCCTTCATGATAAACAAGGTGAGTCAATTCATGTTCACTAAAATGGATCTATATAGTAGTGCTAATCAATCAGGCTAATGTTTGTAACATTGAATTTAAAAGAGATGTGAGGTTTCAAGTGTGGGTACACTTTCTTCATGAGGGACACAACACGTAGTCCCTGGACTACTGCAAAGCAAACTAGCTGTTGATCATTTTTTGTGTAATAAAGAATATAACAAATAGAAATAAAACAACCAAAATGCTGTAAAATGCATTAGCTACAAGCTTTCTAAAAGCGATAGCCCTACACAATGATGCCCTACACATAGCCCTACACTATGATCTGACACTCCATGTTCTAAATGTGCCAGACTGGGGAACATTTTTCAGAACACTGGTTTCTTTCCTCACAACTGTATAATGAACTAATATGACAGATTACTATTTTTAAACTGACAGAAATAAGTAGAAGGAAAACCAAAGTAGATTGTTAAGGTGAATAGAACAAAGAAAATATATATCAGCATATTGAAATGATTTTTAAAGGATCACGTGACACTGACTGAATACTGTAAACTCCGCTTTGTTGTCACAGGAATAAATAAAAATAAAAATAAATACATTAAAATATACTGTAAAGTTTGGGGAAGAAGGAGGCGGGAACAGGCAAACATTTAACAACTCTTAATTTCCAAATAAACCAACAACAAAATAAAAGTAATGGACCACACACCAACACAACACAAAACACAACATAACACAACATAAAGTGGCGCTCACTATCAATTGGTGATACTTCACAATGTATTTTGATGTATACACAATTGTATTGGTGAGCAAAAGGACTTCTTTAAAAAAAAATCTGGTTACTTCTGTCCACTGACCTAAGTAACTCTGGAATGACATGTCAACTAACTTTTGTCAGCAGTAGTCTGATAGTAGACTACTAATGTTAAGTTAGGGTTAGGTTTTAGTAGAATAAATTGAAGTGTGGTTGCCAAGTTACTCATTATTTAAGCAGTAGAAAGTGGACCATCGAAGTGTTACCAAAAATCTTACTGACCCCAAAATTTTGAACAGTAGTGTACATGGTTTAACTTATTTATAAATGTAGTCTATAAAAATAATTTATTCTATTCCTTGCCATGTATTCACTAACAACATAATTTTGAACTTTACACAACTGCAACTCACTTGTCTCAAAATGTGCTGGAGCATTTCATGCCACATGAATGCCAAAGTGAAGATTTACTCTTCCTGCTATTGTGTGAAATGGGATATTCTTAGGCCTGGTTGCATTGAATTGTCATAAGAATCTCAGCAACATTTCCCTCCAAGCATCAACAGAAAACAAAAGCAAAGTTCAATGACAACAATAGGACTACTGATGAAAATTGTAAGCTTGCACCTGTAGCATACACAGTCAGTCACTTTCCCTGAATACGAACAAAATTAATGACTGCATTTCTTCAATAATTAATATTCATTGTAGATAACACTGCGAACATTGTGCTGAAGCAAGGAGGTTTCAGTACAGAGCACTCAGTGGAACACGTACTCGAAATTGAAATCGCTGATGGAGGTATCCCAGAAAAGAAGAGCATTAACCTCCTCCAGATTAAAGTGTGCACATGTCTGCCGGGTCGACAGATGGAGTACTGCATGGCCTATGCCCAGACTGGAATGAGCGTCAGCGCCCTTTTAGCCATTCTTCTCTGCATCGTCACCATCCTGGGTATGTTACCTTACATCTTTTATCTTACTTTCTGAGAAGATATCGTTGCAAGGCTAATGACAAGTTTCATTCTTCAGTGTGTTTTTTTTTTTTTTGAGGATAAAAAGGAAACACATTTTTAAAAACCAAAAGCATAATTTAATTAAGCCCAGAAAAGCAGGTTATGAAGGATTCATGACATTATATGAGGGTTGTCATATTAATAATACATGTAAACAATTTAAACCCTGTCTTTGAGGAATGGCTTTTTTCTGTAATTTCCCAAGTGGGGATGGTGTTTACTTGATTCACAGTCTATGGATCCTTTGTATAAATAAACCAGGCACAGAACTGTCTAAATAAGAATATGCAAGAGAGGCACTTAGCTCCATTTTCTCTGTCATTGTCATTGTTGGTTAGTTCACTGCATGTGATGAGATGTTGTGCACTCTCAGAAAAAAAAGATGCAAAAGCTGTCACAGGTGCGGTATCTTTTCAAAAGATACACTTTTGTACCTTATTTAACCCTAAAGGGTGCATTTTAGTACAGACACATATTATTCCTCTGTTGTATGTAGCTTTGGATAAAAGCTTTTTTGCGAAATGCATAAATGATCATGTAAAGAGTACGTATCAGTACCTAAATGGTACTGATGAAGATGTTTTGCTAGCTTCTGTACACCTTTTCTGAAGTAGAAATTTGAACTTGCATTTCCAGATGTGATAAACAAGACAAGACTGACAATTAAAAGACAATTCATGTATCTGCTTTTAGATAGGCGAGAAGTGTTGAGGTTCATGTATTCCTATGATAATAAGAGACTTTCAACACTAGGGCTATTTTAAAATTCACTTTCAATCAAAATTTCATAATGAGTTTAGATTACAGAAACATTTATTTTGTGTAAATATGATTATTTGTCAAAGAAAGAAAGCAAAGAAGAGAGATTATATTGATATTGTGTTTATTTATCTTATCATACTAGTCATCGTCATCCTCATTGTGTTACGGAGGCGCTATCATAAAGACGTTTTGGTCACCAAGTCATCTGGCGAGATCCATGAGCAGCTGGTCAGATATGATGAGGAGGGCGGTGGAGAGATGGACACAAATGGTTATGATGTCTCCATCCTGACTTCCGCCTGTCACGACAGCAGCTTTCATCCTGGCGTGGGGCCTTCACTTTATGCCATGGTGAAGAAAGCCCCCGCTTGCAAGGGTGATATGGCCGTGATGATCGAGGTGAAGAAGGATGAGGCGGACCATGACCGTGATGGGATTCCGTATGACACTTTACACATCTATGGCTATGAGGGATCTGAATCCATGGCCGGTTCCCTCAGCTCTTTGGACACGTCCTCCAGTGGGTCAAATTTGGACTATGACTTCTTAAATGAGTGGGGACCTCGTTTCAGGACCCTGGCTCAGCTCTATGGAGTAGACGGCTCTGATACAGATAGCTCCTACTGATCTTACTGAAGTCTATTGTCATCTGGTGTTCATTGTCCTGGGATGACACATGGACACTGCTGTCTTTTCTTCAAGGGACTTTTTATAAGGGTCTATAAGTGATAAAGAAGTGCCAAGAACTTCAAGCATTGTTGCAAACTTATGATGAGCACTGCTGTATTTGCAATTTTTGTAGAGTAATTATATGTTCATAGAAAAATTTGCCTTTGTCTTTTACACTGGTTTTCGTCCAGATGGATTTTGTAGAAAACAGCATTGTTTCTGTTTGGAAAAACTCAGTTTTAGGCTGTTTTATCTTTACAGCAAATTTGATGTTTTCTTTGTTGCTTACAACATTTTGTGGAGGATTTTTTTTTTTCGTATTGCGTATCTTGTATTACTCAACCCAATTTCACGAGAAAACATAACCATTTTATGTTTTGGCAAATTGATAAATTATTTGTATCAATTTGTATGTGTGATTCGTGTGAAAACATCACCCAGCCCTATACTTTCAGGGAGTGAATAATAAGATCATACAAATTAATATAAATTTGCATCCAGTTAGCCTAAACATGAAAGTTATGAATAGCAATGAGAGTGTGTTGGTCTTTTTAATAATTTTATTATTACTGTAAAAACGCTGATTTTGTCTATCTTTTTTTTAAGTATGCAAGTGTTCTCTGGACTCAGATATAATTGTCAGCGTAGTTGTAGAGCCAGCATTGTTCAGCAGACTCTTCTTGTCAGGAAAAATACAGTATTGCCATGGGAGCAAAAGAGGAAGTGGTGATAACTGTACTTTGAAAGAATTAAAGGCTACTTCAAGTTTATTTGACAGGAATCATCAGCACATCGATTGTTATGAGTAAAGCCCAAATCTCAAAGGTCGACCATAATAAGGCAATTGCAGGCGTCTCAGGAAACATGTAGTGAGCTTTATGCCTGTTGAAATGCGAGAAGTGCTCAATAACTGTACTACCGTGTGAATCATAAGTGTGGCTATGTATTTGACATCATCAAAAGGGAATAATGCAAACTGAAATTGCTAAATGTTATTTTGATGATAGTTAAATCCAAAACATGTAGCATACCAGCCAGTGTCTTGACAATATTGTTCTCCTTCACTCAAGACTAAATAGACAAAAATAATCTTTTTTTTTAAACTATGTAAACCGTCTTTATACCTTAAATATTTACCTCTGTGCACAAACCTATGTCCCCCATTGACCATGGGCACAATATGTGGAAGCCACCTTCTTCCTTTCCTGTAGGGAATTACACGCCAAGCAGTCTTCTCCCGTCTTGTTTAAAATGACCAGCTCCATCACTGAAATGTCAACTTCCTGTCTGTGTGAGCACAAGGAAACGCACTTCCTGATCCCTTATCTTTCAAGTGAAGTAACAGATTGAAACTCTTTTCCTGTTTTCTTGTCTTGAAGGGAGAAAGAAAGAAAACTAAGGAGAGGAGGGAAATGTTTAAGAACAACATAAATCAAACTGTCTTGGTCATAAAGCATTGTCCTTCCAAGACAAAAGGTGCCGTTTCTTGAATGTTTTATAGAATTTAATTTGACTGTAATTCTGTTTTCATCTTTTTCTTAAAGAATTTTACGGTAATATCTTATAGTTCTAATGTATCTTAATTATTCTGGTTGTAGAATTAGATGTTTAATTAAAAGACTGTGTAACTGCTGGTCAAAAACTATTACTTAAGTGAAAATTATAGACTGGACATTCTCATAAAGAAAATGATGTTTCATATTTCTAAAGTAAAACAATGTACAGAAAGACAGGAACCATTTAACTGAAAAAGATGGGGCAGACTGTAGGATATGTGATTGTTCTTTATTGTTATCATATTTCCTCTTAGTATGTATGCTTTGAATAAGCGCTTCTTGACAAAATGTGTGCGTGTGTGTTGTATGCAAATGTTTCAAAACAGATCTTTTTGAGATTTGATGAGAAGGTTCAGTAGATGTCAGTGTTCGGCAGTCAAACTAAACATTTCAGTATTTAGTTCTTTTTGTGTGTATGTTTGAGGAAAAACACGTGCCTTTTTTCTATTGTTTCTATTGTTAAACTATTCTTTTTTTTGTTTTCTCTTTTAAAACTGCCAATTTTGTATTTGAATAATAAACTTCATATTCAATAAAATGCCTTCACTACCCTTCATTTAAATTAAATTGTAGAATAGAGTTTAATGATAAAAACTGTGTGTGTCTCATTAAACTAATGTTGTTAGAGTGGCAAAATGTGCCTTGAGGTGAAGTTCACAATTTTTTTTGTTTGTTGAGCAGACAAAACCGATCACACAGATAGCACCATGTTAGCGGAAATTCCAGAGTGAGGTCACACTTAACACATCTGTGAGACACCCAGCTGGGACTTCCTGAGGCTTCAGACTTAGCCATTCATAGTAATAACAGAGCAAAGGGTTTTCTTACAATGAACATACCGATAATGCTATACGATGAGGAAAAAAAACACATTTTCAACTGAGAGCTATTGTATGATATATCATAGCCATTTCCTTGTGCTGTCTTCCAAAGCAGTATTATATTCCATACACTTCTCTTCAATAGTTTGGAGTCAGTAAGTCTTTTTGCTTGTAAATACAGCATTCATTTGAAAATTAGGAAAACAAGATACTTCGTCTTGGTGTTGATGCTTTGGGGAATGCCATCAGAGTGACTGGTGTCTGAAGCATGCGTAAGCAATTTTTCAATAATAATTGGTAGACAGCAGTCTACGGTGTCACACTCTGAGTGCCTGTGAGTATAATAGGGTGTCTGAGTTACATGTCATCAACTCTTTTGTCCGAAGGAGACGTGCAGGCAAGCCTGAGGCATGGCAATGGCATGCAGCGTCTTGGAGTTGATGCTATGAGTTACCAATACCCACTACGCTATGCTGAAGAAGTGTCAATGCACCATAACTTCCACTTATGAGACTCAAAATACTCTGTCAATTTTGTACAAACAAATAAGTGTTGTACATCATTCAAAACTGTTAAGTGTCTACTTTATTTGCATATACTCAAAATAAATTGCTTTTGTGGTTACGCCCACAGAGAGAGCGCAATTTAAAGGCAAATTCTGATGTGCTCCGTGCAGGTCAATGCCCAATAAAAAATGCATAAAGTTTAGTCAGATTTATGCACTTTACATTGTTTTTACAGTGAGGAATTATGCTGGACAAATTTCCCAAATTTAGGGGTTAAGTTCTTTATGTTTGACTTATAATCGCACTAGTATCTGTGAATAGTAAACCTTGTGTCTCTGTATGAGTGAATGCTGCAGATATGCGGTTTCATTTACTACATGTAATGGCCTCAAATAATTAGTGAATTTTTTTAATGTCTTTGTTTATTATAGACAATTTACACTAATATCATGGAAGTGGGATAATTTATTGTTTAAAACTAAGGAAATATGTATACTGTTGGGGGCGCTGTTGGGAAAAAAGAGTGGGGGGGGGGGAATGAGGTAGTTGACAAATGTGTGCGTTGAAGTTGTTCAGGCCTGAATCGGTTACAGAAATAAAAAGAGAAAGAAACAACCGAGGCAAATAAATCTACAGAAAAGCAAAAGTTGTTGTGATTATTGTCCAAGGGCGCAACATACACATACTTACATTGGTAAACGTGCCATATTGGCTTTTCCCATATTGCTATACTGAGATGAGTTAAATCGACTGAAATATGTAATAAACACTAAAAAAGAAAATGTCTTGGCAACATAATGAACTGCAAATTAACATCTATAGTCTGTATAATAACAAATGCTCTATATACAATGTCATGTTTCCTGTAAAATTTCCTAGTGCCACGTCAATGTGGCTTTTGCTCGCAAATTTCTGCCCAAATACTAAATACAGTACTATAGCCTACAGTGCTGTACAAGGTTTTGGTACCATCAAAAGCTACAGAATTGAGTTCTCAAAAGTAATGTGGACACATATTTTGTTTGGTTTTTGTGGCCTTATTTCGATGACTTAAATGTTTTGTTACAAACATACATGTTGCTGACATATTATGGTAAAATTGTGTTTGTGCTGAATACAATGTGATGAGACTGTGTAATTCCACTTTAGACTCTACTTAGAGTAAGAGAGAACTTTGGCATATTTGGCTGGGAGAGAAATATTACAACGAGGACGTATGCTGGAAATACTGTTGTGCAACAGAGGTAAGGCAGCTCTATATACTAGCCTCTTCTCGTGTTAATTGGGTAGATTATCTGAAAGTACTTCACCTGAACTTTGCCTATAAAACATAGTTTGTGTACATGTGCCTCAGGCACCAGACATGCTGATAGCTTTCAAAACCAAGATGTAGCATTGAAGCTCAACTCCGAAAGTAAAAAGAAAGCAAACAAAAAAGAACACAATTTGGGGGGAAATTATGAGTTAGAAAAATATACTTTTTTAACTGTTGTCGCTATATGAGGAGAAGTAGGTCATCCAAAGTAGTAAATTCAAAGTAGTAAATCTCAAACTGCACTCTTGATATCTCTAAAAGAAAATAGATTTAAACAAAGTCAGAACAATAAATAGACATCACGTTTTGCTTATATATACAGAAATGTGGTTTGAATATATGTATGTATGTATGTATATATATATATATATATATATATATATATATATATATACACACACACACATATTTATATGCATTTCGATTAGATTATGCACTTACATTGCATTCAAGGAACACATTCAATATATACATATGCGATTTCCAGTCTTAATATCTCTAATTTTATATATATATATATATATATATATATATATATATATATATATATATATATATATATATATATATATATATATATATATATATATATAAAAAGAACATGTGCTTTTGCAGACACGAGTAAACCTATACTGGTCAGGACAGAAATAAAAAATGCGAGTTTGGATTCATTGAATGAAAGACTCATTTTTTTATAGCTTCCCTGCCATATCGTTAGATGTGTTGTATCAGAGTTTGGATTATTGTTCTACTAAACACGCTGTCTACGTTAGCAAAACATTAAAATATAGGCATGTTAAACAAAACTTTTCTGTATAGAACTGGCTAAAAACTAAATCAAAATCTCACATGAGAATATTTAAACACTCCCCGTCCCAGCCCTGTATATTTTCAAACATATATGAACAAATATACATAGGCAATGTACTAAAATAAACATGCAAATCACACCATTGTCACGTTTCATAATTTATGGAGCATTTTGTTATTTACAATAAATGACGATTCGAAATAAGAAATAAAACTTTCATACTAAGTGTAGTATGACAAAGTGAACACAAGAGGACAGCACAATATCAACCCTGCGGAAGGGATAACGTGACTGATCTGTTTTGAACACTTTGAAAGCACAGACAGTTCGTTTTAATTAGTACCATTGAAAAATAAAATTAATACTACAAAAATAAAATGAGCATCAGGACTTTTTTGTGGTTTGTGGGCATACATTTAAAAAATATGACATTTGTTGAGCAAGGACAGATTAAACTGATCATAAAGGACATCAAAGACCTCCATAATGTTACAGAAACATTTATATTCTGAAGAAATGCTGTTCTTTTGAACTTTTTTATAAAAAAAACATTGAAAATGTATCACAGTTTTCACTTTTTTCCACACGATTGACACCTGTGTTTTTGTGTCATGAAGCACGTGTGATATTAAGAAAATGGTGTGCATGGACATCAGAGGGGGATGACATCATAAACCTGGAAAGGCATGCCAAACAAAGCAGTGTCAGCTTATAAAGGGCCAGTCACACAGCGAAAACGCATGAATCACGCACGAATTACGCACATCTGATCCAAGGTTACAGTCGTAATGGGGAACTCATTCTGCGTCGAATGAGGCTGTGGGAATGCAAATATTCACGCCACCACAGTGACACGTGATTGTCTGAAATCGGACTGAGATGATGACACCTGTGCCACTCATAAGTGAGTGAAATATCCTTGGCTATCCATTTGCTCGTCCTCTGCTTACTCCTATACTAGGGGCCCCAAAGCACACAAACAAATGTTCAGAATTTTGGCCACAGGACTGGACAAAGTAGATACATTTTTTTTTCCATCTCTAAGAGGAGGAGGACAGAAGGCCTGCAGTATGATGGAACTCGCCACCTCAGTGGGGATATAACCTGGCCTAATGCGGAGGAATCCTTCACCATGCCAGGTGCAAATTCCAAGCATGAAGGGGCCACTGACAGAAAAACACTCTTTAGGTAGAGCCATAGTTGTCTCTCCATGGCCACCAGAACTTGGGCTTGAGCTCTGGATCTGTGATGTCCAGTGGAGGATTTTGGGCAGGCAGGATTGGAATGGGCATAGATGGTGCAGAGTGGGCTTCCTCCTCCACAATTAGGAGATCTAACCATCTACAGCACATGCTCGATGCATTGGAATGCTCTCGTCTCAACTCACCTGGTGACGAGAGAATATTGAAAACTAAAGTAAAATGCACTAATCATTCTCCAGTTACAATCATTTAAAGTCTTTAAGAGCAACTATTTAATCTACCCTTGTCTCTTCCATTTCAAATGTACAAGTGAATGGCTTAGGAAAATAAATTGGTTCTGTTTAATGGGGGAAAGAAATGAGGAGGGAAAATTATGATTCAGAAAGATCAGCAAATCCAAGAAAAAGCATTCACCTGTTTTAAACTTTTTAAACGTATTGCTAGTCCTCTCTCTCTTTAACTTTTCCTCTGAGTTAAGATAATGAACATACCTCTTCTTACAATAATGAAAAATTGGCTACACTAAAGATGATAGTCCTGCACAAGAATGTTATATAACCTCATATAGAAACGCTAGTCCCTGACACCCCACACACACAATATATACCTTCCACTCTGATGCCCTCACAGAGAGTTCGATCAGATGTTTTTGAATGGCTTATGTCATGTGCCTGTTACACACTCTAAAGGGCATACCTTGTCATTTTATTTTTCTCTGTCTCACAAACACCTGCAAATGTTTCTCCTTGTCTCTTGTGTACATATGGATCATAATCTTTAGTCATTTGACCAGCAGTTACAGCAACACTGAGAATCTGAGGAAGACACTTGTTAGCTGTGTCCACTGAGATCTCAGTGCCCTCTCCAAGCCCTTTGAAAATGGAGACATACTTCTGCTTGATAATGAAAATATATAATAGCAGAACCAAAATCAAAAAGAGACTAAAACATAAATATATGTACTGTACACAGGAGACAAAATGTTAAGGTCAATGTAGCTTATCAGGTTGAATTGCCTATGAGGCAATCTGGGAAAGTTTTACTTCTATAGTTTACTGTGATTGTCACCTCAATAATTCAGACCAACAAATGAGATGCATTATGACAGCTAGAATATGGTCGTATTAACATAGAACTTCTTGTCATGGAGTAAGACATAAACAATTCAGAGGCATGACAGACTACCCTAATTCTACTCAACATTGGGTAGGCCTACATACAATTGTATTTGTGTGATTTCTTCTAAACAAGGTTTAGTTCAGTCAATCAGAGTGGTCATTGGCTATGCAATAACATATTAAACCATAAACTTAGTCACCATGACACAAACTGATACGGGAAGACTCAAGTGCAGGGTAAGAGTGAGGATTTATTATAATAACAAAAAGGAACATAAATCAGAACTCACAAAAGAAATACCCACAAGGGGGAAAACATAACTTAACTTGAACAAACTGAAAACAAGACATAAGAAAGGGAGCTCGAGTGAAACAGATAGTCCAAAATTCAAGGTAGTCCAAACAACATAAAAAAACTGAAAAGGCAGTCCTCAGGGCCAGAGAAAGAAGGGTTGAGGGTTGAGGGTTGAGCCAGGGGGAATCCCGCGGTACCGGTGGATCGGGCGGAACCGGTGGGTTGAGCCAGGTGGGCTCCCGCTGTACCTGTGGAACCTGCGGATCGGTGGGCGGTGAGGCGGTGAGGGATCTAGGTCGGCGGGCAGCGAGGGCGGCGAGGGCTCTGGGTCGGCCGGCCGGATGGTAGCCCAGTGTGACCTCCAGGCTCTCAGGGTTGCCAAAACAAAAAAGAAGTCCACAGTCCGGAACGGCGGCCTCCGGGCCAGCCGCGGGCTTTGGGACAGCAGCCTCCAGGACGGCAGCGGGCTCTGGAACGGCGGCCTCCGGGACGGCAGCAGGCTCTGGGATGGCTCTGTTCCTCCTCCGTCTCCGTTTAGGGGCCACAGGGAAACTAGTGCCCCTCCTGACCACAGGCAGAGTAGCGAGGCGGTTTCTGGTTGGAGGAATGGGTTCGAGGATGGATTCCCGTTCTCGTCGATGAAAATGTCCAACAAAGTCCCAGAAACTGAGACCCTCCAACTTTTCAAAGTCCCAGTAGACTTGAGGCTGATCCAAGCAAAGATTGAACGCCTTCTTAAGATCAGGCATCCATGTAGTCCAAATCATCCATCTCGATGAGGAAGATGCCAGCCAAGTCTCTAACGTCAGTCCCCAGCTGACGAAAATACTGGGAATTAATCCTTTGCATCATCACATTGAGGCTGGACGGCCTGGATGGATAATATGGACTATAGGTCCCCATCTTAAAAGTTCAACAACAACAACAAAAAAAATAGAGAATAAATTCTATGAACAATGTCCATGAGAAGCATGCTCATAGAATCTACCCGATCAGCACAAGAGGAGGTGGGTACTCTGTGTTTAGACCAAATTTTGAGCTCCACTCCCTTTCTTCGAACAGCATGCCAAATAAGCACAATGTGTACTATCTGATTATACATCTAAGTGTGAACTCATGAAAAGACTATGGCTGCATCTGAAATTGCATACTCTCTAAGTAGGTATTTATATGGAATAAGTAAATACTTTTTTGACCACAAAATAATCTATCAATATATAGTATGAATGTATATCAGAAGTACATTCACCATGCTGTCTTTGTCATTATCTATTTTGTGTGCAGTATTTTACCAGATGTAATAAGTCACCCGGGAATACTTTTTGCCTACTCTTTTACGAGTTTTGTGAATTCAGACACAATTCTCCTCACATTTTTTTCACCTATATTATAGGGAAGTATGTGATTTCAGATATAGTCTATCGCAACTTCCATTTCATGCCAACTTTAACAAACCTGATTCAGATCATCAGCTTGTTATGAGAGACCTTCATGAACTGAACTGTGTATGTCAGATAAGAGAGACACAAAAAAATATTTGATTCTGTGGGTTTGAAATTCGGAATGGAAAATCACTATACTAAATAATGCAGGAGCCATTCTGGAAATTGGTGATGAAGTGATAACCATAACATCATGATTTATAATTTTGCACAGTTGAGTTTGTGCAATTGTAGACTGTGGTTGTAATTTTCCGTAAATATCTGTGTAGTTGTAGTTTTAGTTAGTGTGTGGGGCAGAGTGACGCAAACACATATGCAAAAATGTATGCGAAATGCAAAGAGACATTACTTTAAAAAAGGCTTAAATATATAAGAAGTAAAAGTATGTATTTTTCAGTAAATTATGCAAAGCAGGTGATGCATGGCACAGCACATCTCATGCAAAGAATGAGGGGCTGTTGAGATTTGAAACAAGCAATGGCAATTCATCTAATGCCTTATGCACATTCTGTTCCCATTATATCTGCTGAGCTGTTTCATTCTCAAATCCCAGAGGTGTGATATGGTACTAGTGTGAGAAAGTGATTCACACTTGCATGTAGAAAATGCTGACCTAATGTACTTTAGCTCCACTGAGATTTAACAGCTGCAGAAAGACCAACAAATTGAATGGGGCTTTCCTGAGTTGTATGTGAACCATAGTAAAGTTTTCAAATACAGTGACTACAAGCTTATACAGCTACTGTTGCATCCAACCACAATATTCTTTTATTCCTCTTTCCCACTGTTATATACCTTTGTGTAACTATTTTCTCTAGTTTTAAATACTTTCCTCGGGGTAATAAAATCCCAAGACTTATTTGAATCCAAATTTACATGACATTTTTGTAAGCATACAAATATTGATTTGCAAGTGTTATATAATTATTTCTGGCATTAAGAACACTGAAGAGTAAATTAGTTAACGGCAGAGCTAGTTTAGTGTAAAAATAAATAAATAAATAAACTTTCCTGTAGTTCAAATAGAAGTTTTCTGAGTTTCAATTTGATTATGTTCATCAACATAGAGTCATTAAAAGTTGTCAAAAAGTCCAATGAGCTTTTAATTACGCGAATTAACAAATAGTGTTTCTTAATTGATTTGACACATTTCTTCAAACTCTGCTCTCAAAATAGTTAACAATGATCTGGACACTCTGTTAATGTCCTAAATGGGTTGGAAATTTTACTTAATTTCATAGAAATTACAAATCGCAAATATACTGTTATTTTCTAAAAACACAATTATCATTTGTTATATGTTGAATTGTTGTTCTTTTTTTTTATTAGCATTAACCGGGCAAAGAAATTAAGTGTTATTTTGTGTTTCTGAGCAAGATGAGAAAGTGTAGAGGGTGTTTAATGTTCTGTAATATAGCCATTTAGAAGACTATGTTTTATTGAAGTTTTGGAAGTTATCATTATGAAGCATGAGCTTGTGCTTAGGTTGAGGACAGTTGATCTATTTAATTAATGTGCTTTTTTAATGTAGGAATGTCAGTGGTACTTTTGTTGCTGTCCACAGTTTTGTGTATAGTGAAAACAAATTAGTGAATAGATCTTAAATTATTGAGATCAGTCAAATCATTCTAACAGCACACAAATCTACACTCAAACACTCCTACCATAACAATGGTTTAAGCGATTTGTTGTTTCTGGAGGCTCAACGGGAGAGTGAGCAGTGAGGTGAGAAATGAAACAAAGATTATGATTATGATTTTCTCTTTTCATTATTTCCTCTCCTACTATTGCTATCGCTAGTGCCTCTCTCTCTCTCTCTCTTTCTCTCTCGCTCTCCCTCTCTGTGTATGTGTGTAATGGCACAGCATCACCTGCCCTCATTTCTTTATTCAGAGAGCCTTATGAAGTGCCAGGAGACTCAGCCATGAGGTGGCAAGCAGGCGAGGATACACATACAGAAATTCCGTCGTGCCCTGATCAAGTGAGAAATCGTTTTGGAATTTGGATTCAGAGTAAAGCGGCGTTTACGCAGCTTTGTCAGATGATTTGATGTGCGACAAGACAATTGACCGCGCGATATATTTAGACATGTAGAGGACATTCAACATTCAGCTGCAGCTCTGAGTCCATCTGTGCTTCGCAGAGCAATACGAGAAACACTGACGTTTAAGTTGCATGGGGCTATTTTCTTCTCTGCGAGCGGGTAAGTAGGTTATTTCACCTGTTCCTTTTCTTAAAGTCACACAGACACCACAGTCTTTCCTTACGTTGAGATGTAAAATCTTACAATAATTGTGTCAGGTATCTATCTATCTATCTATCTATCTATCTATCTATCTATCTATCTATCTATCTATCTATCTATCTATCTATCTATCTATCTATCTATCTATCTTTTCACAGCTTAATAGTTTTACAAAAGACAAGTCACCATGTACCACACTTTGTTTAATTATCAGCTGGGTTCCATGATAGCTTGTTGCTCTAGTCAGTTGTTGGTGTCCCTTGATTCTGAATGATTGCACCTGCACACACATCTGAGATCCCAAGATCCCACGAGATGTAATGCTGTCAGAGGCAACCCTGCAAGGGATGTATGATTAAAACAAAATGATAGCCAATGAAATGAAGCTAACCCCCTCGCTTTCACTTTGTCTCTGTCCCCTATAATTTACAGTTATCTTCTTGCACTGTCCTCTTGTTTTCACTACTTCAGATATAATCAAGGCGGGTAGGAATTACACCAAAGCATGTGAGTACTTTATTTCAGTATTGTATGTATGCTTTCTCAAATGTACTTGTGAGCCCTGTATAATTAGGTGTAGTTCATTTAGGCTATCTGGAGGTTAGTGTACACTGTGTGTATGTCATTAGATAATCTGCTGTTGTGCTGTTTTAAAGATGTACATAATTTGGCAACATTTCAAGGGAATTTTTGCTAAATCTCTAGTAAACCTCTCAATCTCTGTTTTTCTGTTTGTTATTGCCCAGGGAGTCAGCCAGAACAAGAGAAAGATGTTTTACATCATTTTTATTTTCCGTTAAATAAATAGCGCAGAGTATTCATGAAGTCATCGAGTTGTAGAAGTCATCGAGATGCTGTTCTTTGAACTTGAACATCTATGAACCATTTCAAAATCAACCAGAAACTTTTTTACAGCTCTATGCATATTTTCTAATCATCTAAATTTTTGTGTAACTGGAGAAAATACAAAATAAGATTTAGAATCACCCCATGTACAAATGGTTAGTTGGTGTGTGTATCTGTATAAATGCACTCTGAACTAACTTGATGTGTTTACTGGAATGAAATATGCCCTTCTATGGGTATGTGGTCATATGTTTGAAAAAATGTGGGTGGTCCCTGGGTGGGATGTAGCCACAGGGCATTTAAACATCTGGGTGATCATGTACTCTCATAATTATTACATTATTTATATCACTCTTTATTTTCCTTTTATCTCTTTTGTTCCTGCAGATGAGACCATTTCCCTTCTTTGCCAAAAGGAGAAGGTCAAAATTGGAACCTGCTTGGTCAATCGCTTAAGATGTTACTATAAGAAAGACTGTGGCAGGAAGTACATGTTGATGAAACTGATTTGTTCAGGTAAGCAAAATTACCAGTTTAATGTACATATAAAATGTATTCAAATCGTGTTTATATATTTTCTATCATCATTTACTGTCTCTTCCAGTTCATGATTTGTATTTCTTCTACATTTACATTTATGCATTTGAGAGACGCTTTTTATCCAAAGCAACTTACAATTCAAGGTACACATTGACATTTTAACCCTTTCTCAAATATTCTCGTTGAGCCCCCAGCGTGTTTTTTTAAGACGACTGTTATTTTAGAACGTTTCCCCTTTTTACAACACGTCATTTCATTCAGTTCTCCCGAAATATATGACAGTAAGTGACCGGTAAAGTGGGAGAAGACTAGAGTAAACTTTATATTTATCAATGATATTTATCTGATACACATTGCAATTTATAATTGAATGGATTGTTATTTCCACTTCCATGGACATCAGTTTGCATTTTTTCAAAGTATAAATGTATTGTTTTTCCAGTTCTTACAAGTATTTATATGTCTGAAACCTAAAGTAAACATTGTGGGGTTGAAAACACTTAATAGCTTTGATATATGACAAACACTCAGTGCATCCGTCTATGGCTCAGCGCCAGCCAACACGCAAAAACACTTTTTTGAATTTAGCAGTTGATCACATGACGCACCGAACGTTCTAATCACATCGGTGTGATCGTAGACTCCAAGGATCAGCCAAGACTGATCACACTGGTGTGATCGTACGTATCAACAAGTTAGTCAGTTCTTGCTTTCTCTGGGCATCGAACCCCTGGCCTTGGCATGTTCATTAGATGTGGTCGACATTAGGTGTGGTCCACTGTGCAGACCGATTGGTGTATGACATCAAACTTCCACGAGAGCAATTAAAAAGCATATGGAACTGCCTGCTCTCTAATTGCTCTTCCTGTACCTTTATATCATATACAGATTGGTCTGTACAATGCTTCAAGTTGACCACACCTTATGTGGGTTTGTGATGCAATAGATTAGGTAGCTTAATTTTTTGAAAACATAATTAACCAAAGGTCCAAAAAATCCTCCAAACAAGTGGTTTTGCTAGGCATAAAAACTACTTGTATAAACGCTGAAACATTGGTGCCACTTTTTCATACACATACTTTGTTTGGTCTCTAACTGAAACAATTATGCTGGTATTCTGCTAGTTGAGACCTTTTCAACAATAAATGACAAGACTTTTTGTTCTGATCGATGATTTTTTACAGATCACATTTTCATGTAAAGCAGTTATTTTTTTCATGCTTTGTTAGCAAATTTAAAAGCACTTGTTTAAGTCATAGTCCCTATATTCACTGTAAAGCCAAGCTTCTAAGCTTTAAAATGACAACTATTTTGTTTTGGCTGAGCAAGTGGTTGTTAAGTAACGTGATCACATGTTAGCGCCCCGCTTCGGATTTAAGAGGTTAAGGATTATGATTTATGATTATGATTTGATTAATTGATTGATTGATTGTTTATTTAAACAACAATCGATTATGGCAATTTTTGTAAACTGACATCCCTACTTCACATACTTGCAATGTTGATACCAGTTTTATCCGGAGGAATAAACAAACAAACCAAACTGTAGGCAGTTAGTTGGGGGTCGAGACAGAAACCATGGCAACGTGGCTCCAAGTTGTGATTCAACTGGGCTATCTTGACACTGAGTTGATTAAGCAGTGGTTTTAAAGGGAGCACTTTTCTCCTCAGTTTTTCTGGCAGCTTGAATGAGCTCAAAGTTATGGCACAACCCAATATAAAGCAACTAAAACTCACAGTTCCAAAAATGTCATCTAAAAATGAGAATTTAAATGCTTTCATACATATATTTAACAGAGAACAATGCATCTCGCTGAAATACATAAAGGCAGGTTGTCAGCCATCAGGGATCATTCTCAACCCTGTGCAAACAAATCCAATAAGACATTTGTTTTGCCAGTCAGTTCGATAGAAGAAAAATGGTTCCTGAATGTTAATGCATGCTCAAGGGACTCCAGTTGTTACTTTTCCTTGTAAATTTTTAATCAGAATCTCATTTTTTGTTACTGCTGTAATTATTATACAAGACCAGTATTGTGAAACCTGAGGCAATGTGTGTGATTACGCTATCATTCTTCCAGCTGACATATACACCTGGTTTCACAGGCAGGTCTTATGTCTATAGATCTGTTTTAACTGAAAGCAACTATATATTAAAATATGTCACTGCCATTGTTTTTGTACCACAATGCACACTAGGGATGTGTGAGTGTAGTCGACTAAACGGTACAGCTGCAACTAGTCGACACTGAAAACAATACTCAACTACACAAGAAAATGTATTTTATTGTTCAAAGATTATTGTAAAGATTTTATTGTTCAAATTACTGTTTTAATTTTAATAAAACATTAAAATAAAACGTTTGAAAAACATGAGCGGAAATGAAATCTTTACCTCCGAGCAAGCATTTTCTTTCTGTCAGTCACAGCGGCCTCAAAAATGACCACTCAAAAGACAAAGCAAGGTGTAAGAGTATTTTGAATTTTTATGCAAACTGTCATGTCAAACTGGCGTATAACAATTCCACTGGAATCATGCATAACCATATTAATCACAGGCAGGGAACTAAAACATTTCAAACAATCAAATTGATTGCGTCATTTACTACAACTGTCACTACTGTGATCCTGTTCATACTGAAAGAAGAAATGTATAGACACATGTATACTTTTTTATTTACTGTTTAGTAAACTCATTGTCTCGGGTTACACCATGGAAACCGACATATACGCCTCGCTACTTAAAGCGAGCACCTTTGAGACTCCAGAATGAAAATGTGCTCTGCCTAACACTGACCTTATTTTTTTAGCTACATTCATTATGGCATTTGAGCTTGATTCATAGATTAACTATTTTAAATTAATCATTAATGTATTTAAATGTATTTTTGACTATCTTCTGAGGTTTGCCTTCTTTTAGACTAGTTGACTAGTCAGTTACAAAGCTTCCGTTTAAATGACTAGCAAATTAGTTGTAGTCCACATCCCTAATGCACATCAGTAAGTTTTTTTTTTCTTTTTTCTAAGGCACATTTATAAAAGCTACATGAATGTCCTAACTGAAATAAGGTCTAATCCTGGCTTAATCTAAGCGCTGTTTGTGAAACCAGGCCATTTGTTTGCAAAGTGGCCACCATCCTCTTTAAAATGCAATTGCAAGGGACAGGCATTCCCTTCAGCCATAGTGCGCTTAGGGCATCTGCTAATTCAGACTGACCTTTAGCTAAATTGTTTACTGACACAGGAAATTGTATCTACTATACTGATGATGTCACAAGGCTTACAACCCGTAGCAAAAGAACATGACCATATTATTTTGTTTAACATTACCTCAAATTGGCCTTTCCTTGGAAATCGTTGTATCATGTGTTTGTTAGGAATCATGTATAGAAATGATGCTGTATACAGTACACTACAATTGTAATGTAGTGGATGAGACTGATATTTTATATTGAAATAATTTTCTATGTATTACTTAATTAACATTAATATTTTTTGTGATTAGTATTGTCAGAATCCTTCAGAATACATTTTCCTGAGGTAGTAGTGTGTCACCTGAAGAAAACCTGTGGTACCTTCGAGAACCTTAAGTTAGATCACATAAAATATTGAAATGTACCATATGTGTCTTGCTGCTTTCCCTAGATGTTAAAATCTCATGTGCAATGCAGATGCACACATGTCACAAGACTATGTGTCCTTAAAAATGCGCTCACATAGAGAAATGCTTTCTAGTTCCTCCCCTCAGTTCACTCTGATACATGATACATTGCTAATCTATCCAACACTTTAAATGTCACGGTAGCCCTATGGTCTCTCCAGCCAGGTTTTTTCCAAGCTCCCAGCCCACACAACAGAAGAAATTAACAATAAATAAATACTGATAAAAAGCTATATTGTTTTGTCTGTCAAAGAATAAAGACTAACATTTAGGTTACTAATGTAACCCCCATTCCCTGAAGGAGAGAATGGAGACGTTATGTCGGACTGATGTCATGGGGTCTCGTCTGGGAGCCCAATCACCTCTAAGTTTAACAAAACGCACCAATGAACATTGGCTAGTGAGATTTGCATGCTTAGTCAAATAAATAGGACCGGCATTACTCACTTAATTCATATTTTGCTGAGGAGCCAAGAGAGTATCCAGGCCATTCAGCAGTTGTTCAGGACTGTGACAGGGGGACGTAACATCTCCGTTCACTCCTTCAGGGAACTTGGGTTATATTAGGACTAACATCTTGGGGTCCCTATGGAAAAAACCACAGGCACTAAACTATGTTAAGAGTATTAGAGATGCAAATGCTGGCAAGCTGTGGCATGCCCTTAGGCAACTGCTCTAACGTAGTTGTAACCTACCCAGCGCCTCGAGTAAGTCCGAGCTTAGTCCTCCATGAAAGCCCGGATGGAATGGACAGGACATACTGTGAGGATGGTCAAACTGCAGTTCGTTAACGTGACATTTCACAGGGAAGTGTGCTTCGGATCTCAATTCCCATTGTTCAGCTCGCCCAATCTTGTAAATGCTCGGAAAGCGTCCAATGGGGGACGCTACGGAGACAACACCCTGCAAATAGGGGAGGTAAGGTGTGGTGGTTACACATATGGACTGACCTGAGGGGCAGTACAACATATTGAAGGTCTCAATGGTTGGTCCTTCCTATCCCAGGGAGAACTGTCTACCCGGAAGAGACGGGGCAGAGCAGAACTGCCAAGGGAAAGACACAGGTTTATCGAGAGGGAAACCATATCATGGGGCGTACACATATGGGATTACCGAGAGGAAACTCATCATATTGACATCTAGCCCAGCACAAGAGCTGACCAACTTGGCTTGCACACGAGCACCTGCACAGTGTCAGATGCCTCCGCTACGTCTGACCACTGAAGAATGCAGGAGGAACTCGATTCAGGGTTCGCCAAGCGGGGAACTCACCTGAGGAGTAAGGAAGTGCTCATATCCCCCTGTTAATGGTACTGCAAGCAGGACACCGAGCCTGTCTTTCTATACATTACCTGCTTGTTCCCAACACACAGGAAGAACTGGCTCCATTCGGAGATCTCACAAGACTTTACAGATGTCTTTCAGAGAGGTGCCATGCGCCCACGACCAGGAGGAAGCAACACCCCGTGTGGAGTGAGCCCTTACCTCCAGGGAGCATGGCTCGCCTGGGCCTTGTACGGCAAGGCTATGGCATCCACTATCCAATGGGACAACCTCTGTTTGGAGACACCCTTTCCCTTCTGCTGTCCTCCAAAACAGACAAAAATGATATTCTGGGTGCGATTCACATAAACATGAAGACCGCGAACGGGACACCGCAACTGGTCCCAAAAAAGAGTGGTGGAAACTTAGGGCACATATCCAGGGTGGGGTCTCAGGACAATGTGAGAAAAGGCCGGTCCAAATTCAAGGCACGAAAACACCTGCAGGTCCCCAACCCCCAAAGGAAGCGAGTACAGTCTGGAGCAGTGTCCAGAAATGCAGGATCTCAACTGACTCCAGGGGCTTGAAGGGAGCTCTCTGTATACCAGTGAGGACCACAGAGAGGTTCCAGGAGGGAAAGAGGCCTGGGAGGATTTAACCTTGTTGCATCTCTCAGTAACATCATGACCAGATTGTGCTATCCGAGTGACCTGCCATAAACAAGAGCATGATGTGCTGCAACGGCAGCAACATAAACCTTCAAGGTAGAGGGGGACAGCCCCCGCTCCAAACCACCTTGAAGGAAGTAAAGCACAGACCTGATCGGGCATTTCCGGGGGTCTTACCTTGGGAAGAACAGACTCCACTTCAAAGCATAAGCCCACCTTTTAGAGGGGACCCTAGCTGAAGTGATAGTACTACCACCATCAGCGGAAGGTCATTTAAGTCTTCCGTTACTTACCCAGGGACCACACATGGAGGTTATAGAGATCTGAACGCGGGTGCCATATGGTGCCCCATCTCTGAGAAAGCAGGTCCTTCCTCAGTTGAATCCGCTAGGAAGGGGCTGTCGTGAGAAGCATGTGTTCTGGGACCCAGGTCTGGTTGGGCCAAAACGGCGCAATTAGCAAGACCTTCTCCTCGTCCTCCCTGACCTTGCACAGAGTGTGTGCGAGAAGGCTCACTGGGGGAAACATATAATTGCGTAAGCCCCGCACACAGACCAGCTGTGTGCCAGTGCATCCATGCTGAGCATCACGTTGGTCGGGGAAAATAACAACTGGCAATGGGAGAATTCCAGGGAGGCAAACAGGTCTACCTATGCGTCTCTTTGTCATCTTTGAGCAGCAGGGTATAGTTATAAAAATTCACACAGAAGAAAGAAAGTCAAATTGCAAGGGTTTAGACATGATATGAAATTTCATTTTAACTCATTGTGTGTTTGAAAGAATTTAACAAAATATAATCACAGCTAATTCTGTGTCTCTCAATCAGGAAGAATTCGAGGTGCTGTGTATTGCCTGGTACATATTTTGTATAACTTACTGACCAGTTAAAGAGTTAGTATTGATCAGTAAGTTTCCTGCTTTGCTGCCATTTCCCCTCTTCCTGATGTGACCTTCAGCCAGGCACTGTCTCAGCTGGTTAAATCTGTGTGTTGCAGCCAGGTTGGTGATGCTGGCTCTAACCCACTGGGGATGCTCCTGCTGTGCGTGTGCAATAGCACACCCATCATTCCTCTCCCTGCATAATTGGCACAGACAACATCCACCATTATGAGTGGGTTGTAGTAGCAATAAACACTCACCCTCCTACATTCATCCCAGAGGGTGGCTAAAAGAAAACAAGAAGAAATCTAGATTCAAAGTGGTGAAAAATCCTGTCTTCATCATTGTATCAGTTCTTTAGATTCATGCGCAATAGCTTCTCTTCCTGTCAGATGGCTTCACACAATGTCATATGCTGGCTAAATGCTCCTTTTTCAAACTTGGTGCCCTCTGGTATTGACTTTCATGGTTACTTTTAAGTTCATGCAAATCCCAGTTGTAGAAGGGCTTTGTTTTGTTTTGTTTCGAGTGCATTAGCATTTTAATTCTAGAGTGAGAATGAAGGCCTCTCCTGCTGCTGATCACATAAACGTTTCCAATTAGATGAACAACGGGCGGATCTGAGTTTTGCGTTATCAAAATAAGCTTTATTACAGCCCTCCCTGAGGAAGAGTACCCACGCTGACATACATCCTTGACTTGGCTGTGTTTTTGCACTGCTGTCAATGTCAATGGTTCACATCCATTGCAGCTTTTCTCTCTACTGATAATAATGTGCAATTTATCAAGTTAACTCAATTGTGAACCTTGAAACATCTGATATAGCCAAAGTCTCTTTAAATGTACATTTTACAGTTTCATATCAAAAGCTATGAATTCTGTTCCTATTAAAAATATGATCTTGCTCTGACAGATATTATCTTCTCTCTGTAGAGACCGTTATTCATACACAATTTGAAACATTAGACTAATAGCACTTGGCATGTAAAATTTGTCTGTCTCTGTTCTAAATTCTCATGTGATCTGCTCTTATTTTAGTGCGAATAACTTTTTCCAGCTCCAGCCATCAGGCAAAATCAGAACATTTTATGCATGAATAAATAAATATAAAAAGAGATTACATCCTTATGAGAACATTACTAACAATTTCACTCTTTAAATGCAACAGCTATAACTGCTATATCTATATATATCTATAGCTATAACTATGAGTTAGCATGATGGTAATGCTGGGTCCCTATATTGCCATTGCTGTAAAATCCTTCTACTGTTTGGTACTAAATCACTACTTCTTTAATAAAGCAGTTTACTAAGGTGGCATAGAACTATGAATTTGGAAAGTCACCAGTATAAGATATTTTGACCAATAATTATTTTCATGGTCAACAATAATTGATGTGATGGTCAATACATTTTGAACTGTTTGCATATTAATAAAATTAATCTTTAAATTAATTAAATCTCAAATTTTGCATAAATATAAATGCAAATTAATAAGATCCAATTTTTTATTTGTGCTCTATGAGTACAGTAATACACTGAGTATAATCCGTTCCATGGCCGAGCTCTTAACTTGAATTGTTCTTATCTTAAATAATGTTTTCCCATAAAAAATAACAGAAAACAGATTTACTCCATTCCAGCCCTCTAAAAAACTCCCTTATTTGTGCTAATAACAATGGACAAAACATGTTTTGAATTGCTATAGAGCAGGGGTCGCCAACATTTTTGAAGCTGAGAGCTACTTCAAGGGCACTGAGTAATGAAAGGGCTACCACTTTGATAACACACTTCTGAAATCAGAAAGTTGCACAGTTCACCTTTAATTTTATATTAATGACATTCTACGTGAGGACACTGATTGTTAATGATTAATAATTTATCAATAAAGATTCAGAATCATTCAACAAGGTAGGAAACAGATAAACTTAAACATCCAATATTTTATTTCTTATTTACCTTTCCAATTGTTTAATTTTCAAATGATAACTTCCACAACATTCTGCAGGAAATCACGTCCAATTTTTCAAGACGCTATCAGTTTTTATCAAATAATGAACTCTGCACCATGTTTGTACAAATAATCAATAATCTAAGATTTAACAAAAATCAATTCATTTTAGAATAAATCTTAACACATTTGTACTAATCACTACATTTGCAGCCATTAAAACAAATCATGTCTGTTAAACTTAGTAACATATCTGTAACAGTTTTTCATTCATTTTTAATCTATCTTTGCCATGGCACTGACATTTTGCCACCAACAACATCTGTCATTTGTTTCTTTGCATGTTAGTGGGAAGCCTGGCATTGCATGCTCTTCACCAGTGTACTGTAATCTGGGATGTAAGTTGATACTGCAACTCTCTGCAATCTCTTTATCAAAAAATGTGTAGCCCTAAAAGAGGCTTCGGTTGCTTTTTGAGAGTTTTTCACTGGCGTTGTAAAAAAAGACTGCTGTTTGGCCAAAGTGCTGAAGTGTCACTCAACGTTGTGTCGCTTTGCCGTCGCCACAGTCGCACCGCAAATGAGACACACACACTTTTCTTTCACATTAGTACAAAATAATTCTTCCTCCCATTCACTATTAAAATAATACGTTTTCTTCCTTTTTTCCGCCATTTTTATGTGGGTAGAAACCGCTTTCGTATCCTCGTCTTCGCAACGCTCAAGAAGACCAAGGCTAAGTTTGTCATGCGCACTAGACTGACCTCTGCCTTATTCTCATATTAGTGAACTCTGCTACTTTATTTTTTTTAAAGGTTTTTATATATTTTTTTATACGTTTTGTTTTTAATTTACATCACTGCAATTCAAAAAGAATGGCAACACAATTTAATCAAATTTTAGACAGTGATAGATCGTGATTAGGTCTATTTTTAGAACTGGCTTGCGGGCGACTGATATGGTCACTGCGGGCGACGCGGTGCCCGCGGGCACCAGGTTGGCGACCCCTGCTATACAGACATACAAAAAAATACATAGTATACAAGGAGATCATATGGAGATCAGTGGAGACCAGTGGAGATCATATGCAATTACCCCATAAATGTATATGTGGCGAGCAAGGCAGGGTCACGAGATTGGTAATAAGTGCCACCTGTGAGCCACCGGTCTCGTATCTCACAGATGAGTGGAGGCATAAAAGGAACGACAACAGTGAAGGAGGAGAGAGGACCAGGCCTGTAGTTATGTTTTGTGTTTGTGTGGGTGGCAGTTGTCCATGAGGGACTGCCGCCATTACGTTTATTTTGTATTTATTTTTTATTTTACGTTAAAGTGTGTTGAATGTTCGCCGGTTCCTACCTCCTTCCTCCCTGAACAAAGGACTCTGTTACAGTATATAACATAAACCCCAGGAAGACTCATGGGAGATTTTTACAGATCTCAACAAACACGTGAAGTGAAAGAGTGAGGCGCGTGGGCTACTCGAACACCTAGCGTTGCCGTCTGTAATTGTGCTTGTATCTCAAATCTTTACTCGTATTTTATAGCAAAAAATTGCTCAAACGTTTGCTCGTATCTCAAGGTATTACTGTTTACTGCATTTCAGTACCAGCTGCAGTTCCAGCATTTAGCATTACTCAACAGCTGCACAATGATTCCAGCCTGTGGCGCTTTCCATCTGTGCCTGGCAGTCCGTATTATCTCAAAGTGAAAATCTCTGTCAATGTTTTTTAGGTGATCTATATTTGGGTTTGAACAGGGAGATGGGTGAATTCTTGTTGATTGAAACATACAGAAGTGGTTCATGGGTACCACTTAAACTAGATTAAGCCACAGGGCCAATGCCTCATCCCATGAGCTCAGCCTGTCAGCCATAACAGCGAGAGTGGGATCAAATCTGGAAAATCCTGTGGAAATGGGGCCTGCAATTGTATCCCCTGACCCGCTAAAACCCTAGAGGTCTAGATAATGCGGATCTCTGGCGTTAATCCCCCTTTAGCTTAACTTGCTTGGGATATGTGGCATCCAAAGCGTCCAGGTTTATTGCCACTGTACCCTTTAATCTGGGTGAAATGACATGGGAATGGTGTCTTTAAATGGCTGCCCATCCTTGACAGGAAAGGTTTTTGAGGTGAGGATAGGAACCACTTTATTTTTTTTCAACCCCAGTGTGTCATTCACCCTTGTTTGGGGGCTCTCTTTTTTGGCAACAATATCTCATTGGAAGAGCCTTTGTGTTTTTAAAGAAGCTATTTAAAGTAGAATTTGGGACTAGCCCCTAACTGTTTTCTTGGTAACCCTAGCTTATAAAGACAGGAGGATAAACAGGCAATGAATTTAAGTAATATGATACCTTTTAAATCAGTACAGCAAAGATACTATACTATACTATCCAACTATTGTAATGTGTATGTATAATAATATGTGTGTTTAGTTCCTGTTAAGCCTGCCTGAGTTCATAGTTTTTTTCTTGGTTACTGTGTAGTTTATCATTCTGTTCAGCTGGGTTTTTCTTAGTTCCTCCATTATCCCTGTGTAATATACTTACTTTTTTGTTCACTTGCTCAACCAATCTCATTTATGTTAAAGCTACGTGTTTGTGGATTTATCATTAAAGTATGTTCACTGTTCTAATCTCCTCCGTCGTCGCATACAATCCTTCTGTGACAACTCTACAATAAATAGTATTTTTTTTTATATATAATTACCAATAGTATTGATTTGAAAACAAAAATGGAAACTGATACTGTGTTTAAAATGTGAGCTTGTTGCGTACTGTGTAACATATGCTGTAGCCAGTATATACTGTTGGAAAAAATTCTTAACTGTATCATTATTTTGTTTTACAAATGTTATGTTGTTTGCATTTTAGACTGATAATGAATTAGAAAAAAATGAGTCTTGTTTGATATAATTTCTTGTTCGCAATATGTAAGAACAAGTATACAGAACTTCAGTGGGGAGTTAAATTTTGACAGCAACATATTATTATCTGCAAAAATTATATTGTAGTTGATGTTTTAGAATGTTATATTATTTGGAATATGTT
Source organism: Rhodeus uyekii (assembly GCA_037043235.1). NCBI lineage: Eukaryota > Metazoa > Chordata > Actinopteri > Cypriniformes > Acheilognathidae > Rhodeus > Rhodeus uyekii. Next base: position 1,513,772 of record JAWRVZ010000120.1, read on the forward strand.
CTCAGCCTTCGCACCATAGTCAGAAATACACATTTTTCAATGTAATTTCCAGGTATTTTAAACATGCAGAATACTTACATACCATGTGTGCATACTGCATAAAGCAGAAATAGTAAGAGTTTTATAGAAACTCTTTATAGAAACTTTTCTCTTTCTCTCTCTCTCTCTGTTTACCAAATCCGTTTGACAGCTCCCATGATAGTTTAGTAGATTGAGGCATCTGTTTTTCCCTCATAACGCACTGGCTAAGCAAAAAGCACTAAATTCTATTACAGTGCAATAGCTAGAGGAAACTACAGCAATCTATTGTAGTATTTTTCTGTTTTTGTTCAAATAATTTTCAACTATTTTCAATCATTGCTTTGTTTGTTTGACCGGTGGTAGAGGAAACCTTTTTTGTAGAAATCGTTTAGCATTTCTGTGTGGTGATGCTAGTGATGCTGAAAATGCACACGTCACCTTTAAGATTTAAAGGTAATATTTTGCACACTTTTGTTGATGAAAACTCAATATTTTAAATATGGATTAACATATTTTGTATATATTTTGACCTGAATATTGCTTAACAAGATGAACCACAAGTATATGGTGGCAAGAGTTAATAAGTGACTCCTGTGACAGAACTCCTCCACTGATTTCTTCAAACAGGCTGATTCATTCATGAGCGAAGTAAGTGACTTGCTGAAGTCGGAACCGCATATTAACATGCTACTCTTATTATTTTTGCCATAGAAAGATATGGGGAAAAAATTAAGAGTATGCATCTTTATTAATGTGTCATTGAATCTTTGACTCAACCAATTAACACTCACTTTGCAGTGACGTCTCTTCCCTGATTAATTTCATGCTGACTTTAAGTCTTTTACGGCAGGACCTGGTTTATTTTGCCTTAAAAAGTGTTTTGCTGCTATTGCCACTCCCTTATATTACCTACAATTAAAATACATCTCTCTAGACTAGAGGATATTTTACAACCTCATTCTGTCCTGCTTGTCAAAGCTCCCTGGTAAACAAGGGAACTTTCATACTAACAGTTGCACCAATCTACAGTCTTTCCCCAATGACTAGGTGTTTTGTCACAGAAAGGGAGACCTGAGTTGGCTGGAACCCTCATAATGTTCTGAACCTATTTGACTTTCTTTTCTTTTTAATTTGTCCATACAATGGAAGTCCATGGAACAGTCTTCAAAATATTATAACTTGCAGTTTTGCATAAGAAAGATGATCATACAGGTTTGGAAAACATGATGATTAAATGATTTTAAATGTTTAAAGAATTTTCATTTTTGGGTGAATTATTAATTTTTTATTAATTTTATTTTTTTCAGAGCATTTATTTTACCACTCATCCAATGTCAGATACAAACATAGGAAGTAGTCAGTATATAATAGCTATTATCTCCTCAGTGCAAAGTTGTCTGGCTAAATAATGAGATTGTGATTGGTGAATATGGAGCGTCACGGTCAGAATTGTAATCTGTGTCTCCCCTATGGGCTTTATTAATAGGTGAGCCAGAATGAGAGAAGGCTTAAGCCTCTGTACGAATCAGTATGACCTAGATATGCTGCATTTCTCTGACCCACATCCAATTCACTACAGGCTCCACCTTGTACTGTACAGCAGGCTCTTTCATTATACCAGAAATTAAGGCCTCTGAATCTCCAATAGAGAAACTCACTGTGGCATGTTGCATTATTTTTCCCCCTTTGGCGTGATTTTGACGAGAACATTGACAACACATTCACTTCCATCTGGTTTTACGTATCAGGATTATAAATAGGATGATAGGTGTAATGATACGTATGCATTAAAAGTCATGTCGTTACTGTTCTTACCCACTTTGCTTCTGGTGTTACTTGCCATTTCATGCTTAATTTGTGTATTTTTTGTTATTAATTTTTATTTATTTATTCAGAAACAATACATTAAAGTGATCAAAAGTAAATCTAAAGACCTTAATATTGCTACAAAAGATTTCAATTTCAAATAAATGCTGTTCTTTTTTTAACTTAACATCCTTCAAATGAAATGAAACGTTTCCACAAAAATATTAAAGGCACAACTGTTGCCATGGGTAGCTCCACAAAAAAAGATGGCAAGGTTGACTGAGTTCAAATAAGGTAGTTAACTTTAGTCAAATAAGGTATTTAATAAGGTATTCAAATAAGGTAGTTAACATTTTTAAACAAAAATGAAGACTGTAACAGTGTGACCACACACAAATGACACCTGACAATGAACTAAAAGAAATGATGGTCTAAAATAGACAAGATAATGAACTGAATACCAACAGGTGGAATCTAAGTAATGAGGAGCTATGGGACAAACTAGTGGTGGAAAACATCTTGGGCTAAGGCTGTAACCCTAGTTCCCTGAGAAGGGGGATGCCTCCAGTGTGATAGCGGCTGAAGCTGACGTCCTGATGTAGTCTCGCTTGATTGGCTGACACATGTGGTGGACGATAACCAACCATGAAAGGCCTGCAGGATATTATTACATTATCACATTCGATAGCACTTTGGGCACATAACCCAGCCTAGGGTAGAGAATGGCTGTTACCCTTACAGGAGCAAACTCAAGGCTAGAGGGAGCAACAGATAGAGCATGAAGGTTCACGGCTCTATTGAGAGCCTTAATATCTAGCAGGAAGGCCACCTCAAAAGCAAGAAACTTCTCCAACACGTTGTCAATGGGTTTGAAGGGTGACAGGGAAAACCCCTCAAAAACTGCCAGGTCATAAACAGGAACTCTAGCTTGGAGAGGCTTAAATCTTAGAACAGCAACCATACACTTTGTGAAGCTGCAAGAGAATAATACTAGGCCAAACGGAAAGACCTGGTATTGATATGCTTTTCCCCTGAATATGAACCATTGGAACTTCCTGTTGAGGAAGGATGGATGTATGGAAATATGTGTACTTGAGATTTATCCAGTCCTCAGATCTGATAGGGTGATGGGGATAGTTGTAGTGATATGAATATGTAATATTTTGAACCTGAATCTCCTTAGATAATGATGTGTGACAGGGTTTGGTGGGCAGCTTCAGAGTCTTAAGGGATGGCACAGCATCGGGTGAGAGATAAGATGCTATCATCTCTTCAACCCATGACATCATCCCATAGTCGTTCTCTCTCATGCCCAAGGTGGAGGAGTAATAGTCTTGATGAGAACAATCTTTTCCACAATCTCAACACCTCAGTGTGGAGATTGGTAAAGAATGACAGGCCCTGATGCGAAGGCTATGACCAGGACTGTAGGAAGCGGTCATCGAGTTTGCTTTTCTTATGTACTTCCTACTTTTCTGATGATCATTAGATATCAAACTTGACCACTCCCTGGTCGCAACCTCCAGCAGCTCCTCAAAAGCAGGGGACAGAGGTGGTGAGACCTCAAAATCTCCTGCCTCAAGGCTTAAGTTCCAAAACTCAGGTTCCAAACTCAGATTCTCATCCCAGGTGGAAGAAGTCACAGAGCAGGCTTTCGACACTGGAATGGAAACAACAAACATGGCTGATGAGGGCTGAGAAAGGGCAAAGGCCGATTCAAACTTGTCAGCCAGCTCCATTTGCGATCCCCATGATTGCAAACGCCATGACCTGAACCACGAGGAATGCCTACCTGATCAGTCTCATCAAACAAAGCCAGGTACGAGCTGACTGGCTGCTTTTCACAGTTCACACAGGTAGCATATCAGGTGTTCCCCAAAGTGTAGTTTTCAACGCAGTGCGTCTTCTCTCATAATGGAACAGAGAACAAAGGAAAACCTACCAGATAACTAAGGCAGGTAAAACAGGAATTGAACCCAATAAAAGGAAAACCAAAAACAGATCACTGATGATAATAAGAAAGGTTTCTTGAGCAGCAAATCAGTATACTAGAATGATTTCTGAAAGATCATGTGACACTGAAGACTAGAGTAAGGATTCCTGGAAATTCAGATTTGCATCAGATTAAATATATATATATTTTTTAATAAAAACATCATAAAAAATTATAATAATTTCACATAGTTTTTATTGTGTTTTTGATCAAATAACTGCAGCCTTGGTGTGCATAATAGACAAAAGGACCAATTCAAGCATAACAATGGTTGTGTAAATGCAAAACTATACACAAATCATGCACACACCGTCATTTTGTTCTTATGTTTGATGTTCAACCCTATTACATTTGGAACAGTTTGATTCTTTTTATTATTATTGTGTTTCTATATTTCATTGTTACGTTACCTCAACCACCTTGCTATTGGTACTTTTTGTATTTAACATAATTTCCTGAAGTCTGCATTTAAAGTTTGTGATATCTAGGACCAAATTGCCCAGAGATATTCACAGCTTGACAAAAATGCTGCAGCTATACCTGGTCTCCTACTACTTATTGTTACACTAATTTGTGCATGCATTGTGACAGTGTGATCCATGTTTTGCGGTATCGAATGTGTGTTTGCTTGCTGCCCCAATGCATTATAGTTTCTTGCTCTCCAGTCAGCAGCTGCTGTCTAGTCCATGTCACATGGCACTGGGTGCAGACTGACCTTGAGCTGCTGAAGCCCACAGTTCTTGATCTGTTCTGTCGATTTGGGGTGGTTAGAGTGAGCCCAGTGTTCTGACAGACAGACTGTGCAGTAACAAACCTCATCAAACAGGGCCCGACAGTGACACAGTGTTCCCAGAGACTGCCTTCAGCACAGGCGGCGGATGGGAGCAAACATCATTGCCACAATCAGATCCATTAGTCCCCATTCGTCACAGAGCAAACAGCCAGCATCCGTTACAGGCCCGCAGGATCACCGCTGACTCTTTTGCTTATCCGCACACACTCACATTAAAGGCCCTGCAGGGGAAATATTATGAATGCATTACGCCAGCTGTGCTAGAACAGCTCATCCAAACTGTTGTGTGGGTGTGCATCGTTGTGTGTGCACACAATTTAGAGGAAATACACCAGTGTAATGAACATAGATTAGAAGATTCTGAAATTTGTATGTCAGTTATATGAGGTTTTGCCAGATTTAAGGTGCCAATACACTGCACAAACACTATAAAGTGTGAATGTTTTGTGCAGATTCAAAACATTTCATTACACTTTATGTGCATTGGATTTATTTGTGTTCATGTGTTGGTAATCATTTATATTGTCTGTATTATGCTTTTTCAAATATTAGCTTTCATGCAGTGTGTAATATAGCTGTTTGTGAATGTAAGTTATAAAGTGTACGATAATAAGAGTATTGTCTCCAAAAAGAAAGAATCGACTCTGAACCGCCTTAATGAGTCGTCAGGAATTCCAGTCTCACTTTTGTGATCTGCATATGTAACACAGTAATACATTTGCATAATGCTCGGCTATGGTCTTCATTGGCTGCCTGCATCTAGTGTTGTCATTATGTGAAAGAGACAATTTTTACACCCAGTTTCCAAAACTCTTTTGTTTTACATTCCTAAGTCTGACAAACTTATAGTGGTTAAAATGTATGTGACATTACCCAAACACACGCTGAATGGTGCCAGTCACAACACATTGGGTCAGCAAACCAATTTGGCCTGACTGGGGTGAGAGGTGATGTAATGTAAAATATGTGAAAAATAATGTTTTATGTACAATCAAGCATGAAAGAAGTTTCTAGTACACACCAAAAACAAAAGCAAGAATTTTAAAAGGTCCATAATAGGACCACTTTAATTATGGATGTACTGTATATATTTTCTGTGATGGAGTGGAACCCACTTATCTCGAGCTTGGTTAACTCGCCAACCCTATTACATGTCGAAATTTTTTAAGTGGAACCGCCAAATTCCCTATTTGTCTTTGCATTTTCTTATCGGTTATGTTGATTATTTTATGTCATACCCTAATATCTGATATATCATACCCAAAAGATCGGCAAATTCGCCACTTAACGTGGTGTATCTTATGATCGTACCGAGTTCACTGCCCATGCGCTGAGTTCATGTTGCACATCCGTCACGGTCCATATGGTTGCTCATTTCAATGACAGTTCACAGTGCTGTGCAGCTGCAGAAGAACTCACGGAAGTGGCAGAAAAATCAAGCCTTGCAGATGCTATCTTGGAAGATAGCTTGCTTGGAGTTAGCATCACTGTCCAGGAATTCCAGATTACATTGACATCGATAAAGACGTCGTTACTGATAGAAGCTTGGAAGCATTTGTTTTCAAGCAGACCGTTAAAGGCAAAAAGCAACAAAGCATTTTAGACTTTGTAAAGAAACCATAGTAACCGCGTGTACAATACTATTCAGAACTGTGTCCGAGCGAAATGACTGTGTTATGAGCGAATGTGTTTATGTGTGTTGTGACTGTGTTTATACTGTGAGCAAAATTGTGTTTGCAATGTTGGAGAATATAATTAAAGTTGTGTATCGAGAATCAAAGGTGGTTTTTATTGTATACTGGAAAATCTTGTAACGGCTATTAGAGTGGTTGATGACTTCCCAGATGTTTAATGGAAATGAAGGAAAACTTGAGGCGATTAAACTGGTCACGAGTTAGATGGGTTTCGTACACTCTCAAACATGTAAAGAGCGCAAGTACAAACCAGGAAAAAGAAAACAAATGAAAGGCAAATAGAAACAGTAGATTATGCTATATAACAGTCAGCGGTTCGAGCGGCCATCTCTCTCCTCACTCAAACACACTCCTCCTCGTGCGCGCTCACACCAGAACAGTGAGCACACAACAGCATATGTTGTCTTTAAAGGTATATTCACAACATAAACATAAAGTAGCTGTTACAATCTCTGCTGTTAGTTGGTGAACATATGCCTTTTGTTGTTAGCAAACATATTCAGTGTATGTACATTTTTAGAGCATGCCGATTGCTTCAAACAAATCGCCATATTGGCTTTTGGTTATCTCAACGCTTTTTTCAACCCCCGAGGCCGTCGACATAACTGGGTTCCAATGTATTTTATTTCGATTGTCCACTTTATAAATTCTACTAGCTATTAGTAACTTTGCAACTACATGTCAACTACTAGTCATTAGTAGAGAGCAGTCTCAGGGGCACCCCTTGGCCTGTGAGGGGTGATGAGGGGCAAGCAGGGAGGGGCCGGAGCGAGGCTGGTGGTGGCTGCCACACCGGTCTTGAGTGTCTCACGGAGGAGTGAGGACAGTGAAGGATGGGAAAGGCTCAAATCTTAATTTAATACTGTGTTTTTTTTTGTGCTGCAGTCATCCATGAGGAGCTGCCACTTTGTTTGTTTATTTGTATTATAATTTTTTTTTAGATTAAAGTTTGTTGAACATTCGCCGGTTCCTGCCTCTTTCCACCCTGAACACTAACCTTGTTATTAAAATGTAACCATATTTTCTACTGGGTATAAAATATAAAGTTTTGTGTTTTGTTTTGTGTAGGTCCTATCCATTGTCTGTTGTACTTACTACTTTGAGTAATGAAAAAAGATGGAGCAAGACTTGTTTTACAAGCATTACAAACTTTTAGTGTTATATCAGTCTTTTACTTTTGTACTTAGTTTAGTGTTATGGATACAATTAATGATAGATACAGTTTGCACCTATTCACTGCAATAAATTAGAAAAAAGTAACTTGTTGATGGACATTATAGTTGCAACATCTCATAATGTACAACAAACTGAGTACCATATCACTGAGAAATGTTCTGCTCAAATTGTCTTTGTGATGAAGGTTTGGGTTAAATAACTATTTCTTCCAATGTTTCATCATCAGACTGCTCTGATTGATATAGTAAAATCGACACATATTGGCTTTTGTTTTTCTCGAACCTCGGTTATCTCTATCCTTGGTTATCTCAACGCTTTTCCGTCGACACAACCGAGATCCACTGTGCTATCCTGCTGGTTTCGGATGACATGAAGGTGAATAAATCCATATTGTAAGCACAACAGAAAATTGCAAGCATGGTCCTAATAACTCATGCGCTACGTTTTTACTAAGTCTTCTGAAGACACAAGATCACTTTATGAGGGGAGCAGTTCCCTGCCCTGGATCTCACAATTCAGCCCCATTCTTGGTGCCAGATTTGACATCATTAATGCCACATAAACCAATAAAATCTGGTTTATGTCTGTCGTTTCTCAGTGTATTGTGCCATTTTGAAAAACAATAGCATTTGAAAACACTAAAGAGAGATATGTTCACCCCCCTTATAATAACAAAAAGCGGACCAATGACTACCATGTGGACTAATTTTATAATAGTTTTTATTGTGTGATGAAATCTTCCTTACTTTGCAAGTGTCTCTTGTAGGAGCCCTTGGCATGCAGGAAAGTTTTTTTGTGTGTGTGTGTGTGTGTGTTGATGGCTTTCCATGCCTCTCTTCGCTCAGTGTCTCATTTGACATGACTGACTAATGCTTTCCACAGTGCTGATCTTGTATCAGAGCTGACATTTGCAGCTGTGTCCCTATAAAACCCAGAGAACAGTTCTGCAATCAGCACCTTCTGAGGGACATAAACTGTTGCCAGTGAGATTTATTCAGGTATATATATATGAGAGCATGAAAAAGACATTAATATGCACAAGAAATAATAGCAGTAATAACTCAGCCGCTGCACTAATTTGCCTCACTTTATTTATTTCTAATTTTAGCTTCTTTATTTCATTATGACATAATTGGGTGCATTTTTGCAGTTGTATTAGTTTTTAATTACTGTTTTTCCTCTGTTGGTTATTTCAGTCTAGTTTATGAGCCCCGTGATAATTTTCATTCCAAATATTAATTACAATATTATCCACAGTTATAATAAATAATCTCTATTATTTTAATCCTTAATTATTTTAAGTGCAAGTGCTTGTCTCATTTTAAATTGGGTTGTCGGAAAGAAGATAGCACTGACGCTTCAAAGCATCTTCTCTTGTTTTAAAAGGAAACAAAATACCAAAGCTTGGATCAATAGCTGTTCATTGGAGCGGCCCTCTTCAGCTTTATGAGAATGGCTTTGTGTGTTCTTGACAACACGTCCTTCTATCCTGTGACCTTGTCACTAAGGGCTCTTCCCTCTGTCTTATCTCATCAGCTTTACCTGCTATGCATCACTGATTTGAACGCATTAGATCTGTAATATTAGATATTTTACACTCCTCCCATGCCATTCCTTTCCTGGAATTCCTACCAATTCTATGCTAAGGTTTCGCTAAATGTGACTAAAATTATGTTAAATATACTTTTTTTTTTTTTATGAGCCTTGTATACTTTTTCAATCATGGTCTGTTATCTTGTTCAGTTGGAGAGATTGAAGGATGTGCCAAGGCTTACACTGTCTGTCACATCCTTCCCAGTTGGATCTCTTTGGACCCAGAAGTGGAAATGAGTAAAATGTTACGTCAACTTTAATGACTCAGGCAGATGCCATTTCTCATGAGGCTTGTGAGAAGCTTGTATGAGGCACGTTTGTCTTGTAGGTGTGAAGTTGTACTTAAGAGGTACTTGTCCTTATATATATATATATACATTCCATGGGGTTAGCCGCCTCCAAATTTGCGGTCAGATTAAATGCCTTAATTTATCAGTAACTTATTTCTCAACCGTTAAAATAAATAAAGTATGCATATACTTCCAATGTAAATCTTAATGACCGCAAACATTTGGATGTACAGTAATACCTTGAGATACGAGCATAATCTGTTGCAGGGCAGAGCTCGTAACTCAAATTCCTCGTATCTAGAATCATGTTTTCCCATAAGAAATAATAGAAAACAAATTAATTCGTTCCAGATCCGTAACAATGGAAGAAAACATGTTTTTTATTGGTATAGACACACATACACTCACACAAAATTATAGTACACGTATACAGTATAAGGATTCGTGTGATATCAAATAAAATGTGGTTTTAATTATAAGTTTTTCAGACAGTAGCGGCAGGTGTGGAGGAGGGAGGAAGGGGGTTGGTAAATCGACACTTGATTCCGTTTTGTACCTTACGCGAACACTACATAACTTATGTAAACTTAAATTAACAGAACTAAACTTAGCTTACGTATTTTGTGTTACTTTTCTATTTTTATATTATTGTTTTACTTGTTTTCTTCCCTTTTTTCACCTGACTACCCTCACTTTCACTTTCACTTGGTGCAGACCTTTTAACTAAATACCTATCGAGGGAGATTTGTTTCTGTCTCCCTTTAAAAATAAGTAAGGTACGTGTCGTCAAAAAGCGCTGAAGCACGACCAGTAGACAATTTATCAGGGTGTTTCTTTTCAACACCTGTGTATCATCTGTAGCTCCATCAACTCCTCAGTCAACAGTTCCTCCTGATTCAACTGCTGCTAGATCACTCACGCGGCACCGCGCCCATATTTATCATCAATTTCATGCTTCATTTCCATGGTCATCATGTGCTTCTTCTTTTAACTACCATCCATACCACTCATTTTCTTAGAGCTCATCGCTAATATGAAGAATGATAAACAAAATGGTGAGAAAATCAGCTACTCGTGGGTGACGTGTACAGAAGCCAGTGAACACTATAGTGAATGTGCGTCGCCATCGGCGTCAGTACGTATGCTCGTATCTCGAATATTTACTCGTATCTAGAAGCAAAAATCTGCCCGAAGGCTTGTTCGTATCTTGGAATCCTCGTATGTAGAAACGCTCGTATCTCGAGGTATTACTGTGTTTCAGTTTTGAAACAAACATTTGAGAGCACCACAAGTATCACTGGGTCTTTGTTACCCTAGAGTATTACCCTGCTCTTTTTTTGGATAGGTCATACTGAAACACTCAGACATCCCATAATATGATAAGATTCTATATTTCCTTCTATTTAAAAGTACACCACTTAACTTTTGCTCTTAGGTCACTTTTTGCACATTTTTCTCTCTTGTTATTTTCAATCTCTCCTGCCACCTCACATCATTGTAGAGTGTGGCAACCCAACAAGCCATATTATGACAGTTGCCTGTGCTCTTAGAGGGCCAAATCATCACAATGACAAGACATCCTGACAGTTTATCCTGCTGTGTTCACATGCTGCCTGTGTCACTTTACAATTCAGAACAACAGGACTGCAGCATCTTCTAAACTTGGTTTTGCAATCAACTCTATGCATGTTATATGCATGTTATAATGCCATGTCCAAAAGTCTAAAAATTACTATTTTATTTGAATTTACATGATGAATTGGAAAAAAATATTAAGTAAAAGCATTTAACTAGATCAGAATTTTAGACCCCAACCTGTCTCTACTGCATATTTTCTTACTCTAATATTGAGATTACTTCAATGGTTGAATTAATAATTTATTTAGATGCATTGTATTTGATTTGTAGAACTGTTTGTGCTCTTCTTGTTTGTCATTTTCAGTCAGACAAACCAGGGCTTGTTTATTTAAATTGGCTTCCTAGAAGCTTCTGTGTATTGGTTCTTGTGCGAATAATGCTGGATGTGTGGGTAGGAGTGACCTTTTCTTCACAGATTTTTTATCCTGGTTTACTGAGAGATCTAAATGAAGTCCTTATGTTTCTGTAAATGCTTTCTATAAATGTAAAAAAGTGCTGTTTATTTATGTGTACAGTAATCACAATGAGAAGTTTTATATAAATGTTGCATGTGGTTTGATATCTCTTTGATTATTCCTAATATAAAGATATCTGCAATATCTTGCAATATCTTGAGCATAAAAGTGGGACAAATTCGCCACTTCACATGGTTATCTTGTGACTGAAGATAGTACCGAGTTCACTGGGCATGCGCTGAGTTTGCGTTGCTCGTCGTTCTGTAAATGACGCTTCTCTCACATTGTGAGAGAAGCATACTTTCAGCACTCTCTGAAGTGAAAGCACATATCGTTCTAACGCTTCTCAACGAGCGCTGCCGTGGGTCCCACCCACATCCCAAAGCCTCATCCGCTTCTGTGTGCACATAAAGCCCACCTTCTCTGATTTGATTGGTTTTCTCAAATATTTGGACACCGGTCAGTAACGAGCGGTTACCGACCAATGAGTATGAGGCTTAGATAAACACGCACACACAAACAGCGAATTTCGAAGCCGAATTTGTTGAGAAAGCACATTGGACAGGCAGAATGCAAGAAAGTATGCAATCTAGTACAGTGTGATGAACTCACGAATATGTTATGACTGTTTATGCTGTGAGCGAAATTGTGATTGTAATGTTGGAGAATATAATTAAAGGTTTGTATCGAGAATTGTTTTTTTTATTGTATACTGGTAAATCTCTGCTGTTAGTTGGTGCACATATGCCTTTTGTTGTTAGCAAACATATACAGTGCATGTACATTTTTATAGATCGCTTCATCAAATAAATCGCCATATTGACTGTTGGTTATCTCGATGCTTTTTTGCAACCCCCGATGCCGTCGACATAACCATATTCCACTGTATGTATATATATATATATATATATATATATGCTTAGTATACTTACATCATAACACTGTTTTATATAAACATTTGCCACCCTCTCTCTGACCCTTCAACATTTTTCACACTGAACTGCAAAGAGTAGTGAGTATTTATTTCTGTGTCCATATGAACAGGTTATTCACTTCCCACATGAACAGAGTGGTGCTGTGTAGCAGGAGCGTAGGTCCAAGTAGAGTTTCGCCACTGAGCCTATTGTTGCCTTGCATAGCATGCTGAAAACTGCAGAAACATGGAAAAGCCTTTTGTCTTTTGCAATGTACACTTTTAAGAAGAATCGTATATAGATATCAGAAAATCAAAGAATTTCAGAGCAAGCCTTTTTTTAAAGCTCAGTTTCAGTAGACTTGTGGTTAAAACTTTAAATTAATTATCATTAATAAATCAATAACAAACATATTTTTTCCTCACATACTTTATTGTGATACTTTATCATCACATTTTGCAGGTGGTGGCCATAGACAATTGCTCTCCATATTCTCCCTGACTAATTTATCTTTAGTTTTTTTTTTAGTGTCTTGTCACTGACACTGTTGCATGACTTACACGCTACTGACTTACATTACAAGTTGTTGTGATGGACTTGTATGCAAGTTGGATCAACCTGTAACTTTCATTTTTTACATTGATTTTTGGTATAATTTTGAATCCAGCTCTCAGTGTGTTGATGATTTTGGTTTCCATTGACTGATGTCACATAATTTTGTTATTTTACAGTTATAGAATTTATATAAATTATATATACAAATTAAGTTTAGCTAAATGTTTACTAAAGGCATAACATCACATAATTGTAGTTTGGGTGTAAAACATGTTTTTATTGTCTCCTCAACAATTAGTATACCATGTCCTTAAACAGGATATTCCATGAATCATCCATTAACAGAAGAAAGCAAATACATTTTTCAATTAAAATACAAGACAATGTAATATAAACAGTTTAGAGTGTTCCCTTACAGCAATCATATGGACTCCTGTACACTGATGACCTCTTAACCAAACCTTAAACCAAACCATACCACCATTTACCGTTTAATGACATTTGTAAGCATTTTAATTTACATTAAATAATGATTTGATAGTCAATCAAGATTTAATGTTAAATAAGTTCACAAGTAAACATCAACAAGCACATTGTCTCATATTTATAACAATGTGAATATTACCTAATGATCTGTTAATCATTATATAATGTTTGTAAATGATTTATTAATGAAAGTTATTATAAAGTGTTACTGACTTTGTTTTTAAAAGTTATGGCATTTTTCATACACTCTAAAAAAAATAGTGCTATATAGCACTTAAAGTGGTTCTTGGCTCGTAATCATAGGGGAACCATTTTTAGTACTATATAGCACCAAATTGTGCTACAAAGAACCATTATGAGTTGCCATATAGCACCATCATTTGAGATGCTGCTATATGGCACCTCATAATGGTTCTTTGTAGTACCATTTGGTGCTATATAGCACTAAAAATGGTTCCCCTATGATTACAAGCCAAAGAACCACTTTTAGTGCTATATAGCACCATTTTTTTTAGAGTGTAGTGGAGGGAACAAAAAGGAACATTTTATGACCCTTTTAAGGCTTGTTTTAAGAATTTGCCTTAAATATTGTCATATATTTTGGCTTGTCTAAACAAAGAAAATGTACAAAATATTTATTGTTTTAAAAATGCTTAAATGTATATTATTTATTTATTTTACTACAAAATAATAAAGAAGAGATTGTTTTATAGTAGAAGTTTGTTAGTGAAGAACTGAAAATAGAAGTGTGAGAAAGTGCCTAATGTTAAACACAAAATGTGGGCTGCAGTTTTGGAAATCTATGGCACAGAATTGGATTGTTCCCAGTGGGAAGCATAGCAAGAGCAGGAAGAGAAGAATAATAGTGTGAAAAGTGTGCATGTGCGTGTATATGTGTAATAAGAGATAAATTATGGTGATTATGTAATATAGTTGTGACCTTCAGCATAAAGCCATACGTTTTTTTATCTGAGATTGGGCAAGGATGCAAGGGCTAGAGGGAAGGACAGCTGAAGGACATGGCAACTTACATAAGCCACCCCCTTTGACTGAATCTAGTCGGAATGAACTGCTCTCCCAGACAGATTCAGCACATAATACCACACATCATGAGTAAGAGGACACATCAGACATGCTAGCATACACCGGCTGTATGACTGGAAGTTTCCATGCTGATACAGCCCTGGAGATGCAACCATGTGCTCTTTAGAAACCTCTCTGTCAACCAGCACTGGCCACCCATATACACTAAAGGATTATTAGGAACACCATACTAATACTGTTTTTGACCCCCTTTCGTCTTCAGAACTGCCTTAATTCTACATGGCATTGATTCAACAAGGTGATGAAAGCGTTCATATCTAAAGATATTTCTTGTTAAAGAAATTACAGACCCCTAGTTGTACTTAGTTTCTTTTAAATTATATTTTAATGACTGTTTGACTGAGAGAGCTGTTTACTTTATTCTGTTTTTTTTAATAATTGTAAAGGTTTTTGTACTGTTAATAATTAATCGAGTCTGATACACAATCTGGTTTCTCACAGCATGTTCTTAAAGAGTCTTGTGTTTGCAAAATGTTTTCTACACAACACAGATGATCTGAGTGCAATATATATTTAAAAAAAGACAGAAACCTTTTTAAATAAATACATTTACCCATATGGGTACACATTAAACCCATATTAAATATTGACCCCAAAAAATAATCAGGTATAAATTACTGACTTAAGACTTAAGTACAAAATATTTTTTCTGATTCTGACTTGTGTTTGTTTTTTTATTGTGTGAATTTCGCGCACAAGCACTGTGTACCGAGCCTGAACAGTTATGGATAATTGAAGTCATTCTAGCAACATTTGAAATTCTAAATGTGATCTTACAAAAAAAAGTTCATTAATCTATGGGTCCGGGTTATGCCAACGATTTTTTTACACAAAACCCAAAACCCGCTGGCTATATGAGCGTGTGGATTATCTGCGTCTGCGGGTTATATGTGGGAAAATATATGGGTTATGATATTGGGTTAAACGGTTATCTCAATGCTTTTTTGCAACCCCCGAGGCCGTCGACATTACCGAACTCCACTGTGTATATATATATATATATATATATATATATATATATATATATGTAGATATATAGATATAGATATAGATATATATATATATATATATATATATATATATATATATATATATATATATATAGATATAGATATAGATATAGATATAATATTTCAACACCTGTGTATCAACATATATATAATTATATTTCCTGTCTGCCTGAATGGATTGCGTTTTTTGCTCCATATATATTAGGTTTTATCACTATTCTCTATTTTTCCTTGCTGTTTATATTGCTTAATATCTATCTGACATTATATATTTTTTTCTGTCATATCTGACATTGCTTGCTTTAATCTAAATCGCTATTAGCAATTGTACATTTGGGAGATATCAATAGGAAGGATGGCATTAGCTTTCACTTTTACACTGATGCTACTCTTCTCTATATTGCTTTGCATCCTGGTGAAACTTACCAATTCACAAAATTAACAGAATGCATAATTGATGACTAATTTCCTATCACTTAATTTAAAAAAAGAGATTCTAATTATTGGACCAAAAACCTCACCATGTAATACCCTAGAATAGTATCTATATTGTAGTATTTTATAATATAACACTTGATGGATGTCCTGTAGTCTTTGTCATCAGTTACTCAACTGGGTGTTCAATTTTATACCAACCTTTCATTTGAAAGCCAGGTTTCTAGAATCTGTATAACCGCATATTACAAATATATATATATATATATATATATATAAATTACAACATATGCTCTCAGTGACAAATGCAGAATAGTTAATGTGTTCATGACCTCAGGGCCAGATTATTGAAATGCTCTACTGGGTGGTTGCACTGCACGATTAATAAACAAACTACAACTGATCTAAAATGCAGCAGCTAGTGTTCTTATTAACTATATATGACTATATGGAAGTATGACTATATATACCCAGTTCAGTCATCACTGCATTGGCTCCCTGGTAATTATTGCATACATTTTAAAATATTGCTAATTACTTACAAAGCAATAAATGTTTTAGCTCCCCATTACTTTAGCGAGCTCTTCCCATAGCACCTGATGTACTAGTTACATCATTAGAAGAATGGCATTTATGCTCATATTATCTTCTATGTTTATCCAGAGATTTACTGTAGTCAGCCAGATAAGTGCCGTATCCAGATCAGATCAGCACAGAACACACAAAGTAGCCCTGAAGTGTCAGCCAACACCATGTCAACTGAACTATCCCCTGCAAAGGCCTTATCAACACAACACACAAAATACATTTCTTTGTACAGATAAAAACGTTATCAAAATGATTCCCTTTCACCGGGATCCACGGAAAGGACTGAAAACGGCGATGTCACTTTGTAAAGAAAGACTATGCTTTTGTGCACATATGCATTCAAACAATTTCATGGATAATGTTTTTGGGTTTTGCACGGACACGATATTGGTCTCATTTTCAAAACTTGTTTTCAAAAACTTGTTTCCTTTGTCCATGGTTACCATTCAAGCACTGCTGGCCCCACAGATACATTGATTCAATTTCTGTCTTGTTTATCTCCAGGAAGGGCTGGAGGCCTGAAGCCCATAGAGTGTTAATATTATCATATTTCCCAATAGGTTTTATTGAATCTGTATATCTGTAGCCAATAAGTGTTGGTGTGGATTATATTGGTTTCTCTCTGGTCTGAATAGAAAGGTTGAAGGAAGGCTGGGGGTACTAATGGCTGGTGAGTTGAAATGAAAGTCTTCCACCCGCATATATTTAAAAATTTAAACGGGTCAGGTTTGAAAATTTAACGCTGCAGACTTGAGAATCTATCCACTGAGGAATGAAAGTCTTGGGAGCATTCCTGATCTGCGGTAGTGCGTTAGGTGTGTGAGTGTGTTTGTGTTTCTCAGAGAAGGGTTGTTACGTGGAGAATGACATAATCCCACACTATTATGATCTGTGTGGGAAAGAAGAAAATGTCTCTTATGTGTTTTATGTAACACTTGCTACTGTAAATGATTGAAACTGCTTTAAAAACTGGCCATCCTTCTCATCCCTTCTGTCTTTCTTTTTCTCATGTCATCTGCCCATTTTCCTTATTCTCTCAAACCTCCACATATCCCATCTATGGTTCTACCATGTCCTCCACTCAGTGAGCTCAAACCAGAGCAGTCATGCTCATGAATACCCAGACTGCCAAGAAGGGGGTAATGAAGCCAGCCTGCTGGTGTCCCCTCTGGTGGTGGCTGGCATCGTCATCGGCCTGGTTCTCTTCCTATCCTGTGTCACCATCATTGTGGGCAGTCTGCGCAAAGACAGCCGACTGCGCAACCCCCATCTGCGTGCCAGCTACGGTCAGTGACCTAACTTCAAGGGGTCCATAACATATCAAAAACACATAGGCCTGGTTTCACAGACAGGGCTTAGATTAAGCCAGGATTGGAATTTTAATTCAGTTAAATTAGGTAATTTAAGTAGCTTTTATAAACATAGACAAAACAATGACACTGACATATTTTAAAATATGTCTGAGTTAAAACAGCTCAAACATACATTTTAGTCTTGTCTGTTAAACCACGGATAAGGTCTTTGTGTGTAGTTTTTGTGTCTAGTACTGTGTTGTGTGTTGTGGCTTAATAATGCATGAGTATTTGAAATGCATTACATGACATATGTTGGTTTGCCATAATATTTTGCTGTTATTCTGAAAAATCTGAAACTGATGCATTTATTTTTGTGGATTTCAGTGAAAGAAAAGTTAAAAGCCTGACCTTGAGTCTATCAGTCAGCCTTGTCCCGTTGTTAATGATATGGTCAGCAAGGCTCTCTTTCTATTATTTGGCATTGACTAATATAAACTGCAGCATTTTGAAGGTCTGGCTTTACTTTGGATTGTACTGTCGTAGCGGTATAATCACTGTTGTGTTTTCCCTTGAACCATTTTATTGTTTTTATAATTGTTTTTATATATACAGTGGTACCTCGAGATACGAAATTAATCCGTTCCGAGGCGGCCTTCGTATAATGAGTTTTTCGTATCTTGGAACACATTTTACATGTAAAATGGCTAATCCGTTCCAAGCCCTCCAAAAACACCCCAACAAATTTCATGACAGTCGTTCTCGGCAGGATTTGAACCTGCGCAGGGAAACGCCAATGGATCTGTAGTTCATCGCCCTAAAGACCCAGTCACACAGTGAAAATGCATGAAGAACGCACGAATTACGCACAGATTTTCGTTTCTGCGCGGCGTGTGCGTCATATGCGTAATTCGTCGGTGGAACGAACGAGGACAGTCAGTGATTGTAAGTGGATGTGCGTCGAAGGTGGTTTGTGCGTGATTTTGAGTTTTGAACAGTTCAAAAATTTTCCGACGCGCGTTATTCATGAGTCGGCGTGCGTAGTTTATGCGTTGAGTATGCGTGACATGCGCAGGACACGCGTCGGCTGTCAGTGCTTATGCGTTAGAACTGGTTCGAAAGCGCGCACGTCCACTGACGCCCCACCTTCATATCACTCATGAACCGCGCACCGTGGCGCACGTATCACGTTCATTCCACTGACAATGTGGATTCTGAAAGTGCTTGTTTGTGGAACGTTCGCGAAGCGTGCGTGTTTGGAAGCGCTACGTCAGTGATTCATGCATCGGGCGTGCGCCGAATGTTCGTGGAATACTTTGGTCAATTTCTCGACGCACAAGCACGCACACACCCAATCTATGTGTGATTTGTCAGTGATTCGTGCGCGATCGGCTGTGTGACTGGGCCTTAACCTCTAAGCCAAGACTGGCCTATGACTTGCAGCGGGCCATTCACGGAGCGGGTGCATTGCGATCGTCTTATGCGGTGATGCTTTCACTTTAGTTTTCACAGTCGCGATTTTAAACAATTGAAAATCTGAGGGGGCCAGACATGTAACCATGGCTACGCCACTGGTACATACGTACACTTAACTTTACAAAAACATAAAAATGTAAAGTTTCGGGTGCGGAGTGGGATGCTGTCCAATTAGAGAGAAGGATCTCATGGCTTGGCTAGCATTAGGAACCAATGGGAGAGCAGGAGGATGGTGGCGAGTCTACTATAACTAAGATGGCGGTGTGCGGCGCGAGTTTCAAAATTGTTATGGGGCAAATCTCGGACTTTCAGAAACCTGTCGTATCTTGAAAACTTTTCGTATGTAGAGCAGTAAAAATCATCGTCTTTGCTTTCGTAACTTGGATTTTTCGTAAGTTGAGCCTTTCGTATCTCGAGGTACCACTGTATATTTAAACATGTTTTAATAAAGTTTGATTTCTTTTTATATTCTTGATTGAGTTCATTGTTCTAAGAAAACACTATGACAATTTTTTTTTCCATCCAATCATTTCAATCTGAACTTTACAGTTTATGTGGCACATTACTGCAGATTGATTTGTGATCATATCACATTTTTATATTGATTGTTTTGTGATCATGTCAAAATGTAATGCAGACTGTTAATCCAGACTATTATTGATGGATTGGACATCTCAAATATATTATGCCTTATAGAAAACTCATTCAGATTCTCATTGCTGTAAAGTGTAGCAATTTATCTTATGCAGAGGTATAATTATGTTGAAATTTCTCTCTTATATTGGACATGTTTGTTTGTTCCTTTACCTTGATGACTTTGTGTAGAAGACCTTAAGGAAATATAATGGTTCTATGTCATAAACACATTTTTTATACACATCAGATTACCAATGAGAGTGCAATGCTTTAAAGGGGTAGATCACCCAATGAAATATTATGTCATATTATGTCATATATTTACTTGCCTTCATGTCATTCCAAACCCATGATTTTCTATTCAAAACACAAATGTTATTAATTCAATCCTCCATTGAAAGTCTACACATTGTTAAAAATGTTCATAAAGTGACAGCAGTTTAATCCCAGTATTCTGAAGAGACAAGATCGCTTTATATGAAAGACAGATTTAATTTAGGGATTAAAAACGGAAGTTTGAACATGCTTGTATGATGCAAGAACAAATCTCTTTTGTTCTTAAGTATTAATCAACTATGATTTAGCTTCAACTGTGTGATGTGCTCAATTTATCTGTGAATTAAAGCTTAAATTCAATCTGTTCCTCAAATGATAATAAACTGATCAAGCGATCATCTGTCTTTGGGTTAAACCTCAAAGCAACACAATTTTGGTGGAATAGACTTTCAATGAGGTACCAAAATATTTCAGGTTTCATAAAAAAATATTTTTTTATTTTCATCATATCATTTGTGAAAATGAACAAAAGTATTTTGGGTTTGAAATGGCATGAGTAAATGGTGGAGAGGTGTGAAAACTATATAATTATGAATAGAATAAAAATGTTCGCGTGAACTATCCTTTTAAGAGCATAACAATATTGGTTTTGGAAAACAATAAGGTACAAAATAATGTGCAATGAATGAAAATCTCACTCTCAAGACTTATAAGAAACATATATCTACTTATAAGATTATATACTTCTTATAAGGATATAAGAAACAGAAATTCACATATTTCGTTGATGTTGTTGTTGTTTATACAGCTCCAGATGGCCTCTCATATGGTGGCTCCATTGGAGAGCTGAGGTCCACTTGTGTTGAGGACTTTCCCCCTGCTTTTGACTTTGACTCCTACATGGAGACATTGTCTCAAGTCAACGTCATGTACCCAGATTCCCCACCTCAGTGAGTAACATTTTATGTCTGAATTGAGTCAGTAATGCGATCACTTTTATCTGCTGTGACAGAGAAGGCAAACTCCCGCTTTAATGGATTCCATTCTGCCATCACATCCACCCCCTTTAGGCACATTTTTTGGCTAATACTAGAGTATGTGTCATTTATTTATTTACTTGTATTGCTTGCAAGTTTTTGGGATTAAAGCGAAATGGTCAACAACAACAAAAAGAGTTTGGAATAACCTGATGGGTAGTTGTATTCACTCTTATCAAGCCCTTTCTCCGTTCAGAAGATTTCACCTTTTTCAGTCCTCTCTCATCCTGTTAGGAAGGTTGGATACCTTCAACTTTTAGCCCTCAGCCTGTTCTCCTAACAAGCAGGGATTGCTGATAAATGCCATGGCTTTGCACTGGAAAAAGCTTGGTGTGTTTGATCTAAATGGCAACTTGTCTAATTGGCATCTTCAAAGAATCCGTCAGTTCCCTTCCTTGCCATTTAGCCTGCCAGCCTGCCTTCACACAGCGACCCAGAAAATACTCTTCTCAGGTAGGGGAGCCCGCCACAGAGGGATGTCTCAGGGTGAGAAAGGCTTTATTGTTTATCAGATACCATTTCAATACAATGACTACTGGTTGGGTGCTAAAAACAGATTCTGACTTTATTTTTTGTTTGGAGTAGTTTCTTTTGTTGTTGTTTTTTAACCACACTAATACATTACAGTTAACGGTAACACTTTACAGTAAAATTTCATTAGTTAACATCAGTTAACTACTTTAGTCAAATTAAACTAAGAATGAAAAATACCTCAGCGTTTATTAATCTTAGGTAATGTTACTTTCAACAATTGCTACTACTTTATGAAAATCAAAATTTTTATTTGTAAACATTAGTTCATGCACTATAAACTAACTTCCCTGTTGCTCAAAGAGCAGAGAATGTCGCTTGCAACACCAAGGTCATGGGTTCAATTCTCAGGGATAGGAAGAACTGATTAGAATGTCAATGTGTTCCTTGAATTCAATGTAAATCGATTTGGATAGAAATGTCTGCCAAATACATAAATGTAAAATGTAAATATGAAGTAACATGAACAAACAATGAACAGCTGGATTAACAATTATTAGTACAGTAAGAAATGTATTGCTTATTATTAGTTCATGTTAGTTAATACATTAAAAATAAAAATAAACAAATAAACCTTACTGTAAAGTGTTATCCGTATTATCTCAGGTGATACATTTCAAAATGATTATGCCCTCAGTGGTATCTATACATCCTAAAATCATTATACCTGTACTCTGTGTCATCTAGCTATAATCAATGCATTTGGGCTAAACAAATTGTATTATTCTATTTTAAGAAACTATAGACTGTGATAATGAACGTGATACGTGCGCCGCGGTGCGCGGTTCATGAGTGATATGAAGGTGGGGCGTCAGTGGGCATGCGCGCTTTCGAACCAGTTCCAACGCATAAGCACTGACGGCCGACGCGTGTCCCGCGCATGTCACGCATACTCAACGCATAAACTATGCACGCCGACTCGTGAATAACGCACACCGACGCACATCTGTGGGTAGGAAATTTTTTGAACCGTTCAAAACTCATAATCACGCACAAACCACCTTCGACGCACATCCACTTACAATCACTGACGGTCCTCGTTCATTCCACCAACGAATTACGCATATGACGCACACTCCACGCAGAAATGAAAATCTGTGCGTAATTCGTGCGTTCTTCATGCGTTTTCGCTGTGTGACTGGGCCTTTAATGAAGTCAGTGGTATTAGATCTCAAATACCATTTATAAGGTCATTGGGATAGTGGGATGTATTGCACGAACCCTCACTTTTAACCAGATTCAGACATGTATAAAAATATTCTAATGTCTTGAATTAAAATAACATTCCTAGTATAGTGTTATAGATGATTATCAACCACTGATAAAACCTGAGAGTTATGATCGTGGAGAGAGAGAGAGAAACTTCAGCAACCACAAAATAACAAAACCTAACAATAAACTAATTTTCTGTAGTTTTAGTACCTAGTTGTAGACTTGAAAATTAAGCTTTTTCCCCAGTGTGGTTAAATCACAGGACTGGACACCAGTTATTTTTCCAAGCAAACTCTTATTTATTATGGTAATACCTTGAGATACGCGCATAATCCGTTCTAGGGGAGCTTGTAACTCGAATTGCTCATATCAGCGTGGAACAAGACCATGGATGTAGCTCCCCCCAAGTGATTTCACGAGCACAAGGATTCTCTGATGACTGACGATTTAGTGGTTCACCATGACGATAACCATCCGTGAGAACTAAATACATAAAATAAATAAATATTGTCTTTTATACTTTCCAAACAAACTTAGGTTCAATTTAACGGCATAATAACAGTTATCATACAGATATCAATCTTTTCAGCATAGCAACACAATCACATTATATCGCAAACATTATAAATGAAAAACTCACTTCATTGGCTGCTTATTACCAAGGAGAGCTAAGTCTTACATCAGAGGTCCTTTATAAATATAAACAATAAACATGTAAAACTTGCCATGCTCTGCCGATAACTTTCTTTCCACATCACTGTATTCTTCATAATAAAAGTCTTCACTCAAACTGCTCTAAACAGTTTTAAAATAAAGGTTTTAACAAAATATTTAAATGATAAAACGAGCATGATATATTAACTGACTTCTCTGTCAGTTACAATATATTTCAAGCATATCTGAACTGTATTTTTCATGAAGTGAACCAAGGTGAAGATTAAGCTCATGAATATTAAGTTACATGGACAGTCTAGGAAAATTGCCTGGCAATGTCAGCATGAGCAAATTATTATTCAAGTTGTGATGTCACAACTAGCCCATTTTGCCCTCTAATCCCCATTTAAATTAAATCCAGCACCACTGCTCAGATGTATACTTGAGCCTTATCAAATGGATTGCGTGTAAATCTTTCTCTACTCTTAAAAATAAAGATGGTGTGGTGTGCTGCTGTCAAAGACATTTACTAAAAACCTGACTGAAGTCAAGGTTGACTTGTGACTTCATGCAGAACAATCACTTCTGATCGACCTGACTGTTGAGTCAGTTAATCTGCTTTTAAAGTGACTTTGTCTAGTTAGGTTATTTATCACTCCTGTAGTTATTCTTTCTCAGTGCTAAAGTGCTTCCTCAGTTGCATAACAGATGCCAACATTGGTAAGCATGTGGCTGTCCGTTTGTGCTTGTGTGTGCATATCAGAGAGGAAGGGTTTAGCTAGGGTCATGCTTGTGCTCAACTTGCCTGCCCTTCACGGCTTGTTTCACAAAGTGCCAATGTTATTTACATCTCTATGACAGTTCCATTAGGCTGGCAGAGCCCTCTGGTGAAGCTCTGTGAAGGGGCTTTTTAACAGGGTGAAATTATCTCACCACAAGAGCAAGAGCTACCTGAAAGAGCAGGGCCTCCTCCTATTAAAAAGCAAATTATGACTGATATAGAATATTAGTGCTGGCCTGGAGGCCTATTAAGAAATACTAAATGCTGAGTAATTCTATTTGGGAGAGATATCCGACCCTCGGTTCAGATACTCAATTGAATTAGTGACAGGCGGTCCATAACCGCACACCTCCGTTGAGAGGATGTGGTAAGATAATGGAAGATTACCACTACCTACTCTGATTTATTATACTACAATTAGTCTCAGTCATCCAATCTGATTGGTTGAGCTGTTTCAAGTGGGCTTATATTTAGTTTGTCTGTGTTTATACACACACACACACATATATATATATATATATATATATAATGAATAAGCTAGGACTGCTTTCAGAATAACGTCATTTTTAACATAAATAATTTACAATAAACTGATCTGTTCATTTGCCAAACCGACTCTTAGCAAAGATTATTCTTCTGGCCACAAAGAATCATTTTTGCTGATCTATTGTACTAATAGTACTAAAATCATATAGCAAAAAAAAATGTTTAAGTGACTATGATTTTAATAATTTTAACAACAAAACTACACATACATACGACAAAACACAGGTAGAAAAGCAAGAAAGAGCGAGAAGATCAAAGAATGGCAAAAGTTACAAACAGTTAACCTTTGAGAGTGAGCAAATAATAAATTCACCTAAAAACTGGAGCAAATAAGCTTTAAATGCATCTAACGATTGATAGGAAATACTTAGTCTTAGAAGGATGGATGCATGTGTCTGGAGATTCTCAGCGTGTTCGTGAGCTGAGGCGTTCTTTGGATTCTTCTGGAGAGCTCATCTTCCACAGGAAGTTTGAACGAGGTTAACTCGAGAGTAAGTTTTGCCGTAATATTAGGAAGGTGTTGTCTCATATGAAGTAAAGGAAGATGGGTATTGATTTCTGATGTTTTTCTTTACGGTGCTACAAGTAATAGACTGGACAGAGCCAGGGCCGGTAATTAGCTGAGGAGTGAAGATATTCATGAAGATAGCGTGATCGATCGTTATCACAATCCATATGTTGTATGACACATTCCAGATAGAATGTGTTAGTGATGGGGATTTTTCATCACTATTTTTGCAGTCTTTCTGCAGGTTACATCGAAGCACAAGTTGGTGGGAAGATGTGACCTTATGAGAGAATCATTGAATCATTAATTCAGCCAATTCAACAACACTGAGGGTACATTGAAGCATTCTAGTAAGCTGTCTTGGCTGCCAGGTCAGAACTGAAGGCCATCTCAATTTGAAAGATCCTTTGATGGTATCCTTCATTCAGCTGATTCTGAAGGATACATTGAGTGTAACTTTCATGTCAATCAACAATTTCACATTCCAATTCATGAAAAAAACTTACAAAAATTTGTGTTTGTTTGTAGCCCCTAAAGTACGGAGTACCTGAAGGGGCCTGTGCAAAAACTAACTTATCTCATGCTCACAAGAAATGTTCACGTGCTCAAAAGAAACTTTAGCGCATAAAAAACGTACCTTGCAGTCACAAGAAACTTTTGTATGTGCGTAGGAATTTTGTTTTGCATGCTCATGCATTACAATTTGCGGTTTATACTATAACCTATTTAATTTATGTGTCATAACTCATTATAGGTGGTTTAACTTTACACATGTCCCAAATTTACTCATTCTAACCAACTGCCCAAAAAAACTCAATTTAGAGCAAATTTTAACAATAGGGGTGCTGGTGTGCGATACGAAGAGTTGAGGAGACGCAGAGATCCAACTGAAAATACTTTATTATTAAACGAAAACCAAATGGCGGAAAGGGAACATCCACACACAGCGAAGCCAGGAACACATCCACATAGACATGTTAACAACTGACAAAGACAAGGAGCACAGGAAGGTATCAAATGACAAACACAGGATTGGGAACAGCTGAAAGACTTAGGCAGTGATTGGATACAGACGGGAGCGTGCAGGACCTGGAAGATACATAAAGGGACCTGGAAGGGAACAACGCAAGGCAAGACTGTGACACAGATATTTCTTTATTAATTTATGTGCACCCATACTCTAATTTTCATATAGACCTTAAACCAGGGGTGGGCAAACTATGGTGCGTTGGGCTTTTTAATCCGGCCCGCCGAACTTGCCGAACCTGTATTAAACCTTCTTCATTTTACATTTCCCTGTAATGTCACTCTGTCTCAGCTGCAACACCGCTGGCGCTGAAGCTGTGGTGGAGAGCATGCGTGTGTCGCAAACCCCTCTACACCCCCCTTTATGGCGTTAATTCTGTGCTAAAAAGGAACGAGCGCAAAACTGATGTTTGTGCGCACGTAAATTACATCCGCGAGCGGAAAACAGAGCTACACGTAAATACGGGTACCCGCGAGCTCATTTTTATCACTCGCGCGCGTGACATCTAATCTGCGCGCGAACATTCGCCCGCTCTCGACTGCTGTTTTTGCTCGCACGAGCACTTTTATTTTTGTCAGTCGTGGGGCGGGGCTTGCTCTTGTAATAGTAACATCAAACGTCGTTGGTTAGTTCCCTTTTTTCCAGGGGTCAGTTGTGATTGGACGCCTGTGATTGTCAATCTAGAGCTGAGGCAAAGATACAATTCAGTCACATTGCATATTATTGTTTTTCTGTCGATATTAAATTGTATTAATATTGTTTTGTTGTAATTTCACGTGTCCCAGTCGAGGGATTTAAGACCAAACTATACTTTATACAGGTTTTCTAGGATTTCTTATAAGTAAATGCACAGGTACGACCTTCACTACGGCCCTTCTGTCAATTTTAAGAAACCAATGTGGCCCGCGAGACAAATAGTTTGCCCACCCCTGCCTTAAACCCTTGGACCCTTAAACTTGGCAAACAGGACAATGGATACATCCATATTGCTCCATCAGCCCATTTCACAGCATGCATGCGATAAAGAGGCCATGATATTAGAGATATGGCATTAGTATAGGCTAACGAAAGCCAAATTTTGATCAAATACAGCTTTGTTAATTCATGCGCAGCTATACTTTCCCTTTCTTCATAGGCAGTGATGCACAAATTAAATAAGTTATAGTATACATAAAAACGGAAAGCATACACAATCCTTGTGAGCATGCAACAGTTTCTTGTGCATAAAAGTAATTTTTTTATTTAAAAAAAAAATTCCTCTTCTTTCATTGTAAGACCTCAATTCCAGTCTTCTCTGTTTTACTGTTAGTGTTCTGAACGATATCTGTGAATTTAAAGTGTTTGAGAGAGGAGGACCTACAGATGCTAAGGCACTGAAGCTGAACGGAGCTCTCCATCACTGCCTGCCTCTCTACTAGCCTTCATTTATCTGTGCCAGAAAAGAGTGGGAGCTGAATCACTCTTCAGATCAGAGAAGATGAGCCTCCAGTCACATCATAATGTGCATTTATCACCACTGGCACATTGCAACCACAACAAACACAGGCCTCTCAGTCTTCACAGTTAAAAAAACATGGCTACAAAAAATATGCATGCTTAGAGGAAGAAAAATATTTATTTTTTTGAGTGTGTATGTGGACTGGGATAGGACCATTATGGTGTGTTGGAACTGGGCTGCCCAAGCATTTCCGCATGCCATGTTTGAGTAGATGCCAGTTTATTCTACAGGCACATATGTGGACTCTAACAAGGAGTTCACCGCTATGCTGTGTTTTGATGTCTTCAGGAATTTGGAAAGAGAAGCAATTAGCGCAGTGGGTGTAAGTGCAAGACCATTGCTACAGAATGGCAATGTGTTTGTGTGGCTGTTCTTGTGTCTCTATGGGGTTGGCAGGGAGGGGCTGTGGCATGTGACTCACGCCAGGGCTGCCATGGCCACAGATGGCACCTGGGAACTTAGTGCTCAGGGCATGTATATGAGCTGCTCACCTGTGGAGCCCATGAAGTGCCACTTCCGCAGAGCAGAAAAAAAAACTAGGCAGATCCTAGAAACACACACACACAAACTTTCATGTTGTGCATATGTCTTAGCAATAGATAGTTCATGAAATGTGTTTAGAATAATACAACATAACTATATAAATTAAATACTAAATGGTTGATTCTCACGAAAACATGGTTTTAAAAATGTCAAAAATGAAAATTTAAAAAATGCTTGAATTAACAAGAAATCATTTCTGACATTTAAACCAAAATTATTTGTGCACATTATTTTAAAAACATTAACTTACAGTTTAAGACATTTTTGAACATAATTTCCAAATCAAGTCCTAAAAATTCTCATTACCGCAACAGTCTGAAAACATCGATGTTGTTAGAAAAGCTAATACATTTTAACATTTTTAAAATTGGATTATTAAGAGTCATGCACAGTAATTTGAAATTCTGAAATAATGTTTATTTTTAAATTAACAGGATTTTTATTTTGAATGCTTTTTCTCATTGCCGCAACACCTTCCACAATTTACAACCTATTTTTTAAGAATATTTCAATGAAACCTGACCAATTTTTTTAAATTATGTGACAAATCTGAAGGAATTACTAATGTGTAGAGTCTGCACAAGTGTTGAAAAGTAAACTACATTTTTTCTTTTAAATAAATTAACATTTATAGAACTGTTTCAGTAATTATACATAGGTTTTGGAAATGAGGTTGATTATCTTGGTAATGATAATCAGTATCTAAGGTTTTGTTAAAATCATAAAATTTAATGTAGAACATAGTCATGGATTCAAGTTTAAATACGTTTAATTTTGTAGTGCAAAACTACATAAAATATTACAAATATTACATATTACAAACAGAAGCAGAAGTAGTAAAAACAATAGAATAAAGATAAAATAAGAGTCCTTCATGTTTTTCAGGTAGATCTGACGGTAGTTTCAGGAACAGGAATACTACCAAACTTAAGTAACCAAATTCTTCATTGCTCATAATTTTATAATACGTATAATTTATACAATTAAAACTATTGAAGTTTTGAAGTAATGACAGACTGCTGCAGATTTATTAGGTTACTGTCACTTTAAGACTTTAAAAAATATATAATATTAATACATAAAGACCTTTACATAAAACTCATTCTGTAAGCTTTCATAGACAATCAGATCTAACTGTTTAGATTGCTGTTTTCAAGTTTTGTTAGCTGTTCACACATTGGCAATAAAAAAACAATTACTACATTTAATATATTTTACTATCTAATTTATCTTGTCTTTTAAGATTTTATATTATTTTTATATACAAATTTATTTTAAAGATTGGGTATGGATATATACTATAATCCAGACCTCTGCAAGTGTTTTTTTTTTTTATCATGTTCCTGGAGATGTGTGAACTGTCTGCATTAGACCATGGTGAAAAATCAACTAATGCTCATATTTTTTCCTAAGAACAATAGTGTTTAAAAACCCATTAAAAAAAGCACAGGCTGTTCATTACTTTAGGATATGGAAAGATATGATGAGAGACACAGTCATGGCTGGGCTGTGACATTTGCATAGCCTGATTAATGAATTATTGTCAGTTGAGATGGCACCTCAGTATGTGTGTGTGGAGGGGTCCCTGAGGAGCTGGGTTCCTTAACAGGGGAAGTAGGCACAACCTTTCTCGCCCTGTTGGCCTTTTCTGAAACTTTATGTAAGACAGATGGATATAGATAGCCCAGAAAGACCTCTGCGCTACACCTTCTTATCATTCACAAAAAGCCAAATTAGTTTTCATACAATTCTCTGTGATTCATCGCAGTGCAGACTTCGACATTTGGAATGTGCTTTTATCTCGATAGCACCTCACTCACACGCCTGCACATGGAGGATTCTCAATCAGAGTTATTATTTATGTATGAGGAGTAGGGGAACACACCGCTGAGGGTAACCAGGGTAACTACAGATGTCTTATTCAGATTGATTATAGGTTACACAGCAGGTGTTATGAACCTTTAAATGAGCACAAATGTATCCTGTATCTACATGGAAATTAAAGTTGAAGCCTGAACCTGGTCCATAAATGGACCTTTTGACCTGAACTGACATAACCTGTCAAAATCGATCCGTCTATCTAATTCCTTTTTTATAATTCTCTGTATCTCTTTTCTAAATGCTTGCTTTTGATCTTATCATGAACGATTCATTGATGCATACGTTTAAACTGTTCATTTAAATGTCACAGCTCGATCTTCTGTGGTGTGTGCGTCCAATCAACAGCTAATGCATGTCCCTGCCTTACTTTTTTTTTTTCAGTAATCTGTTTCACTCAGATGTAATACAGAAGAAAAGATCTGTCGCTTCTTCTGTTACAGAAGTAGCAAACACAAGCGCATCGATAGGTCTACTTGCAGATGTAGTTTTACAGTGCTGTGATTTGACTCAAAGATGAAGTAGTTCATTGACAAAAACAGTATAAAATACAATAAAATTACATTTATTTTAATTAATGCTTTTAATCATTGATTAATAAAAATTTATATTTAATTACAACCCTCAAACTGAGCTAAATAACACATTTGGCACTCTATTTGGCATGAGGTAGTAAAAAAAAAAAAGATAAACCTCATTAACAGATTATCTAATGGTAACTCACTTATTCCTGGAGCTATATGATAAAAAACAAAACAATTTTGTTAGTTTAGTTCTCTGTGTTTTCTATGCGCTTCTGCGAGGATATCACTAAATTGCTGGTGCATTGTCTAATTTATTTGTGATTGGATATTTGTTATTAATGTTATTGGATGTTAATGTGATTACTGCTTCAAATGTCAATAACTTATTTCTAATTATTTTTAATAAAAAAGGGATCGTGTCAAAAATATCACCAAAATTAGTACAAATGCCAACAAAAAGCAAGATGTGATAAAAAAATGAAGTATTTTTCTAAATTGTTTTTTATTACATATGATAGAATTAATATCACAAGAGCAAGAAAGCTGTTTTTACTATTAAGACCACTATTGCAAACATGATATTTCTTCTTTAATAAATAAGTTAAAACACATTTTAAAACACAAGTTTGTGCTCTATTTTGGCAAGCAAATCTATTGCAGAACTGTTTCTGTGCAACACATCTGTGTTTGATTACTAAATGAATTTGCTTTGAACAAATCAGTTAAGTACATAATTCTGTGACTCACTCATTAAGTGATTTGCTGTCACCTAATTGCAGTTTGGGTGTCATATGTAAATTATCATTTTACAATCCCTATAGTCTTTGTGGCCCTCACTGTTTTTATTTGAATATTCAGCCTGGTTCTGCTCCAGTCTGGATTATTCCTCAATAAAATTAAATGTTTTTCTGGATGGGAGCGAATTAAGGCCCACTGGACTTGCCTGATGTAGACGATCTTACATGACAAGAGGCATACCTAGGGAAAGCAAGAACTGATTCAATGTGTTCCTTGAATGCAATGTAAATCGCTTTGGATAAAAGCGTCTGCCAAATGCATAAATGTAAAGGTAAATGCATACATACGAGAATTGGGGCCATCACAGACCAAGAATTGAGACAACACCTTCACACAGCCACTAAGGACCCAAAGCTAGAGCCCACCCAAATCCCAGTTACTACCACCACTGAGGAAGGGTGTGCTGTTCCCTATCCACAAAGAAGGATATGATGATTTGGATGATATCATTCAACAAAATTTTTAGTACACACAGGTCCCATCCAGTTTCCAGTCTCATTCATCATTGGTGTTTGTAGTCAGCTTCAAGTTTCCTTTGTTGTATCTGGTCTTGCCCAGCTTCCCACTCCCTCTTCATCTGGCAATGATATTTAGTGACTCGGATCTGCCTTTGTGGGCTCCCTTCAATCCCTCGGCTCCTGAATCAGTGGCTCCACCTAGCTGCTCGGATCCGTCTTGGGCTTCCAGGTCTCCAACTCCACCCTGCTTTTCCCTTAGCATCCCTCAGGCTCCACCAATTTCCCTCATCTTTCTGGCTTTGGCTTGGTCAGTCATCACCTATCTAGTAGGTTGTAAGGTCTCTTTAAAGTAAAGCATACTCACGTAATATGACTCTGTGTTTATTAAAGTCTGTAATATCTTGTTCTTCCTACGTCACACTCTTCATTGGATTAAGCTAGAATGCAGAATTGTGTTAATAACATTACACAGTGACCTCATTTATTTAAGTATATATTAAAGTGGACTGAATTGGAATCAGGAAGTTGATGTTTGACTTGATGTTTGACTAATGTAACGCAAAGTAAGGTACAACCTAATAAAAAAAGACTGCATAACGCATATGTTTACAAACCAAGGAATGCAGTCATTGGCCGTCATTGCCAAGTTCAGTCGCGGTGTCTGCTGAAGTGTGTAATTCTTAGACACGGTGGCACCACAGTATATCGGAGGGCAGTATTCTCAGAGACATGTGCCAGAGCACTGTGGGGTTGTGAGCATTCAGTCAAGCTGTCAATATTATTTGACCAGTGTAAAGTTTTAAAGCTTTCCTGTAGCTTTCAGTAGAGCATTGGTGATTGCAACACCAAGGTCATGGTTTCAGTTCCCAGGTTAAGCAAGAATTGACTCAAATGTGTATCTTGAATGAAATGTAAGTCACTTTGTATGAAAGTGTCTGCCAAATGTATAAATGTAGTGTCCAGGCATGGAGTCCTGTTTGCTGTGGTGCCCACATGTAGCAAAATGTGCTAATAGCTGGAGTTGATGTTTGAGATATCTTATATTTTAGGGCTATATATATATATATATTTAAAAATTGTGCATCATCAATTGTGTCTCTTAAAATAAGTTTTTGTTTGATAACTTTTTGATAACTGTTTTAATGCATTTCTGGGTATTATTATTATTCACAAATTAAGATAATACAGAATACTATTGAATTCAAACTGAAGGCAAGATCAAGAATTCAGAATTTGCTGATAACCCATTACACAGTGGCCTCATTTATTTGTTACATATATTTTTTCATATTTTATTTGTCAAATTTGTTTTTGTTTGTGAACTTTAGCTGTTTGATGTATCTCTTGGTATTTAATCTTAGCCAAGCAGAGATCCAGTGGCAAAACTAAAAGAATGACCTTCGTGCATGATAGATATTAGTCAGAGTTCAAAAGAACAATTCATGGTGGAGTTTGATTACCATCATGACAATAAGAGAAACCAAAAAGAGAGAAGGAGAGTTTGACTAGTTTGATTTAGTCTGATCCACTTTAAACTAAACTTTTTTTGGTGTTTACTTGCTCTTTAATTGGGTCCCAGTCATGCTTAGCCATTTTCCCTGGTATCATCACCTCTTCCAGTTGAGCAGGTGGTGTGTTAATTAGCCCTCATCACCTCACTGAAGCCTGACAGAAGAGGAGAGGGGGTAGATCTTTAGAGTTTATGGGGAGACCCCTTAATACAGCTGTTGCTGATATTAGATAAGTTTATTATAATAATCAAAAATTGTAAATGTAAATGCTTTTGAAATAGTTTCCACTTATGGCTTATTCAACACACTGTTCCATGAGAGACGTCTACCCATTTGATTTGATTTTGTAGAAATGAGCAACCATAAAACATTTTAGTCGTAACATATTAAGTGTACTGAGATGTTTCAGCACCAGGCGTTTAATTCATATTTGTTCATTTTTAAACTTGAGATCTGGAGAAAAAAAAATTGCTTTAAAATGGCCATAACAATAAAAGTGTGATTTTTAGTGGGGTTTTTTTGTACGTATATTTACGTAGCACATTTTCTGACAACACCATATAGTGACCATGACCCGTTAAGCTCCAAAAGGACACAACATCATTGAACTACATATGACTTTTACCTTTCTCTAAAAAACACCTCTTTATCAGGCTTCATCTAAGAATAAAGTTTTACTTCAGTTCACTGTTTTACTAGAAGTAAGCATTATGTAACACGTCTTTGAATTGTGTACATTTGTGTGTAGTGTTAGGTGTTGCGGGTATATCAGTTTTGGAAAATTTGTTAAGTGTTTCAGATGAATGTGTTCATTATTTTAGAGAAATTAAAATTAAGTTATAAAAAGAGATTTTTATAATTCATCATAGCATGTGTACAGAGCTTGATCAAGACTTCAAAAGTTTAAGTTTATATTTAAAAAATATATATTTCAATTGCATTCAAAACCTGATGTCAATATGCCTGTGTCTCTTCTTTCGCAATGTTTTACTGAGATAAAAAAAATGGATACAATTCCAAAC
The DNA here is from genome assembly GCA_037043235.1 of Rhodeus uyekii. Taxonomy (NCBI): domain Eukaryota; kingdom Metazoa; phylum Chordata; class Actinopteri; order Cypriniformes; family Acheilognathidae; genus Rhodeus; species Rhodeus uyekii. The sequence goes on from JAWRVZ010000120.1 coordinate 1,548,531, forward strand.
TAAACTTAAAAATCTGGGGGTGATATTTGATGCCAACTTAACATTTGACCTTCATGTCCGTAACACAGTCAAAACATCATTTTTCCATCTTAGAAACATTGCCAAACTACGCCCCATGTTGACCTTCTCTGTGGCTGAAAAGTTAATCAACTCCTTTGTGTTTTCACGCATTGATTATTGTAATGCATTGCTGGCTGGAGTCTCTAAAGCCACCCTAAGTAAATTGCAGTTGGTACAAAATTCAGCTGCCAGAATTTTAGCAGGAACCAGTGCAAGGGAGCACATTACAACGATCCTTGAAAAATTGCACTGGCTTCCTGTTAGTTCTCGTATTGATTTTAAAATTCTTATGCTCACGTATAAGGCCTTGAATAATCTGGCCCCTCAATATGTATGTGAACTTTTAACTCTCTACTCTCCTTCACGCGCACTACGCTCGTCTGAAGCTGGTCTCTTAACTCTCCAAAAAACATGGTTAAAAACTATGGGTGATCAGGCTTTTTCCTCCTTGGCTCCTAAATTGTGGAATTCCCTGCCCTCTGAGATTAGGAATGCAGAATCATTAAATCATTACTTAAAACGTACTATTTTGGGATAGCTTTTATTTGACTCATTTTATTATTCTTGCTTGTTTTATTTTGGCTTTTTATTGATTTTACTGTTTTGTGTATCTTTTAATTTTATATGCATGTAAAGTGCTTTGAGATTCTCATTTAAAGGCAATATATAAAATAAAGTTTATTATTATATTATATATTTGAAAGAAGTCTCTTTGATTCAAAATACCGGAAACAATAGTAATATTGTGAAATAGTATCACACTTCACTTTAGATTAGCATGCCACTCTATATATTTAAATATGTAATTGAGTCCTGTGATGGAAAAGCTGGATTTTCAGCATCAGTGTCCCATGATCCATCAGAAATCTTTCAATGTTGAAAACAGATTTACTGCCTAACATATTATTATTGTTGTTAATATAGTTGTGCTCCATAAATTATTGTCAGAATTATTTGATAAATAAATAGTTAATAAACAATGCATTTGTTTGAGATAGAAATCATTTTAATTGTCTCTTTTTTGATCAGTTTAATACATTCTAGCAGAATAACACTTTTGCATGGAGACAAAAGCTGCATCTATGATAGAGATCTTTGTACCCACCACAAAGCCCTCTCTCATTTATAAGCCTGGGGTGGCAGCCTAAACCAATTCTAGCATCCCGTTTCCGCTCTCGCTGACAGTCTGATGTGGTTAACCATGCCGAGATCCAATTACCCTGCTGCTATTCGCTCTTACTCTTTCTAACACTCTGTGCCCTGCTCTGGCTGAGGTCAGAGGCAGATGACTGCTTTACTTCTACTGGAAGTGCCCATGACCCTGGTTAATGTACCTCACCCCACACACACACACACACACACACACACACACACACAACTCAAGCAAGCAAGTAGACCATTTCAATCCTTTTCTCTATCTTTTTGTTTGCTTTTCTCCTGTATGGACACGTCAGCCTTTGAATCTGATGTGCTTCACTTAAGCTTTGTTTGCTGTGTAGCAGGAAAAAATAAAACATAAAAAAAATAATTAATTAAAATTGACAATTTGGAGGAAGAGAATTTAATGTCAGTAATACTTACTTTAGCATGAACGAATAGGCCATTATAACAGATTGAGTGAAATATTCTCACTTTATAAAAATCTGTCATGAATCTGATCTTGCAAAATGTCTTAGATACATGTTTCTCATCTTAAACATCTTTAAATAGATTTTTTAATTATTATATAATAATTTATTATTTGGGTATTTTTTAAATAATATTATTGATTTAAATTATTATATTAAATAATATTAATTTAATCACATTACAAGTTTTTTTTTAAGATATTTAATTCTGGAGACAACATGTTTTCTTTAATATACCGCACTATACTGTATATTATCTCCCGTGCAGATTATAGGTATTTAAATATTAGCAATGGGATCATCATATTTAGGGGTTCTTGGCATAAAATTCCTTGCGTTAATACATTCCCTGCCCTCTGGTGGTTAGAATAGATTAGGTACCAAGTTTACACTACAAACGTTGTGGTTCCCTAAAGGTGTGCAACAGGATCCTCCTAAATTTAACAAACTTTGATACAATTACTGGAAATACAGAAATTGCGTAATATTAATGTTTTTGAACTATAAAATCACATTTAATCAAAATTGTCTCTTTTTTTCAGTTACGATGATTGTGTGGGACAAGGGACGCAAATTTATGTTCCTACGGACGATCCACCCCCCTACTCCCTCACAGACCCGTGCCGTGAGCGGCCAGCCTCACACTATCACAGAGAGACGGAGGATCTGCCCGCTGGTGCTTCCTGGGTGTCAGCAAGCAGCTCATCCCAATACCCAACCAGACTACGGGACTTCAGAAACCAGCCAATCGCCTCCATCTCTTTGTCAGCCTTACCCTTTGAAGCAGCACCCCCATACGAGGCTGTAGTGAGTGAACAAAACCAGCCTCTTCCGCTGATGCCCCTGGATCTGCTCAAACACACTACAGCGGACAGTAGTCCTCAGGACAGCGTTTCCCACAGGATCCTGTAATCCTGACCTCTCCAGCACACTCATGCGTCACCTGTACCAGTCCAGCTTTGAGAGAGACTCCTTAGTGTGGTTGAGTTGTCTCCGAGTCAAGAGCTGAAACCGACCCCATAATTACCTCTCACTTCAGAAACTGCACCTCCTGTTTTATCTGACAAAGCAGGGGCCGCCATGAGAACACAGGGCTATCGACCACTTTTTTTGTGTGTCGCCTCACCTTGTCTTTTGCTTATGGTGTAATTACTTGTCAACGTGCGTCTTCTCTTACTGGTAGACTTATACATTATTTCAACTTCACAAGCACCACAGCTAATTGCAACACCCTTTTGGATGCCCTTGACATTACAAAGGTCAGAAAGTCTCTCAGTAATCATCACCTGGACAGATTTACATTGGAAAAGAAATGTATCTTTTACTTTCTTTTTAGTGTGAAAATCTGAGTGTGTTCATGCATGAATGACTATTTCCACATGACTATCTATTACAGCCTTTTTCTCTTTTTTTCAAATTTAGGGGTAGTTTTAATTATTTACGTTTTGTAATCCGAAAAGTTTTTTTAAGATAATATTTTTTAAATTGAATAGAATAACTAGTAAATATGAGAAATCTTTACCTTTAAAGCAATTTGAATGTTTCAATGTATCAATAGGCTTTTTTACTCTCAATTTCTTTGGTCCTTACATCAGTGGTTCTCAACCAGAGGGTAGCTTCCCAAAAGGCTTAAAATGATTTATATCAAAATAATATTAAATAAAATACTGAGAAGACACTGTAAAAATTAGACCTATAATATTTAACTGACATGTTTTTTAAATTAATTTATATTTTTCATGGAATATTCCAGTATTAATTATAAATAATTTATCTATCTGCATTTATCTATCTGCATGTCAATAATAATTATCATTATTATTAATTTGTGTGCAATTGTAATCTTTAATAATTCGTTAATCAAAATAACTTCCCTTCCCTTCAGCAGCAATGTCCTTTCTCTTCTCTGATGACGAGAGCAGGACAAACTGTCACTCAAATTAATCATAGCAACAGCAAAACACAACAATGCAATCCATACCCAATCCTGATAGAAAAAAAATCAACTCCTCTCCCTTTTTCTTCTTCGTTTCACTCAGATATACATCATGGTAGAGAAGAAAAGACATCTTGGAAAAAGGAGAGCCTCTGAGTCAAAAAAGTTGAGAACCACTACTTTACATCTAGTTCATAATCACTGTGATTTCTTTATATTTCCTTCTTTTTTGTAGACTACTGTTTTCTTAAAGTCTCCTGGCAATGCTATTTTTCAAATGCATCTAAAGATCTTATTAAGGTCTTTGCAGATGTGCGATAAGTATGATATCAATGCATATGACAAATACAAACTATAGTTAGAAAGGGCTGTAGGGGACACTTTGTCAACGAGTGTAAAACAATTTCACATTGTTCTCCTAAACTGCATTGATGCTGTGTACATTATAACTTAAGAGCTGAAACTGGTAATAAAGTAGCTCAATAGCAAAGCCGTTGTAGCATTGATGTCAATATGAAATGAAACACAAGATAGTTCTTGCTGGACACACTCTGTGCTTCCAAAACATTAACGAATTTGTTACCCTTTTTGTTCTAACATTACCCACATCATTCATTGTAACACAATGGCTTCCCCGCATATGCATGTTTTATACAATGTGCCTATTAATCACCATGACTGTTAGACTAATGTGCTAAAGTGAAGAAACTTTCCTTTCCACGCAATTATTTTTTTTTTGGTTTTACCTTTTCTCTTATGAAATTAAAATGTATATTAAACAGATATATATTTCAAAGATGCCCAGAAAATTTATTGATGACACTGCATGATACCTCGCCTCTATTCTCATCACTTTCCCCTCACCGCACGAAAGTATTTTCTTTTTAAATTGAATTAAGGGATTTTTAAATTGAATTTGATGCATGAATGCATTTCGTGTGTTGTGAAAAGCAGCTAAAAACAAACATGAATATTAAATGGACTAACATTATTTATTTATTTATTATGGTTTGAACTTTGAACCAATTTTTCACTTTCACCAATGTTTATTTAAAAGGTTTACACTCATTGCCATTAAAGAAAGGCTACTTTGTCTATAACAACACATCAGAAGTAGCATTATGCTGTCATTGTGTACATGTCGAGCTTGTCTCGTTCTTATCATATAGCTCTGTAAAGGCATGAGCTGTACTGGTCAACACTGTAGATGAAGAATTGCTCCAGATGTTTTATGATGTAATGAGTAGAGGTGTATTAGCTGTTGCCACCACACTGTAATACTATAATAATATTGTGTCTGCAAACTCTCGAGTTTAAATCACACTTGTTAGCACAAGACTGTAGCAATTCTGTGTGCGTAAAGATAAAGTGAATACATGCAAATCAGATTTAAAGGAATATTGCCAAATTATTATTAATGAAGATTTTGGCAGTTTTAGAGGTTTGTGCATTTTAGTTACATCTATGGAGCTGATGTTCAGGAAAATCACTTTAAAATTGCATACGTTTACATTTGTGTGCTAAACTATTTCACCAGATTCATTAAGACCGCATAGATATTGATTCTTACACCAGAATAGCACCTTAGCATCAAAGCCAATGTAAATTGAATGAACATTTAATGAATCTACATCTCACATGTGTTATTTCTCTGTCACAATGTTGTCGTCGGTTGTCCAAAGTGATAATGCTGTTTCATAGAGCTGCAGATGTTGATGTATGTTTTGTATTAGAATCTTTATTCCTTTACACTGTATCTTCTGAATAAATAAAAACACAAGACTTCTATCTATTGAGACGTTTATCTCTGAATGCTTTGTGGGAGAGTTTTGACATTTTTGAAATTGTCCATTTTTGTAAATACAGAGTAGTCACACACATACTTAAAGCTACACTTAAGAGATATAACCATTTTATGACAGCAGAAGCTATTACTGTAGCTATACATCCATCAATAGACAAGTTACTTCCTTGAAAATCATTTCCAGCACAGCGCTATAAAAATTATAATGAACTGACCCTTTATAATAGATAATGCTTTAATATTAGTTTTGATAGAGAGCTTCATAGGTCAATTTATGTGTTCAATAAAATAACTTATCACGCGCATCTCTGCTTCGATCTTACAACATTCAAATCTCTCCATTGTCGCCATCTCTGAAAAGCTAAGCCAATGTTGATTCTTGTTTTATTACAAACCATGTTGCGTTCCCCTTTTGCCAGCAGACTCTCTCTGTTCAGCATTTTTTTGTTTAGCATTCTGAAGGTTTGATATTTATCTGCTCCATGTCAACCCCAATCACTCGTTTTAACTAACATAGGACACTCCCACACGTCATACACTCATCAAAGTAGCCAGGTAAAAAAAAATTTGATTTACATATATGATGAAACATGAATGATGCAATTTCCCACGAAAACATTTTTTTTTTTTTTCAAGTTTAAAACACAAACACTTACAGGTAGTGATGGGAAAATGAGGCTTCCTGAACCACTGAGGCTTTCCAGCCCATTGGTTCACCAAAAGGTTCGTTTACCTGAAGCCTCATGAAACAGTGTGCTCCCTAGTGACACCTGCTGTGCAAAGCAATGCAAAGCAATGCAAAATCTATTCATCCTGAGCAACCAAATTGTCATGGAGTGGGCACACACTTTTTCTATTGCCTGTGTATTAAATAAAGTATTTTACTCTGCTTGTATTAACCTATGCACACACAAACACACAACTTTGTGTTCAACTATTCAGTAGTTCTTTGGGTTTGTGATAACAGTGAATGCCCCAAATGATTGTAAATAAATTATTGTGAGTGCACAATGATATTATATATATAATTATATATATATATTGCAATAATATTATAAATATTGCATTGCTGATTGGGAGTACAATAGTGCAGTGCTTATGGGACTGGAATTGTGGAACAACAAACTGCAACAGGGATGACACCCAAACACCCTTTCACAGGGCACCGATGATGCTGGACAACATAAGAACGTTTGCACTAGACCAACTTTCTAAGCTTTCCCTAATACAGTCTAGTGTTATAACAATAATAAGAAGAAGAAGAAGAAGAAGAAGAAGAAGAAGAAGAAGAAGAAGAAGAAGAAAGAAGAAGAAGAAGAAGAAGAAGAAGAAGAAGAAGAAGAAGAAGAAGAAGAAGAAGAAGAAGAAGAAGAAGAAGAAGAAGAAGAAGAAGAAGAAGAAGAAGAAGAAGAAGAAGAAGAAGAAGAAGAAGAAGAAGAAGAAGAAGAAGAAGAAGAAGAAGAAGAAGAAGAAGAAGAAGAAGAGCAATATTATATATATAATAATAACAATACTACTAATATAGGCTATACATATTATATATGTATAGGTTCAGTTTAGCCAATTTAGCCAGTTTAGCCAACTGGTTCAGTTTAGCCAATAAGGTTCTTTCCTGTCCTATATATATATATATATATATATATATAGGACAGGAAAGAACCTTATTGGCTAAACTGAACCATAATTAAAATGTCAACATTACATATTATACTTTATTATAACGTTCGTTTTAATGTAAAAAATAATAAAATAACATTTCTAGTCAAAAAATAAAAACCCGCCAGTTGCATCAAAAACCAGCCCAAATTTTTATCAACCAGCCCAATGCATTTTCCCCGGTCGGACGTGACCAAAAGTAGCCCAATTGGTCGGGAACCCGCGCAATCTGGCAACACAGCACAAGAGGCGCGAGGTTTTGAACCACCTTTATGCGGAAGCGACACTCAGAATGAAGCAATGACGTCATCAACAGAAACCGAGGCCTCGTTTGTCATCGTCACGTGATTTTCACGGAAACGATACAAGCCTCGAATCGGGGCTTCATTTGGAACGCCCCTTTTTGCTCGACACAAGCTCCGGAGCCTCGCTTCAGATGACCCATCATTACTTACAGGCTTAACCGGAGCCGATGAAAAAACGATTACAACACTCCCATAGGCTTCTATGGGAACTTAGGAATGCTGAAGACAAATGTGGCATGAAGTCAGTAGTAGTATTTAATGAAGTATGTTATAATTAATGCTTATTGTATAATATATTGTTGTAATGTGAGCAGCACTGCAACAGCTACTATAACCAGATGATTTTTTTTATTAAGATTTTAGTCTCTCTGAGATCGTTTTCTCCAAGTAGGAGTTTGAATGAACTTCTATGAAGACAGCTCATTCTAGCGCATGAATATTATGAAGAGTTGAATGCAATTGGTTGCCTTGTTTTTTGTTTTTTTTACATTATTTAAAACTAGTTTCTTGGGTTAAATTCAGTGAGTGCTAGCATTATTCATTTATATTCATTCATTGGGAAAACTTTTGTATGTACCATAAAAGAACATTAGGACGTTAATAACATTAAAATGATAAAATGCATGCAATGTTGACTATACTCAGTAGATGGCGAAGAATGTTTTATTTCTGATTGGCTTATTGGCCATTTCCACTCCCTAATATATACACTCACCTAAAGGATTATTAGGAACACCTGTTCAATTTCTCATTAATGCAATTATCTAATCAACCAATCACACGACAGTTGCTTCAATGCATTTAGGGGTGTGGTCCTTGTCAAGACAATCTCCTGAACTCCAAACTGAATGTCAAGTCAAGTCACATTTACTTATATAGCGCTTTCTACAATACAGATTGTTTCAAAGCAGCTTTACAGTGGTCACATGAAAACATTATAAACAAAGTTTGTTTGGCTGAACGGCAGCCTTAAAAGAGCAGGCGAATTAATTCAATTGATGAATATTAAGTGATTATTGATTGATTGATAGTTCAATTGTTATATTGATAATTCAAGTCTAATATTAAGTCTATTTGGTCCGATTGGAGATGGGTTCATGATCTACACAGGGGAGGGTTTAGAAAAAGTTCCCTAATGTCAGAATTGGAAAGAAAGGTTTAGTGAAATTGATTTTAGTGAAGTTTAGTTTGCAGTTTCATCAGCAGAAGCCAGCTTCAGGTCTCACAAGGAGTTTGTAGGCCGCCCCAAATACAATAACATTGTTACAGCAATTATACTCTAACAGAGGGTGCTAACTACGTCAATGATGACGTTTAAATGATTCTGATTGTCCAAGAAAGATAAACAAAACTAGTAATTTTCCACACAAGAGCAGACAGTCTGAAGCATATCTTCGTTGATCACATGGTTGGCGGGTTCGTGACGTGGCTTGTCGAGAACAAGTTTTATAGTGCCAGCTAATCACCTCACCAATACTGACCATATTAACACACGCACACACACATACAGCTTCTCCAAGGCTGAACTCTGCTCAGGCTCCAACAATCAACAGAAACAGTACCCAAAACATTCTGATAACATTCTCTATCTGTTGGGAAGTGCTGACAATATTAATCCTTACTCTATGGAAAACTACAGAAAAGTAAAGAAAGGTTTTTAACTAATAACTCTTTACAACTCATTCAAATAAGAAAAAGGAAAAAGTACATATGAAAAATAAGACAAAGAAAAGAATATAGGTATAAATAGGAAAAATAAAATAATATATATATATATATATATAATGTAAACAGAAGAGACAAGAGATTTTGATTATCCGCCTTCACAAAGAATGGTGTGAAAAGGGAAACATGCGGCAGTCCTGTGGGTGAAAATGCTTTGTTGATCCTAGAGGTCAGAGAAGAATGAACCAAATGATTCAAGCTGATAGATGAACAACTTTTACTGAAATAACCACTCATTACAATCAAGGTATGCAGCAAAACATTTTGTGAAGCCACAACATGCACAACCTTGATGCAGATGGGCTACAACAGCAGAAGACCCCACCGGATACCACTCATCTCCACTACAAATAGGAAAAAAATTGCATGAGCTCACCAAAACTGGACAGTTGAAGACTGGAAAAATGTTTCCTGGTCTGATGAGTCTCGATTTCTGTTGAGACATTTAGATGGCAGAGTCAGAATTTGGCGTAAACAAAATGAGAACATGGATGCATCATGCCTTGTTAGCACTGTGCAGGCTGGTGGTGTTGGTGTAATGGTGTGGGGGATGTTTTCTTGGAAACTTTAGGCCCTGTTTAAATACCACGGCCTACCTGAGCATTGTCTCTGACCATGTCCATCCCTTTATTACCACCATGCACCCATTCTCTAATGCCTACTTCCAGCAGGATACGGTCACAAAGCATTTCACATTGGTTTCTTGAACATGACAATGAGTTCACTGTACTAAAAGGGCCCCCACCTTCACCAGATCTCAACCCAATAGAGCATCTTTGGGATGTGGCGGAACGGGAGCTTTGTGCCCTAGATGTGCTTCCCACAAATCTCCATTAACTGCGAGATGCTATCCTATCAATATGGGCCAACATTTATAAAGAATGCTTTCAGTACCTTGTTGAATCAGTGCATCACGTAGAAATCAAGGCAGTTCTGAAGGTGAAAGGGGGTCAAACACAGTATTAGTATGTTGTTCCTAATAATCCTTTAGGTGAGTGTGTGTGTGTGTGTGTGTGTGTGTGTGTGTGTGTGTGTGTGTGTGTGTGTGTGTGTGTGTGTGTGTGTGTGTGTGTGTGTGTGTGTGTGTGTGTGTGTGTGTGTGTGTGTGTGTGTGTGTGTGTGTGTGTGTGTGTGTGTGTGACACACACACACACACACACACACACACACACACATATATATATATATATTTATATATACATACTGTATGCTTGTCCTTGTTGAATTAGCTGAATTAGAATGGTGTTCTTAATAATCCTTTAGGTGAGTATATTTTTTCTATTGTGCTGATTTTGAATTTATTTTTTATAGATTTTCAAATTACTATTATACATTATCACTATTGTACGGAAGTGTTCAGTACATAACTTAAATGTAGGGAAAAATCACAAAGTCTCATGAAAAAGCAAAACTTCAAAACTTAAAACTAAACTTCACAATAAATATTTTCTCTGTTTTGTTTGTTATAATAAGAGGATTTGTAGATAATGGGAAGACTCAGATATAGCATAAACATTCAGCATTTGAAAAGCATTCAGCATTTTGATAGTCATTAGGATAGTCAAAATATTGATTAGTCATTATTTCAACAGAAACGTGCCATTTCAACTGAAATTGGTATATTTCAGTTTTTCTAGTTCAACCAGTAATGACTTCATTTAGTCTCAGACTAGTCAGCACATTGAATGTCAGCAACTCCCACAACTGTTTTGCGTTCCAGACTGTGAGATGCGTATCACTTGTTCTTAATTTTGAGGAAGAGCCCTGTTAGACTACTAGTCCAATTTCAGGTCCTGAAATGTAGCTAATGTACTTGTGAGCAGACAGAGTTTTGTTTCAAGTCGTTGAGGGTCTATTCAACTATTAAAACAATGTTGAAGATACATTCCGTAAGAGCATACTGGCTGATGATATGGTTGATTGATATTTCTACTCTTGAGGCATAGTATGGAACGGTAATGCAGCAAAACCATAACAAGAAGGAAACCCTTAATAAGGGTTTAGGTGTGATTTTTATCACACCTAAAGATCTCTGGTGGTCTCCATTCCCTCTGTGGTCACTTAGACATATAGGCTCTATTTCACTTCCATCATGTTACACCGACAGGGTATGAGTGAGATGTGTGACAAGGATTCCAAGACATAGTTTAATAACAAAAAAAGGCCAAACAAGACACTTGAATATAACTGAAAAGGCACATGGTAATGCAAAACTTAGTGAACCATGAAAACAAGAACATCCACACTCGAATTTGAACATGAAGGACGTAGACACAAGTACAACTGATAAAGACCAAGGGAAACAGGAGGGTATTTATTCAAAAGGGAATGACAAACACCTGGGAAGACTAACGATGAAAATGATTGATTGAACAGGTGCAGGAAGGGCATAGGAAGATACACAAAAGGGAAACGGAAGTGAAACATGACACACCCGATAGGACGTAACAACTAACCTTAAACACAGGAAGTGACATATGACCTTACACACAGGAAATGCACAGGTGACACAACAAACAGGACTAAGGGTAACCCATCACTACTCCCAAAGAACTGTGGTACTTCCTCAACCGTGTGAGTTTCAACTAAATCCTCCCCTACCCCAGGTGGGTTACTGGCTGGAGTATCCTGACTGAGAAAAGTATTATTCTCCTGAAGCTCTGTTGTCTCAAATGAATACCTTTCAATTTGAAGGGTTTTCTGTGAATTACTCTCAATCTTCCTTTTCCATCTTCTGGTCTCAGTTCATAGAGAGGAACGTCATTTCCCACAACAACATGAATTGTGTCCTCCAATGACTTCTCAATTTTCCAGGTCCTCCACGTGCAGTCAAATTCCAGACCAACACACGGTCGGCAGGAATCAGCACTGTGCTACATCATAGTTTCTATTACTTCTCTGGGCAGCTTTGAGAGCATTTTCCTTTGCAATGGTATAAGCTTCTTGCATTCCTCTACTCCACTGTTACATGTAATTCTGGTGACTGCCTCACTTTGCATCATGAAGATTGAAAAGCATTTTGACAGGTAATCTTGGAGAGCGACCGTACAAGAGGTAGAATGGGGAAAACCTTGTCACTTCAGTGCGTATACAGTTGTAAACAAATATAAGCTTATTGAGGGAGTTTTTTCAATTTGTCTTATCTTTGTCTGTGAGGGTCTTAAGCATCTGTAGCAAGGTTTGATTAAACTGCTCTACCTGTTTGTTCCCATGTAGGTGGTAAGGAGTCATTAAATATTTTTTATGCCATCATTTTGCCTGATTCGATGTGGTCAGGTACAGCTGTGCAAACCGAGTAAAGTGATACACAATCACTAAAATATATTCACAGCCACTTTTACATTTGTCAAGGTGTTTCATGGCTGTTTTTTTTTTCTTTAGGCATGTACAACTCATTACATGCTTTTCTGTTTCACCCTGCATATATGGCCAAAAAAATCTAATCTCGAATCAAATATATCGTCCTGTCGGTGCCCTGATATCCCATTTCAAGTTCAAGTTCAAGTTCAGTTTATTTGTAAAGCACATTTAAAAATGGCCAAAGGCCAACCAAAGTGCTGTACAACAGGTTGAAAAAAAGAAAAGAAATAAAAAGCAAAAATAGAAAAAAGAAAAGAAAACAAAAATAGAAACAGCCAAAAGCAAAAACTGAGAGACATAGTCAAACCGTACACGTATCCACATAAACACATATGTATACACATATATACATGCATAAACAACTGTATATACACAAAAACCCCAAATAATTACATATTAAACATCAACAAACGCAAGGGAGAAAAGATGGGTTTTAAGGCAAGATTTAAACTCAGATAAACTGGAAGCCATTCTAATAGGGTCAGGAAGATTGTTCCATTTGGTCATGCAGGTCTCTCAACACTGTGATTTTATGTTTGTCAGGTATGACCAGCTGTTTTCTGTGTGCGATTTTACTCCATAGGACATGTCCACTTCCAACTTCCAGTTCCCTAACTCCAACTCGCACACCAACAAAACACTACAGGTTTTCCAGCTCTTCCCAATTAAACACACCTGATTCAACTGATCAGGTTGTTAGTAGAGACTCCCAAGACCAGAAAAACATGGGGCAGATAAGGGACAGATGCAAAATGTGTACTGTTGGTGTTCCTCCAGGAACAGGGTTGGGAAACACTGCCCAAACTAAACGACTCTATGGGCTGTGGTTCTTTAGCTGGCAACGCAGTGGCTTTCCTCCGGATGACTTAAACTACAACACTAGTCCAATATATGGGGCATCTTCCTGATCTTGTCGGATCTGTGCAAGTGCTAATGAAGCAACGACGGTGCTCTGAGGTACAAATACATCCTCTGCTGATATGGCCATTGACCACGCTGCAGTCATCTCTGACTGTAGTGCTACCGACTGCATAGTAGCTCCTACTGTATTATATGAGATTTCCTGTGTGAAGTCATCCCTCTCAATCACATGACTCCTGTAGGCTTATCTGTATCTAGCGGCATCCTAGATAGAAAGTCAGTATCCGTGTTTTCCTTGCCAGGAAGATTCTTTATGGTAAAAGTCAAGCAATTAATAAAGTCAGCAAATTCTGCTACCCATCTACTTCCGGTAATGTGTTGGATGGCACTGCACATACGTTTCTCATTCTTTTGGAAGTTCTCCCTTTGAGTGCAGCTTTTGGGCACATTTCTCCTCTGTTGCCACAACAGGCTCTTTAGTTAAATCATATAGGGGAGCAGCGAAGCGGGAAAAGTATTTTACATAGTGATGGTAATAACTTAATAACCCCATCACCTGTCTCAACTCACCAACTGTACAAGGTATTTTTTCTTTCAGGATCCTGATAGCACCAGTGTCAGCAGGGTCCATTTTGTTTCCCTCGGCAGACAATATCCTTCCAAAGTAATGAATATCAGTTCTGAATAGCTCACATTTATTGGATTTTAATTTGATCCCGTACTGTCTCAGTCTCTGCAGCACTTTTCTGACAGCTTCGATGTGACTCTAAAATGTTTTACTAAATACAAGAGTGTCATCTAGGTATGGAACACATATCTCATCACAGTGGCCCTCTAGGCACTCCTCCATATAGCGTTGAAAAGCGGCTGGCACATTCATGAGCCCAAAGGGTATACTAGCCCATTCATACAATCCCCAAGGGGTCACAAAAGCTGTCAAGTACTTGCCGTCCTTTGCCATGAACCCCTGGTGATAAGCTTTTGGTAAAATAACAAGAACATGGTGTTACCTCCAAGGCCTTTACCTCCAACTTTTCTGTACAGCCTATATCGCAATCTCGATGTTTCTTGTCAACTTCTAGGTGGCAGAAGTCAATAGGGGAGTCCCAATGTTCTGCATCTGCTTCCCAATCTTTAGTATCTTCATCCTCGATACTGCTTACTTCAACAGGTGACCGTGTCAAAGAGTGTACAAAGTGGACACACAGACAGACTGCACAGTAGCGATAGATATTTTACCAGTTAGCATCACATTATGAGCGTTTGTGTTTTGCATGATGATTTTAGAACATTTCCCCTTATTGTTTCCATGTCATGTTTAGACAGATATATAGCACTTGTTTAGTTTTTGTCTTATTTAGTAAAAATATTCACCAACTTGGCTATATTATCAACTACTTGATATTCAGACTCTTAAATATGTTGAGGTGAATGTGTTTTGTCATTTAAAAGCTTTTAAAATGATCATGTTAGCTGATCTATGATGTGCGACGGGCAGTGCCCGTTCAGAGAATCTGATCCTAAAAGAATTTACTTCTCCCGAAATAATTTACAGTAAGTGTTCGGTGAAGTGCACGTCAGCAGATCAGCTGATTAATTAGATGGACTATAAAAGAAGCACGCTGATCTGCAATTGGGAGTGAATCAACAATTCACACACAAACTTAAACAGACTTTTTCATGCACACATACATCTTTATAAGAATTGGTTGCTACCTCACAGTGCATATTCCTATTGATTGGAGAGTTCCCTCCTGCAGCACAGTCTGTATTTTGCATGGTCTCTCGGATCTGCGCCATATCACTTTTAATGTCTTTTAATATTATCATATCTGCTTTGAGTCCATTTAAATCTGACAACACATCTGGAGGCAGGCTAACAGTGTGTTGCTCAGATAATGGTTTTCTTTCCTCGCGGGTATCACTGGACTGAACAACATGCATACTTGCTGGCCTACTTTTATCTTGTCTCTCTTTCTCAAGCCCAAATGCTACATTGAGCCTCTCTAGAAGCAACTTGTCTAAGGTGGTAGGTTGCAATTGGTATGGTTGAAGGTCACTTTTGACGCTATCATTCTGCAGGCCTGTAAGTATAGTGTGCATAAACATGCTCTGTACGAGTACAGGATCATACTTAATGACGCCTTATCCAAAGCAACTTACATTGCATTCAAGCAACACATTGAATCAGTTATTGCTTTTCCTGGGATCGAACCCATGACCTTGGCATTGTAAGCACCAATGCTCTATTGATTGAGCAACAGGAAATACTTCAGATTCGACTCTGCCTCTTGTGATGCAAACAATATTTCTTGCCTGAGGTCCATCACTCTAATTAAAAGGCTATGTGGTGTTCTCTTATTGTTCTGCACCTCAGTGGTAAGCTGTTTATAAAGCTCTGTTGCACTCTGTTCCTGATAGTGTGAATGGAGGATCTTCCTAAGTGTAGGCAGAGATAGATTAGTTTTACCTTTAAGGTATCTCCACAGTTGTAGCCCTGGTAAAATGGCTCTGATAACAGCATCCACTATTTCTGCCTCTGCCTCTACTAAGTCCTATTCTCCTTGGTGTTTGCGCGAAAAGCAGACATGTCTGTTAATGTCCAATAAACTCAACAGTTCTGCCATGCCCTTCGAGTTCTGTTACTTCCGTCCCGTTCAATATTTTGACTGATGTATGACACTTCGGCGTTTAATCAGCAATCTTTTCCCTGTCAATTCCTGATTCTTTCAAAAAGTCATTTACTTGAATCAACTATTCAATAGTGAGCTGAAATAACAATCCTTTAATCTGAAATTTCAAGCTTTCAATCTCTGACTCAATTTTTGGTAGATGAGTAATGGGTTAAATTACTGAATGGGTTTTGCCTCGCTTCCATAGTGAATGAAGCACCTGAGGATGTGCCTAGGCCCGGACAGGACTCCCACTGCTTTCGTAGCCAATACACTGCGCTGTCTACCACCTGGGTCTCTTTTGCAGAACAGTTGATGTGGGGTGACTTCCTCTGCTACAGGACACCAACCTCACTCAAACTATCCCAGTGGTGCCTCCAAATGTAAATCTCCTTAAAAAGGGGCATACATACTTTTTTAAAGAAAAGACACAAAACACTTGTTGCATTTCCTTTGCTGTCTGAATTATGAATAGACTACTGTAGATGAAGTACAGTTAAAGACCCGAGGACCAGATAGGATGAATGAAGATCAGGTGTTAGAAGTGCAGTCAATAGAAGAAATTTTAGTGAAGAACAGTTTGCAGTTGCATTAGTAGAAGCCAAGTCTCACAAGTCTCACAAGTAGTTTGTTAGGCTGCCCCACTTACAATTACATTGTTACAGCAATTAAAGAAACTACTAACTATGTAACTATAGTAAATATATGTAAATATGTCATTACTGAAGAATAACTTATTCTAATTGGCTACAAAAGAAAGGTAAACAAAACTAGTACTTTTCCACAGAAGAGCAGACATAAGCATATCTTCGTCGATCACATGGTTGACGGGTTAAGTGACCTTCCACGTTGCAGAAATGCATTTCTAGGCATCAGATTGTCGAGAACATCAAGTCATTCCATCTCCTTATGGTGCCAGTTAATCACCTCACCGACACTATTCAGTTAATACAATATTAACGCACAAGCATAGGCGGAGTTTGGGGGGGGGGGGGGGGGGGGGGGGCTGGAGACCAGAGCAAATTAATGCCTGCTTTGTGCTTTGAATATATATATTTTTATTACAGAATTCATATTTTCTCGTTTTATTTGTCTTATCTTATTAGTTCTGTGTATAGAATGAGTAAGATATGGTTAATTAATTTTAAATTACTGTATTTAATTTTTTATTACTGTAGCTTTATTACATTCTCCCGCGATTTGCGAATCTCAAAGTATCGCGGTACGTGAGTGGACGCTCTACTCGTTCTGTTTTACGCGCTGAATAAACAAAATGGACATTAGTCGGGTTTTTTTTTTTTTTTTAAAGTGTCAAATCTATCAGAAGAGAAGACAGTGGACATCTACGCATCTCGGAAAAAGAGGCGGCTTCTTCTGCATTAGGCAAGATATTGTAATGTCTGAAGTAGTTCTATGACAGGTCAAGGGAGGCTCTGTTTATTAACTTTAATCGGAACGAAGAAGAACACACTGTAACAAGCGCACCCGCGTTGCGCGTGACCCTGGGGTACATGCTCTTTTTTTGCCAGGGAGTAGGTTTTCTTGCACTGAACAAGAGCAGCAGATATGCAGTTCAGATAACCGTCTCCTTATCCTTTGACGTGTACGATCACACCGGTGTTCATATGTGTCACGTGATCAACCACTAAATTCACACGTGTTTTCAGCAATATCTGGCACTGACCCAAAAAAAGACGCGCTCAGAGCTTGTCATTTATCACAACAATTCAGTGTTTTCAAAAACATAAGGTTTCTTTTAGGTTTCAACAAGTTGAGCCAACAAGTTGGTGACTATTTTGAATAAAAAGAAATAAATGTGATCTATTATACAGCGCTTTTTGTGACTGTGGTATGTCACGTGACAAGCATGATGCGTTGCCATGGAAACAATAAGGCGAAATATCCAAAATGGGGAGAGGGTCATTGTCAATAAAGTCATTGTTTATTGTAAATGTATTTTATATGTAGAATGTATTATATATAAATATGATATAAAAAAAATAAATTCTGAGCTCCTGGTCTGCTGGCCTGGTAGGTGCCCCCCCCAAGCACAAAAGTGAAACTCCGCCTATGACTTCAAGGCTGAACTCGGCTTAGGCTCAAACTCAAACATTCTATCCGGTAAGTAGTAAAGACTATTTTCATCCTTATTCCAAGGAAAAATACAGAAAAGCAAAGTAAAGGCTTTAACGGATAGGTACATAAATTTGAAGTCATTCAAAACATAAATTATAAAACACTAACTTGATTATAAATCACTCATTACAAATCATAATATATATATATATATATATATATATATACACAATATGTATACAAGCGGCAATGGATTTCCGAATCATCCCCATCACTAAACATTAAATATGGACTAACTATAATAACAATAGTGTTCTCTAGTTCGTTATACCCGTTAGGATTGGCTACAATACTCAATGCTGTAAAATCACTTTGTAAATAGAAACTTTTGCGTTGAACACACGACACAAATATAACAACCAAAATATAACAACCAAATAAACATTGTTATTTATTTATCTCTCCCCAGAATTAAATGCTACTAGTATAGTCGATGCACATATTATGTTAATATTTTACTATTGAGAGCTCCGTGAACCACAAACTCTCATATTTAACCGCACTGGGCTCACCATAGTGAATCAGGGTGAGACAAAGCACGTGTGGAAGAAGCATTGATGATGTATTGACTCATTTTTAAATGTTGTTCCTATTGAACAAAAAAGTTCTAGTGTACTTTTAAACACTTACTTAGTGTACTATATAAACAATTTATTATTGGTGAAACATTTTTACACTTAAAAATATTGAGTACATTTTAAAGTTGTGAAATCAGAAAAGTAAATAAAATAAAATAAAATAATAATAATTAAGTTTTAAACAAAACTGAGTAGACCCAACAAGTTAGGGTAAGTCAAATATTTGAATAAGCCCATTAAAAAACTATATTATATAATAAAGCTTATATAATAAAACAATATTTTTAAAACAATAATATATAACTTACTCAATTTCTTAAGCTTTTAAAGTGGAATAATATTGATATGTCTTAAGCAGTAATTCTAAATCACGAAACTGTATAGTTTCTTCATTCTAAAATATTTTGAATATATATATATATATATATATATATATATATATATATATATATATATATATATATATATATATATATACACACAATTAGACAGTTACCTATTATTGTGATATTTACAGAGCTACTGAATAATGTTTAGGATGTAGTAGATTCAGTATATAGCAGTTAGTAGCATTTAATTTAGTTGTGCACAGTTACCACTGACAGGTTTCAGAGAAGAATGCAGTTTAGTAACAGATGTTGATTGTACACTAAAGCCTTCCAGATGGACAGAATGTTTCCTGAACCATTTTGCTCATTGACTCTTGTCATTCATAATGCATTATGAGCCTCTCGCTAGTGTTGTTGTGGATATTCATCTCTCTCTGTTTGCATGGTGGGCTCACAGAAAGCGCCCTGAACAGATGGCCTGTGCCATTGCTCTCACCTTAATTAGCCTCTTCTCCCAGAGCTCCTCTTCTACTAAACTATACCAGAGGAATGCGTTTCATCCATGCAGAACTGACACACATGATCCACACAACTCTATCGCACTAACCGCACTACAGAAATCAAAGTTCAAACATTTGAAACATTGTATTCAAGTTTGCGTTGCTTTGTGATCCTGCACTATTTGCTGTATTCACTATATATTTTGATACGTTAGGTATTATGTGTTATACACTACGTACTATATTAATTATGTTTATTCCAAACAAATTCATTTATTATTCAAAGGTTTGGGGTTGGTAAGACTTTTTTTTATATATATTTCTGAAAGAAGTGTCTTATGCACATCAAATGTTCCATTTATTTAATCAATATAATGTATAGTAAAAACATTAATACTGAAATATTTAAAATAAGTGTTTTTAACTTTAATATAAATGTAATGTATTCCTGTCATATAAAGCTGAATTTCCAGCAATCATTCATCCAGAAATCATGGTTGATTTGCTGCTCAGGAAACATTATTATTAGCAGTGCTAAAAACAGTTAGCTTAATATTTATAATCTAATATTTATAATACTTAGTATTTTTGAACGCACTTTAATATAAGTTTTGTTCCGGATTATGTGATGAACAAAGTTCAAAATATATATATTTTTTATTATTATTATTTTTCTATTCTTTGATGAATAGGCAGTCAACAGAATTGATATGTGCCTCTTGCATGCAGTTACTGTAAAACACCAGTCATGGAAACAGGAGCGTATGCATTAATTCCTTGCATATGGAGTCCCATAACTCATAAGTCTGTATTTCAACATGGGATGTCCATTATTGCACTCTGGTCTTACAAAACGTAGCTATCATGGCCGTCTTCAGATGGTAATATCATGGTACTTGTACTGAATGTTCACCATATTCCTACACCCAGAGTAGGCAACCTAAAATATTCCGTAACGTCTTCCAATTTAAGTTGGATTTTCCCCAGAGATACCTGTTGTCCTTTGTGATTTTACTTTTGACCTGAACAAGCTTCCATGTTATGATTGCACCGCCATCTCCTGGCCATTCTTCCACGCAAGTTGTGAGAATTACTCATTGTGTGCACTAGATGTCAGTAATGTTTCTCACATTCGAAGGAAGAATAACAATAATGGTGACATGTAGGTATATCATCAACCGTTTTTCGGACAAATACAGCTGGTATAATTAAGCGTTTAGATGTTTAATATATAGGCCTACCTATTTCACGTGATTACGGCTGAGATGAATAAGAGGTCGCTATTAAATCGCTTGTTACACAGGACCGTTTCGCTTACTGGTCACGGACATTTATAGACATGCAAGCCTTTTATTAAAGTTAGCCTGCCGGGTGATTAAAATAGAATCAGAAAATATAGGTTATTTCGATGTTCTTCCGTATGCGTCGCTGGCGATACCTGCATATTCATCATAATCATCATCACAGCTTATTTGCATAATACTTTCGCTTCCTCATCTGGAGACAGTAGTTGATCAACTTGATCACTTTCTGTTACAAACATGACCAACAGCGTTGACGATCAAACGCCGGTTTCGCGGAAAGACGTGTTCGTGAAGTATTTACAGTACTATGATAAAGTTAGTGCCGAAGGCGACCTGAGAGTGTGTTCGGAGACACAGGTGACGGATGAAGCCAGGCGCGTGCTGCTGTTACCAGAGGAAGAGCCGCGGAAGAGGTTCAACACGTTGGACTTCTATGACACCCTGTACCAGCACGCGCAGCACAGAGACTGCCAGAGACACGTCCACGACTTTAGGAAAGCCACCGAGTTACTGGAGATGTTCTGTGTCAACCTGTTTTTGTTTCCATGGAAGAAAGAGATTAAAACATTAAAGGTAAATTAAGTTGTATATCGATAGCTCTTGTACTCTTTCAGCTGTTCTTCTCTGGTCTCCTAGCCTGGTCATGCTGGTCTGCTTTTAGAAGGGTTTGGGGGTACTACTTTTCAGTTCTAGAGGGCCAAACACTGTCCAATAATCAAACGCATCTGAACAAGGCAAGTGATGTGTTCAAGATTACTAGAAAGCTACAGGCAGTTGAGTTTTTATAAGGGTTAGTGGTGGCCCTCAAGGACCAATGTTCCCCATCCCTGAGCTAGACCATCTGTAGACAACTTAACCACAGATTTAAGATGGGTTACGGTTTTTAATAGTAGTAATAATACTTATAATATTAAGCTGATGCTGATTCTTTTTTTCACTCTCATGTTCTATTTGAGGTCTGAGACATCCCATGCTTTGTGTGATGAACACAAAATCATATTTAACACTGAAGATACCCAATAGAAGATAATACATAACTTTTGCCAATATTCTGAGAGCTGATTGTTATTTTCAGTTGGTCAGAACAGCTGTGTGTAAAGTTAGACAACTTTAGTAGAAACCTGTTAAAACCAGCGTTTCAGGCTATTTTACGATTTCTTTTAACAAGGCTGCTGTTACTGACTTCCTGTAATTCTCATGTTCTGTTTGAGGCCTGAGCACTTTCTGATGGCCACAAAACCATATTTAACACTGAAGTATACAATTAATATATAATGACTAATAAAGAATACATTTCCCAAATTTCATTGACTGTTGTACACACTCCCAATATCAAAGGAACATGAAGGTTTGAATGTCTTTGTTAAATTCATTTGTTACAAAGTCAGGACACAAGTTAATTATTTTAGAAGTGAAAAAAGAGACCTGAAGCATGTCTTAAATACTATACATTCCTGTATCATTAATTGGGACTGTTTTTCCTGTTCTCTCAGACATTTACAGGACACTTCGTCTATTACATCAAGCCAGTATTGCCTTTTGCCAGGAGTATTCTTCAAATTATTGGATACTGTGTGGAAACAGACACTGAGTATAAACTGTCTGATAATTTTGACCCTGAAAAGGCCAAGAGCATGGGATTTGACCTTTTCCTTGCCAGGTTAGAGTGCGAGTATCTTCTCAAACTCATGAACCAGAGATCACATGTAGAATGTCTGGAGATCCTTCGAAAGAGATCGTCTTCTTTGACCTTCGGTGCTGGGGAAGAAGTTTCAGAAACCATCAATGACATCTGTAATCTAAATAAGGATGTTTTTAAGGATGATGAGCATACTGAAGGCGGCTCACTGGTAAACCCAGGGGAACAACAGCAACAAGAGTCACTCAAAAGTCATGAACCTCATAATCATGGAGTCAACAAGTCTCCAGACAGAACTCTATCTGATGTAGAAAGACCATCTAGCGCATTCATGACTGATGATAAGTCTATATTGGAGATGCAGGAGAACTACCCAGACCTTGCCATTCGACAAAAGCCTATTTTCCAAAAGTCTCAAAGAATTATGCAGCCTCTCCAGGCCCAAGAGTGGGCTGGATGCAAGGGCCACAATGCAGGCCTGTTCCACGAGGTCAGTACTGACATGAGTGGCCCCCAGTCTATAGCCATGCGCAATGAGACCACCCCAGGTCCTAGAAAGCCACACATCTCAAATGCACTTGTAGAAGACCAGCCCTTAGATGACAAACCATTGGTGCTTCGAGTCGGGACACTGCTGCAATTACGAAAACGAGAAGGCTCAACAGAAAACGGCCTGGTTGATGTTACAGAGCGAATGGGGAAGATGCACATAAAGGACCACAGTGGAGATGAACCTCTTAAATACCCCATAGAGGAGACCGCACAGACCCAGCCTTGCAGTGGACATGGTGATGTCATCACAACCCCACCCACAAAATCCACAGATGGCACAAGCATACCCATCTTGTGCAGCCCATCCCAAGAGCCTGTTTGCAACATCGCAGGTTGTGGGAGCTGTGCTGGATCTGATGCCGTTCTTGCACAGGACAGCACTATTAAAGAGCCTCCTAGGTCAATCTACATCCCCAGTGAATGCACAAAAGTATTTGGACCACCAACTGACCACAGTCCAACTGCCAATGAGGGCTCAAGCGCACACAAGAGTCCCATATCTCAACAACCTGAAGATGAGCTAGATCAAACATATGTGATAGTTTAGGGACATTCAAAGTATTCAGGGTTTTCCCTCATTCATGCCAGAGATTTTAAAGTGTGCTAATGTGGCAGTGACTCACAAAATATTATCTTTGTGCTAGTAATGATGTACAAAGCATTTTTATTATAGAGTTTTTTTGTTAATAAAGCCCTGATTTCAAATTAGCTTTGGTATTTTACAACTTCTGAAGATAATTGAAGAATGTCTGCGTGCCCTAACTTTATTATAGCTTTTTTTAAATGAAGGAAGTTTTCTTGCTGCTATAATTTTCATGCTCCCAGCTAACATTTCATGATTTTTCCATGGGTTCCATGTCGGCCCTATATGAATGAATCCTTACTATAGGATAGACATTGTAGAGCCCATACTTCAAGCCCGTATCATGGCTACATTGGCCCCACCGTGAAATGTTACCTGGGAGCTTGCTTGGGTTGAAATGATTCTTGGAGCTTGATTTATTAGGTACCGTGCCTTACTAAATGTAGAGAGAGCTAAACGTGCACCCACTTTTTTTTAACGAACACCTGTTCTGCTGGATGTGTAACCAATCATGTAGGTTAATATAAGTGTTAAAATATGTTGTTCTGGTGAATCTTACACTACCTATTACTGAAAGTAATAAGGTGCAAAAAGATTTTTGTATTGATCTTACAGTACTACTGAGGCTACAGTGGAGCTTGCCATAAAATTATGTGACTGTCGATTTAAAATGCAATAAAACAATATTTTCAAATCATTTTACACAGTTTATTTTAAAACAATCTATTTTCAGTGATTTTGAACTCAAGTGTCAGAATCGAACATGAAAATAAAAGGAGCGGATCTTTCATTAGAGTGGAGTGTGATGATGTAAATGCAAAACGCAGCACCAAATCATATATAACACTTTTTCACGCACTGGAATTTTAAACCTTCTTATGCAAGAAAAGAAACAATGGAAATATTTCCAAGTGCAGCAGTTTCAGAAAATATGGAATGATTCCGTAAAACTAAAAGACTTTGTCATCTGTTAAATGCTTAAACCAATTTTACAAGGACTACAAATGCAAATACATGTAATACACATAAAAGTCAGCATTTAAATAAATTAATTTACAAATCCTATGTAAATCAACTTCCACTACAGGAGGAATGTGAATTCAGTTTCAAGTGCCTGCTTCTTCTGTCTCGGAGAGAGCTGAAGACATTCATAACTGATATAACCATCACCCTCTCAGATCCTTTACTCAAGAGCCATGTGCCATTAGTATCTTCTCTCTGTTCTCCTCATACTTATGCAGCATCTTCTTAAGATCGTGATCTGCTGGGATAACCTGCCCACCAATGTGAAAAAATAAATAAATGCATCAAGATATAGAGCATGGAAGATTATCCATAAGTTCAGCTCAACAACAGGCGATTATACAATGTCAGTATATATCATTTGATGCAGTAAGGCTTTTTAACTCACAAGAACTGGAGCAGGAACTTCAAATGACTTCTGATGAATTAGCCAGTCTTCATACAGCCTATGGATGGATTCTAGGTATTCCTAAAGTGTGAAAGTATCTCTTTTAAAATATGTGTAATATTTGTAATCTAACCTTCTGATAACACAAGGAGTAGAGACTGGCTTGTTTCAGATTTTTGTTTTTTGCATGCACAATAGCTTAATTATAGCTCACCAAAGGAATAACCTTTTCTTCCTCTCTACATCTCTGCTTTAGTCTCTCGTAGCAGGTCTGTGGTGAAGTCTGCAGGTAAACTGAGTAAAAACAAATGTGAACACACATGTATTAGTAACATTACAATGTCATAAAAATGTAATTTATCCATATCTAACGAGCAACATGAAGTGCAATACAAAAATAATTGCCATACCAATAAGGTCGACAGGAATAGCAATGTTCTTTATGATCCACTCAAACCATTCACTTAAAACAGCAAAGTCCACCTCGGGCATCTTTCCACTGCAATACGGATTTATTTAACATTAATAGCTACACATTTAATGATTAGTATTTTTAAGACAAATTTCTTGAGACAAATTTATTTCAGATTTCTAACAAAAATTCACCTTTTAAAAAGATTTTCCACAAAAATGTACTTAGCGCTGTAAATTGATCTTTCCAGCATTCTGATTGGCAGCGACTGTGACGACAGAAAGAAAAACAACAGGTTACTGCAGTCCTGCTTAGCATTCTATTTCCTCTATTCACACAGAAAGCCGAAGTTCATTTCAGTATTGCAGAACAGAAACAGATACATGTAAAGCAACAGAACCAAACTGACTGTAGGGATGTGAAAGAGGACTTGTACATGCCATTGGCTTGACATGGCGATCCAGCATTGTGAGTTGCACATATGTCTGAAGGGTGAGTCCCCATCTGGTTGGGTCCTGGTACATCAATCCCTTGGACAGAATAGAATACATTTATGATGCCAAACGGAAAAAAAAAGAAAGTGTACCAGCTTCTGAATATATATATATATATACCTAGAAATGTAGAAACAGTCTATTACAACTGTATGATTTGATGCTAGGGGCTGAAGTGGTTCAAAGCAGGCATAATGAAGACTGCCCAATTTATGCAGCATTGCATCTTTAAACAGAATTGTGAGCAGGCACAGAGCAGCCTAAACGTTTCTGTGTTAAGATACAATACAGTATACAACAAGACAAAGAAAGACAAAACTCATTAAATCCATACCAATGGATTGCAACCCTGCACATTTCTCCATTTAGACACAGGCTCTGTCAGCACCTGAAACACAAAACAAGTTGTACTTGTCAATTAAATAAATGAATAAGAAGAATAGAGGGAGATAGATTAAAAGGTATTGTGAGAAATATTATGTATAGAATAAATTTACCGCATTACCTCAATGTTGCTGGTTTTGCTAAAATACTCCAGACATGTTGTCTTTCCACTTGCAATATTTCCCTCTATCCAAATCTGAACAAAAGTGGATGCAAATATAAATATATATATATATATACAAATAAACAATATCTGTGTGCACAGCCGTATTAGTGAGCACGTTTCAGAGAAGAGGATCTTTGAATTAGAGGTAACTCACCACTGGTTTCTTCTCCTCGCCGTTTCTTACCAGCTTTCCTTCAGAATAAGACAACATAATTAATCTCTTCTCGGATTCAGATCGCAATGGCACCTGTCAAAGGATCGAGGAATCAAGGCAACAAGCTCGAGCTCTTGTCAGCACTGTTATTGCAAAGCTGCCTGCGCATAATGCTGCTCGGTTAGTGAAGACTTGATGGAAATGTGAACAACAGAACTCTAAATGTTATAAAAATTGATAAGAATGAAAGTTGTGGTCGCAGTTTTATTGCGTGGAACGGAAGCTGGCGCAGGACTTACTGTGACTGAGAGATGATGTGCTGCGAGCGGGGGAATGCTTTCCCGGTGCAGGGGGTTCTCGGACAAGTACATTTGTTGACAGAGATTTGTGTGAACACAGTGGTGAGACAATCCGGTGAAACTTTTTTAACGAGTTAACAATCATCTCGCTCGTTCAATCGACGTTTAGTAGTTACGTTAGCCAGTAAAACTGGCTGTGTTACGTGCAACATTAATGAGCAACCAAAACATGTCAAAATAAAAGTCACCTATTCTTAATTCTGAAACAAATTGTCATTATTACAAAGTAGGCAATTATTATGATTATTATTATTGTTATTATTATACACGTGCCTAAAAACAGAAAGTTAACATTTTGAGAATGCATTTACAATCCCTCACTGTCTTTTTTTCTTTTTCATTATTATTGCATAAATCAGGGAACAAAATGTAAATTGCATCTTACATGTTAAACAATCGTAACTACATACTAGGGAACACAGCAACAACAACAACAAAAATACAATAAAAATAGGTTTGCATACATTACATTTACAGAGAAAAAGGAAAGTACAATAAAATGGTTACATAATATTTTAAATACTTTGCCTTCATAAGTTTTTACTTTTTTACTATTAATGAGCTCAAGGGATGAAATTACAGAATTAAGTTTTTTTTTTGTGAATGAAGAATTTTGCATACAAAATAAGGAAATTAACAATGTATTCAAGGGACAGCAGTTTTGGATTTTCATAATAAAAGATAACCTCTTTGAGGACAAAGGTGTGGGTAACATTTACAAGGCTAAAAACATAAAGACTTAATTCAGACCAAAATCTCTTGGTTATATTACAATCATAAAACAAGTGGGCAGATGTTTATGTAGCTAATATATCAAATTTATGAAGTACACATATAGAGCTCATTGGGCCAAACAACTTTCGTGCTCATAGTTGTACGTTACAAAAGCTGAGCTGCAACTTTGCACTCATTTCAAAGTTACCTATGACATCCTATAACATGAAATTCATCTAAATTTAAATGATCTCATGGATGTAGCTGTTTTTGGTTATTGTGCCACCAGCAGCTGCAGTAAATGTGGCATATTCAAATGACTTTGACATAGTCTTTTTACATTTACCCATTTTAATTTCATATTTCTGTTGTGTACAGTTGCCCAGAAGCTACTGGGGTGGTGGTGGTGGCGCCCGGCTTGGGCCCATCATTGCTGCTTGTAGCTAAATTTAAAACGTAATACTTAATGGACACATGCCTACGTGCACAAGCCTTGTTGCCTCTTTAAGTCTACTAGACCACAAGTGCATATGAAGTGTGTCATTTTGAACAGGGATATTGTCTTTGTTATGCACACTTGCAATATGTGGATGTTCCTTTACACACACCGTTAAATTATTGCATGTTCTCTCTGTTAGTTCATTTCAGGAAGCCACTCCTTGTTCCTTATCAGAATGTGATGCTGTCTCAAACAAAATTTGACACCAAATTCTTATTATTATTTTTATTATTATTATTAGTGCTGCAGTGATGTATTTTTGTTGGCCATCCCAGAAGTTAGTATCACACTGGTTCCCTTGGCAAAAACACACTCTAGAAACATTAAAAATAACTAAAACACAACACACTGATGAAACTTTTATGACTTTTGAAGTCTAAATATTTCTAAATGTAAATTTAAACACGTTTAGTTAGGCTTAAATGCTAAAATGCTTATTTGTTTCCGGGTTTTGGCCTACATAAATATGTGCATTGTAGCATCAATGAAAGCATTAATGAAGTGAACCAGCAAAGCTATTGGAAGCAGTGTGTTTTCTTCAATATTGTTTATCTGTCACAGAATAGATTGAATTGTCTGTAAAATTATTTGTGACTGCTTGATAAAAGTGTGAAAACCATTTTGACTTGTATTTTGATTGACATGATATAGTATGTCACCAAGTATGTAGATCAGCAGGAATCACTGACCATCTGTAATATACATGCACTATTATACTTAATTTATTAATAAATTAATACAGTTTGCATTTGCGTTACCCAATTTTCAGTACACCCAGAAATATTATCACCAGATCTGATTCATGAAGTCTAAATTCAGTGTATGCTAAAGAAAAACTGTGTTCAACTGCATTTAAAATAAAATGTATAATAATAATAATAATAATAATCCATTACATTTTTATAGCGCTTTTTCATAGACAATCAAAGCGCTATACATGGAAGGGGGAATCTCCTCAACCACCACCAGTATTGGAATAAATACCATATGTATTTATTCATTTCCTGAGTAAAAGAGGAAACACGCAATCAGGAAGTGATGCTTCAAGTCTGTCGAGCTATGCTATGACAACTCTTTAAAATAAAACATAAAACAAACACCATATTGACGCCACAATGGAAGTTGATTTGGACTTTTTGAAGACCTCAAAAGGTCTATTGAAAATAGCAGAAATGGTGAGACATTTAACATGATACTTTATTGCTTACTTTTTTCCTTTAATACTTTTTGGGAAGGACAAATACTCAGACAATCACTTATTTAAATAGTACATGCATGTCACTGGTAAGGGCTTGATCCTTTGAATACAACATTGCTAGAGAGGGAAACAATGTAAACCAGCTTTAACTAAAAAATAAATGAACAAACAAATAATTAGAGTAATAATATTTGACACAATGCAATCCTTTCAAAGAATGTTGAAAAACATATATTTTCAAAATTAGATGTGAAACATATATTTTCAAAATTCCCCATTAGATGTGATCCCCATCTAGTCTAAAATCCATAACATCTTACTAAATGTCTTACTAATCTTCCTTGAACAACTGTATTGTCTTTGCTGGTGTGTGTTTTTGTGGCTTTTGTGAGTTATGCAGTGGCATCTAGACCCCCCTACATTGCGGCAACATGCATGGAGTTTTTCATCACCTTTGGTTTTCTTCTGCTCTACCTTCTGAAACTCAACAAGATGTTCAGTTCCTTCTTCTGGCCCCTTATTGTATGAGCATACATCTATAATCGAATGCACTTGATTGAATGAATGCAAATATTGACACTACCAATACCAGCAACTCCAGTTTCTATTTCAAACACTCAAACACAACTGCTAGTAATGCACTTTTCCTCTCACAGGATGTGTTCAACTCATTTTTTGCAGCTGCAATGATGTGTATTCTTAGCCTAGTCGCAGTTTCCACATACACAGTGAAGGGCACGCTGAGTGGAGGGGTGAGAATCTACATATCCTCCATTCTTAGAACTCTCTCTCTCTCTCTCTCACTCGTTATCTGTTTTAATAATTCTGTAGGCCTTAAATCTATCAGACATTTTCAAACCTATTCCATCCTTGAATGACCCAAACATTATGACTCAACACGTTTATCACTAATGAGTCTTTTGTTTGACAGATCGTGGGTTTTGTGGCTGCAGCCTTATGGTCTTTGGATGGCTATATCCTTTTAAAAAAAATCACATTCAACAAGCCAAGAACCACCACAGAGGCCCAAACAGGAAAACAGTAAAGCTCTCCAGGACCAGCTCTCTCATTTTGTGAACGGACCATTTTTAGAACCAAAATAAAATAGTAAAAATACTTAGTAATGTGTTCATTTCTCTCATGAATAACTGGATATGTAAGTGAAACCTATGCATAAATGATCACCACTCAAAATAAATTTGTCCATGTGGATCAGATTGAAGATCATGTTGTTATTGTCTCTAAACGAGTAACCCTGAATGATTTTCTTTCCCTTTTCCACAAGTAAAAATACTTTTTGAAAGATTATTGTTATTCAAAATTATTATGCAAATTAAGCTAGAGAGAGAGCGAATATAACCTATTTTGTGAAAGGTAAAAAAATTCTCTGTATTCTCTTTCATTGGTTGCATTTATAACTTTTGTTATGGCCGACTGAGCTGAAATACATTTTCACGATAGAACATTTTTATCAAAACATTCTGAAATCTTCATTTAACTATCTATTACTATGAGCGACACGGTAGCTAGAGGTAGACTGTATCAAAACCTTTTCTGGAATAGGGGGCTTGAAGTCTGTCAGACCCGGTTAAATCTGTTCAGTCGTTCGGTCAGAAATCATGTGCAGTTGCTGCACGGATTTCTTTACAGTTGATACTTAGAGACTCCTGTGAGAGATGTTTCGCCCACATTCTCTGTTCACTTATTAACGGTCTCCAGATTTCGGGAATGCAGATGCTGCTCTTTTGTGTGCTTCGTTTCCGCAGTCATTATTTCCGTTTCCACTCCGTGGAAAGTTATGCCGATTTGCGAAGAGTAGCTAGCGGATAGTAGGACGCGTCACTGTGAACTTTATTCGAGAACAGAAGAGGTTCGTTAGCGGGATGGGGGACATCGAGGCGTCGGACAGTAACCGATCACGACAGAGCGTAATTCATTCTCTTCTCCCGAGCAAAGAGTTTATCTCCTCCCGAAAAGGACTGCTGCTGCTCGGTGAAGTGGTACGATTTTCTACCTTTATTTGTTAAATCCATCCATGATAGTGTGTAAGTCAGAATGGCATTGTTTTGTGGATCGTATTGTCTGTTAAATGTCATTGTCTGGTCAAAAATTTATTTTCTTTCTTTTTTTTTTCTTCTTTTTTTTGGGGGGATGCAGACGCCACATATAGTGTTTTAAATATTGGCATTCATTCTTCTGATTTTAGCTTATTTTTCTTATCGATCTGTTGTTGTTTTTTCAGTGATTATTCTTTATGCAGTTCTGAAAAGTTTCTGTTTCTTTGCTGAATGAATAAAGGAAACCAGAATGAGTAAATGAGCTGTTTTCTTCAGTATATAGGTCAAACGCTTTCAAGCTTTTATCATTCATTTGAAGGAAGAGTTTTTTCAAGGTTAGTTGTGTCTATCACCAAACTTATTCATATTAAATAAATAAAAAAAGATTGCCATGAAATTAGAATGCCATAATTCATGTTATAAATCTTTATGTGGACGATTCAATGCATTTTTTTTTGTATCAACATGTCACAGCTGGATATTTTCTGGAGAAAACTACAGACTTCTCTCTGGTGGCATATTCAGGTTTTCTCCAATCATTTAGTCCACTTAAACCCACCCTTGCTCATGTTCATCTGCCTCCATTTTTGAGTGTGACGCCCACATCTCAAAATTCAGTCAATAACCAATACATAGAACCAAGTCCCTACTTAATTTCTTTAGTTTAATGGTTGCTATTTTCTCCAATACATTGATTGACACTGTCTCTTCACAGCTAATAACCAATCAGTGCAATAATAAAAGTGTTGGCCCACATCACACCTCTCTTCCTCCTCATTGGACGAAAAATGCAATCAATGTGCAGGCATGTGGTGTTGTAATCAAAGCAATGATAGTTAGTAGAGGTACATAGACATGTGTACATTTTCACAAACAATACCACTAAAAGAAAAAACAAAGAAAAAAACAAGTATGATAAAAATAGATGCATATGGTTGAATCTATTATAAATATGTGGCTATATTACAGCTCTCCCTTGGTGCTCTTGTCTTTTTCTCCTTTTCCATCTCCAAGTCTATTCTGCTCTATTCACTGGTGATCGGAGGATAATGCATGCCTTCCCGTTTTGTTGCAAATATTTGTAAAGTAACTTCTGTTTTTGCTTTTCAAACTCTGAGTGGTTTCAGTTTAATATGTTGCAGGCTCATTTATTGCTAGACATTTCAACATTATAAAAAAAATATTGATTGATCATTTTAAGCAAATCCAATTAATGCAGTACTGTTCATGTGAGTCGCCTCTCAGCAAATTTAAATTGCGGCTGAAAATAACAGTTGTTTCATTTTTTTGTTATAATATAATAATAAATAATAATAATTTTAATAAAAAAAAAATAAAAAATAAAATAAAAATATATATATATATATATATACAGTACATATATCCAGTATATATGTATATGTATGTATGTATGTATGTATATATATATATATATATATATATATATATATACTCACCTAAAGGATTATTAGGAACACCGTACTAATACTGTGTTTAACCCGCTTTCGCCTTCAGAACTGCCTTGATTTCTACGTGGCATTGATTCAACAAGGTGCTGAAAGCATTCTTTAGAAATGTTGGCCCATATTGACAGGATAGCATCTCACAGTTGATGGAGATTTGTGGGATGCACATCCAGGGCATGAAGTTCCCGTTCCACCACATCCCAAAGATGCTCTATTGGGTTGAGATCTGGTGACTGTGGGGGTCATTTTAGTGCAGTGAACTCATTGTTGTGTTCAAGAAACCGATTTGAAATGATTCAAGCTTTGTGACATTGTCTATTATCCTGCTGGTAGTAGCCATCAGAGGATGGGTACATGGTGGTCATTAAGGGATGGACATGGTCAGAAGCAATGCGCAGGTATGCCGTGGGATTTAAACGATGCCCAATTGGCACTAAGGGGCCTAAAGTGTGCCAAGAAAAGATCCCTCACACCATTACACCACCACTTCCAGCCTACACAGTGGTAACAAGGCATGATGGATCCATGTTCTCATTCTGTTTACGCCAAATTCTGATTGAACACATCCAGGCCTCAAATATAATGATAACGACACAGAGAAAAAAATTAAAATTACTTTCACAATTACTTTTTCTAATAAATGATTAAAAAAACAAAAAAAAAAAAAAAAACCATTGACTGCCGATCAGGCATGTGAAGTATTAAAGTGGCAGAAGCAGCTTCCAGCAAAAGGCAGACTGATCAATGTCTATGATCAATGTCTATCAATGTCAATATTCATTTCTGCAGTCCCACTTTACATTAAATGTATTTACCTGCTATCAAAGTTCCCTCACTCCGCAACCCATCCTTAAACCTAACCATAACAAAAACATGTCCCTAACCTTACCCCTATTCCACCATAATAGCAGCAACAAAATTGCAAAACGCAATAGAGTATGAATACAATAAAAACATTGTACCTAACAATATTTCCTCATGACACCTGATATAAGACTATTTCTGCTTTGCTAAGTCTAATGTTTGTTTGTTTTTTGTCTTTTAAAGATCTAGTGCACTCATGCTGTCAGACATTTTGAACCATAAACAAAATAATAAGGAACAGTATTTAAATAAAAATGTCTCCTCATGTTTCCTGTCTCAGGTGCTGTCGTTCATCAGCTTTGTGTGCTTTGCTGCTTCGACAGCAGCTGCCTTCGTCACAGCTCCCTTCATTGAGTTCTTGGCAGCCCTCTTTCTGCTGTTTGCTTATTCTACAAAGTTCAATGAGAGATTTAAGGGCTTTCACTGGCCCCTCATGGTGAGTTTACTGACCTACAAAATGACCGTGCCGGATCAAATTATAATATTTGGCCATGAATACCAAAATTCTGTCCTCATGCCCAATTCTCCATGTCTGTTGTTTCCTTAAGGACTTCCTGCGCTGTGTCAGCGCCTCCATCATCTTTTTCATCATCTCTATAATATCGGTGTCAAAATATCCGGATGGAGCCTCAAAGGCTGCTGGGGTAGGCTCACATCAGTTCAGTCAAATGTTTTTTATCATCCGCACCATCAGTGATAGTACTGTTTATCCAGGATTTATACTTCCTACTACGTGTGACTTAGTTGTGTGATGTCTAGACTGGTCTCATGTGCCTCTATTTTTCTCTCTCTTTCACTTCTTAGGTCTTTGGCTTTGTTGCCACAATAATCTTCGCCCTGGATTTTTACTTCATCTTTAATGAACTGGCCAATTTCCTCAAGGGAGGTGAATCCAATGATGAACCACCAAACACACAAGGTATTAATACAGAGCTCTAATTTATTCTACTGACTAGTGTATAACTTTATATGACTTTTTATAAGACTGCACATTGAGAGAGAAAATAATACTTTTCTGCAGCAGGGATACATGAACTTGATCAAAGGTGACAGTAAAGATATTTATATTTCAAAAAAACTTTTTTAAATAATACTGAATCCTGAAGAAAAGTTATTACAGTGTCCAAAAATATATAAAAAACATTAAAAATATACTTTCAACATTGATAATAACAATACATTTCTTGAGCACCAAATCAGCATATTAGGAAGATTTCTGTAGGATCATGTGACTGAAGACTGGAGGAATAAGGCTGAAAATGAATAATTTGCATCATATTAAAATAGAACACAGTTAAAAGAAAAGAAATCCAGACTATTCATTTCTGTTTTGATTAAGTAAATACAAGGGATGTGTGTGACTAACAACTGATTCCATAACCTTTTAAACCGAAATTTTGCAACCAACTAGTTGACAAGTCTAACCTCGCCATCCTAAGTGGACAGTCTTTATATGCAATCCATTTGAAAGTAGACTTAATCTATGAACACTCAAAATAATCCCAAACTGAATGCTGAAAAAAATAGGTATGCTTGCCTTGTATTATGATCATTGTTTAAGCAACATCAGCCATTATAGACAATATAGTCAATAGGCAGCGCAGGACCAATAAGTTCAAACTTACCATCCTATTATAAACAAATTTCCTCAAATTTCCGCTTCTCATGTATCAAAAGTGTCTGTACATATGACGAGTAGCAAATATTTACGAGTAGCAAAAAGCCTGATGTCTACTGATAACTGAAAAGTTTTGTGTAAGCTTTTAAAATCCTCCCTCAGCTTGCTCATCTTCCAAGTGGACGGCTTACCAGCCTAGGTTGGCTTTTTAGTTGACTTAAGCTGGTCTCTCAGCTTGACCAGCTAAGACCAGCCTTGTCAGCTAAAAAACTGTCCAAAAACCCTCTAAAACCAGCCTGGGAGACAAGCTTATATCAGCCAAGCACCCTAGTTTGTAGATATACACTTTTCAAAATATCGTATCAATTTCAAGATGTAACATTAACATAATGCTAATTTAAATATAGCTTTTGTAAAAATATTAATAAAAATGTTAAATGTGCAATATATATATTGTAAACGATTAATATTTTCCAAGTTGACTAGCAGCAGCATTATCGTTTATTCGACTAGTCGGCTAGTCTCGTGCATCCCTAATAAATACAGCTTTGGTGAGTGAAACATACATTTAAGTAATTTTATCTTCTTTAGATCTCGACATATTCTCATTCACAGGCTTGCCCAAAGCTTTCCAAATCATATTAAAGCAGCGAAACAATTAATGAGACTAGCCTCAGGAAGTGGAAGGATGAAGTGGTTTCTTATCATGCATGGTTTCTTAATCATTCATATTGTAGATTTTACTCTGGTTATGTGACCAGGCAGGCTGAACTCCTTCAGTATCACTTAAACTTCTATTTGCACTTGGAATTTCCCATCTATTTCTTTTTCTTTTTCCTGTTTTTATTCTGATGCTATCCTTCATTTCCAGAATAACAAACTCTTCTTCCCCACAGATGATGACTCAGATTCTGACTCTGACTAAGCCTGTGTTTGTGTCCAAAATCCTGGTGTGTGACCACTACAGTGCCTGATAACCAAAGCAGACTTTGGTATAACTTTTTTATTGTTTGTTTTTGAAATTCAGCTTACATCACAGAATTGAAGCTTTAGAATTTTCTATAGTCTTTGTGTACAGTATATATGCATCCATACAATCAATCAAAGTCCCTCTCATTTGTCCCAAAGCTGTGAATTATTCCAGTGACATAGTGTCACATCAATCAAGTTTGTTGAGTGTTTTTTGGAAGAAAGGGCAGTATTTTACCATTTATCATGTTTATGTACTGCCTCTAAAAGCTTAAGTGTACTTATAGTATGATTACGTGTGACCACTTTCAGTTTTTACAGTATGTACGAGCCTTTTTCTATTACTTTATTTGGGAGCTGTGTGTGTGTGTGTGTGTTTACTAATTAGAACTATTCTCTGAATAGTCTGTCTTCCCTCTGGGCCTCTTCTGTCAAAAACATAAAGAAAAAAATTGCTTCATTGGAATGGGATGACACTTCATGGACATAATTCAGATATATGGAAAGTCACACATAGGAAATTAATGGGACATATGAAAACAAATGTGGTAAAATTACTGCAAAAACTGACAGTTCAAATCAACATTACAAACAGCTATATATCTAAATCTTTACAAAAATTAGTCTTTAAGAATGTCTTAAGTATATATCCAAATCCGCAACTTAAAAATAAGTTTGTCTAAAAAACACTGAAGAATATTATACAGTACAGAACTATATAGGAATTAGAAGTTACATTTCAAGGCTTTGGTCACTTTTGACTGTGAAGGATCAGAGTGTGACTCCTAAATGAAGAGGACCAGAGGGATAATAAAAAATGATGCATGACATGGTGATAATGATAACGTTTTGTAGCAACAACATAAGTTTACATCACACATGAAATTAGAAGGTGTTTGGCTGGCCACAGTCACCTGTCTCATTTCCACACATCTACACATTGGTGTTAGTCTTGTAATATCGATGTAATGCCAATGTCTTGCCAAAGCACTGCAAAAAAGGCAAGATTTATCTCATTGTGCTCACCAAGCAATGTACTTTTCTCACAGTGGCACTGCTCAGCTATTGAACCTGTATTATAAACGTGACCTTTAGCAGTGCGTAAGGGAGCGTCTCCTGGTTTACTATAGTATTTTAAAGCATGCTGCATGCATCCACATGTAAACCACCTTCTAGTGTTTCTACGAAGCGTGGATATGCTTTAAAAACATGCACTGTCAGATTAACACATAAATAAATAAAAATGTGTGCAAATTGTGTAGTGTTGTTTGTTTTCAGCATACAAGTAACTTGTTCACTTAGCAGGTAATTGTGGTTGGTAATTGTGTATTTCAGTAGATCAGATTTTTTAGATATAAAGATAAAGTCATTCCAAATCAATTTATTTAAGGAAAAGATTGCCATCACAAATATTTTCAAACAATTAGCATTTTGTAAGTCTATGCACAACTCTATAAATACAAAAATACAAATTTGTAGCACTGTTACATGGAATAAAACATTGCTTTCTTGAATACGGAAATGTCAACGAGAAACAGTACAATCATTATCAAAATTTAAGTCCCTCAAAATGTCAACATAGTTCCTTTTGAAATACTTCAATGATTTACGAGTTGAAAATATAGTCCAAACCATATAGTCATTATGATGCTAAAATCTTCCAATAAGAAGTTTAGCATAGTCAAAGCACAGTGAAAGCTTTTACACATTATTAAAGCATAAGCACACAGTATTGCTTTCAAAATAGGAAAAATGAACTGTGACTTTAGCACTTTAATGCAGAGTCCTTCATTAAGACGTAAATCATTCTTGTGATTGTCTTTCAACATTTTCAAGCCCACAGTGTTGTTCTGTCTATAATGTGAATCCAAACCTCACAATGACTTATCTTCAAACTTAGTCTTATCTCCAAACCAGAAAAGTGACTTCATTGAAGAACTTCATAAAGTAAGACATAAGTATGACTATAAACGAATAGTGCGAATGAAGGGGCAATTGCACTACACCTTAAAATCTGTGGTAAAACATACATTTAATTCCCCTCAAAATGTCCTTCCATGACATTAGAGGATCAATAAAGCACTTTAGACAAACAGATTTTCATTCCAAGGATCAGTTCATCAAATTTCACACCCGCTTAAGCTGTTATTCTGCTAATGTTGTCATAACATTAGTGTCTTTGACTAGTCAAGCCTCTATGATTAAGGCACACCAAAAAAAGTTACACAGTTTAGCTAATGCATTCATATGTACTGCAGTACACTTGTTCCTTCAAATAGTCGGTTAGTTTCAGTCATAAGAATTCATACAAACAGGAACCCTTCATGAATATCATATCATATACACAGATACATAATATATACACCTTCAAAAACTCAACCCTTGCTTAAATCGATATATACAGATAACTGGAGAGGGTTGAGTGCGGAAACAATCACAAAGAATGAAAACAATAGACTACGCACAAAATTTAGTATCCAAAAATCTGAAGTATCTAAAGTTTAGTATCTAAAAAGTTTGATAAAACTCACACCCCCCTTCACCCACACACACACACACACAATTTGAAAGCTGTTGTTGTCGGTTTTAACGTAGGGTCACATTCACGAGGTGAAATACTACATTTGGTCAAATGTAGCTACCAAAGCTGTGGAATTATAAAAATATTTAACATTAAAATAAATACTGGTGCTCCTACAGAACAAATCTCAGTCTACGCAGATGTGTTTGGATACAGAAACACAATAAACCCTTCCACAAATTCCCATTACACTTCAAAGAAAGATCACTCGAATCAGTTGTTCTTTGATAAGACACATTTTAGAAACAGTTGCAATCCTTTCATATTATCCAGCTGGGACCGGAGCTAAATAGAAGGGGTTTTAAGTGGGGGCTGATTGTTTGTTTTATTGCAGGCATAATTAAAACCTTTTGGTTTCTCCACTGGGTGAAGTTTAGGAGCACAGTGGAGTGAGTTTCTGTCAATATTCATCCAGATCACGGTAAGGTAAAGCCCTTAATTAGCGGAAAGATTTAATTATACTGTCAAATGACGAAGGCCTGAGGCTGACGATAATGAAGATGCCAGACGTTTGTTCCACTTCGGACTGTTCTCACAACAGTTTTTTTGTAAGCACTCATCTTAACTGCTTATCATCAGGCTTTCATCACGAGGATACACAGAAGAACACACTGTGACAGGAATGCAGACGGGGTTTTGCTCGTCTCAGTACCTATTGGTCCGTCTGTGGTTTACTGCAGTTCAGGCCGTGACTCCACCTCTCCTCGCGAGGCTGTGCGGGCACGGATGTACTCGCTGGTTTGCAGGGGTCCGTCTCGCGAGTCTCTGAGACGCCATCTCCGTACGGCCAGATAGGTGTTCAGGCCATACACTCCCATCACCAGGAACCCAAATATCTGGAGAAACACACTAAATAACTATAACAGCATTGAAAGAGGATGATTTCAACTTAAAACAATGTGCTTTAAAGCAGTGTTTTTCAACCACTGTGCCACGGTACACTAGTGTGCCGTGAGAGATCGTCAAGTGTGCTGTGGAAATTTTTTTCAAAAACATTTTTTGAAAACGAATTAATCATAAAATACTTTTTTCTTTGTTTACTTGATTCCCATTCGAGACACTTTTATAAGAATGACTGTATATTGTTAATATAGGCTACAGAGTTTCATTTTTTCACCTTTTCGGTTGGTGGTGTGCCTTGTAATTTATTATTATCATTTTTTTAAATGAAAAAAATTACCTTGGCTCATAAAAAAGGTTGAAAAACACTGCTTTAAAGGGATAGAAATGCACATTCTGTCATCATTTACTGACCCTCATGTCGTTCCATGCTCATAAGACACTGGTTAATTGGTGAACCACAAATTTAGATAATTTTTAATGAAACCTGAGAGGTTTCTGTTCCTCCATTGAAAGGCCAGGTAACCAAAATGTAGAATATCCAAACAGGTTATAAAATGAAACGCATACATAGGGAACATCGCCTTTCGTAAATCTCAATCTCAAATGCGTGTGCTTGATGCACGAGAAGCAACATGCACACACGATCTTGCGTGTTTACCATATGTATGTGTGTCAATCTATGTTTATATGTACATAAAAGCCTACTTAAATCTGTTCATCATATCTCTGTTCAAGACTCTAGAGTTTTTTTGCGATGATTTTACGATGCCTTTATGACCTTTTTGGATCTTTTAAGTCTTGGTTACTTGAAATCACTTATGTTTCATTAAAAAATGTCATTAAAATGATTACAGAATTTTCATTTTAGGGATGTTACAGTATTATGTAACATTAAATCTACTATATTTCTAAATAATATCAACATGTTTATGTATATGACAATATATGAAGTCAACGAGGCTGCTAACAGCCTATGCTCTCTCTTTCTCTCCAGCAGGCTGTGAGAGCTGAAGGAATTTGCTGTGCCCTGTGGTTCAGAAAAATCCCCGGGTGTTAAAGTGGTTTCCCACTGAGAACATCTGTATCATAAAATCCTCAGCACAAATCCTCAGCCTTTGACTTCTACGGTGTTAGTGGATATTGTGCTGAGCTCAGGTCATTCTTGAAGTGTTTCAAATCATACAGGACAGGATCTGAGAGAAAGAACCTTATCCTGTTTCAATACTGGGAATCATTTCAGTCTTTTACTTCTCTTCACTGAGCATCAACAACCAACCTCTAAACAGACACAAGAGGTCAGAGCCTCCACCAAAACACACACACAAACCTAACTGGAAAGGTATGTGCGTATGGGATGTTTATGGCAGATTCAGTTCTAACATACAGTAAACATGCAAGGCCAGATGGTTTCGGTGGTCTTTTGTTTGTTTTTTCTTTAAAAAAGCAAAAAATAAAAACAATTTCATTGGAATTCTTATGGATGCCTATTCTGCCTCAAAGTAAAAAACTTAAAGGTAACTATGATTTTATATCTCGCAACTTCCACTTTTTATCTCTCACAATGTAACTTTGTTTTCTTATTTCACAATTATCTTTACTTTTTTTTTTTAACTCTGACCTCAGGAGAAAGGCTTTCATAAATTCTGTGGAATTACTTAGAGTAGAGAGTGTAACACATTTCCTGATAGCTGAAAACAATCAAATTAACGTAAAATATTTTATGTGTGTCCAAACGCTGTGGGAATGTGCAGAGCTTCTGAGGAGTGATGCAGTAAAAACATGACTCACAGTCTAAATTCTGAGACAGAAACTACATTTGAGAAGACCAAAACTGTGAGTGATATGAGAAATGTGGGATGCAGACAGCATCTGATTTGTAAAACTCAAAGAAGGAAAGCAAACAGTGTAAAACATTTAGAACTTCCTGTTGTCTGCCTGTCCGGGTCTCTCTCCATGAATGAATATGTGCTCCATTAAAGCCACGTGAGGGCAGCAGAGCCCTGGCTGATTAGGGCCCACTTAAAATACTTGAGAAATGACTAAACATTAGAATTCAACCTCAACCACAGGGACAGAATTCATGAAATAAAGAGCAGAGTAAGCTTGATAGGTACCACAGCTGCAATCTCTGCTCCAGATTGATGGTTGAGAGCTGCCAAAACCACTGAAGCCAGAAAAAAGAACAAGGTGCTGGTGGCAGTGTTGATTAGATCCTGCAAGAGAGATAGAGAGAGAATGGGATTAAAATCGGCATGAAACACAAGTTGCAATCGTCTTTTCGTCCCTGTTTTGTCACAATTATATCCAAGTGAAATGGCTTCTCGAACAAGAAAAAAACAAGTTTTTCTCTTGCTTCAAATGAGTATATCAGAATGATTTTTCTAAAAGATCATGTGATACTACAAACTGGAATATTAGCTGTTTATTTTTATTTTTTATTTTTTTACACAAATTAATCACTGATCTGTTTAGACAAGTTTTGGAAGAGACGACCTCATTTAAATGTACAAATAAATAAGACATAGGCTTTCATTGCTGTGATTTGTTTTAGGAGAAAATAGACAAATCTCTTACAAATAACAAATGCTCAGTATACAGAGAGAAAGGAAAACTGTATTTATCTTCAGTGTTCATTTGGCAGTGGATGTTAGTTCATGAAATAATAGAAAGGTCATATCAACATTTACACATTCACAAGTGTGGAGTAATATGGTACTTGAGGAAACACTTCAGTGACCAAAAAGTGAAAACAGGAGCAGGCAATGAGGCTGCTGATTGCAGTGATACAGTTTGACAGGCAGGGGGAGCCAAATGCAACAACTATTAACTACATTCATGCAGAGGACTCAGAAAGTAAGACATTCCTACTGTTACGTGATGAATTATACCTGTGGTTCTCTATGAACTTAAGAGTAACTACTTGTGATATGTTGTTGTAAAAAGATCAACAAAGCCATATAACAAACTTTTACCTCTCTCTCAGTTTTTCATGCTACATTCATCAACTCACACATCAGTCATGATCAACAGAAGCTCACATGAACCAATAAGGTTTGTTCTCACGCCTCACCCAGGTTTATTTAAGCTTCTGTTTATGTTTGCTGATCCTAATATTAAGAGATCGGGTCTCTTCAGAAAGTTTAGATTAAACCGCTCATATGGATGAGAAGCAGTAGTTGTGTAGCGGTAAACAGAGGGACAAAAAGCTCTCAAATGTCATCAAAAAAGATCTTAATTTATGCAAAGTCGTACAGGTTTTGTAACGACATGAGGGTGAGTAAATGATGACAATTTTCATTTTTGGGTGAACTATTCCTTTAAAGCAATCATTCATAAACCAGTTCAGGTCTATCAAGACTAATCTGCCAATTTTTATGATAACTAAAACACGTAACTCAAAAACACTGGTATTTTGTGAGAGCCACAAGTGAGCTGCATTTAGTACCACCACATGCAAAAAGCTGTGTGCAACCTATGAACAATAATGTTAGGTCACGCAAACACACAAGAACTTTTTATTTGGGCCATAAAGTCATTTATTTACAGTCTCGCAGTTATGAAGTGACGGATGGACATTGGTAAAGGTATGAAAGTCCCTTTCCCATTTTTGCTATTACAGTTTTCCCTCAATTAATCAACCCACAACGATAATGTCACAATTTAGTTTTACTTCTTTCACAAATCGGAGTTGAAGCTTTTAGGAGAGAGTTAGAATGGGAGG
The DNA here is from genome assembly GCA_037043235.1 of Rhodeus uyekii. Taxonomy (NCBI): domain Eukaryota; kingdom Metazoa; phylum Chordata; class Actinopteri; order Cypriniformes; family Acheilognathidae; genus Rhodeus; species Rhodeus uyekii. Next base: position 1,592,069 of record JAWRVZ010000120.1, read on the forward strand.
AACCAAAATCCTACTGTGTTCACTCCACCTGAGCGTTCAGAGCCCACAACACACGTGGGTTTTGTCTGATACTGAGAAATGTAACAAGCTCTTCAAAGCACATCACAAAGTGATCATCCCAGGCTGATGTCTTCAAGTGAACACAGACAGCTGTGTATGAAGTATATATATATATATATATATATATATATATATATATATATATATATATATATATAAATATAGAATGTACAACTGTCTTGTGTTCACTTGAAGACATCAAAGACATATCATATGGTCACACTTTATATTAGGTGTCTTTAAGCACTATGTAGTTACATCACATATATAAATAGAAAAAAGTAAATATCTGAACTAATGATTTCAGCAGCTAACAGGAAAAAAAAGTTGAGCTTTCAAACAATAAGGTAACATCCAGACTTCCCACTCTACAGAACATTAAAGTCTCCGTTTCTCGCTCTTTATCCTTAAAATCTCCCTAAATACACAGTCAGAGGAGCTGGATGGTTCATCTGTGTGCAGCCAATAAGCACTCCAGCGTGACTTAGGCATGGCCACCCATGTGACGGGAGTGATTGCCCTTACTGTCTCACATGATTCTCTCACTCGCTCTCATCCACACACACTCAAGCGAAACGATGCCCATCTCACGCACGATATAGAACACTAACAATATGCCAAACCAGGATACGGTCTCAATCATTCAAACACGTGCCAAGCCAGTCTTTGCCTTCACACATACTTCAACAGATGGATCAAATGCAAGCCAAACCAAACTCTGAAACACATAACAGTAAAAACTGCTGACGTGTAAGAACACAAAACATATGCCTGAAGTTAAACTAAAGTGTTAAGTTTGCAGAATTACTTAATGATGAACATGCATCACGATAGCTTCATAAATATAATCATGGAGTTTACATATAACGATTGAGTTAATGCAGGTAAAAATGAAATTGTACACAAACAATAGTAGTCACGAGTTCCCTTGAAATGCCAGTCTAAAACTGGGAAACGTAGTATTCACACTGGATTCAGATCTCTGATGCATTTAACAGCTCACTGAAGCCCTCCAAGTTGTTAACAAAGGACTTTTTTGGAAGAAATACATACTTTTAATGTACAAGGACGCATTAAATTATTCAAAACATACAGTAAAGGCGTTTATAATGTTACAAAAGTTTTCCATTTCAAATAAATGCTGTTGCTGAAATTTCAATTCATCAAAGACTCCAAACTTTTGAACAGTAGTATTCACTTGGGCAGCATCACCTTCAAGTGCAGTGAATATTTAAAATACTTCACATTTACTATACCCATTAGTGTGTGTTAATGGGGAACAGGGCATTCAGCAAACTGTTTCTAAAAGGTATTAATGCACAGCCATCTTCAAGAGAATCAATGAAAAACGATGCATACATATGTGTGCAAGAAACAGAGAATTAGGCGGGGTCTTAGATGAGCTTATGCGGTGCAAACGGCCTGTGCCAAATATTCTCAGTGGTGCGTTAATACGGAGTTACACACTGCTTTAGGCACCAAAGATCTTGGAAATGTGAAGAAAAAAAATCATTCCAAGTTTGCAGCGCAATAGAATCTGAATCCTGAAAGTTCAGTCATATCTCTTCATCCGCCTCTGTGGGGAGATTTAAGCTTAAATGAAGCCGCTAAGAGCTTTTCTTGGACCTTCCTTTGGTGTGCTAGGGCTCTCTGATGCTCTGTGTGTAGAGAGACAACATGATGCTATTTTAACCCTGTGTCCTTCATATGGAAATGTTCCTTATACATGTAGTTTCCACCAATGACTTCGCAGGCAGTGTTTGCACTCGAAGGTACCTCACAAAACAGATTTTAGACTGACTTCTGAGGCAGCATAATGGCTTATTGATCTAGAACAAAATAAAGAGAGGTTTTATGATAACTAAGCACATATAAAACACAAAAATTAAATGGGGAAAAGTTGGTGAAAACGTACATTTACACACAAACTGTGTTATGATGACGAGCTCCGCACTTCCCCCCTCTGGCCATCGGAGGGAGCTCTCACATGTATACTGACACACACTACATTTCCCATGATGCCGTTCATTGGACTGATTACCGCATCAGCTGTGAACCATCACACAAACTATAAAAGACTCGGTCAAACGCACTGTTATTGCGAAGTCTTGTTTTGCTATTGTGCACAATTTTGAGCGTTTATTATCCTGCCTGTTGTTCTGCTACCGATTCTGCTGCCTACCCGTCATTGAACCTGTCTGCCTGCCTTTTGATCTTCGCCTGGATTATCGTTTATGGATGTTCTCTGCTTGTCCTGATTATTCCGCCAGTATGACCATTCTTATTAAAGACACGCTATTGGATCTCTGCCTGTGAGTACCCTCTGTTACAAACTGAATATGAAAACAACTTTCAGACGCCTTTTTAATTTCTAGCTGAATTGTTACTGAATTTAACGGACATGAAGTGATATCAAAGGCAGTGAAGGATACATATATGCTGCCTTCTATAATCAATTAGATGAAGGTGTCTCCATAGACATGATGTGACATAATCATAGGATTCGAACGTAACTCCCATATGCTGACTGCGGAGGCAGCATTTTTCCGCCTTTGAGTTCCACCATGTTGAATAATAATAATAATTTCTGATGTTTTACAAGTCTTAATGAGTCAGGTTTCCGAATCTTTAATGCATCTTTAGCCCTCTTGCATTCGGCCTGTTGCTCATGTTCAGTAATGACACATAATCATAGGTTTATCTCAGAGAGGCCATTCCATTAAAGCACACAATGTAAAACCAATCATTATCCCGTCACCTCACAAAGTCAAATCTCTCTTCATTTCCTGTTAAAATTCACCATCTATTTCTAGCTGTTTAGTGAACACTGGCCATGCTTTTCAGTGTACATATGTATATGTGTGCGGTTAGAGAAGGTACAATGGTGCCAGGGTACCACTGCGAGCTGAATGCACTCATTCTACTATCACTTTCAATAATGTCAGTCACCATGCCAGCCCCCTTTGAGCCTGGCACTGAATCACACCATCAAAGCACTCAGTGGGAGTAGGGGGTGCTGTACAATAGACCGACCGTCCCGCACAACCGCCCCTCTGGAACCAACTACCACAAGAAACTACCAGCCAGCTTTGTGCAGACGCTCCGATCCGCTGCCATCTAAACTAAATCAACGTTAGTAGACATGAACAGTGCAAAACGATTTTAAGACCTAAAACATCCACCACAGTTCTGCTCTTTATAGGGAGAAGTTTAATTGCTGCTGGGCTTGGGAGGATTTTATCTCAAAATGAGAAGAAGAAGAAGAAGAAAGAAAAAAAAAACTCTTCTGAGACCACAATTACAGGACCAAAAAGTACAGTTTACTTTTAGCGCTGTGTTATGTGAAAGTTCCTGAAGCACAGCAGTGAAGTTACGAAAGCCAGGGATACAAACATGAAGGCGGGCAGGAGCGCAAGACTGATACCGAACAAACCCCCATCCCAGTGCATCCATTCCAGAACAAATGAAAGGCCTGGGCCCGTGGAGTTTGCCTGGCAGGAGATGATGCTCAGTCCAAAACCTCTAAAGCCCCACCACCTAAAAATCGCAGTTCTTCCAATGAGCCACAGCAATACCGAGAAAACCTCAACTCGACAATATTCAAAACACACATGAACGAACACACTCGCATGCATCGACTGGCCATCTCGAAAACCCTGTTTAATATCTCCCCCATGACCAACACAATCTGGTTCTCAACATTTCCTGATCTCATTCCTTTTTTTAGCCCCAACCATTTCCTCTTATTTCTCCACGGTAAATAAAATAAAAATTTAAAAAGTAAAAGTGCCAAAAAACAACTTGACAAAGCATTAAGACAGAGTAAAGACCTTGTAGTAACTCAGCCTTTTTTCATAATTCGTAATTTTCATAATTTTTCATACTCAGCCTTTTTTCATAATTTGCACTACCTTAAATCTACTGCTTACCTTAAGCTAACAATTGTATACATCTACCTGTAAATTCTGTTTATAGTTAGAGACATCTGTATATACATTTACATTTATAGCACATATTCACCTGTAAATGCTGTTTATAGACACCTGTAATTATATTTATAGCACACACTTACCTGTTATAGTAAAAACCATCTGTATATTTATATTCATTGTACATATTACCTGTAAATCCTCTACATCTCCATATCCTGCACTTATGCAACCTTTGTATATATATCCTGCACTTGCTGCTATTGCACTTCTGGTTAGACCTAAACTGCATTTCGTTGCCTTGTACCTGTCTAATTCATACATCTAATTCATGTACACTTGAGGTTAAATTAGGACTGCACAATAAATGGTTAAACTGATAATCATGATTATTTTGTTAGAAAATTATAATTGAGATTGTTATTTGATTGCATCATAGTTGTGCTTTCACATAAGAGCAATCAAGACAAACAAGCTCATACTCATAAGAGTTCATTTTACCTCATCTAGTAAAACCTTTAAGCTTCGGACAAAACCTAAAGCATTTTAATTCCTAATATTAGTTCCAATAATTCCAAAGTATGTTAAGGATTTTCTATTACAGTACAAAGGTTGTGTAAATACATTTATGCAGCAACCATAATCGCTAACAATATACTCAAGATTCATGTTTGGCTTTATTACATTTCGTCACTGAGAAGGTAAACAGCAGAAACAGTCAGGTAAATGAACACAGACTAGCTACAATTTCATTTGAGCTGAATATCACTAAAATCCAACATATAGGTTTGCCAGTATTTTCAGATCATCTGCGCTTTTTTTTGCAGTGCAATTGCCATTTATACAAAATATATCAATTTTTGCCCATTATATCCATTTGTGAGGTTAAAACTCTGATTAGGGGATTTAAACTATTTACATCTGGCAACCCCAGGCATGAAAGCTTGTGGAGTCTTATCACCAGTGCAAAATAAATAAATGTCAAAAAAAGAAAAATAAGATAAAAAAAAAAACAGTGGGTGAATATCACAGATGATGCTGAACTTCAGAGAAGCAAAAAAAACAACCATGATCAAAAAGCCCAATGTTAACTCTTTCTCTGCCAGCACTTTTTTTTACTTGCCAGCCACCGGACATTTTTTGAGCATTTTCACAAACATTTCACAGCCCCAGAATATTGTGTTGTATGAATATCTCAACATGTAATGAATGTCAACATACAGAAGAACGAACAGAGCCTCTTTTCTTAACCGAAAAACAAAACAAAAAAACGTTTTAATCAACGTTTAATTCATGCATTCTTTTTTATCAACACTTGTTGAATGTGGGTAACATTTTGAACAAAAAGTTGAGACTACATCCAGATCGGATTTAAAAAAGACAATCAAAAAACAGATGGAGTAGCTGGAGTCCATCAACACCCCTAACGCTTGAACAGTCCTAAAGCTCGTCCTGGTTTGACATTTCATTCGGTAACTTTAGGCAGTTTTGAGTTATATGCTGTTTAATGTTGGTGATCGTGTTATTTTACATATGCATATGATTACATAAGATATTGCTTGTTTCTGCGTCTTCTTCGAATGTGTTTTGATCAAGGGATTCAGTACTCTTCCAGAAGATGCATTATAGCGCCCTCTATTGTATAACAGTGAAAACATGGAAAGCCAGAAATTTCCGTCAATGGCAGATAAAGTGTTAAAAGCATAAACGTAGGACTTTCTGACTTTCAGTTTGCAAACAATAGTTTAACTTTCTCCATCTACTGCACGTCTGGGTGGGCACATGAAATATTAAAGAAAACAGAAATTGGAACTTAAACTGGTAGAGGCACTTTCTTCTTGTCTGTGGGAGGTTAAGCGCATATTTTTGCGTATACCATAATGCAATGAGATAGTTATGGTTGGATGTGAGTTGCTGTTACTTTTCCTGGTACATGCACAGCTCTGGAAATTAAACTCTACAGTCTTTTCCATCATAAGCTCTGTAATAGATCCACAGCACTGAGGCCCAATTATGCTGAGCTTTGTGTGTGTGAGTGTGTGTGTATAGGCAGGGGGACAAAGGGAACCATGCCTTATTAATCTTTCAGTGAATCAGTAAATTCATCTCCCAAGAGCAGCCATTCATGTTTGCTAGAAGCGAGTTTAATGAGAGCTGTGAGCACACAAGCTCCCATTCTGAGCAATACGAACCCCGTGAGCATGGCCTCCTCCTCACCAGCACTGGAAACAAGAGAGCAGCTTATTTTTCTAACATGTCATGGCACCAGACAACCTGTTTCATTAATGTAGGCAGCTGATCGCCACAAATAACTTATGCTTTCTCATTATCGATTATCATGAGAGCACCTTTAAATACTATGCAGGGGTGTCCAAATCTGTTACTGAAGGGTCACTGTCCTGCAGAATTTCGCCTCAACACACCAGCCTGAATGTTTCTAGAATGCCTAGTAAGAGCTCGTTTTCACAATGTAAGTTTTTCCTTTGCTTCTTTTGCGTTCAGACGACAACATTGTCAAAACAAACCGCGTTTACAAGGAAAACGATACATGCCAGACCAGTAGTTGGCAATGTCACTTTGTGAAGAAACACTATGTGCCTATAAACACGTAATACGTATGTGCTTGACGGCACCGTTTTCAAAATTTCACGTTTTTGTTGTTTACATGGAAACTTGCACTTTGAAACCTGATTTCAAAAGCTTATGTTTCTAAAGCACCGAAATGCAGCGCTCTTCTAAATGAACGGACAAAAAGCATAAAAAGTTTTCTGTTTTTAGTTGAAAACAATGTTGTGAAAACAGCGCCTACAACTTTGATTAGCTGGTTCAGGTGTGTTTAATTGGTGTTTTAGCTAAAGGATCGGACACTCCTGCATTAGAAACTTCCAAGCGTTTTAGAGCAGGATTGGACACAACTTATATTGCCCCATTTAAAAATGGATTGAAGAAAAAAAAAAAACTGTAAAAAAAAAAAAAGTGTCTTTATAGCAAATGCTCAGAAAATCAGAAAATGACAAATACAATTCTAAAACACAATAATGCTAAGTCAGTTTTGGCAAGAAATGAGGGTGAATAAATGCAATACAGTGGTACCTCGAGATACGAAATTAATCCGTTCCGAGGCGGCCTTCGTATAATGAGTTTTTCGTATCTTGGAACACATTTTACATGTAAAATGGCTAATCCGTTCCAAGCCCTCCAAAAACACCCCATTAAATTTCATAATAAAGCTAAATTGAACTATAAACAATGAAATAACGTAAAATGTCGAAGCTTACCTTTCGAGTGAGGCTATCTCCGAAAGTGGCGGCAGAGGAGGAGGAGGACAAATGGCAGATAACGTACGTACGTACGTACATACACTTAACTTTACGAAAACACATAAAAAATTTAAAGTTTCGGGTGTGGAGTGGCTGAGCTAAAGCACGCCAGCACGTACGTATAGAAGATGCATGATGGGAGGGATGCTGTCCAATTAGAGAAGGATCTCATGGCTTGGCTAGCATCAGGAACCAATGGGAGAGCAGGAGGATGGTGGCGAGTCTACTATAACTAAGATGGCGGCGTGCGGCACGAGTTTCAAAATTGTAATGGGGCGAATCTCGGACTTTCAGAAACCTTTCGTATCTTGAAAACTTTTTGTACGTAGAGCAGTAAAAATTTTCGTCTTTGCTTTCGTAACTTGGATTTTTCGTAAGTTGAGCCTTTCGTATCTTGAGGTACTACTGTATTTCCCTTTAAAAGTCGAGTGTTGTGAAGGATTTTGACGCTTCGTGTGGAAATCAAAATAAGTTAATAAGAATGACATACCGTTAAACTCCAGTTGACATGCGGCACTTTGGTGTGCAGGTTCAGGCTGAAGATGAGAAGCAAGACGGCTGTGACAACGAAGGCACTGCAGCTGACAAACTCAAAGAGGTAGACACCGGCACAAGGCGAGCACATCATTATGGTCTCAATAGAGATGAAAGAAATAAGAGCCAAGACCTGCAACAGAGAAGAGAAAACCGATTAATTCGAAACAAAACAGCAAGCATTTGTCCCAGCTGTAAACAACTCATTTTATTTTATCAAGCAGAAAATCAAAGCCAGGATCTTAATGTTGACTCAAACGATACAACTATTCAGATTTATCCCATTAAATCATGATGTCTGACTTAAGAATACAATATCATACAATGTAGTCCTTTGTGGAGAGCAGTGAAAAACCACAAGAAAGTATTTTTCTCAAAAAACTTTTTCTAGGAATAAATGACTCATCTATATTCAGGGCTTACTTTGTAATACGTTTTCCACATGGTCATAACAAGGCCTTGCAGAGTATGTTGAACCCTACCGAAGTCGCAGAGGGTTCACCGATGTTTTCCTGCCGCATTTGTCAGTAGACCACAGCACGGGAAGAATTCTGAGGTTAAAATGCTATTTAGGTGTTATGCAGCCTTGACTCTCCAGCATAAAACCTCAGACAGATTACAGGTTGGCTCGCTCCAACAGGGGAGACAGAACCACTGCCACAAAACATTCCAACATTCAGACGGGGGCCATTTCCAGCTGGCCCTTACCGGATGCTGTCATATGGCAATGTGAAAACCTCCCTATGAAATGAATGATTTCTGGGATAAATAAAGAACTGGATACAGGCTTGCTAATGGAACGACAGTGGTAGTCATCCAGCAAATGTAGCCTCTCCTAATGAAGAGAAATAAAAGCAAAACCATCCACTGGACCATTACACTATGAACCTGATGGTTGGGTCTGCAAGTCAACAGTTTTTGCATTACATGTCCAAAGTGTGGACTCTCTGGAAAAGTGCAACGGGCTGAGTCAAGTGGGGCCAAAAAAAATCGACAAAAATTGGTGGAATAAAATATTGAATGCTCAGGGTATCTCAATCAACTTGTCAATCAATAAAGAAAATGAGGCCGAACTAAATTCTGCCTCCAAAGCTCATGCTGTGCATTTGAAATGCAAATCGACTGCAATTACCGTATGAGACCTGAACCGATCAAAGATTTTCCATGACAGCAGTCACCTGATCTACAAATCAAAAACACTCTTTTCTTTTACACAAAAAAAATATCAGAAATAAGACGCATATTGTCACAGGTGGTTGTAGTTGCACGATAAAGGCGATTAATTAAATGATGAATGCAACTCAGGAGAATCCGACATAGACAATGCAGGACAAGGAACGAAGGATAACTCAGGGCTCATACACACAAGAGGTAATCAGAGGAGAAACAAAACAACTAATTAACAACCAATGAAACTAATTAGTGAACGAAGGCAAACAGAATCACAAAAACGTAACATACATGATGTTATGCATTTCCGATTCCTGAGTATCTATGAGCACAAATGCTAGGCTATAAATATTTATACATTAGTCAAATTGAATTAGCATAGTCTTGTAAAGACGGATCATTTCTTATTGCTTTAACATAAGCTTAAATACAGTGGAATCCGGTTATCTCGACGGCCTGGGGGGTTGCAAAAAAGCATCAAGATAACCAACCGGCAACATGGCGATTTATTTGATGAAGCAATCGGAATGCTTTAAAAATGTACATACACTGTATACGTTTGCTAACGACAAAAGGCATATGTGCACCAACTAACAGCAGAGATTTACCAGTATACAATAAAAACACCTTCGATTCTCGATAGAAACCTTTAATTATATTCTCCAACATTGCAAACACAATTTCGCTCACAGCGTAAACAGTCACAACACACATAAACACATTCGCTCATAACACAGTCATTTCGCTCGGACACAGTTCTGAATAGTATTGCACACGCGGTTACTATGGTTTCTTTACAAACTCTAAAATGCTTTGTTACTTTTGCCTTTAACGGTCTGCTTGAAAACAAATGCTTCCAAGCTTCTATCAGTAACGAAGTCTTTATTCCTGGACAGTGATGCTAACTCCTGCGCCTCCTCTTCCAAGATAGCATCTGCGAGGCTTGATTTTTCCGCCACTTCCGCGAGTTCTTCTGCGGCTGCGCGGCACTGTGAGAGAACACAGCATCCATATGGACCGCGATCTACGTGCAACGCAAACTCAGCGCATGCACAGTGAACTAGGTACAATCATTAGTCACAAGATAACCATGTGAAGTGCCGAATTTGTCCCTTTTTTGTGCTCGAGATATTAGGGTTCGGCGACATAAAAGAATCGACATTACCGATAAGAAAATGCTAAGACAAATAGGGAGTTTGGCAGTTCCACTTCAAAAACGTCGACATAATAGGGTTGGCGAGTTAACCGAGGTCAAGATAAGTGGACTCCACTGTAATTTGATGTGTTAAAGTAATTTCTATGAATTGTTTTATTTTAACTTCTGATTCAAGATCGGCTTGAGAAAGCATGAAGGCACTGAATCAAATTGCGAGTTACATTCTCTTCTAAGAGGTTGATTTATTTCGACTGAAAATTTTCTTCAAAGCAACCAACAGTAAATTTCAAGTTGGGGTTAGGTGCCTTGTTAAAGGGACAGTTTACCCAAAAATAAAAATTCTGTCATAATTTACTCACTCGTATGTCATTCTAAACCTGTATAACTTTCTTTCTTCTGTGCCACCCAAAAGGAGATATTTTGTATTTTCGGTTTGGTGACCATTCACAAAAAAACACACATTTCTCAAAATATCTTTGTTTACGTTCCACAGAAGAATAAAAAAATATACAGGTTTGGAATGACATCGCATAATTTTAATTTTTGGTTGAACTATACCTTTAAGAGCCTCCACCCTTGGAGATGGCAACACATCTAATTTGCTACATCATGATGCACTCATGTTAAAATAGCCACAAGCAGTCGATTGCTTCTAGAGAATTCCATGTACCGGTAATTAAATATTCTACAGAATATCATAGGAAGGCTGAACATCGTGACAACCGCTTATTGCCTTACTGACACAAACCCTGCTTTATTGCACAGATCACATTAGGGAAGTGTGGACCAAAGACGTTCTTGTCGCAGTGCCAGCAAAGCCATTTACATTTATGCATTTGGCAGACGCTTTTATCCAAAGCAACTTACATTGCATTCAAGGAACACATTGAAGAATTCAAGGAACATTCAAGGAACACTTTCCCTGGGACCTTGGTGTTGTAAACACCAATGTTCTATTGAGGAACAGGAAAGCTCAATCAGTAGAGAGCCAGCATCACTTCAGCTGACTGTCACGCACCATCAAAAAAGACATGCTAAAGATGTCTATTTGAAGATGAGTTCACTGACCTTGATAAACACAGCACAGCCTGTGTCCCACAAGGCAGCGGGTGTCAGGCGCACAGAAAGCCTAAGATTTTTATTTTGTTTATATGTCACTCCCCACCCTCCTCCTGCTGCTGTCCTAGAGCCCCCCTGCATTAGGCAGACAGCAAGTTCCTTGTAGCAATGACCACATGGAATTAAATCCACAGTTTGTACACACACGCCATCTGTTGTGCCCAGAAAATGAACGGTGGGAGGCTTGGTCTGACAGCTTGCATTGTGTTCCAAGAGCTCCTCCTTAAACGGAAAAGAGCCTTCCAGCTCCCACCCAACTGTCTTTTCCTCGCCTAAAGGGAATTGCTCCTTGCACAAAATTTAAACCACTACTGCAAAGCTTCTTAACCCTGGAGATGCTTGCAGAAAACTCTCCATATTACATAAGTTTCACAAAAGCGAGTGGAGAAGTACACAGGCAAAAGCATCTGGTAAATCCATCAACTCGTTACATTACAGAGAGCTCTTTCATTATATTTAACCGTTCCTTATCAAAATAGAAAAACTCTATCCTTTAAGGTAAAATGGCACATTTATGATGCTACTTCACTGCCTAAGACAGCTACAAAAACATCTAGAAATTTACTCACGCCAGATTGACAAAAGGTGGAATCACCTCCCTAGGTCAATTTACATAAGCAAAGCCATTATGTTAAGACTTTGTCTTGAGATCTAAAAGATCCACTACCAGTTCAAAGGATGTTCATCCTTACTTTTTGGTTTTAAAAAGATAACTTGTCTAACTTGTAAGACTACTCTTAATAATGGGTTATTCAACCTGTCTGGCTTCATTCTCTGAACTTGCATAGATAGTGGAAAGATCAATAGTTGTACCCGTCAGGGCTGAAACTACAGTCTAATTTGACGAGGTCCTTCCTGGTCAAACTGAAAGCAAGCCATCTAAAAACAAAAGAGTGGAGAGAATCTCTATTAAGGACATTTAAGAGTTTCATTTAGGGATGACTAACAGCAACTAGCTGTATAATGAGGTCAACTTTACCTAAATTTTTTTCTTTTATACTATCATTCAAAGATTTGTGGTCATTTTTTTAAGAAAAAAATGTTTTTATTTAGCAAGGTTGTGACAGTAAAGAGATGTATAGTCTCGTTATAACAATTTCTGTTCTTTTGTACTATCAATTCATCAAAGAATCCTGCAAATAAAGCAGCCTATTTTCACAAAAATATTAAGCAGCACAACTGTTTTCAACATTGATAATTAAAAAATATATATTTTTAGCAGCAATATAAATATATATATTAGGCAGCTTGTACCACATAGAATCTTTCCTGTCTAGTTTTGCAAAAACACGTTATGTAAACGCCCTAAAAAACACCCACTAAGGATTACATTTTTGTAGAAGCCCAACAGATTATATTTAAATACAAAAGTCCAATGATTATTTTTGTTCCTCTGTGAATGGTATAGGGTGATCCATTTGATATTAGCCAAGAAAACCACATCTGCAGATGGACAAAACATTGCACGAAGATTAAACAGTCAAAAAGTCTCCTCCTTATCCCTATCCCATGGGGGCCTTAGGTAAATCATTGGCCACTACATGGAGAACCAGCCATGGTTGAATATTCTTGGCAAGCCAGCAGCAGGAAACATGCAGCCATGTGAAAAGTCCTGTGTTACAGATCAATTTGCTCCTTCCACCCCCCCAAAAAACATTCCAAATAGCACTCAGATTGTTAGCAGGAGAGAATGAGGACATATCCAGGGCCCAGAGGAGTCGCACACAAAAACATACTAATGTGACAAAATCAAGAACATAATAAAACTAAAGTTTAACTAGCGGAGCACGATACATCTGTTCTCATACGCAATGGGTAATACATTAAAGTTTTGAGGAATGATTGATCACATATTCGAACAAGTCTGAGATATTATGGTCGCGGCTCCAAAGACCCCAAGGGATATCACTGGAATGTTGCAATTTAAAAGTTATGTGAGAACTTTCTGAATCATATCCTGTTTAGTTTTTTAGTTCAGTCTTTTATCTGAATTCATTCCCTCTCACTAAGCTGTTGATTACTGCAATACGAAACATCCCACACCATAGTCTACCTGAGCAAAGAAACAGCTCATAAACGAGGTGTTTGACCTTCACTGAGCATTATGAAACATCAACTTCGCAGGTTTGTGATTAAACAAACTTGCTCTTCAACCGTTATTTACATCCCTCTATTCGACTATGATATTTTTGCTAATCTCTGACCAGTTGCACATTTCTCATAAGAGTTCAAACAGGTTAAAGAAGCTGGTTTTAGATCTACCACTACCCATGCCTGCCTGTAATTTGACTCCACAGGCAAATTAAGCTTCTGGGTTCACATAAAAGTGCACAGATAGAAAGACACTCATTATGTTCACAGAGATAAAAGTGCTGCGCGTACTCATGCCAACTACGTCAACTAGTACTCGCTTCCAAGTATTACCACTTAATAAATCCGATTATAATCTATCTATTGAGTCATTTGCCTCGCAACGTACATAAAAGCTGAAAACTTGATACATTTAACAATCTTTGAGCAGACAAACAATCTTCTACTCTTGGCACACAGGTTGTTTCCTTTGGCAGCAAACACAAGCCCTTGTTTCGCCTAATAACTTCCTTAGTTTCACTCCGTTTTCCCCCGTGCATGCAGTTTCTTAACTGTGCATCACCATGAGGGCCTGATCTGAGATGCTTTGCTTTTGCTGAGCCAGCAGAACAACAGAGAGTCGTATTTTTCTCTCTCTCTTTCCTTGCGCTTCACACTCCTTTTTCGACATCTGGCAGAGGTTCACAAACAGAAAGGACTTATGCGAGTTTCTGTTTTGTTTGACCACGGTGACTCTATAGCTTTTCGGGTGTTTTGCCAATCAAGCGGATCTAAAGTGCAATCTAAAAGTTGATTCATTCAGACTCCAGGCATCATTCCCCCTCCGTCAGCGATGCATTCCAGAGATTTTGATGCATGTCGGCATGTATCCAACAGGAAATATTTTTATTTAAAATCCACAAAAAGAGGAAATCAGCCTCTTTGCACTAATCCAATATGAGAAAAATGTTATCAAGAGTGAATGTCTAAATGAAATATGTGGCAAGTGTGTGTGTGTGTATATATATATATATATATATACACATACATGCATACACACACTGTTTGGACGATGGAAGCATTCATTTTGACTTAAATATTTTAGAAAAAAATATTTAAATAAAAATAAAGATGGGAAATCTGTCGTTTACCCTGATACATTCTAACATGAGAAGAATGTAATCAGGAAGGAACAACTGATATGTGGAAAAGAAGGGAAAGAAAGAAAGAAAGAAAGAAAGAAAGAAAGAAAGAAAGAAAGAAAGAACCGTTGATGATGAAGTCATCTTTATTTTTGCTGTGCTGTGTGAAGTCATCTTACTGGCTATACACCTTGCTGAAGTTCAGTAATGAAAACCTTTCTAGGCTCATAAGTTTTTCATGGAAAGGAGAAACACCACGACTACACAAACTTACCACTTCGATCACTTTTAAAATACCGAAATGTGATTTGAGATAGCCCAGGTCACACCTGATGGACCTGAACACGTTTCTGGAGTGCACGGGCTCGGTGGTCGGCTGATACGGACTATTGGCTCCAGAAATCATCGAGGTGTTGGAGGCCTCGCCATCAAAGCCCTCTGCCTCCTCGTTATTCCTCATCCTGGACTCTTTTATCTCCACGTCCCGCCCAGATACGAGAGTCTGAAACGGTGAACCGCAGGTCCTCTGAAAACAGCCAGGCGGAAAACAATGTCTCAAAAAAAGAGCAACCCTCGTTACAAAACGGTCACCGTAAACTTCAGCCGTGCGTGTGACCTACAGATCCCGAGGCCAAACACTACATCCACCTCTCCGTAATCTCCAGTTCCATTCCTGCCTTTGTGCTGTGCTCGGATCCTGTTATGAATAGAGCTGAACGAGCTCGAATGATCACGGTTGTTCTCATGGCAGTGTCCATATCTCACAGTGTCTGGATGCAGAATGTAATGTTGCTGCGAGTCTCCGCCCCCGAGATACAATCCTGCTTGGAAAGACGCTTTCAAGTAAAGTCTTTACGACTGATGTCAGAGAAACAAAAGCACGGAGGAGTCACACTCATAACGTCAAGCTTTGAGTTTGTCTTCTCTTATGCAGGAAAAGATCGCAATATTTTATTCATCAAACGCGAGACGACACAGAGTAGATTAATGTGTCGCTGTGGCAAGCCGTTTCAACATATATTTATTCGAACAAACTTAAATTGGAACTATTTGACCGTGAATTTTACAGGCGTTGTATTCACTACTAAGTGTTCCAATTGTTTCTGGTAAGTGTTGAAGCTTATTTTAGAATACTTATTAGACAGGAATGAGTGGGGTTATTTGTAACACATGGTTTAAACATCCCACACATGCACGAGGTCACATTGGTCACATGACCAAACGTAATGTATTTACTTGCTACCGGTGTGTACACCATAAACAGAAAAAGAAAGGGACGTCCGGAATAAGGACTGAGGGAATTATTATTCCAAGAAGTAGGGGAGCAGTGTGTTGTGTTCAACTGTTTTTCTGATTACGAGTCTTCATTGGTTTGGCTACATTTCTCTGAACTATGTTTTTTGCAGTGTGTTCATTGTCAAACTCCAAAAAAAGAGTTGTTGTTTTTAATTATATGAGAAAGTTGACCATTGTATTCTATTTGCAAAATATTTTAATGTCTTGTATATATTTGTTATTAGATCAGGTAACAATTTAAGGTGTCGTATGGCTACCTATGGGGCACATTGACATTTCACTCCCATTCTTTCAGGGCAAATAAGGGGGGTAAAGTATACACTGTATTAATGAAACTAGACCACATAACTGTGGGGCGGTTTAGGGACTCTGAAGCCCAAATGATTTTACACAAACTGAGAGATTCATAAAGTCTTAACATTGTTCCTTATGAGTCATTAAAATTGAAAAAGAAAGTAATTACAGGACTAATACTATTTTGAAAAAAGTAGGCCAACCTGCAACAAAATTAGGTAAATGAATATCAATTCAGCTTGCCACATGTAGCCTGTTTTTAATTCCTAGACAGCAAAGTTCACACTTTTTCTTGTTAAAATACCTTCTACCAGTATGTAGAGACAACTAGTAAGTAGTTTGTAAACTGATTTAACTAAACTATAAATGTTGAAAAAAATTATTGGCACCCATTAACTTAATATTTGGTGTAATACTAATATTTTCTGATGCCTTGCACACAGTCAAGGCATCCAGTGTCAGAGGCAGCAAAACAACCCCAAAACATCTTTGATCAGCACCATATTTAACTGTAGGTACTGTGTTATTTTCTTTGTAGATCTCATTCCGTTTTCGGTAAACAATAGAATGATGTGCTTTACCAAAAAGCTCCATCTTGGTCTCATCTGTCCACAAGACATTTATTTATATACGTATATGTATGTGTGTGTGTAAATATTAGTCACACACACACAGAGTTGAAAGTATACAGTCATGTAACATTTAGATTCTGGGTAAAAGTTTGTAATATGTCTTTGTGAACAAATCATATGTATCCCTAAGATTACATTTTGGAAAAAATACTTACAGCAAATAATTGACAGCTACTAAAACAGCACTGCCCCCTACTGGTTTGGTTCCCAAAAACATTTGATAACTGGCATCTCTTAAATGGTTTCAAATGATCAGTCTCAGATGTACTGACAAACAAAATATTAAATAGTTGTTAATCAGTATAATGCTGTTGACTTTTAAAATGGTGTGCATCTTCTGAAATTAAATGAACTGACACAAAAAATAAAAATCAAGATAGTGATAGTCTGGATTTGTGTTTTATTTAAGCCAGGACTGAAAAAAAGACATTTCCTTATCTTGTTGCATTAAAGCAAGATTTCACATGGCCACATACTGCATCAAGTTAAAGCCATACAATCAGACTCACTTTACGGTATCGAACAAACAATCCTTTGTGTGAATAGAAAGGTCTTTCATTTCCGGTGTACAAAATTTTGGAAGTCAGAGCATTTTCTCAACATTTTCTTACTTACAGGGGTAAGTGCATATTAGAAGGATTATACAGAAAGCAGTCGACAGCCATACTAGTTAGAATGAAATGCATACAAAATGTGCTATTTATCAGAAAACTGCAATCAACCCCAACTGAGGGAAATAAATCAATGAAGCTGAAGCCAAGTAAACTGGTTTCTTTTGGTAGCCACCCTTAGACCTTTTATCCGTTGTATCTCCTTTGGGAAAACAGATGGGTTCTGAGTTAGGAAGTTCAAGTACTTTAGAAATCTCAGGAGCAGCTTGTTAGTTTTTCAATCTCTTAGTCCTTTAAGTTGTTTATATTTGCACCAAGCTACTATTAAAATCAGTAACAGGCAAACTTTGTGTAGAAAAAGAAATGCACTAACAAAGTGTGACTTTAAAAATTTAACCAAGACAAATTATTTGTTTTTCACTTCCAGAAAAACAGGAGCCATGTTCACAGGAATGTGTCAGTGATACTTAGAAAGTAAGATTTCAGTCACACAGCAAATGCAGAATGCAATGAAATACTTAAGTGCATCTTTAGTGCATTTAAGGTTACATGAGCGCTTTCAAAAGCAGGTAGAATGTTATATGTGATGGGAGGCTTCATTAGTGGCAGCCCAAGAAATTCTTACAGTCTATATAGACGAAAAACCTTAACCACTAAAACAAGAGGTATATAGTCCAGACTTAATGTTGTGCTTGAATATCAGCAAATGCTTTAGCCCTGCCCATCAGAAATGGAAACCGTTAAGCAATATTATGCAGAATAAATGAAAATTTCATTTGAGTTCCTTATCTCTAGTTTGGTATGAGATTTTTTTTTTCATGTTTCTAACACAAGTTCATGCAACAAAAAAAAAACAGTAAACTCTACACGTCTTGTGGTCTATTCCCTTGAAGAGCTTTGAGAGAAGAAAAAAAAAAAGACAAAGACTTCAAATTCTAGTGGAAAAATCGGACACTGAACACAGACCACCACAGTAAACAGAGGATCCGTTTTGGAATGATGGCTTTTCCAGACTTGGCCAAGAGCGGCCACCTGGGAGAAATTTAGGGCAGCTATTCGACACAGACATAACATGTGGATTCTACATCTTTGGTTCCAATTCTCTGCATTTTCCTTTTTCCTCTGAAAATGTAATGATCATTTAAAAGCCTCTTTAGCTGCTCCATTTTCTCCACTACAACATCAAGGTTATAAACCATTACATCATGCCTGTGAACGATTTGTCAAGCTAAACCAACTAATTTTGTTGCACGTTCAATGACCAAAAAAAGAAAATAGTTTGCTTGAAACAAAAAACTCAATTCGATACAGTATCAGTAGTGGAAGAAAATGTTGAGAAATGTACTATGAAGATGGACGAGACTGTTGTATGGACTCAAACCTACCCTGAGTGAAGAGACAGAGCATGAGGAGTGACAACAGTGAATGCTACACTGAAGGCAAAGTCGTCAATTCCAGTGGGCACTGAGGCAGGGGGCACAAAACAAACATGAGCAGAAACCAGGAATGTTTAACATTAATCAGTCCTCAAGAGATATACATATATATATATATAAACTGCTAACAAATGCGATCTCATTTGTAAGGACCGACAAACATATAGTCTTGTGTGTAGCCACATGAGATCGGTGCGAGTGGTTTAAGCCACAATTTCAATCTTGAGTGTGTGACGAAATGTCCCACCCAGATACTAAACACGTTTAATGTGGACACTGACATTCATGGATTGAAAGGCAAGCTCCCCATGGCAGCAAAAAAACAATCTAGGCCAATGAAATGAGCAAAATGTGTGATTTTAGCAAAAAAGCAATGACCACAAACAAAAATAAATTACATTAAGTTGGACCAACAAAAAAAAAAAACACTATTGACTGTTGATGCTACAGTGCAATTCCACTTTTGGAGACAAGCACCTCCACTATGACACAGGCACTTGGGAGTTATACTAGGAAAGATGCTGCCCTGCCCATCTCCTCCAAAAACAACCATAGCCAAAAGAAAATGCTCCGCCTGATACTCATCAACGCTTGTTTCATCGGAAATAGCTCTACATAAATTGTTAAAATAATTCAATTTAATACAAAATCAAATCAAAGCTCATAAAGCACATATTTAGCGCATATTTACATAATTCAAAGGTTCCTGTATGCTGAAGGCCAATGGGTATTTGTCATTAGTGTCATGACATCAGTGATGTTAACCATGTTAAGTGAAGCTTAACACCTCACTGATAAAACAGAGAGAGAAAATAAAAGCTTGCCTTGCTTTCTTCTTTATAAATACATCAGCATAAATGCAACTATTTTTGTACACACTATATACTTTTTGCAAGTACTTCTTGTTTTTGATGAATATATTTAGGCTTTTAGCGGTAGTTGTAGCAGATTGCGACACAAAGCGACTGCTCGTTGAACGCAGCGGTGTGTATCTGCTCGTCAGGAGGAGGGGAATATGTCCCGAGCTAAGCAAGGCTCCACACTTCAGAGGTTTGACTGCCTCCTTAAGGGGAGAGCACCCATTACCTGACCTGCCATGCCACACCAAAAATTGATCACCACGAATAAACAAACAAACATAAAAAGGGGGCTGGAAATGAAAACAAAGAAAAGCAGTTCAAATATCCACCTCTCTTTCCCCCACAACATCAGAGCCTGTACATCTGATAGAATCCCAACACTTTCGGTCTGTTTGCTGATTAACACACAAGGTGGGGGGAATTTTGGTCATGAATAGCATTTTTTTTTCTCCTTTATGTCATTACATGTTGATTTTCAGAGTGGACAATGCTGTTGACGCGCTCATGCCTCGTTCTCTGTCGCTGGGGTGTTGTTGGCCGTTACCGTTGAGTCGGGTTTACGAGTCATTCGGTCCAGTTCTGCCTGAACATCAGTCAAACCCGGCTTCTGCCCTTGGAAAAAATAGAGAAAGAAAGAAAAAAAAAACAGAGTAATCTCCTGTAGTTTCGTTTCTGTGTTGTATATAAAAATAACACTGGTTGTTTATGTGGGAACCAGTACGGTGGTTCTGCATGCTGGTATATGCATTCGAAAGGAGCATGCTGTGCGGCTACACAAATGCAAACTTAGTGAGAAAGACATAGAAAGGGAAAGAAAAATAAATAAATCATCACAATTTCATTTACATGCTAGAGCCATAACAGAAGGTGATGAACAAAAAAGCTTTAGATTATTAGAAGAACTTCATGTAAACCACTGTAACAAAATATCATAAAGTAAAGATGCAGTTGGTATGAATTTGTATTCAAGTACGAGATATCACCATTCATGGTGGCGTCACTCACACAGGCTTTTCAGCCCATTCCTTCTTGCTACTCTCTCTGCTTCTAAGGGTAAAACTCCATAAAAAAAACAGCAATGTCCAGAGGGAACAAGATAACTTAATGACAGAAGGTGATCAGATGATCATTGTACAAGTCATAATAAAAAAAAAAAAAAATCTTAGCTTCAGTTTCTTTATGCAAAACAGAACATTCTAATACTCAGTTTCTTCTTTGTATTAGAAGCTAATACAATTGGGTGCATTTTTACATACATTAAAAAATATTTACTTAATGCAATATAGTAACATAGTTATAAAAATAAAGACTAGTTGTTTAAACGCAAGTTTTGTAACCAACAAGTCAACTAGTATAAAAGTAAGAAAATCTCAGAAGACATTAAAAAATAAATTTAAATATATTAATGCTAAATTGTAAATATTTAATCTATTTCTAGCGCTATTCATTATGGGATTTGAACTTAAGTCACTGTTACGCGGCGGTTTCAAAACCGCTGCTTTATGTAGCAAGGCGAATTTCGGTTACCATGGTGATAACTAAGACATTGAGTTTACTAAACAGGTAAATAAATAAACATACATATATATAGAGAGAGATAGATAGATCACAGTGGCAGATAGGTGTAGTATCTGTGAGATCTGAGGTCAAGGTCCACTCATTTTTTATTTGTTTGTTATTATACTTTTTACTGTAAGAGTCATTTGATTCATACAATCTTGTGTACTTTCTCTCATGTAGTCTATTGTTTTCAGTGTCGACTACTCACAGCTGTACTGTGTAGTTGACTACACTCGCACATCCCTAATGTACATGCCCACACATCTTTCCTTATTTTGGGGTAAGATATGACACCACACATGGCAGTACGTTGTGAGATTCACCTACTCCTACACATGGCAAAGGAAGAATTTACCTGTTTTCTTGGCAGAACCTTGCACAGCCGCTCCTGCTCCTGTCCCTGGTGATCCAGGACTGCCCGGCACACCTGTCTTTTTACTTAACAGGCTATTGAAGAAGTTGGCCAACACTCCCTCATTTGCTGCTGCTCCTATAAACACACAAATAAAATGCCATGATCTCAAGTGACAATGGGAAGGCTCGACTGACATTCATTTACACTGAGCTATTGAATTATAGAATTATCACCATCTTAATACTGAAAGGATTATAATTCTTTGGTTTCAATGACACCAACTACAATGCTCACAAGCTGGCTATTAACTGAAATATGGTGAAAAGAAATTACACCCGATACCCTACAGGTTTAAAGTGGAAATGAAGCAGTCAGTCAAAGTTAGAACAGCTAGTTAAGTATTTAGTAAACTGATTTCCACTTACATTAAAAAAATACAACAAACACGATTCATGTAACTATTTTAAAGGGAAAAAAGGATGTTTTGGAGCAAGGCCGCCACTATCTTGCAATATCACAGGCAATGCAACAAACCACGTGACGTTACACACTGAGATAAATAGATTTAGTAGAAGACTGACAGCGAAAGTTAAAGACAATATATTAAGGGCCAGTCACACAGCCGATTGCGCATGAATTAATCACAAATCACGCATAGATTGGGTTTGTGCGTGCTAGTGCGTCGAGAAATTGACCAAAGTATTCCACGAACACCCGACGCATGAATCACTGCCGGAGCGCGTCCAAACACGCATGCTTCGCGAACATTCCACGAACAAGCACTTTCAGAATCCACATTGTCAGTGGAATGAACGTGATACGTGCGCCACGGTGCGCGGTTCATGAGTGATATGAAGGTGGGGCGTCAGTGGACGTGCGCGCTTTCGAACCAGTTCCGACGCATAAGCACTGACGGCCGACGCGTGTCCCGCGCATGTCACGCATACTCAACGCATAAACTACGCACGCCGACTCATAAATAACGCACACCGACGCACATCTGTGCGTCAGAAAATTTTTGAACCGTTCAAAACTCAAAATCACGCACAAACCACCTTCGACGCACATCCACTTACAATCACTGACGGTCCTCGTTCGTTCCACCGACGAATTACGCATATGACGCACACGCCGCGCAGAAACGAAAATCTGTGCGTAATTCGTGCGTTCTTCATGCGTTTTCGCTGTGTGACTGGGCCTTTAGATATTCATGTATTTATTACATTTTGGTTACAGTGTATTTTTGAACACAGGTGATGTACATACTAAAATATTGATTGATATAGTAAATTTGACGTTACTTGCTAATTTTTATTATGTCAGACCTTTCACACATATGCATTACATTGGCTGGTTCATCAGAATTGGTATGTAACATGTTTTATGTTCACCTGCAAATACCAGTAGATTACCTGCTGTTAACAGGACACTCCAGTGTCCAGCGTCTTCCTCCTTTTCAAAACAAAGTGCTTTTTCAAAAGTAAAGAAATGCTTACCATATATTACTTCACTGGCCAATGGAGCAAACAAACTATTGTATCGATATTATAAGATGGCGTCGCAGTTTAGCCAAAATAAATAACAAAAAATCCCTTTGTTAAAACAGTTACATTAATCGTGTTTTTTATATATTTTTTTTTACATGGTGGAAATCAGTTTACTAAATTGTAAACTTGACTGAATGCTTTCCACTCTAAGACTCAATTACAGTTGATTTAATTAAAGTGACCAAATATATCCCTAATATGCTATCCAGCTGAGCTTAATGATTTATGGAATTATTTCAACGATCCCCTCAGGAGGGCAGTGTTTTAAAAAGGCTAGAAGAACAAGACAGTGCAACAAGACAAAGGCAGAGGGATGATCCAGCAAAATGACAGGAGTGTGGGAGAGAAAGAGAACAGCACTCATATTTAGACTCTCACAAATTTTTTTTTTTTTTGCTTCAATGCACAATCGTGTTATTTGTGCCAACCTGATGAGATCACAAAGATCTAATTTAGGCTCCACAACAAGTGGTACATGTAATCTTGAAAGGGAAGACAAATCTTACCTTTCATGTTGGGGTCTGGTTTCTTTACCGCGGTCATGGGTGAGACACTAGCCACATTTGTGGGCCCTGTTCGGCCCGTCGGCCGGGGTGAACCAGATGCAGTGCGGGCAGGAGACTCCTGAACAAACACACACAGGTGTTTAAATTTCTCACTACACAAAATGATCACTATCGCATAACCTAAAACGCTATTTAAACAATGTGAAAGGATAAAGAGGCTTTTGTAAGATTATAAAGCATAAGTGTCAAAATATTATCACACAAAATCCTCATGACAGTGTCCAACTGAAGTGTGTGAGGAGAGTCTGAAGTCACACTTACTGTTCCTCTTGTGGGTGTGGCCGGCTGCTTGGATAACAACGACTGTAAATGAAGTAAGAGAAGACACAAGAGCTGAAATACTGCTATGTAAAAGCTTATATCGTCATTTTGAAATACATATGCTACCGTTCAAACATTTGGGGTCAGTAAGTATTTGTATTAAAATATGATATTAAATTGATCAAAACTGATAGTAAAGACATTTTCAAATAAATATGGCTAGGTAAGCATAAGAATGTTCCTACTGAACCAAACTTTGTATTAAAGACCATTTTAAATTATAACATTTTAATAAATGTACTAAAGTTTGTATTACACAACTAATTATCCAACTGATACACAACACTTTGTTTGTATTCCATGTCATACAGTGAGCTTTTCATTTCAAAGACAAAGAAATTAATGTATTTGGTGAAATCAAAAGCAGCCGTTTAATAGCAGTGGCCTAATATTGTATTAAAGACCATTTTCAATAAAAGCTCTTCACATAAACAGTATTCACAATTGATTAAACCACATGGAGCTATTCAGGACAAGACAAAACCCACAGTGAACATCCAGAGAATGCATCAATATGTAAGAAGCTGGCGTACATTAGGAATTAATTATTGTTCTAAAATTATAATTTATTGTAAGTAAACAGCAAATGAAAAAACGGAACTATGGATTGGTCAGACAACTCTGGAAGCATGAGGGGAAATAAACAAGTCAAATGGATTTCACTGCATCTAATCAAAGTAATGAGAGACAGCAGGAGAGAACTGTGAGAAATGCATGTCGGCGTCAGAGAAGAGATCAATTTTTTGGTTGCCCTTCTGATGTGCAACTTCAGCATTGAATAAAAGAAACATGACCTTGTTTTCATACCTGCTGTTTCATGAGGAAGACCTGCTCATCCTCTGCACTGATTTCCTTGTCATGCACCAACTTTAGAGAAAGAATACAAAAAAATACCAATTTTAGAAAAGCAGTAGCCTATTAAGCTGAAATTCTCATTCCTAGGTTTTTGCCTCTTCTCACCTTTCGTACAGGAGGTTTTGTTATAAAGTCCTCAAAGGGATCTTCAGGTCGAACAGTTGTGAAGTTTTCATGCAGGATGGCAATTTTCTTGTCGTTGTCCCATCCGGATGGACTATCCAAAGATATAAAAATGTCTTAATAGAAACCAGTTTGACTGACTCGTGTCAAATTGAATTATACATTATCTTGTATAAAAAGATAAATGCAATTTTTTTAGGGGATTTCAGAGATCTCACATGAACACAGTGTCTTTCTCCACAACTAAGGCAGGCGTTGTAAACTGAAAGTTGTATATTTTGTGCACCATGTATTTGTAGAGAAGGTCCAGGTTCTTCTCCTCTTTGACTGAAGTGTAAATCAAGCCAGCTCCATCTGTGAGACTTGATTAAGGATGAGTACACTATCGAACAATGTTAACTGTAAAAATGCTACCGTAAAAAGAACACGTTAATCGATTAACTGGGTTTGATTTTTGACAATCGATTTTGGGGCGTTTGTGACCTAATGTTTAGAAAGTCAGACTAGCAACCGAAAGGTGGCCAGTGCGATTCTCAATACCAGCAGGAATTGAGAGCATTCTTTTCCCTCAATTGCAATGCAGTGATTGGTATATTAACATTAAATAACTAAGCTGGAAAATGAAAAACACCAATATGCCACTCCTTAATACCTGAAATATTACTATGAATATAGCTGCCAGTTTTTTTTGCAGTAAATTTCAAAGGATTTGTTTTACAGTGTACTTTATAAGGAAAGAATAATATAAAGAAGCACAAATATTAAGAATGAGTGTGTAGGATACAATGTAGACAGAACCGCCGGATGTGTGACTGAATGAAATCAAAATGCTCCTCCTTGTAGTCATGCTCCTTCTCCAGTACACTGATAGCATCACACTAAAAGATAGAGACAGAGAGATAATCATTCAGGGGGGGAAATGTCTTGGCTGCAGTGACTTAAAGCATCATACTTGAAGTAAACAACACAAGTGTCATTTTTGAGTGAACCATCCCTTTAAATCTATTGAACATCTACAATACTGTTTTTTTAAAAGGCAGACACACCATCCTAAAAATAGCAGACACACATGCGCAATGGGACTGATTACAATGCAGCAGCCATATTTGTGAATGACTCAGGTTGTGGCCGATTGCCAGCCATAATAGTTTTGATAGGAAGAGGTGACGCTTATTAAGCTGCTTAAAAATCCAGGAGGCTGCCATGACCATCACTGCAAACCCAAACTCGTCTCTGTATGTCACAGACACCGCTGACCTTCTACTGAACTGCAGGATATAACCTCGCTCTTAATAGTAAATATATTGTCTATTTAAAAAAAAAGTTACAAATCTGGAAGCAATGCAAGTTTTAAATGGTGATCATTTTAAAAACGTTTCATTCTCCATACAATGAATGACTTCAGCATTCTTCAAAACATCTAAAGTATATAACATATAAATACATTCATACAGGTTTGGAACAACATGAATAAATAACAATTGTCTTTTTTGGGTGGACTATCCCTTTTAATATGTTGCAGTAGACCAGCGAAATGCTGCCATTTTCGCAGATCATCTAATGATGATTCTAATGTATATTGATAAGAATGAAATTTGTGCTTTCATGTAAGCTGGAAAGAGCGGCACTCTGAAATTCAATCAGGCTCTATTCTCCTCTATCCCAGGGTGAGGCTGTTTGATCACTTTACCTCCTGACGTTGAAGAGAACAAAGAGCAAACATTTTACTCTCAGACCTAAACCACCTAATTTTAAAAGGGGTTGTCTTTCATGCACCCAGGGCTGGAGGGAGGCTAACAATAGAAGAGAACATTGAGCATGTTCTGATCCGAAAGAGCATGTGAGGGGAGCATGGTATGTCTGCAGCTCTGGACCTGCGGGCTACAGAGTCTGCATGAAGAGAGCTTTTCATCCATTTAAAAACACAAACAAAATTCCCTAAACACTGAGAAAAACAACTCAAAAATAGACACTCAAATTTCCAAAAATGTATACCTACAAATTCCTATTTATACACAAGACGTACATTACAGTTCAAATGTTTTGGGTCAGTAAGAGGTTTTATTTTTATTTTCGTCTTGACTTCTATTTAGAAAGAACAAATTACATTGATCAAAAGTGACAGCTTATAATGTTACAAAAGTTTAAACGCTGTTCTTTTGAACTTCCCATTCATAAAATCTTGAAAAAAAGCTTCTAAAGCAAAACAAGCTTTGCCATCACAGGAAAAATTTAAAATTAATGATTTAAAAATGGCAAAAACAGTCATTTAAAAATAGATACACACACACACACACACACACACACACACAGTGTATTTTCAAACTGAACATACACACACCTTGTGTAGGTAACATTGTGTCGCAATGCATTACAAACACTCCTAAAACTTAAACGTGTGTTACGATAATGTGATTAATTTTTAAATATTTATTACATTGGGTCAAATGATCTTATCATGGTCACCAACCTTTGTGCAAACTATGAGCACAGGAATGCCCAGGTTGTGTGTAAGGACGTTGTCTCCCAGGGGCAGCAGCACACTCTCATCTTCTCCCGCAGCTGCTGGCGCTCGTCTCTGGGGCGAGCTCGGCGTGGCGTCCTCTGGTTCTACATACTCCTGGAAGGCTTTAACCACTATAGAGAAGTGAGCAAGACAAGCAGGGTCAAACCTTTACACACATATTTACAGTAAACACTGGCAACAGGTACATCATACAGTTAAGCATAACATTACTATTTACATCACATTGCAATTTGAACCGTATTATTTTACAATTATTTTTACAATGTAAATTCAAAAGCCATGGCAACATTTAAATAAACAAAGGCTACAGATCACGCAGAGATAAAAAAAATTCTAGCAATAAGTAGACAACAGGGTTTAAACAATATAGTAGATCGATGTCGATCAAGTTTGTTTGGCTTAATTTATTTTAATGGTACAAAATAAATTACTAGTAGATCAACAAAAGTTTAAACTCTACAATGAAGACTGCATCTAAGAAAATGTTAGCTTACTAGCATTAATGCATTAATCTTGCTGCTCTTGATGAGATACGACTACTTCAAAATCAAACGACTGATGTTTTAAAATCTAAAAGATCATTTTATAAACATGGAAGCTCAAATGTACTTGACATGCAAGAATCAATGAGATTTGTTTTAGTGCATCAAGCTGCCATTTCCCATATTTAAGCTCCATGTATGCATATTGATCAATATTTATGTGAATATATGAGAAGAATTTGTTTCTCTTCATAAGGCTTGAATTAAATCACTTGCTTTATATGGATTTACAATAACTTTGTTTACTGTGTGAAAATGGGTTCTGTGAACGTAATGCACAGACACATTATTATGAGAATTGAATGTGAAATTTAGAAATGCACGAGGGTTAGTAAATTAACAGAAATGTCATTTTTGGATGAACAATCCCTTAAAGTCTTAGATAGCCTCAATAAAATCCCATACAAATAAAGAGTACATCCACAGATTTAGGACATTCCAGTCAGGTTACATAAGACCCAAACTGACAGTATTTTTTTTTTAAATAAATAATAGTACAAGAAAATCTTTTTTTTTTTTTTTTAATTCTCTGAAAAAATTCTCTCTGCTCTATAACTCAAACAGCCTGAAATCATGACACATTTGAGCAGCCAATGGCTGCAGAAGAGCAGCTCAGACGTGAGCATAGCTGACAGCACATTCTCAAGACCCTGCCTGAGACCTACATTACAGAACAAAAACAAAGTTAGCCACTGCCCGCCTGATACACGGGAGTATATGAAGAGGGGATGGTGATGATGTGGGGAAGTTGGTGGCTGGAATGGTCTTTTATTGGCGGTAGATTGAGGAGGTGGTGGTGAGAGAGGGAAAGGGGGAGGAACTTCCTCAGGAACCTTAAGAATGCAGCTCCAGATGACCCAGAAATAAGCAAGCTGCACAACTTCCTTTAACGTCCCGTTAATAGAACAACAGGCTGATGGAATAACAGACACCCCAGTCTTAAAAGCAGACTGAACTACTGTTTAAAAGTTTGGCCTAACTAAGATTTTTATTATGGTTTTATGAAAAGAATACTTTTATTCAGCAAGCCAAGGACATATTCAAATGACCAAATGTAACAGTAAAGACATTTATAAAGGTCACAAAAGCTTTCCATTTCCACCCTTCTATTGAACTCTCTATTCAAAGAATCCTGGAGAAAAAAAAAAGTGTTACATCATAGTTCCCACAAAAATGCAGTACAGTCGTTTTCAACAAGAAAATCACCATGTGACGCTGAAGACTAAAGATGCTGAATTTAGCTTTGCCTTTGCAGAACTAAATCATTTAAAATGTAATCAAACAGGAACTTTTGAACAGTAGGATTAACTGGATTTATCACTCATGAATCTCTTTATTAACCGGTTATAATCACTTAGTTACTCACACCCAGTGACGAGTTTATATACACATGTCTCCACAAGAGCCAGAGTTCAAGATAATCTGTTGCGAACTAAAAAAAACAAACAAAAAAACTGTTCTTTTATTTACAAAGAGTCCATTAGAAAATTAATTACTTCCAGAAGGCAAGCCAATGTTTCCCATCTGGTGATTCTTCTTAAAATGATAATAGCCAATAGGCAAGAGTTTAATATCACATGTCACCATCTGCAGACATTTTAAAATAAAACCCTTGATTCTACTGCCTCATGTTATCTCCACAGCTCTCTAAACAAACTCAGGCTGAAACACATAATACATTATTTTTTCATAACTCGTTTTCACCAGGCAGTCAACATAGAAGTTGTGGTAAAGCTTTGAATCTGTAACTTTCATAATAATATGACCTACTTTAATAACCTGAATCAAAAGAAGTATCAGAGAGTTTACAATCAATTTCTACTGTCGACTTTGACCAGCTTCCACAAACAAGGGTGGGGACGGTGTCTGTTTGCAGGTATGAAAAGGCATCAAGAATAAATGAATAAAACTCATGGCAAAAAAAAAAAAAAAAAATAGTGCTGTTTTAGTACTAAACAGTTACATGAACACATTCAAGCAACACAAAAAAGGATTTGCAAAGTTCATCCAGACCTCTCTACGTTTAAAACAAAAACGATCAGTGAACATGTTAGCTGACTAAGAGCTGTGATATGGTATGTTTTAACAGTGGTTTGAGTCGTGCTCATGTCCTGCTTAGAGTAACGTCTGACTGAGCAGACCATGATGCAACATCTTGTAAGAGAGGCTGAACTGTCCTTCCCACTAGAGCGTTGACATCACTGAATCCGGTCAGATGTAAGGAGTGAGCAGAGCTGCCCTGCTTGTGCTTCATAAGTTGATCTCAGCAGGGCTTAAGGAAGCAACGGCTCTTTTCTGGGTGGAGCAGCTTGAAACTTAATGTGTTTGGACACTAATTCAATACATCCAACATTTGGCAACTGAAGGATGTGAAGCTGAAATTAAAATAAACCATGTTCAAAGGTTTAGGGTTAGAACGACTTCTGAAAGAAGTCTCTTACCAAGGCTGCATTTATCTGATCAAAAACAATAATGCAAAATATTGTTATAGTGTAAACTGTTGAAAACCTTGATACTCATTTTCAGAAATTATTTGATGAATAGTTCAAATGAACAGCATTTGTTTGAAATTGTAAATCTATTGTAACATTAAATGTCTTTACCGTTACTTTTGGTTCATTTAAACCTACTGACCTCACATTTTTGAATGGTACAATATAATAATAAAATCAACTTCTAACAGCAGAAATGATCAAACGAGGAACAATATCACCAATATCAAAATGGCAACTTCAGTGGATCCAATTTCAGCCTTGACCATAAATTAATAGGGAATGCAACTGCAAAACAACTGTAAATATGGGATGATATGAAAGATGTTTCAGTGAAACATTTACAATCATGTTTTAATGTAAAAACACTGAAAATGAACATAGAAAGCTTGTTCTGTATGATGAAAATAAATATTATAAAATTCAATGAACGCTAAACAATAAGGTGGTTATTATAAGGTTGTTCGTATGTTCTTGTACACAAAAAAAGCTAAAGATTCAAGCTGCCATTAAAAGGTTTTGTAAAACCACTGGGCTTTGTATTTCATACGCAAGCTAAAAAAACAGTACCATTGCCAAGCCACTTCCCCATTCTGCCGTCACGGCCCGTTTGGAAGGAAAATGCAGAAACAGTCATCCTCAGAAATAGCCTCTCACTTCATAAACCAGAGCCAGTCAAATGTTTCAAACCTTTAAAATCCAAGCCCTGATAAACATTACAATTTGAAAGAAATGACTATATTCACTCAACTAACACACATCAAATTAATCAAGTGCCAGTGAAGACATGTATGATGTTACAGAAGAACATTATTTTCCATTTCAAATAAATGCTGTTGTTCCCGAGGGGAGATGAAAGTTACATTTTAAATTAATTAAAGTTTTATACTTAAATGGATCTTTTTTTTTTAACTAACACTTACAAGTGAGGAGGTATTTGTGACCACTCTGATTCCAACAGCAAGAGTCTAACAACACGGGTCTTGCCAATTCAAAGCACTTCATATCCGGACTGTCACGAAACCATCCTACAGTGCAGACGGGCCTGCTCTCATAACTCTCATAATACAAAAAGGTGGATTAAGACTCAATAAAAGCATAAGATGCCTTAAAGTCACATTTTATGTTTACGTATCTGGCAGACGCCTTTATCCAAAGCGACTTCCGTTCCATTTGAGGCACATATTGACATTTTAATCAGTTCTCACTTTCCCTGGGATCAAACCCATGACTTTGGCGTTGCACGTGCTCTACTGTTTCAGCTACAGGAAAGCTCTCATGAATTTATACACACAAAATAAAAGGTCCTTTAATGTTTAATGTCCTAAATTCATTCTTCACTATATCAAAAACCTCCACACCTGCCGTGTTACTAGAAATCTGTTATTGAATTTCATACTGCTGCAACACAACTTTCTGCACGGTTTCTGCTGCCAATTGCCCTCCTGATGTCCAGGCCACTACTGAATATAAACATTAAGTTTTGATCAAAACAAGGAACGATTCTCACCAGAGAAGGCACATTTGAAAACTGATACTAATGTTAAATTGTACCCCTATTTATATTCCTACCTGCCCAACATAGTTTGATATCTACTTGAAGAAACATCCTGCAGCTACTCAAAGTTTTCTCCTTCACTTGAGTACCATAAGATCTCATAAGAGCATATGCCATGCAAAACATCAGCCATAATCACACCTCAATCTGAACGCCTCCTACAAACAAACAGTAAGGTGTTGGTATTACCACATCCTAGAAATAAAAACAGCACTTACTCGTCTGCTCCATCTCTCTCATTTCCTCAGGTGGGATCTTGAGTTTGTCCACGTGTTCACGCAGCACACTCGCCCACTTCTGCAACGACTCCATGATGGTCCAAGGCCGTGACATGTCCACCACAAACACAACTAGAGTGTCCTTCAGCGACTCAGCGGTCACTGAAAACTTCAGCAAGCCTTTATGGTACAGGTCTCCATCCAGGATCCACACGCTGCAGCGAGTTAAATCTGGAAGAATTTAGTGCAAATAAAAATAAATAAACAGCATTCTCTACCGATTAAATGTACCCAAAAGATAATAAAATACATAACTGTCCTAATATGTAATGTAATTGTGTGTAATTTCTAAAATAATACCAAAGGTTTCATAGTATGACAAAACAGGCAATGAAATAGTTAAATCAAAGCTATTGTACCTAATACTGCACCAAAGAATCATAACCCTTAAATATTACTTTGACAATTATTTTATCACCTTCTTTGACCCAGTTTAAAATCACTTACCCTCTCTGTCTTCATCCTGGACGTTTAGGTACAAGTATTCCAGCCCTCTACCTTTCTTACTGTGCTCGGCTCCCTGAAGTTTTGTCATCAGTGTCGTCTTTCCTGAACCATCCTCCCCTAAAACACAAATCATATCACTCATAAATCAGGACACACCAAAAAATACAATCCTAAGAGTGTTAAGACAAATAAATAATTTCAGCCTTATGCCTGGGACAAAGTTAAAGTGACAGTTGAGCCAAAAAAAATTATTTGACATTATTCACTAACTCATGTCATTCCAAAACCTGCATGACCTTATTTTTATATTGAACACATAAGATATTTACAAATATTGTTTGTTTGATTAAAGCAAGCATTATTTCAATATTAAATATTTTATCGTCATTAGTGTTCAGCAGGAAAATATAGCACGTTGTACAGGTTTGGGATAAAAATGATGCTGAGAAAAATGAAAATTATATTGGTAGGGCTTCATACATTGTCTTCAAAGATATTTACTGAAGGCTGCATTGAAATGAAGGACAGGACAAAGTTCATTTATGTTTTGCTTACAATGAATTTGGATTGAAAATAATATTCAACTAAAGCAAATGTCACATACCGAAAAGCAATATATTTTTCCCAGAGGGCAATTTAGAGCTTGAACGTGTGGAAACTTCGCTGAGGATTGAAGACCTGAAAAACAAAACAAATGACCACCGATCACTAGTTATTCATCGCATTAACATACATGGGCTTTAAAGCGTAGAAAGAACTGGATGTTCAGCTTCTCCTGCACACTCCTGATAAACAAGGTAATATAATGCTCCCAAAACATCTACTAAAAAAGAAAGAGAGCACAATGAACCTCTCACGCAAGAGATGGATGTCAATCAACCGTTAGATCCCAAACTAACCGACAGCTTCCTCAGAATCATCATTTAAACCCCACCCGCAGTGAATTGTATTGAATATGCCAAGCAAAGCTTCATCAGAAACTACTTGAACACTTCACATCTCAATTAAACCGTTGAAATTAAACCAACGCTCGCCAGTGAGTATGACATGAACATATAAACCGAGACAAGCCGCGTCTCGAAAATACTTTATTATTTATCCCGTTTTAAAGGTCTACTCTAGCCTGAGCTGGACTTTGCTGTAAGTTTAAGTGAAGTGTTTTGGGCTCATCCGGGACCGGCGTCTGAAACGGGCAGTTCCCGGCTGATGACAAAGCAGCCCGTCGCGCTGTCAAATACACAGGCTCCTTGCGAAATACGTTGCACTTCTACACACTTTGAGGGTACGAGCGTACCAAAGGTTTTGTCCTTCTTCGTCCTCGTTGCTGTTTTCCATAGTGTCGCCTGTCCCGGCTGCACCCAGTAGCTTCTTCTCTAAAACGGGAGCCATCTTGAGTGGAGAGGCACAAAGGGAGGCGCGCGGTGAGCGCAGGAGGACCCGCTTCACGCCAGCGGCTCCGCGACGCGCCTGTTTTACTACGGCGAAGGACGCGCTCATGAATATCAACTACGGGCTGTGTCGCTCTCCCGGTGAAAGCAGACGTTAGCAGCGGATTCATGAATAGTGATTAGGCACATGACTCGTTTTGAACACTCTTTCCCAAAGCACAGGAGTGAATAAATTAATATTGATGAGGACCGACTTCACCGTAGTAAGAGTCAAATTATCGCACTGTGCTTTTAGAAATATTAAAAAAAACTAACACAACTTTTAAAAAAAAACAGAAAGAAGAGCAGGACATGTTTTCATCAGAACTCATCGGTTTAAATTTGCTCGTTTAAAACACTATGCAGAACACATGAAATCATGAAATGCTTCTTTCGCGGATTTTTGTCATTCTGATCAGGCATTTGAAAGGGCAGCACTTTCCGCGTTGGCTTGAATGATGTCATTTTTTAGACTTTGTCTCCGCGTGAGTGTGAGTCACGCGCTGATCAGAGGTCAGTTGTGTGGTTTCTTCTTCATGCTGGAGATCGAAAGGTAGAGAGAGGAACCTGATCCACAGCAAAAAGTGTCAACTACAGACGGCGGTTTGCCAACCGAATCTGAAATCTTAAAATTTGACTATTGAATTTACAGGCATGTTACTGATTATGTTTACTCGTCAATTCATTGTGTACCTGTAAACTTTGGTTGTTCTTGTTATTTTATGAAGATTTAGTCGTTTGTTTTTATCTATGGATGCATTTTACCTCTTGTAATTGCAAAATATATTTTAAATGCATTTAAAATCATATCAAATTGAATATTATATATAGAAATAATGCATACATAATAGAGGTAAATCGTTTTTTTTTAAATCCATAAAATAAAATGAATAAAATTGTTCACATGTAGAATACTGTATAGCATAATCAAGAACAATAACTAATTTTAACAGTTCGTCCGGGTTAAGGTTTTTCTTTTTTTTTAGCGAGAAAAGGTTGATTATCAATAAAGTGCAGTGACGACATCTGTCGGTGAAAAGATTTCACGACAGCCTGAGCTTTTCAAACAGAAGGCACATACACGTTTCACCGACATCGTTTTTGTTAGTAACTTTGGTATGTATAAAAAAATAATTCGAAAATAATTAATGCAGATAATGTAAATGAACAAATTAATTAATGTATATTTTAGGATCATATAGGTTGATTTCTGGACGAAGAAATTCAGCTATAAAAACTTTATAAACATTTTATTTTTTAGTGTCTCAAGACAAAAATGTCATTAGTTGATAGGCTACTTGAAAACTCAAGATGAACATCACACCACTGAAAAGAGATCAAATTATGATTGCTCAACCTGGTTAAACAGGTTTATAAACATGCAACGACGAAACTTGCAGAATAACCTAACAGCAAGCAAATATGGAAAGAATATCACACAAAAAGGTGCTGAGATAACAAAGGACATTGTGGTCCACATCATTCAGAAGCAGGCCCAAATTAAGTTTTGTGGGGTGAAAGGATGACAGCTGAGGCATTGTCACAATATATCTAGAGGCGATTTCCCTCAGGCTGCTCCATATGGCCGGGCAAACTGAAACTGTGCTTCCCTGGCAAGAGTGCAGGGGTAAGACTGGGGGTCTCCTGGGAAAATTAGCATGCCAAAACCCTGACTCATATGGAGGCCTGTAACTTGACCTTCTTCCTTTTATTCTTCGGCCATTAACACCCTGTTGTCAAGAAAGCATGTTCTTTTACGACATGAGAAGTCAAAGCACCAATCACTCAATTGTAAACATCACATTATAATTAATTATTGTATGCCTTTTGTTTAGTTGTTATAATCTGTATAGTAAGTTCTAATAACCCTGATAATATCTATAACTGCAGTGAATCTTATTTTAAACTCAGATTTTCAAGGTTCAGCATCTTTATCTAGCACCTTTCACAAAGCTTCCACTTTAAGTAAAACAAAAATGTTACCTTTAAATTGTCTCATATCAATATTCGGGTGCATCATCATTCTTCAGACACCAGAGGCTGCTGTCTTCTTCCCCCTCCCCCCACACTCACTAAAGAAAGCAGCATCCCTGAGCAAACATTTTTGTTGTTGTTTCATTCACATGAGACTTATGATTAATCGCAGATATGATATGCTTGCAAAACATTCTGTAGGGCATAAAGCTCACAGATCATAAACCTTTCAGTATTTCATTGGGAGAATGGGAACTCTGTAACCTTGAACTCTCTGCCTGGAATAGCTGGGCATTTTGTAACAAATTACCAACATGCCAGCTGTGCGACCAAACTCAAAACATTGTGCAGTTTTTAGATATGAATGTAGATAACTGAAACAAAACATTAACAGTGACACAACTTTTCACTTGACACCACATACTCATATTTTAAGGATCTGTCAGTAAAATCCTGTTAGATTGTTTCATTTCTAATCGTGACACGAAAAAGCAAACTGTACTGTAAAACATGCAGAACTACAGGGAGCAAACCAGTTTCTCACGACCGTGTTTCACTGCATTCCATGTGTCTGACAGTGATGAAAGGGCAACGCTGGCTCATTCCTCCCCTCAGTGTGATTTAATCATGAGCCTAGGATGAGAAATAAACACTATACACATATAAATAATCATATATATAGATTTTTACACCCTGACACTCAATCATTCCATCCTTTGTTGGACACCTGTGCGCAACAACAAGTCTAATTTTGTATTTTTTGCATTGTTATTAAGTCTACTACATAATTCATTGCTCTCAAAATTAGAATTCTAAGTCTATGGTATTGTTAAAAATCACTTACTGTCTACTACAACTACTTACTGTGATTCCTGTCTCAGAATTATTGGTCTTTTTAAACACTTATTCAACATATGGGGGCATAAGATACATATTACTTCTCATATTAGAGCACCGTCATTTAAAATGGTGGATATTGTTGAATCTGAAGTCCGTTATAAAAGGTGAAGAAGAAGAGTTAATGTTTGTATGTATTCTGCATTTTATTTACATACATTTCTAGAGTATCCTACATATGAACGGGCCTAGTAGAATTTCACTGCACCTCTGCGCCTATACTATTAACACAGAGCCGCCAAATTACACAAGAGTGCCATTTATCAAACCGTTTAAAGTGGACTGTATTATTAGGGATGACCTCAGGGCTCTCTTACACTTTTTTTCTTTTCTTTTTTTTTACTTCTGTGGCTTGTGACACAAAAGTCAATATTCTGCTGGTTTACAAACAGAGAATTTGACTCAATCTGTGTCATCGAGATAAGAACAGTTTCTGTCTTTAAGCAATGAGTACATTTAGTTGTTCTTTCTTTAACAGAAAACTGCTTATGGATTAGTCTGTGGACGTCTTTACACTGTTAAAGCAACACTGTGCAAATTAATTTGAAGCCCCTGCTTACAATTCACTTCACTCTCCTCTCCTCCAGGGAGAGAGAGAGAGAGAGAGAGAGAGAAATGCATGCTAAAACCAATCAGGCAGGTGGAAAAAAGGCAAATCCACCAACTTCAAGTCAAAGGAATAGGGTTGCTATAGTGATCACTTCAAAAAGTGAAAGAAAAGGGGGCTTTATTTTCAAAACCCATTATAAAGCCCATCTAATCTAGTAAAATATGCACCCAACGTGAGGGGGAAGGGAAGGGAGGAGGAGAGGGAGGGTATATGGATTGTGGGCAGTGGGTAGGAGAGGCTGTGATAACGACAGATGTCTCACAAACCGTGGGTTTAACAGGAGGGGTGAAAGAAGAAAAAACGCCCAGTCGCAGATTGGACCTCAGGGAGAGAGTAGGACTGGCTCTGACTGAATCACATTCACTACTACAGGAGAAAAGAAAGTACTTTCAACGCGCTCTTTCACGCGGATTTCAGCAGAAAGAGAAAAGCAGGTTAGTACCATGTTAGTCGTGATTTTTGCAGTCTGTTTAAATAACGGGTTGAAAACACTTGCGAAACAAAGCGTTTTATTGGGGCTGGAGACAGAGTTGACCTCACGAGTCGTTCTTTGTTCTCGTTATTTTCATTTGTCACTCATGAAAACTAAAATGTTACTGTACAATGCCATATTTAGATTATGAAGTTACTGAATGCGATTGCCCCCACCCCCAAAAAATATCTGAATGTCACTTTACAAATGTCACATTGAATTGTTCTGTATTATCAAGGGACCGATCTCATAAATGTAGCTATGCAGAGAGAACAAATATGAGTTAAAGTATGCTTAAATATAGTAAGTATTTTTTTTAAACAGGGCTGTGGGTTACAGGTAGCTCAGTTTAACCCCTTGTATTTCGAGTTCCCTTGTATTTCGCTTTTTCTATGGAAAGCATTGCTATAAGGAAATAGGAAGCATTCATTTTCACTGAGAAATTCTCTTATTCAGGCATAGAAAGGAGCTGGTCGATATGAGAATTGTAGGGGGTGGATGACTGGGTGGGGGTGGGGGGTGTATGCCAAAATTTTTTTATATATGTATGTATATAAAATCAGTCATTTTCCATGATTTTTCATTACACATTGTTATAACCCGCAGCCATATACGCTTGGTTTGACATGCTTGCTCAGGGTATTTCACCACGTCTTCAAGGACATAACTTTCAGACCGTCATTGAGGAGATTTTTTTTATTTATTTTTT
The DNA here is from genome assembly GCA_037043235.1 of Rhodeus uyekii. NCBI lineage: Eukaryota > Metazoa > Chordata > Actinopteri > Cypriniformes > Acheilognathidae > Rhodeus > Rhodeus uyekii. The sequence continues at coordinate 1,630,958 of JAWRVZ010000120.1, forward strand.
TTACATCATATTAATAAGTAATTTCAGTAAGCTAGGTTTGCAGGAATAACGGATGCTGTGAAGCACACTGGCACAGAGCGCTGGAAGAGGCTGTAATAAAATCTGTCTTTAGTGATCGCTGACATAGGCAGCACATCTCAGCAGTTGGGCTCATTTACAGGTTGGACCGGGGGTATGACTGCGTATCCGGTCTTTGTTTGCCCCAGTGCAGTACTATGGACAGCTCCTATTGTAACCCCACCATGCTGCAGCTTAAGTGATATTAGTCGACTGAGTTGCAATAACTGCAGATTATTAAAAGGTCACAACTGGTGCCATATCCACTGCAAGAGAAAACCTTTTTAATCTCACTCACACTTTCATAATTCCAGATATATTTGAAACCAGTTACATATATATTTAAACTAGGGATGTCGATTTAACGCGTTAATTGAATTAATTAGTTATAAGGAAAAACGCGTGAAAACGATTTACCCCGCCCCGCCCCAGACCTACGTTTCATACAATTGATTGATGAACTAAAATAAAGATATCAGGAAAAAAATGTAGAAGTTTTTTATCTCATTTTTATATCACGTGATAGTTAAGCAAACGCCACACGAGTTCTGTTCTTGTCCCGAATAGTACGAGTGCAAGTGTGACATCCGATTTGATAGTTAAACGTGGCACGCGCATTCATAATGATGATCTCCACCCATATAAATTATGATGGGCTACTGTAACCGTAAATTATGTGTCCAGAAACGCTGAAGAATCTTCTGGACTCCCTTAAGTTTGACTCCAGTATAAATGATAACGAGACTAATTGGCAATATGCCTCGTAATAAATATTCAATTAACGTGTGTCCACTACAATAGTTCTAGCTAGCTAAATAAATGCCAGGGTTTCTTCAGAATACGCCCAGCTGGTGGCGCTTGAGAGCGGAATAAGATTAGGAATATGCCAGGAAGTAAAGTGATATCTCATTTTGATTAAAATTACTAAAAAAAAAAAAAAAAAAAAAAATCCGTAATCAGCAATATATACTTTTACAGTGTTGTTCAGTCGTTATACAATAGTATTGGTCGGTGTAGTGTTTGTCCCGCCCTTCCTCCACTGTGATTGGATGGCTGGGTAAAAACGGTCAATGACGAGCGTTGTGTTTTTAAAAAGTTGAACAGTTTTCAACTCTCAGATAAAATACATAAATAAATCAATAAAAAGACATGGCAAACGAACTATTGAAATTTTATCAAAATTAATTGTCATCATTTTGCGTAAAAGAACAGAAAACGTTAAAATGTTTTATGCACCCTTTAGTTGACTCATAGTCGCAAATAATGTTCAGAAGAGAAAATGAAAGTATTACAGACTTTTGTTTTAATATATATTTATGCATACTTATGTTGTTTCAAGCATGTTTTACTTTCTTTCTTTGCAAAACATGGAAGATATGTTGAACAATTATTGTAACCATTTTTTTTGGTCTGTAAATATTTCTAAATACCAAATTAAGATGCAGCTTCTGACAAAAAAAAAATCATGGCTGTTGTAACCTAAAAGTGTGATACATTTTATGTTGAATAAAAAAAAATCATTTAACACAATAATGACTTAAATATATTTTGGGGTAATTTATGAGCCAACTTTGATTAGTGATTATTTTTAAATTAATTAGATTAATGAATTGACACATCATTTAATTAATTTTTTTTAAATCACTTGACAGTCCTAATTTAAATATATTAACTTACAATTTAATTAGATTCCTTGCCAGTTCCAAGGAAATAATATTGTTGTATAATGAAACCTTTCATTGGATTTTCAAAAGAATTAATTAAGTAACATCAGTAGCATTGACAAATGTGATTCAGTTTATGTTATCTATTATTAGCCTTTCCCCTGAATCTTATCTCTTTTTTTTTCTAACCAAACCAGATATGAAAGAAGCGAAGCAAAGCTAAGAAGCTAAGAGAATTGAATGAATATGTGTTTTATGTTTTATATATTTTATATGAAATGATTTTGGATTTTATATATTGTATTAAAACTGTATACAGATGACATAATTAAGAATTAAGACACAATAAAATACACTGACCAATCGGTTTTGAACTTAGAAGTAGGTTAGGTTGAGCTTTCTAAGTATTTAGACATTCAAATTATTCCAACAACTTATAGTCAATTATATACAATCATCTCATGCTGTAAAGGATTGCATTTGCTTGAAATTACAGAGTGAATTATTTTTGTGAAGAAAGTGAAGAAATGGGCTGGGTCGTGTGGGCAAGGGAATGTATGTGAAATGTATACATTGAATGAATGCACTGGATATTGCTTTGGATAAAAGCATATGTGAAATGCGTAAATGTAAATATATTGAAATACAGTGATGTTTATTACTTACATAAGATGCTCTTTTGCTCCCACAGGACATCATGGGAGCCAAGTTGAGCAAACGGAAGAAGGGATACGATGTCAGTGACCCTAAAGAGAAGAAAGAGGAGAGTACTGTGGCAGCAGTTGAACCAGCTGAGAAGAAGGCAGAGACCCCTGTGAATGAGGTGGAGGCTGCACCGCAGGAGGCTGCTGCAGTAAGTGCAGCAGTGCCAGTGGTGGACTCTGAAGCACCAGCTGAGAAAAGTGCATCTCCTTCAACAGCGCAAGCAGAGGAGAAGGATGATGTTGCACCAGAAAAAACAGTTGCTACAACAGAGACATCTACTGGTGAACCTAAGAAACCAGCAAGTGCTCCAGAGGAACCAGCAGCTGTGAAGCCAGCAGCTGTGCCACAAGAGTCACCAGCAAAAGAGGTACTAGCACCTGCCTCAGCGGCAAAAGCAGTAGAGACAACAGCTGCTATACAAGAGGCACCAGCAGCAGAGGAACCAGCAGCTGCACCAGAGGCATCCACACCTAAGGAACCAGCAGCTGAGGAACCTGCAGCTGCACCAGAAGCATCAGCAGCTGAGGACTCTTCAGCTGCACTTAAGGAATCAGCAGCTGAGGAACCTATAGCTGCACCAGAGCAATCTGTGACAAAAGAACCTGCAGCTGCACCAGCAGTAGAGGAATCTGCAGCTATACTCCAGGAACTGTCAGCTGCACCAGAGGCACCAGTGACAGAGAAACCTGTGGCTGCAAGAGAAGAATCAGCTGCTGTGCTGAAGACACAAGTGAAAGAGGAACCTCCAGCTGCACATGACGAACATGAGTCTGTGCCAGAGGCACCAGTAGTAGAGGAACCTGTAACACTGTCTGTGAAAACAGCAGCTGTGGCTGCACCACCTCCAACTGCACCTGAGGAACATGCAACTACCCCTAAAGCTGAGGAATCTACAGCTGCTCCTGAGGATCCTGCCCCTGTGCCAGAGGAGCCTGTATCATTGGCTCAACTTGCAGCTTTGCCAGTGGAACCTATCACAGAGGAGGTAGTAGAGAAGGTGGTCGAGGTCATTCCAGAGCCAGTCGCTGAGTCTATCCCAGATCCTGAACCTGCTTCCAAAAATTTGTGCATGGCAGAGGTTGAGATGCCTGTGCCTTACCCCGAAGAACCCACACCAGTCACGGAGCCTGAATTGGAAATTGCAGCACCTCCTGAGGTCACACTAACAGAAGCAAATCCTGAGCCACCAGCAGAGCCAACACAACCTGACCCTACAGCAGATCAAAAGATTGCAGAAGAGTCTATTCCCACAATTGTTGTCTTGGAATCAACCTCAACCAGTGAGCTCTGCCTTGAAGAAACTGTCCCAACTGTTCCAGATGAGAAGCTGAATAATGGAGACTGTGAGAGTGCTGGCTCAGCAGAGGGATCTGTGTCGTCTCCCCCTGAAGTAAATGGGGAGTGCCACGAGCAGACACCAGACACAGCGGATGTCCTTGAGTCCCCTGTTGAGGCATGTGTAAATGGTGTGAAGGACAAAGAACCCCCTCAAGAGCTGAGTGACTGTGAAATAAAAAAGGACTTGAGTTTGGCTGCTGACTTTCAGGTTTCAGCTACAATTGGTGACATGGTAGAAGTGCCACAGTGAGTTGATTTAATCTGAGAAACAAACCTTAAATGTGAATCCCATATTGATTCAAACAAACAAATTAAACAATCGTCTGTCAACACAGGCTTTCTGAAAGTAGATGTGAAAAATGCCTGTTGTGTTCTCTCAGGCAAATGAATTTCTGGTTAACCAAAAAGAAGTAAAACCACCCAAGAGCTAAGAGTGCAAGAAACAAAATAAGAATGAAACAGTGAGGGCGAAAGCCTAAAAAGTGGGAGGGAGTGAAAGAATGAGAGAGAGCAGATAGTCTTTGAAGTCTTTGTGGCCGGTGTCCTGCTGTCATTGCAGAGGGTGAGCTTGCAGGCCTGGTTGAATATGTAAACCAGGGAGATGATGATTACATATGAATAGGTAATTAAAAGAATACAAAATAAAATAAAAACAAGATTGTGGAACAGAAATGCGGGACAGTAACAATGGTAAAAATGAATGAACAGAATCATCTTTTGTATGTGAGCCTGATGCATATTAAATGGTTTATTGGATTAGCATTTATTAGTATATAATCTAATTTAGACCAGATTTCTGTCACCATGTAATGCAGAGATTTGAGGATGAAGCATTTTGAAATTTTCATGTTGGGAGAATCAGTGGGTAATGTTCATTTTAACTTAATGGCTTGGCTTAGAAAATAAAACACTCTGTTAAACCTTAAAACATTGTTTTTGTGAATGTTGTGCTGAATGGGTGGAACCTGTGTTTTTAAGAGTAATACTTAAAACGAGTATTTCAAATAAAAGTATGATGTAATCTAATGTACAGAGCAAAACCATTTTGTTTCTTCAGCATGTTGGCTCTCAATTGAAAAGTAATGCACTGTAGACAGCCGCAACAGTTACGTTCAAGGCCTGTTTTCCGCCATTTTGTATGATAGTGTTGATCTGACCAGCAGGTCACCATTTCAACAATGTCCCAAGAGTCATTGACTTTGTAAATTTGTTCACTGGGGTTGGGCCTCAGACACGCGCAGTTTTGAGTAACATGGAACATGTCCATGAATGCAAATGTCTATTCAAGGGCTTAACTCAGCAATCATTCTGTGGTAGAACAGGGAAACTGTTTTTTTGTCCTCACAGGAGGAAACAGGTTTCAGGATAATAAGAGGGTGATGCCGTACAATGCAGCAGACTGCAGTGGGGTGGAGTGGGAGGCTGGTGGGGGGACAGGACTGGGAAAAGTATCTTCTTGATAGGAGGAGGATGTAGAAAGGGAGAGAGTGGCCATGGCAAAGAAGACAACACCTTCAAAAAATTTTAACATGTGCACATACACACAAATAACAGCTTCTACATGGAAAGGAAAACACCGAAAATTTCAGAGCACGGAACACGAACAGTAACAAAATCAAGGACTGTAAACATGCTAATCTCACCAACCATCTAAGAAAAGAGGGGCTTTCACACACACAAGTGCTAATGCACAGAACTGATAACAGGGGATGTTTGTACCACTATGTGTGTGTGTGTCAGCATGAGCCAAGCATGAGAAAGGGCAAGAGAAGATGCTGGAAATATCTAAACGTTCCCAAGTACCCTCCGCAGGCACCATAACGAGCTCCTCCACATACCAAGCACAAATTCTCGGGTTTCTTAAAAAAGAAAGATTGAAAAAAAAGAAAGATTGAGAAAAGAAAAAAAAAACACAGGCGTACAGATTTATGAAAGGAATGTTCTTTAAAGCTGAGGGGGGTGGGATGGGTGAATGAACTCACTGGCTTCAGTATTTTGTAGAGTCACAGAATAATGAGAATGTATTAAATGTGAGGGGGGGGGGAATCCTATTTAAACACACATTGTGCAGTGGTATTGTTAATTTAAAGGGGTAGTTCACCCAAAAATGAATTTCATGATTTACTCACTTTATGGTCAGTCCTGTACAACTTCCTTTATTTTGTAGAAAAAAAGAATATATTATATAGAGATATTTTGAAGATATATTGATTTTATGCAACAAAAAATTTTTTTTTTGTTATCTATCAATGCAACAGTTTTGTTGTAAGTGAAACATGCTATATTATCTTGCAGTATAAGTTCTTATAAAGTGTGTTTGTCATCAAAAAGAAATCTCTGGTTTGTAGATTTAAGGGGAGAGGTCCAGCGTGAGGAATTTTCTGTACAAGGTGTTCAGTTTCCTCGTCCCATCTTACTATTCTTGGGGAGCAAGGTTCCTTCCTTCCTTCAACTTTCCCTCTTGCTCCCTTCCTCCCTCATTCCCCCTCTCTTTTCCTTAGCTTTCATGCACAACAGATGAGAGGCCCTGTTTGCATCTTGATTTAAAGGCTCTCTACACAGTGCATAGTTGTGCAGCCACAGCTGCAGTGCTTGGATACACCAGCACTATGTGTTCTATACTGGAGCCTTGGCACAAAACTCAAAGTGCTTTCCTGTTCCTGACACATGAGGACATTTGATCTTTCACTTTCATTCCCCGTAATATAAAATCCCCATTCCTTGGTGTAAATTAAAGCCAAATCTGGAACATGTATTACAAGTATTATGTTACTTAACTATATTTTAAGTTGCCATGTGTCACGGGTGCGTGTAGCAGGGAGATGCGGAGACAAGGAGTCAGAAACATATACTGTAACCCTTTGACGTATATGATCACATTGGTGTGATCAGTCTTGGCTGGTCCCTGGAGTCTACGATCACACCGAAGTGATCACAACGTTCGGTGCGTCACGTGATCAACTGCTAATTTCAAACATATTTCCGTGCATTGGCTGGCGCTGATCCAGAAACGGCTCAGTGTTTGTCATTTATCACAACTATTCAGTGTTTTCAACCCCATAATGTTTACTTTAGGTTTCTGACATTTAAATACTCATAAGTACTGGAAAAACAATACATTTATACTTTGAAAAAAAAAAAGCACACTGATGTCCATGGAAGCGGAAATAACAATCCATTCAATTATAAATTGACACAGTATTTTATTAATCAAGGTGTTTATAGATCAACTAATATGATCATTATAAAGGTTTTTAATCAACAAAAAACATTCACATTCACATTTTGAGGACCGGAAAATATCAGGTAGTTGATAACGTAGCCAACACGTTTGTGAATATTTAGAATAAAAAAGGAAAAAGAAATAAAAGCGATAGATCTGTCATACAGTGCTATTGTGTCTGTGGTGTATCACATGACAAGCATGATGTGTCGCCATGAAAACAATAAGGGGAAAGGTTCTAAAATAATGGTCACATTAAAAAACTCACGCTCAAGGGTCAGTGAGAATATTTTAAACTTGCATGCAAAAGGTTAATACATACAGCGCTGTGGCACACAGGGACACACAACATAGACAATAATGGACACAGACTGAGAGAGACACCGGGCATTTATACACAGGATAATGAGGAACAGGTGACGAGACTAACAAGGGGAGTGATTGACGCGACAGGTGAAGGAAATGCATGGGAGAACAAGGAAAGAAACAAGAAGTGCACGAAAGACACAACTTACATGTAACACCATGAAATGGATATTTATCTTTTTTCCAAATGCATTTTGTTGATCTAATTGTGAATGATTCATCCATGCATGTTTCAGTTTATTTATTTATTTGATCAGTTGCCCTTTATTTTACAGTTTGTGGTCAACAGGACTATAAAATAAAGAGCTTTTTTATATTGTAATTTTAAATCAATTTGTCATACATAATCTTCTGATGAAAAGGTATCAGGTGATGTATGCAAGACCTACCTAATCATTTAGTTCAATCACTTAAACGCTTCCCTTTTCAATCAAACTGCAACTGAAATTATGATCTGCCTCCATTCAAATCTGTAAGTCAGCAATTAAAGTGCCTGCCCCACATTTTTCTTTTCTTTCCAGTAATCAATTTCATACAGATATACAGTATGTCTGTATATATATATATATATATATATATATATATATATGTGCAGAAATACATCACTACAAAAGAAAGTCTTTAAAGTCAAGATATAAGTAGTAGCAGATATTAATGCACTACTTATATCTTGACTTTAAAGACTTTCTTTGGTAAAAAAAAAAAAAAAACAAAAGAGAGAGGAAAACAAAATGGCCTAAAATGCATTACCAAAAATGTTGTTGTGTGGTATTCTGATGTGGTTGTAATACATAAATGAATACCAAATATTTACTTTAATTCATTGATTTTTGCAACATTGTTCTGGTGGAACTGACTGCGTTCTAATATAAATTTCTATCCTTGAAATGTGAATTTTTTAAACCAAAGTGTTAAAAAATTCTACTAAAACTAAAAGGGAATTCCCATTGTTTTTACTAGTCATCTCTTGTTCTCTCACTCCCTTTGTGATTCATGGGCTGGCAATGTTCTGCCCATCTGTGCAGCTGCTCGATATGGCCGTCATTATATGCGGGTCTGCAGAAGGCTTTCAGCATGAGCTCAGTCATACTTACAACCAGTATTGATCCATGAGTTAGCTTAATGGCCACCGGGAGGGCTGGGTCTGCCTCCTTACCCTTTACCCTCTATTCTCTCCCTCCCTCCCCCTGCCTATAGATTGCTTATTTCCCCGGCCCGCCTGTTGTCTATTCAAGCTCTGCAGCACACTTTTGTAAAAGACCCAGCCAAATGCACATTTGAGAGGTGAGGAAAGGGAAGTGTGATAGTGGAGGTTCCCTGTCTCTCTCTCTCTCTGTATGTATGTGTGTGTGTGTGTGTGTGCGCGCGCGCGTGTGTGAGCTGGTGACAGCCCCAGCATGGAGCCTCTATGGGGGAAGATGTGTCTTTGTCGTGCCGCCCAACCCCCTTTTTCGCTTCCCTCTCCCCTCAGCCATTAGGAGAGAGATTTTTACACCCTGGCACTCAATCATTCCAGACCATTAAAGAGAGGAAGGACGAACCAGAAGCCACTTGCTAAGCAGATCTCATTTACACCTGAACAGCGCAACAATTCAGTCAAACTGATTGTGTTTGATGTTACACACCTCTTTGCAGGCATTATAGATTATAAAATCAACAAACTATGGAGTTGTTATGAGGTTAAATGCCAGTTTTAGGTGTAGATATGCAAACACACACACAAAGATTGTTTATTGCCTTTCATCAGTATAAGGGCATAGACCTAAATGGCAAATTTGTTATGGCTAGTTGATTATAAACAACTGACAGAAAACACGTGACATGATTGCTAATTTCTTATCTGGGAAAATTAATCTCAGGCTGGTAAATGTTGATCATACCTTTAAACAAGGATTTATCAATCATATTTTACTGAGCCACAGCAGTATTTCACTGGGGCTTGTGACACCCCTGACTCAAACTGTATCTTGCAAAGTCATAGTTAAAATCATCACGATCCAACATGATTGGATGACCCAATGAGCTCATTCTCTTACTCAGTCAGGTGGACAGTAGTACTGGGTATGTAAGCAGCATGTGTGTGTGAGTGTGTGTTTAAGATTAAATATTAAAACTATGTTGAGCTCAGTCACCTTGAGAAAAAAACTCTGGGCAGGTTAGAAACAGAGAGCCATTGAAATCTCACATTCCTGCTCTTCCATGCAGAAAACAGTCTGTTGGTTACAATATTCGAAACCTACAGTACAGTCATTATGTAATCATAGGGAAGTAGCAGTGCTCTCTCATCAGAACTACTTCTTCTTCAAGTAAAACAAAACAACCACATTCACTTTCTGGCTAGTCAAATGTACATCCTAATAAACTGGGTTTTCAATTATTAGATTATTCCAGACAAACTGAAATTATCACACAATCAGAAAATTATTTTGTGAAGTCATCCTGAAAAAGATCATACTCACATACAAACTCAAAGGTGCCGTGATTTTGGTTTAAATAAAATTCCTTTATTACGCTTTTAAATGAATGATAAATAATTTTTTGCCACTTGTGCAACAAAATAAAGAAAAAATGATGCACAAGTTCTAAACAACATGGCATATCTGTGGATTGTATTGATTTTGTGCTGTCACAAAGACTGCTGGGAAATGTTACACAAGACTGTTGCCGTGGCAGGCTTTATCACTATTATTCATCAAAAGTTAACAAAAACTTTAGAGTCAACATTCACATTTGAAGCAAGATTTTGCTCAATTCAAATGTACTTCTGCTATGATTCATAAACTTGGATAGTGACAACTTGAAAAATATGGGCTTAAAAAAATTCCCAGTTTTCTTATAAATGAGATAATTTCAGCATGACAGGCAGCAAGAAAGAGTGAAATAAAGATAAATACAGAAAAAGATTTTATATTTTAAGCTATGTGTGTGTGTGAGCTAAACCTACAAGGTACAGAGATGGTCTCAGATCATGGATGAAAATGCTGTCATAATTTATTTTCCCTTTTCAAGATAAAGAATCTTTCAACTTTTTTGCCCATGCAATAAAAAGAACCCAGGCTAATTGGAAATACGTACCCGTGGACATTTGAACGTTTTGTGTCACTTTCAAAGTGAAATATCCAGTGAGTGGTACTAAAAGCATGCTCAATTGAATCCAAAACAGATTCTAGCAATTTTTGTTACATTTATTATGATACTTATGATTGATGGAAAATGTTTGGAAATTACATTTCCAGTAACGGGCGCTAATGCTCAATAATGTTTGAAAATAACGTACAACCTACCCTAAACCCTTGCCGATAGTGTTAACAAAAGCATATGGGAGATATACTTCAATAACAATTACAAAAGAACATAATGAAGCATGTTTTGTTAGCTTTTGGAACTTGGAAAGGTTCTGTTTGAGCAGATGTTTTATACCATAATCACAGTCATCATCAGAGCTCACTTCCCAGTACAATTATCATCTGGCTCATATTCACAATCTCAACTATATTCTTAAAACTAGGATTTTCAGTGTCTTCAAAATCAATAATTAATAATTTGATAATTGACAGCTAATTGACCATCAAGTGACAGTGACACTAATACTTGATTGCATTCAGTACTTGTTCTGCTATAAATCGCAGAGCCATTTCAGGCATTTTCTTTTCTTTTTTTAATGCCTGCGGTAATTAAGGTTGACATTGACAGACATTGCAACCTTGAGGAATAAAGAGAAATCTGAAAAAATAATTGCACTGAAAAAAAACACTTAATCTATTACATACATCGGGCCACCAGTGACCCTATAGATTGAGGAACACTAAGAAGGTTGAATGAGTTGAAGTGGAGGGAAGTGAATGACGTTGCGGGTTGATAGAGACCGAGGTCTGTTTTAGGCCTAATCAATAATATGTTCCTGCAATTTATGTTAAAAGGGATAAAAGATGTTGGTGTTTTACTGCAACTACTGTTCATTTCTGCTTGAAACTGCAGTGGACTGTTTGTATAGGACTTTTTTTGGTGTAGGCAAGCCAATGTTGCAAAAAAAGTGTATTGGGAATCACAACTGTTATTCATACTGTAATTTCTGAGAAAGTCGTCACATTTGTTGAACACGTAACACTAGCATTTTTTTTTTACTTATCCATAAAAAGCAACACCAGTATGACTCTTACCAGCAGAACTTGTATTCTACAAGCGATGACCTTGGATTTTAGGAGCATGAGGGTGACAGTGCTAAATCAGAGGCTTTGCTTGCTTAAGACAGGGCTGCCAGAGAACCTGTCGCACTGAATTATTTATCAATTAGATGACCGTTAGCGGGGACAGAGAGAACAGTTGAGGGGAGTAGAGGGAGACAGGGCAAAATAACAGCAGAGACAGAGAGACAGAGGGCGAGAAATGCATGTGTGTTTTCAGATAAGAGCTCTTGTCTGTTTGTATGGTGTGTGTGATGCAGTTATATGTTCTGCACTGCTTTTTTGTACTTTGAGGCTCTTTATTATGGTCTGTCACACCTTGTCATAGGACACAAATGCTAAAGCCTGTTCATGCAGTTATAAAGTACAGAGTTTGTGTGTGTGCAGATATGGCAAGGAGAGAAAGGACAGAACTAATGTGGCTAACATGCTAACATGCTACCAAGCTACACATAATCTCACACAGACTCAAACTGATACTGATAAAGCTGGGATGTTACAGTTCAACAACACTATTGGTTTCCCCATCTCCAACAGAGTGAAACAGACAGTTGTCGGTCAGACCATAAAACTCCAACAAATCAACATTACAAAATAACTTAACTTAGCCTATAGTTAAAAGTGCCAATTTAATTTTTTATCATTTTTGTTTCCTAAAACTGCATGTGTAATAATTGGAGTCGTATTAAAGAAAAACATTTATTTTTAGCCTGATTTGAGCTAAATTAGCTACATTTATGATGTCGCTGTCAGATTTCCCTTCTTTTCGTCCAATTTGTATGAATGTAACTGAAATGTCAGTGATGACGCCTGATTGTGTATAGAAGCAACATATCAAGCCATTGATGAAATATAATGCTGGATTTGAAGGTCTCGCCCCCTCAAAGTGAAACTGTGTTTGCAACTTCAGCAGGCATTTGAATGTGAAGAGCTTTAAATGAGGTTGACAACCCTTTACTGACCTAGGGTCAGTACTAACACACAGGCAATGACAGAAAGCAATTATTATTATATTTACAAAACTTAAAGTGAGTTGTAATGTCCTCTGGTTATCTTAGCCACAGTCCATTAGATGATTACAGCCTTTCAGGCTCATAGCACTCTTTGCAGTGACACTCAACATAGACAGATAGACACACACCCACACAAAAGTGTCTCAAGAGAGAAAACAAAACCTTGTTTTTCCATGAAGCATCTAACTAAATTATCGTGTGCTGCTGTTTCTGTTCCCTTAGATTGTGCCAGAAAATATAAGTTTGTTAATGTTAAAATAAACTAGCTTAAAGTTCATTGGAACAGCATGCATTTAAAGCATAAATCCTGTGCGACATTATAAATGTCACTTTTGTTCAATTGAATGCATCCTTGCTTAATAAATGTATCAATTTCAAGAATCATACTGACCCCATACTTTTGAGCATTAGTGTACAAATACATTTGGAGTGTATTGTTGAATATGTCTCATCATTATGAGACTGAAAGAGAGGAAGAGACAGAGTCATAGAGGAAGGAGTGGTTTAAAAAAGAAACAGAGGATAGAGAACGAGAGTGTAGATAATAAATGGAGAATAAGGCAGTTGGCACATTAGCAAGGAAGATCCTGCAGTGCAGCTTCAAACAAAAAGGCCCACTATGAGTACGATCGCTGATTACCAGTCTGGTGGTTGGGCCTCATTAAATCCTTTCTCTCTGTCACTCCCTCTTCCTTAAGCTCACACACTTCTCACCTCCTCTTCTGTCGCTCAGCCATATGCCCACACAGCCGTGGCCCCAGGTGCAAAGAGCAAAGCACAGGATGGAGCAGAGAGAAAAATGCACATATGTCAAGACTCCCACAACCTTGATCCTGCAGAGGCATCACAAATAAAGAGCAGGAGAACTAGAGAGAACAAAAAGCGTGATTAGATAGCATTTCAAATATTGAGACATCTTGAGCGCACCACTTGAAAGCGATTGCAAATGCTGGAGTCAACATGTAAAATAATTAGCAAATATCTCTTATCTTCACATCATTACACAGACTGTGAAAGGAGAAACTAGAGAAAGTGAGGCTGATGTGTGTGGCTTTTCATGCTAAAAATGTAATGTTATCTTCCACAGGACCGTTTTTGACTGCTGCACTGCTGTTTCCTGTCTGCTCGAGTGGATTGCGTTTGCGTTTACTGACATATAAACTTGATTTTTGTTTTAGATCTTAAACTCGACGTTCGTTTGTATTGCTAAATACAATATTAGATTATTTAATATATTGTAATCGTTCGCTTTAATCTAAGTCGCTAAACGCGTTAGCATTGTGCTATCTCACTGTCCGTGCATACAGCGTTTTTCTCGCTCGCGCCTTTTTTCCCGACTTCATCAAACAACTGGTCAACAAGTTGGATCAACACACGCGGTGAGTCATGTCATCTTCTCTCAAAATTGTCACTTGCACTGCCTGCTTCATGCATAGTCTTTCTGTCTCTGTCAGCTGTGAAGGCTTCACATGTCATAAATGTAGGGACATAATTAGGCTGACAGAGAAGGTTTCAGAATTAGAGACACGCATCCAAACTTTAATCGAGGATAGTAAGAATGCAAGGGCTTTAGATACTACTTTGGATGCGACTAGCTTAGCAAACCCTGTACATTGTTCGGTTCCGGCTGTAGAGCCCGTGCAGCAGGGCAACTGGGTGACTGTGAGACGGCATAATCGCGGGTCAAAAAACCACTGTTCCATTCCGATCAGAACATCAAACAGGTTCTCCCCACTCAGTGATGCACCCACTGAGAAACCTGTTGAAAGTGCCCTAGTGATTGGCGATTCTATTACTCGGAATGTGAAAATAGAGACTCCAGCCACCATAGTCACATGTTTGCCGGGAGCCAGAGCGCCTGACGTCAAAGCAAATTTAAAAGTGCTGGCTAAGGCTAATCGTAAATATTCTAAGATTGTTATTCACGTCGGCGCTAATGATGTCCGACTTCGTCAGTCGGAGATCACTAAAAGTAATATTAAAGAGGTGTGTGAACTCGCAAGTACGATGTCAGGCACCGTAATTTGCTCTGGCCCTCTTCCTATGCGCAGGAGTGATGAGATGCTTAGCAGATTATCCTCACTCAATGGCTGGATGTCTAAGTGGTGCCCGCGGAATAACATAGGGTTTATAGACAATTGGAAAAGTTTTTGGGGCAGACCTGACCTGTCGAAAAGAGATGGTATTCATCCCACCTGGGATGGTGCCGCTCTTCTCTCTAATAATTTGGCATATAGTCTTAGAGCTAAACCTTGACTAACTGGGGTCCAGGTCAGGAAGCAGACAAACTGGCTAAACCGACCGTCTGCTAGCTGTCTCACGTCACAGAGGTCAGATAAATTCCAACACATAGAGACTCTTTCACCTAGATATCATCCTATAGAGATTGTGTCTGTTCCCCGAATTAGCAAATACAAAAATCTCTCAAAATCGTTTAAGAGTAAAAATTTAATTGATTTACAAACAGCTAAGAACGGATATAACACAAATGAACAAATGATAAAGCTTGGGTTACTGAATATACGATCCCTTTCCTCAAAAGCACTTATTGTAAATGATATGATTACAGATCATAAACTAGATGTGCTGTGTTTGACAGAAACTTGGCTAAAACCAGACGATTATATTACTTTAAATGAGTCCACCCCTCAAGATTACTGTTATAAACATGAGCCTCGTCTGAAAGGTAAAGGAGGAGGTGTTGCTGTAATTTATAGTAACACGATCAGTACTGCTCAAAGGTCTAATTTGAAATATAATTCTTTTGAAGTGATGGTCCTCAATGTAAAATTATCTAGTGCAAGTAATAATTCCTGTTTAACTTTTGTGCTGGCTATTCTATACAGGCCACCAGGGCACCATACAGACTTTATCATAGAATTTGCTGATTTTGGGATCAATGGGATCAATGTTGATACTGTTCAAATTCTGCAGCAGAGCGATGACATCTCAGATCATTACTTAGTTGCGTGTAGATTACCTTTAGCCAAAGTCGAAAAACTAACTCCCTGTTATAAATATAGTAGAACTATCACTCCTAACACAAAAGATAGCTTTATAAATAATCTTCCCGATCAGTTTCATCTACTTAACATCCCAGATAGCCTAGAAGAACTTGATGTTGCAACAGAAACTATAAACTCTCTCTTTTCCAGCACTTTAGACACTGTTGCTCCGTTACGCTTAAAGAAGATTAAAGAAAATAGTCCAACACCGTGGTACAATGAGCACACCCGGGCCCTCAAGAGAGCAGCCAGAAAAATGGAGCGGAGCTGGAAAAAAACTAAGCTAGAGGTTTTTCGCATTTCATGGAAAGACAGCTCTATTGCATTCAGAAAGGCCTTAAGATCAGCTAGATCTACTTACTTTTCTACCCTCTTAGAAGAAAACAAATACAACCCTAGGTATTTATTTGATACAGTGACTAAATTAACAAGAAATAAAGCCTCAACCCCAGATGCTTTAAATCAGCACAGCACTAATGACTTCATGGACTTCTTTACTTGCAAAATTAATAATATTAGAGAGAAAATAATAAACATGCAACAATCTACTACAATATTCCAAAATACAGTACATTTTAGTGTCCCTGAAGAAAAATTCCAATCCTTCATTGCTATTGGGGAGGAAGAATTGTCTAAACTCGTTAAATCATCAAAATCAACAACATGTATGCTAGACCCAATACCGACTAAGCTACTGAAAGAGATGCTTCCAGAAATCATAGATCCTATTCTTAATATTATTAATTCTTCTTTGTCATTAGGATACGTACCAAAAACCTTTAAGCTGGCTGTAATTAAACCGCTTATTAAAAAACCACAACTTGATCCTACAGAATTAGTTAATTACAGGCCGATATCGAATCTACCTTTCTTGTCAAAGATTCTAGAAAAGGCAATATCTTTACAACTATGTTCCTTTCTAGAAAGAAACAGCATCTACGAGGATTTCCAGTCAGGATTTAGACCATATCATAGTACTGAGACTGCTCTCATTAGAGTTACAAATGATTTGCTCTTATCATCCGATCGTGGTTGTATCTCTCTGTTAGTGTTACTGGACCTTAGTGCTGCATTTGATACAATTGACCACAAAATCCTTCTGAATAGACTTGAAAATTATGTTGGCATTAGTGGAGTTGCATTAGCCTGGTTCAAGTCATACTTATCTGAGCGTTATCAGTTTGTAGCATTAAATGAGGAGATGTCATATCGGTCACGGGTTCAGTATGGAGTTCCTCAAGGTTCAGTACTAGGACCATTGCTTTTCACCCTGTACATGCTTCCTTTGGGTGCAGTTATTAGGAAGCATGGCATTAGCTTTCATTGTTACGCTGATGATACTCAACTCTATATTTCTTCTCATCCTGATGAAACGAACAAATTCACTAAATTAACAGAATGCATAACCGATATAAAAAATTGGATGACTAATAACTTTCTAGTGCTAAATTCTGAAAAAACAGAGATTCTAATTATTAGACCAAAAAGTTCGGCACAAAATAATCTAGACTACTGCCTAACACTCGATGGCTGCTCTGTCAAGTCTTCGTCGTCAGTTAGAAACCTGGGTGTGCTCTTTGATACCAATCTTTCATTTGAAAGCCATGTTTCTAGCATCTGTAAAACGGCGTTCTTCCATCTTAAAAATATATCTAAATTGCGACATATGCTATCTAAGACAAATGCGGAAAAGTTAGTTCATGCGTTCATGAGTTCAAGGCTAGATTATTGTAATGCTTTACTAGGTGGTTGCCCTGCACGCTTAATAAACAAATTCCAACTGGTCCAAAATGCAGCAGCTCGAGTTCTTACTAGAACCAGGAAGTATGAGCATATTAGCCCAGTTCTGTCAAACCTGCACTGGCTTCCTATTAAACACCGAATACATTTTAAAATCTTGCTAATTACTTACAAAGCATTAAATGGTTTAGCTCCACAGTACTTGAGCGATCTCTTAACACATTATAGTCCTTCACGTCTATTACGATCCCAAAATACTGACCAGCTTATAATACCTAGAATATCAAAGTCAACTGCTGGCGGGCGATCCTTTTCCTATTTAGCTCCTAAACTCTGGAACAGTCTTCCTATTACAGTTCGGGAAGCAGTTTAAATGTAGCTCTGTCAGTTTAAATGTAGACTAAAAACACATCTTTTCAACCTGGCATACACATAACACATTATACATACATTTTTAATCCAAATCATGTAAAATGATTGTTAGGCTGCATAATTTAGATAAGCCGGAACCGGGAACATTCCCATAACACCTGATGTACTCGATACATCAGAAGAAGAATGCCATCTACGCTGATATTGGTCTCTGTTTATTCCGAGGTTACCGTGGGCAGCTGGATCCGGGCCGTATCCAGATCAGATGAAGGACCTGGACACGAGCACAGCACTGCCCTGGGGTGTCTGCGGAGACCGTGACTCTACTGCACCCTCCCCTGTGACGATCATGAACCCATCTCTAACCGGACCAAATTGGACTTCATATTGGACTTGAATTGTTGTATAATA
This sequence comes from Rhodeus uyekii, assembly GCA_037043235.1. Classification (NCBI taxonomy): domain Eukaryota; kingdom Metazoa; phylum Chordata; class Actinopteri; order Cypriniformes; family Acheilognathidae; genus Rhodeus; species Rhodeus uyekii. The sequence goes on from JAWRVZ010000120.1 coordinate 1,649,036, forward strand.
ATCATGCACGGTTTGGCTGTTGGCCAGAGGAGAACTGGTCCCCCAACTGAGCCTGGTTTCTCCCAAGGTTTTTTCTCCATTCTATTCTTCATTCGTTACGTCACCTGCCGGAGTTTTGGTTCCTTGCCGCTGTCGCCTATGGCTTGCTCAGTTGGGGAAACTTAACACTTAAAATTCATCAGTTGTATTGATTCGCCTGCTCTTTTGGGGCTTCTGTTCAGCCAAACAAACTTTGTTTATATTGTTTTTCCTGTAAAGCTGCTTTGAAACAATCTACATTGTAAAAAGCGCTATATAAATAAAGGTGACTTGACTTGACTTGACAGATGTAATTTGTACATGAACAATTCGATATATATTTATAATTGAAGTTGATAAACAGGCACGATGCTGCTACATTCTCAGAAAAAAAGGTACAAAAGCTGTCAGTGGGCCATATCTTTTCAAAAGGCAAATCTTTGCACCTACAGAGTGCATATTAAGGTATACATGAAGTGTACATACAAAATGTTACATATTAGAAACCTTTTAACTTGCAACCCATGCCATGATGCTCTTGAACATCTGCTTAGAGATGACAATGACAGTGAATTTTAAAAAGGGGAGCAGTATGTCAATAACAACAGAAATGTATACAATATGACTCATCTTAAAGAGTGTCATGTGATTAGGAAGAAACTGGTAAAAGGGAAATGTTCTTGTACCTCCCCCTTTAAGAAGTCACGCTAAAATGAGATCTCAAAACATTATCACCACTAAATAAATCTATTTAGATCTTTATGAAGTTTTGTTCATGAAGCACACACACACACACACACACACACACACACACACACACACACACACACACACACACACACACACACACACACACACACCAGTGGCGTAGCCACGGGGGGGCCTGGGTGGGCCTGGGCCCCCTCATTTACATGTGCGGCCCCCTCAGATTTTAAATTGTTTAAAATCGCGACTGTGAAAACTAAAGTGAAAACACATATCGCCCGCTGCACAAGACGAAGAATAGCGCGCTGCGCGATACACTACATCCAGCCTGGCTAAGAGGTTAAGGCGATGGACTAGGAATCCAATGTGGTTTTCACGCACAGGTTCGAATCCAACCAATTACCTTATGTTCAGGCCCCCTCATTTTAAGCTGGGCCCCCTCAAAAATAAAATTCTGGCTACGCCCCTGACACACACACACACACACACACACACACACACACACACACAATACTGTTCGAAAGTTACTGTAATAAACAAAATACTGTAATAAACAAAACTATTTCAAAATATTGCTGTTTCTACAGTATTTTTGATTAAATAAATGCAGCCTTGGTGAGCATAAGAAAGAAACTTTTCCTGACCCCAAATTTTGAATGATAGTGTAAATGCATACACAGTTTTCAAAGTTTGGACTTTATAGAAAACATATGACGTTTTTCATGCAGTCCAGTTCCTACTATTAGTACATTAGTACTGACAGTAAAGCAATTACACTGAAGTGTGTTATCACATATACATCCTCATACACAGCCTGTGATAGTGCTTTTCAGCAGTTCTGTAGATAAATGGATAAAGGAAGTATGAAAAACATGATATGGCAGATCTGCAAGCACAAGAAGAAGAGAAAGAAACTTTCCAGAGAGAGAGAGAGAGAGAGAGAGAGAAACCATAGCCAATGGATGGTTTAGCGAAGAAAATTAGGAAGCAAAAAAAAGAGGAAATTAAAAGATACTTCCCATTGACACTATGGTTTAAGTGCAAAGAGAATACTTAAATTAAACATATCACGGCGTGTCACTTAAGCAGCTCACATTTCTGGAAATATTGAGATCATTTACATGAATGCAGATAGCAGATGCATTTGTCCAAAACTACTAAGTGCATTAAAAACATCATTATTTATGTTTATAACAACTCCAGCCTCAGGGATTGTGGAAATATTTTTGAGCAGCAAACTTTTCTAGAGGAGGAGGTAATGAAATGTGAAAAATGCAGTTTTGTGGTCTCAAAACATGTAATCCTCATTTGTCTTCCTGTGAGGCTGCCAGGGACAAAAAGTAATATTTTTAACATATGTTATCAAATCTAAGCTCTCAGAAATTAATTTATAATCCAGCATGTGATTTTTACCAAAGGCCACTTTATACTTTTCTTGAAGCCACTGAAGATATTTGGATTCAGTTATAATTTTTCTTTTTGAGAAAAATACTTTTTTTGAAAGTGAAAGAGAGAATGTAGAAATGAGAAGAGTATGGATTTAGTTTTTGGATTTGCTGCAACCATAAAAAAAGAAAAGAAAAAAAGAACCTACGCTGATGACGACGGACATTTTGGTGTAGAGTGTTTTGGCTGTCTCTCACACAAATACTAACAAGGACAGACTGACCGCATTGCGAAAGAGTGCTCGTGCCTTCAAGACATGCAGCTATTTCTGCACGCACACACATACACAGTACTTTCCAGCCACCCAAACACTTACATAACACTGTCTGATCCCCGTTTTGTGACCCTCCAGCATGCCAAACACAGCACTGATGCAGCGGGGTGAAACAGAGGTCCTTGTCTCTCTCTCTGTCTGCCTGCCTGGTGGGAAGGAAGTGGACGTCTCGTCTGACAACACCCCTCTACCCGGTTTCAGAGCTCCCTTAAAATCAAAAGCTGTCAGTGAAAGCAGGTCATCTCTAGCTCATAGCATTAATCTGTACAACACTATCTCCTTCAGTGACAGGATTGTTCCTGTGCTGATCAAAGTTGGAGCATGAACTGGATAATATGACGTTTTTCAAACAAGCAGGTGACCGATAGCATCAATAACAATAACATCGCCTTAATACCAAACAATAAAAATCTGTTGTTTTATCCAACCAATAGTCTAGGTTTACAAAGCTGACTGGAGACTGACCTCTTCCTGCGAGTGTGCTAGAGTGATTTTTGGCGGTGAGAAAAGTACATAAGAGAGTGCATGCATTACACACTTAGTTCTGGCCATCATAGTGATCAAACCCTGAGATACTTCAACCACAAGTCCAGTATTAAAAACATGAACTGTATTAAATCTTCACATTGCTGCCATGGTAGGCCAGCACTGGTTGGTGAAAAAAATCATATTGCTAATATTTGCAATTGAAACACGATCGTATTGCTGAAAGAACATGTTTAAAGATATATTTTGCCTTGTAAACTGCTGTCAATAGACTTACACATGCTCCTCACACTAAGAAAAAAAGCTTCTTTAAAGAAATGTGGTTTGTTCTTCTATGGCATCACTGTGAAAACCCTCTTTTGAAACCTTTAATTTTAACATGAAATCAAATCAAATCGAATTGAATTCGGAACTGTGTACCACCCTGCAGTGTTGGAGCTAATAGTAGCTTTTGAAAGACAAAAATAGTACCATAGCTTTTTTACACAAACGTACCTACTGTTTCACTTACTATTTAAATAAAATAAGGTACAGTGCCCAGTATTCAGTTAATGTATTTGATCTAAACAGCTGTTCTCATGAACCTTAGCTTCAAGTATGTATGTGTGTTGTTTTTCAAACCTGTGTGGTACATGTAAATTGGCTCCCTCCTGTGGCAATGGACATCTATACACCCTTCTAACAAAAAAGAAAAGAAACATTCTAAATTCTGACCTGGCTCTACCCCTACCCCCTCTCCTCTCCTCTCCTCATCTCATCTCCTCTCTGTTCCCTCCCCCTCTCTTCTCTTGCTGACTGCTGCATTGTGGGTCTCTGTAGCATTATGCTGGCACAGTCTATACAAGCTTGCTGACACATGCAAAGCAGCACAGCCAGACATCCTGACAAATCTTCACACACATGCACACAACATCCACACACGCATACCACACCTTGGATTAATCTTTTTCATGTTACATAAATGCTGCTTTCAGTGACTGCAGAGCTTAAAGGTCTGCTGGAAATCAGTCCGTGTCAGCCCTGACACTGCCTGTCTTCCTGTGACAGTCTTCCTGTCAATGTGCAGCTTCGAGTCGCACGCTCTCCTTTCTGTGACGTGTCTTGTGTGTGGGCCGTGCTGTTCGTATCCTGCACTTCAGTCTTGTTCGGTTTCATTTTTTGTTTGTTTCGGGATTCAGACGTTCATGCTCCGTGTGTTTGTCTTGTGTTGTGAGCGCACAAGATAAGTGTATGCTCATGCACTCTGTGTTTTGTGTTTTCGAGCAAACTCGAAACTCGAAACTGCGCACTCGCTTTTCCGCATGTGTTGTTGTGTACCAAGCGGTTCATGTTTACGCCGGCCACGTGATTTCATGTTATGTCTTGTCTTGTGCGGTGTTTTTTTTTTTGGCTGCGCTCTGTCATGGCTTCTTGTTTTGTGTGGACACGCGGTTTATGAGTGTTCTCATTTGCTGTCTGTTCGTGTCATGTTTTGTTCTGTCATTGTGTAACCCCGGCTGTCTTGTTTCCTAGTTATTGGTTTGATTTGCCCCACCTGTTCTCACTCATTACCTGCCCTGTTTACACCCTATTTATTGTCCCTGTGTTTGCTGTCCTGTGGTGCTTTGTTGTCGAATTATGATGTCGTTTGCTGCTGTCCTGTCGTCATATCTGGTGAGTGGAGTCAAGTTTTGTTTAGTTAGTCAAGTATAGTCTTGTCATGGTTTCCTGCTCAGAATAGTTTTTGTTTGAATTTTGTTTTATTTTTTATGAAGTTAAAGCCCTTCATTTTTCTGCAATTGAGTCCTCGATCCCTCACTTCACTCAAACCCCTGACAGCCCGTCTAGCACTTCTTGCTGTTCTCAGCAGTATCTTTTCAGCCATTAATTGTTAGTGGTGTCTTCTAAAGGGGAATTTCACACAACGAAAATGTTATGAATATTTATTTTTAACATGATATCTCAAACCTAAAATACACCACAGTAAGATTTACGAGTTAATTTCACATAATTTCAGATGTACTGAAAACTTATTTGTGATTCATTCACTATTAACTAATAATGATACATTGACTGATAATAATGATACTTTATAGTACATTGCGGTAGTTAAAGTGTGTTCCATATCATTTGAATCGGTTTAACATAACTATAAATTAGTCCTCATGTCAGTTGTTTCTCTGACACACACGCACGGACACACCCACAATGATGATGATGATGATGATGATTAAATCTTAAGCTATTTTTATTTATTGTCTCATTTGAGACTATTTTAGTCGCTGTCCGGGAGTCATTTTGGTTATATTGATGGAGTAACCTGACCCATAGAGAACAGAATATCATAGAGACTTGACAATGGTCTCCTTTGACTTGGTTCAGTAAGAAACCACTTAGCAACCCACCCAGAAAACCCTAGCAGCATATATTTACATTCCAAAATCAATTTAAACACCTAATATCCATACGCCAATGCCATGGCAAGCAAACAGAACACAATATTATCATGACTGTTTTGTACAGGAAAGCACCAAAAGCATTTTTACAGAAAATGTATAGATGCATGGTTGCCCTCTCACTAGATAAAGATCTGTGATAAATGTCCTTCCTTGTACTTTTGAAAGAAAAATATACTAAAGTGAAATCAGCCATGACAAAGTAGTCATAGAAGGAATGGCATGAATGCAGGAAGAACTCAATCTTATTCGGTGTGGCAATGTCATAAAACCTTTGGGTGTCTCCATATGACTCAGACATAACCTGGGCTCCCAGCTCTATGCTGGGATGTTAATATGCTCATAATATAGTTGTCACAGTCATGTCATATCATCACTTTCCTCCTGTGTGATCCTTTTGTGTTCCCGTTGAGTATCACGTCAGTCACTCCCCATTATTATTAGCGTCAGGTGTATGTCATTATTCCTATGTGTATTTAAGCCCGTATGTAATGCCTTGTCCTGGTCTATTGTTAACATGTCTGTGTTTCCTAGTTCCGTGTCCTTCCGAGTTTCTGTTGGTTTTCCGCACAAGTGTGCCGTTTCATTTTGTATTTAAAGTGTTTTTCGTTTTTGTTTATATTAAAGAGTTTTGAGTTGATCCCTGCCGTTCGTGTCTTCAGTGTTTGTCATCCGTTACAATAATGTTCAATTAATGTCATTATCCTTTTTTATATCTGTGTGATGCTTTTCTGCACTCTTTCAATTTCCATGGTTTTCAACAGGCCCTTTTTAAGAAACTTCTGAAACTTCTGCCCCAGTTTCCCATCCGCTGTAACAAGTTTCTGTTGCATTCACTGCTCATTTTGATATATTGATATTGATAGATTCATGTTATTTTTTAAATAAATAAAAATAAGAAATTTAATATAGAGCAGAATATTAATGAATTTTAGCTGGTTAGATAAAATTATTTGAAGTGAAATACATTTTCAGGGGTTGACAATTGTTGTGGAAATTATTTTCCTAAATGTTTATCAATAAAGACCAAGGGAAATTCTCGAAAGGTACAACAATCTTAAAGCTTTATTTCTTGCAAGAAAGGCATTCACACACACAGACAACATCTAAGCATGTGAAGGCAAAAAGCATAAAGTTTCATGACTTTTTATACAGTTTTCCAGTCACTCTTGGTGACTAACCACAATATGTATTCTCCATGTACTTGGTACAGTTGGATCTGTGCTTTTAGTAACACATAACAAAAACAGAACGTCCTGTTATATTTGATAAGCTTGCCTACTTTTAAGGATAAGTATTAATAAGTGTGTCCAGTTATATTTGATAAGCTTGCCTACTTCTAAGGATGAGGAGTAATAAGTGCATAAGAAATAACATTTCCATCACACAATGAAGAACCCACCATATTGTTCATGTGGCTAAAATATTAAAATAAACTAGATAACATTAAATAAAATGAAATGATCTACATTTTAAAATGAGTCCCCCTAAAAGAAAATCATGGAATTGCCCCTGCTTTGTGTACAGGTAGTTGTGCCTCCTTAGTGGCTACTTTAACTCAGATTTTGCCACTACTTGTATGGTTTTTCATAGTTGCAAAGGAAGGAACAGCAGCACCTGTGTTCTATCCACGACCCCCAAAGGTGCAGGCCACACCAATTATCTGTGGAATTATCTGTGTCTCTCTGTGTTAATCAACACCTCACTGTAGAGCCTGACAAGTTCAGAGGGAGAGAAAGAATGCTGTCCCAGCAAAGCGCACTGCCAAGCTCAATGTTTCCTCAAGGATGTGCCATTGGTTATTAGAAGGAATTCTTTGCATACCTGGGATTGGTGACATTTTTTTAACCAAATTTGGCAGTTTGACCCAGGCCATAGTCTACTGAAACAGAGATAAGAGTCCCCACTTTCGAAGGGAAGAGAAAGTATATGTGAATTCTCTCTGCAGCCCATTACTCTTGAAGTCTTTTATATCTCTGGCTCTTGTTTTCCCAGCATGGCCTCCAGAAAGTTTCCACCCAGTAGGGAGGTGCATTTTGTAGCATGGGTCAATGGGTTTGTGCTCCCCTACCTCTCTCAACACACATGCACACACTCTTACACACTCCACAATGCTCTCCGCCTCATGGATGAAATAAAGACAGTTTCACAATCATCAGCACGTGAATTATGAATGATTAATTCAAACAGCATGTTTGAGTAAGAGGAAGTGTGTGACTGAGAACAGGTGTGTGTGTGTGTGTGTGTGTGTGTCTTTGACTTTAAAGAGATAGCAGTGATGGCAGAGGAAGGGAATGCATAAAAAGGGCGCCATTGATAACAATGCCAGGTAAAGCACGTCTGCATATTTTGTATGTGACGCACATGCTTACAAACACAAAGACACAAATTTGAAGACTTTAAATACATACACGTTTTGGGTCAGTACGATTTTTAGAAAGAAATTAAAACTTTTTATTCAGCAAGGCTGCATTCAAGTGATCAAAAATTATATTTTTTTAATTGCTGAAATTCAGGTTTTATGATTCCTGTGGCTTTGTTTTTCCACTATGTGCCATTGTAAAGAGACCGCAGGGTTAAGTTTGGTGGGAGGGTGATGGAGGGTAGGTTGAATTTATATGTTTCCATGTTCTCGTTCTGGCTTGTTTATTGTAAAAAAAGAAAATAAATAGCGTAATAAATGGGGGAAATTACGGTAAAGACTTTTATATTGTTACAGAAAACTTCAAATATACTTCTTTTGAACCTATTTCTATTCATCAAAGAATATTGAAAATAATTTCGCCACAAAAATATTAAACAGCACAATTGTTTTTAACATTGATAATAATAACAAAAGTTTCTAAATCAGTACATTAGAATGATTTCTGAAACAAATCCACTTTTATCACAGGAGTAGACAACATTTTAAAATATATTAAAATAGAAAACCGTTATTTAATTTGTAATGTTAAACTAAATATATTTTACATGTTGTCTGAATATGTATTCTGGATGAAGCTGATCTACATTCACAATATCTATAGGATTATTAATTTGACTTTTTTCAGACTAAAGCTGTATATGATTGTTTGTTAGTCTGACTGAATTTAAACTTTTGAAGTGCATGAAAACACACTTACTTCATCCCTCTCTTTGTGTTTATCATTAACACTCACTGTAAACCGCAATAGATTCAAATACATAGGCCAGCAAGATTAGACGGCAAGAATAATATTTTACTATGTAAATTAATTTTTGCATATTACTGTTGCACAACCTTTTTGAATAGAATTGCACAGTACTGTAAATGGCACATATTTTTGTAAATTAGAGATATGGCGGTTTCACTTTCAAAGCTTGGTCATGGAAAGATAAATATTGCCACACAGATGACATCTTTGAAGAATGAGGGTCTTCATGATGATGAGGGTTCTTCACACTCTGAGATCTATCATAGTCTAGCAGTAGTTTGTTTTGGAGGGCTTACAATATGGCTTTTCAAGAATCATTGTTTACAGAAACATGCAGACAAAATGAACATGGGGTTCTGGTGGCCAGTTAAGGGTGTTACCGATACATGTTTGGTCTCACTGGAGCTGATGAATGTATATTTGTGCAAATAGAGTAACAAGACACACCAGAGCAGAGTCCCTTAGAGGGGGAGATAAGAGGAAGCACTTGGGGCCAGATAGAGAGATGCCTGAGGAGTGGGCCCTTTTGCATATAAAAGAGAGCCAGAGCATACATGACCCAGCGCTGATATTTAGTTATCAGGTTGCAAGAGAGTTATAATAGATCACAAATTTGGCCACTTCACTGTAGAAAAGTTTAATGTTGTGTGAAAGTCTTGAGTATTTGGTCCACAACAATGCTACTGTATAGAGATAGGAGAATGAAATTTACATAACGCATAATACACACAATTGAAACAATTAAAATATTACACAATATACTCAGTCTGCTCAGTTAAAAAGATTTGGGTAAGTAAGATTTATATATTTGTTTATGAAGAAGTTGTTTAGCGAGGACATACATTTACATGTCTTTCATGTTTCCAAAATAATTGTTATAAATAAATGTGGTTCTTTGAAACGTTTTATTCATCAAAGAAGTACAAATGTTTTTTTTTTGAGCACCAAATCAGCATGTTAGGCTCTGTTTATACCTAGTATTAATATTTGTTTTTGTCAAAACATTTTTTGTTTCCGTCACACAACTGTTAGTGTGCAATGCGGAGAAATGCAGCGCAAACCACTAGTTGAACTTAAACTCTCTTTATTCATGAACAGGAAAACAAAAGACTTTAAATATAACAGAACCGGCACTCACTGGTGCAAACTCACGGAGGAACAAGGAGAACCACGGAAGGAGCACAACATCCACACAGTAACATGTAACGTCAACAATCGACAAAGACATGGGAACACAGGAGGGTATTTATAGCGAGCACACATTGGGGACACCTGACAAGACTTGACAAGGTAAGTGATTAACAAGACAGGTGAAACAAGGGCAAGGAAAGACAGTACCCGGACAAGATCCGGAAGTGGAACATGACGAGACTGTGACAGTTTCGTTTGGTTCCGTTCCGTTTCTGTTCCCTGAATTACCGTAGTATATTGACCTAGTTTCCTTGTGTTTGCAAGTTATTATTTTTATTTTCCTAATTTCCTCTGTTCATATAAGTCCTCAGTTTTCTTTGTTCATTTGTCCGTTCTATGTCTTGTTATACCGGTTTTTCTGATATGATTAAATCCTCTTCCTCTGACACCAGACAATGCTGACACCAGATTTGCTGAACCCAGACCATGGATTTAGCTGCAGAGCATATAATCCCAGTGAGAATTTATTTTACTGGCTTGAAAAGCCGGCTTGTTTTTTTTTTTTTTCTCAAAGTGGCAAAGATATTGGATTATGTGGAGATGTTTTCAAACATTTGCCAACCATTTTGATATGTGATGCCCTCACCCTGTTGGACGGTTTCTGGTGTTGGCTGGACAGTTGATGACATAAGACTATTGGTGCTGGATTCCTGCTGGACTTATATAGTACATTAACATCACTCTGTCATTAGATGTGTCCTCTTTTACAGTGGAAGAAGCAGAAGAGGACGCCATCCCTAAAATCACACCCATCACCAGAGTAGACCCTGAGCCCATCCAGCCAGCTGCCATGCCTGAGACCACCACAGACAGAGAGGGCGAGCCTGCAACAATGGAAGAGCCAGATCAGAGGACTCAGCCACCCTGAGCATGGGCCCACAGTGAGTCTGATCAGGCATGTGAGCCTGCTAGATCACGCATCACTGTGGGGCTGCTTGTGGAGTATGAGGGCATGGAGGAAAGCCCCGCCCGCAATCCTGACATTGAGGGTGAGCTGCAGATGGCCTCTGCAAAGATTTACAGAGGTTTGGAAGTGGACATTTCCCAGACTCTCCTTCCCCCGCTGGTCCCACCCAGCTCCGATTCTCCAGTGTTCTGCTTAGTTTCATTGTATCTTGCTTTGGAGGGATTTCAAAATGACCACGTGGTACTGTAGACTGGAGAATTGACTGCAGAAAAACTCAGCTTTACATCACAGAATAAATTACATTTTAAAGTGGACTATGCCCCTTTTTAAAATATGTAAAATAAGTCTAATTTATTATAGCATGTCTCTGTCTCCTTACCAGAAGATGCCCCTTTTCCTAATCCATACTTTGGATACTCTGGTGTGGTGAAAAGTAAAAGTAGTTTGAGCCAATGTTATCGCCTGGGGTCCTAATATAGACCCGATTTTGAGGGGGGACATGATTTGCCACGAAACCAGCAACAACAAAACTAGAAAATATTGCATAGCTAAAATGTCAAAAATTGTCAGTAGCGGTGTTCATCCTTAAGCTACCTTTCCACTATCACTGACAAATGACACGTGAGAGACTGGAAACAATTATTTTCAATAATGTAAGAAGTTACAAATTTTAGAATGCAATGGGAAATTTCTGAATGGTTAGTTGATGAATTTGTGTTGGACTGGCATTTTCCGTCATGATCATCTATAAATTGTTGTAAAGGTGCTCATGTAATAACTAGGAGACCTACAGAGCCAGATAATATATGGTGTATGGAACATAAACATAAATAAACATGGGCAAATACACAAATGTTCACATTAAAGGATCTGTCCAATGAAAGTGCTAATCAGAGGCACTATAAAAATAGATAAAGAATGTATCTCAGATACATATATATAATCTAAATCTTCAAGAACTGTCTGTTCATGATCTGTCCCATTGTTCAGTCAAGCTTAATAAATCCTCCACCAGCAAACCAAAAGCATTTTTCATTACTGGATATTGGCCTTCTAATAACAGTGCAGCTGTTGTATCTCTCTGCATACCAGTGCTGAACACATTTGAACAAGCTAAAAGTTATAGTAATCTTCTGGTCCGGTTTGAGTCTCCAGGAATTGATCTAAATTGGGCTTCCCAACCTCTGACCCTGAGCATAGAGCTGAGAAAGGGGGCCTGGGTGTCTAAAACTGCAGCTGTGTTACATAAACACACCATAAACTAGCCTGTCTGTCACGGATGAGCCTGAAGATCCCAGGCACAGTGGAGCCTCGCTATGTCCTTAAATACGACCCTTTTTACCAGCCTGATTAATTGCCAGAGCGATCTGAAAGCGAACTGTTAAGACACTATAGGCTGCTTTCATGCTTTATACTGCACATGTTCTTTAGAATCAAATCTGACTTAGTGACCGCACCGAATGTTAATCAACTCTGCCATAATACGCAAACTATCATGATATTACCATGCTTTTGGGTTAGCACCATGTTTTTTGGACATGTAATTCTGTGGTATTCTTTGAAGTACCATTTAAATACTATGGTAAATGTAAATTGTAATCATTTTATATTATGGTATATATCAAAGTTCCATGGATTTACATCATTGTATTGTTCTGCCACAGTGTTTTTTATTCTAAGGTCCAGAGCATGTTCAGGGAATGTTTTGCTTTATTAATCCATCCCAGCTCCACCAGACCCCAGGAGAGATGGAGAGACATAGCGCAGTGCTGGCAGACAGCCAGGGAAATATCCAAAATAATAATCAGCAGATTTCAGCAACCTCCCCGCCTTTTCCAGCCCCTCACCCCCACCTCTCTCCCATTCTTTCCCCTTTGTCTGTGTTTATAGACATGAATCTGATGTATACAAAAATAAGTGCAGTGTATGGACAGATGTGCTGATTTATATAAACGTTCACTGAACAGCATGGGAAATTAGAGCAATGAAAATGGACAGAAAAGAACCACTTGTGCTGTGTCAGTGCTCAAGATTGGCCCATTGATTTTCACATTACAGGACTCTCCACACATGCATGGCCAACCCACCTATTGTTCTCCCCCTCCTGCTGTTTGCAGATAATGCACCACCTAGTGTTAATGCTCAGATCCTGATAATGTGTGAATGGAACAAACACACAATATATGTGTATGCAAATGAAATTAGTGTTTGACCATTCAGATTAATGAATATATGTATTGAGGTTATACATTTACATTTATGTATTTGCTAGACGCTTTTATCCAAAGCAACTCACAAGATACACACTGACATTCTAATCGGTTTTTGCTTTTCCTATGAACTGAACCCATGACCTTGAGTTGCAAGCAACACACTCCACTGTTTGAGCTACAAGAAAGCTATATATATATATATATATACACACACACACACACAAATATTGATATAAACTATTGTAAGTGAATTACCCGTAAGGTTTTTGAAAGAAAAATTAACATTTATGTCAGTGACAATCTATATTATACTTCAAAAGACATATATGGTTCAAAGTTTGGAGTAGGTAAGATTTATTTATTTATTTTTGAGAGAAAGGGGGAAGAAATAAAGACATTGTGTTGTTCAAAAAGGATGAATTAAATTACAGTTTTTACCAATTGCTTACACACAAAATCTTTTCATGACACACAATTTTTTAAACCTCTCACTAAAAAAAAGGGCAAAACTATTTGCCAAATCTTCAAAACCATAAGCTATTTCTCAGCTTTTGACTCGTTTTTCAATTGCATAAAACACTTTTTTCAAAACACTACACACAATTCTCTACCTAAAACACAAAGATCTATCAGGAAGTGACTTTCTTTCCTTTTCCAAACACAATCAATCAAAATGCTACACTTATTCACCAGGTCGCACAGACACAGTCCTCACATGTGCAAACACTAACTGCTTAACTGATCACTAACCAATCACTGCTTTACTTTACAGTAGTATAGATAAGCCTATAAATACATCAAAGGGTCAGATTACCTGTTTTGAACAATGGGTGCTAACAATGAACAGAGAGCAAGAGGAGTAGGAGGAAGAGGCAGGGGACAATGAGGACAAATAACAAGGGGAGGAGGAGGAGGAGGAGAAAGGGGAAGAGGACGAGAGAAAATAAGAGAAGAAAGGAGAGTCATCTCTGATAAGATATGGGTAACAACTGTTGATCATGTAATCAACCACGGTTTGGTTACCGTGGTTGATTACATGGTTGATTGCATTTGTAACTCTCTAAGCCATCCGTTTACTGCACATGAAAGAGGATGGTTAGTATCATGCTGTACTACATTTTTTTGTAAGTGGTTTACAGTTCCTATGATGAACACATACTGTGTTTGAATTCTGTACAATTCAACAGTGGAAATGCAAAGACATCATCGAGGACGAGGATGCTTGTTTACAGATGTACTGTACAAGAGACTACAATTATAAATATGGTTTTGGCCAACAATGCAATTAGGGTTTGAGAGATAAGAGAGCATATCTTGAATGATGACACCATATTCAACAACATCAATTTTTTACCACACAACGCATCCTCCAACGACACCAAGTGACGATGAAACAACTTTACAAGGTGCCATTTACAGTTTTTTTGGATTGCTTAAGCATGATTTTCAAAACCTGGCCCGTGTTTTCAAATCACTACACACTATTTGCACAACCACACACACACATAGCAAAACACTATAGATCCTTTGCATAATTAAACACCCTTGTAAAAACTATACACTTCGGTTTAAAAACCACACTTTGTTACCATATGAAACACATATGTTTCACATTACTATACTTTGTTTACACGGGTTACACTTTGCTGTGATAATCCTAAAACACTTTTAGCACTTCTACTTCCCTGTTGCTACCATCAACAAAGTACAAATATAATGTAAATCCTACAAACACTACACAAGACCAATGTTGCAACCAACTCATTTATTTCTCAACACGCCCAAAATGTTGACATGGACATTCATAACTGTAACAAAATGTCACTTTACGTATTGTACTTTAAGTTTACTGTAAAAAAAAAAAAAAACTAGACATTGTCTCTTTGCCTAGCTGGATCTGGCCAGAGATTTTCGTCAATGTCGCAGGCAACGTTGTCATTAGCAAGACACCTTGGAAAGAAACGTCTTGAATGACGAATTGCATTGCTGCATCCTTGCATTGCTGCTTCCTCCATCTGGTCACAGGCTCCTCCATGGCTTGGATGAGGGGAAACTTAGTCTGGCGAGTGAGATCATATATCTTCCACTGCCATGCAGAGAAAAAAAAATCTTCTATAGGGTTGAGTAATGGAGAGTATGGTGGAGGTTATAGGACGGTGAAATAGATATTGCTGAAACCAGTTCTGAACCAGAGCAGACCGGTGGAAAGACACATTGTCCAAGACAACAATGTATGGCATATGATCGATTTGATTCACTGCTGTTATGTTGTGCAATTGGTCCAATAATATAAGTATGAGTGCTGTGCTGTAAGGGCCCGTATGGGAATGGCACTGGAGGACCCCATTCTGTGTAATGGCTGCACAGAGTGTTATTTTACCCCACGTTGCCCAGGTACATTGACTATAGCCCTGTGGCCAATGATGTTTCTTCCCCTCCTTCGTGTTCTCGTCAGGTAGAACCCAGCCTCATCTACGTAAATGAACTCATGTGGGATCTCCGCTCCATCCATTTGTAAAACTCCCTTAGGAACAGTGTCAGGTAAAATTGTTTTGTTGTACATAGTGTAGTGTAGATCTAATATACATATTACAGTACAGTAAAAGATTATGAGACAGTATGCAAGATTACACTACTAAAGTGAATATATACCTCTGCATAATCATGCCGCAGTCGTTTCACCCTTTCGGAATTACGCTCGAAAGACAGTCAATAAATTTGCTACATTTGAATATATTTTTTTTAGTATGTGTGTCACTGTTGATGTGGAGACCTGATGGATATCATTGAAACTGGCGTGGTAATTGACAACGTTAGCTTGGAGCTGATTGAGTGTAATAGAAAACCATGGCGAAAACCATGTTTACTATCTCCCTCTCTTGCTGTTCTGTGAACATAGGAGGCCTTCCCCCTTGTCGTTACCGACCCTCAATCTTTTGCAGAAAAAAAAACACAGTATAGTACAGTAATTTCACAGGAAAAGATAACAGAAGTGCTGGTAGTGCATAGAATACAGTACTGTAAGCAATTACTGAAACCGTGCAGATGTTTTTGATGCGATGATATTTTTACAATACCTTTTTTCCAGTCGAAATGTTCATATCACACTTGTCACTGTGTATCGGCTTAGATTTGGCTGTACTCGCAGTCCAGTCTCCCTCAGCGCCATGCCGTGGTCGACAACGTGGTCAACTAGTGTTGCACGGATCTCATTTTTCAGATTCGTCCCTCTTTGAGCACCTTCTTGTCTTCTTCTTCCTCTACCTCCAACATGGCCTCCATGTCTTCCTCTTCCTCTGTTGATTCCTCGTCCTCCCCTTCCTCCTCCTCCTCCTTGTCCTCCTCGTCTTACTCTTTCTCTGACACTTTCCATTGAGCTTGAAGACTTTTAAAAAGCTTGAGCTTTTTATTATGCTTATACACCTGATTGGTGTGTCTACAATTAAGCAAACAAGTGTTGCACACCTGATGACTGTGTTGAACCAATTGGTTGGACGGTGCAGTAATTTGACAGTCAGCGCTTTGGTATTGCAAGGAAGTGACTTCATGATAGAGTTTTGTGTGCAATGTCTATTAAGTGTGTTTAGTGTTTTGCAAATCACTGTGTGTAGAGTTTTGTGAGGTTGACAATGTGCTTATAGTTGTGCAAATGTGGGCTGATGTTTTGCTTCTTGAGTGTGAGGTTTTGCTAATACTGTACTACTTTTAATTTTAGTCTATAAGCAATCCAAAAAAACTGTAAATTGTGAATATATATATATTAGTTAATATAATATATATTTTGTGTAAAATAAAAAAGGTATGAGTGTGAGCACATAAACACTGTAACAACATTAAAAAATGTTTCACATAACTTCATATACATTTGTTTTTGGAAAAAAGTAAAATCCTCTCCAGGTCAAAATGAGCAGAACACAAAGTGAGAGTTAAAGGATACCAGAAGTCTGAGGTTCTTGGAACAAGCGCAAAAAAATAATTACCATTCAATTTTCTTTCACATGGTCAGCTTTATATTCCTCTATTTGTGTGAGTCCTGGACTTTCCCACTCACATGGTAGATAGAGAAAGAATGCAGTATGTATGTGAATGAATGTGGTTATAGAATTGCTCAATCACTGTCTCTTTATCTCTAGAGCTGGCGTGTTTATGGGAGACTGTGTGTCGCTTTCTGGATGTTTCTGGCCTCAGTCATCCATGTTAATGAAGAAGAGCTGCACTGTTCAGCACTTCTGCCAAATAGAATGGATTCTGGACATGGTTATATGAATGGACATACAGGTTTGATTCAGCTTCATATGAAGTTGAAAAGTGCTTTACTGCAGATTTCTGAAAAACCATTATGTCAACCATGTAATCAATGGGGATGAAAAGACACGTCAATGCATACAACATGCCATTCCTGTCATGCTTAGAGCCACCATAACTCATGATTGTGTAGTTGTATTTATTATGTTGTTAAGATTAAAATTGCCAATAAAATGTAAGTGGCAGCCTATAATATGCACAGTGAATAAAAAAAAACCAACAACAACAAAGAAACATTAGTTATCTATGCAGGCATCCGTCCATCTCGAGAGATGATGGTTGCACTCTGGGACGATCTTCAGTCGCGTCCTTGGAGACAGCGTCTGGAATGACTCACCAGACCAATTCTGGAATGACAATCTCTTCCGCAATGACCGCATGTGAAGTTGGATGGAGGATCGAGGGCCTGTTTTTGCTGTCTCATCTTTCTTCTCTGTCTTTTTGTTTCCAGCTGTTGACTACGATGTTTTTCACCCTTCCTGATGCCCTGGTTAACAGCCTGGCGCCAGCCGTTCCGATCATCGGCAAGCTGTTCCCATTTGTCAATGTCGATGCCTGTCAGTTTGAGGTCGCGTTTGCAAACATCCTTGAAACGAAATTGCGGGCGACCAACGGGGCGGTGCCCTATGGTCAGCTCGCCATACAGGATGTCCTTTGGTATGCGACCATCTTGCATTCGATGCACATGACCCAGCCATCGTAGACGTCTTTGGCACAGAAGGAAATGCATGCTTAGTGAGCTGGCTATCTAACTAATACAAATATAATGTATTAAACTAATTGAAACCACATTTGGTTAGCTCTACATGGTTCTTTGGTCATGTTGACACAGCTGCGCGACACGCTGAACTCCAGACCTTCTTCTTTACACATTTAAGACATCAGGAGAAATCTTCCTGTATACTACAGTCGGATTTTAGTTTCAGAAAGACGCTACAAACCAAGTTACGTGGTGATACACTGAATGTTTATCAATGTAAGTGGAGATAAAATAAATACATTTACTTTTCCCCCCAGCATCGTTAAGGTTATTGCAAACATAAGTTAAAGCTATTAAAATAGCTTAAATATTAAAAAGTTAAATAAAACACCAATTTAAATTAATAGTTCAGTTGAAGTTTTGAAATAAAAATACTGAAATAACAATAGAACGAAACAAATCACATGAGCCAACTCACAATAAATAATGACACTTTAAAAACATTTACAATTATTTTATTATATTTCAGCGTAAACATGCATCGCTAGACAGGTAATGAGGATAACAGCTAACATTTATAATTTATTTTTAGCTGAAAAGCTAGGGTTAGTGTATGTATATGTAACAAGCAAATTATTCATAAATAACATTATAATATAAATTTCAGAAAGACGTCAGTTCTGCTGTTGTTCACAAAGACCAGTAGTTATTCTGAACAATGAGGACAGTGTCATATTGCCAGAAATAGAGTCATCAGTGTCCCAATGTGAAGTGAGTCAGTGTCCTTACCAGTCCATGAATTAATGTGGATAAATAGTAGTGTTTCATGACCTCAAAGTTAAGGAACTGATTGAGACGCACCCTAAGTCAACATGCTGTTACTTCCTGAGGACTAAGTAGGGGTACGTATTTTTGAATATGCATTTTACCATTACCTTGCCATGTTTTTGTTTTCTTATTTATTTTGATAAAATAGTTTTGAACAACATGAGGGTGAATACAAATTGACGTTTCTTGGTTATTTAGTGAACTTTAAAATGTAAACGTAAAATAGGATAGCTGTTGTACATTATACATCTTGATACTTAAAAAAAAAAGAATTTTAAGGTTAAATGAGTGCCTTGTTTGTTTGCATAATGATGTTTCCCGTGCCACCCCAGAGTAACTGCTGGCCTCTGCCCGGCCACCCCCATGAAAGATTCCTGGCTCTGCTACTGCTCGTACCATATCATTAAGGTTTGGTTAAAGACTGTTCTTTACTCATCAGCTGATTGATGTGTTTGAGTAAAATATTTAAATTAAAATCTAGTTGCCTAGTCTTCTGCAAAAATAGAATTAAACTTTTGCATTTTGAATGCATGTGATGTCTGACATCCAACATAATTTAAACAATAACCAAAAATAAATTAAGTGTAATGAGTCAAAGTGTAAGTACTGCCCCTTTAGTGTGCAGTTGTAACACTTTGACTTATTGCATTTAATTTATTACTATAGTCTTGTCCTTAGTACATATAATATAATATATATATATATATATATATATATATATATATATATATATATATATATATATATATATATACACACACATACATATATATATATATATATATATATATATATATATATATATATATATATATATATACACACACATACATATATATATATATATATATATACACACACATACATATATATATATATACACACACATACATATATATATATATATATATATATATATATACACACACATACATATATATATATATACACACACATACATATATATATATATATACACACACATACATATATATATATATATATATATATATATATATATATATATATATATATATATATATATAATTGATATATTATTAAAATATATCAATTATATTATTAAATTGTGCACCTACAGCTCTGGAAAAAATTAAGAGACCACTACCATTTTTTCTTAAATCAGCATCTCTACAAATCGAAGCCATTCCATTCCAATGTCTGTTGAATTCCAACATAGGTTCACCTCATTTTACTGAATATGGTGCTGGTTAGGTGATCACCTGAACCAAATCTTATTTAATAAAAGTATAAAAACACACTTCTGTGGTCATCGCTATTCTCTTGCAGTAGGACCAGCTGGATGGCAAAAACAGTGCTAGTAGTACCTCAAAAGTAATTGGAATCAAAAATTAACTATTGACCATGCCAAAAAAAAGATGAAAAGGAAAGTTTTGAGTGAGAAAAAGAAGGCTTCAATTCTGGCTTTACTGGCAGAGGGATACAGTGAGCGATGGGTTGCTTCCATCCTTAAAATTTCAAAGACGGCGGTTCATAAGAACAAGGTTAAGCAGCAGACATTGGGGACAACAAAGCTATAGACCGGCAGAGAGTGAAAACGACTCTCCACTGATGGGAATGACAGTCAACTCATTCGAATGTCATTCAACAAACGTAGGATGACATCAAATGACCTACAAAAAGAATGGCAAAAGGCAGCTGGGGTGAAGTGCGCGGCGAGGACGGTCCGAAACAGGCTCCTAAGGGCAGGGCTGGAAAGTCGTGCAAAGCTAGAAAAAAACCTTCATCAATGAGAAGCAAAGAAGAGCCAGAGTGAAGTTTGAAAGACAGGAGTAAGGTCATCCTCTTTGATGAATCCAATTTTCAGCTTTGTCCAACACCTAGTTGTCTAATGGTTAGACCAGGGGTGGGCAAACTGTGGCCCGTTGGGCTTTTTAATCTGGCCCGCCGAACTCGCCTAACTTGTATTAAACCTCCTTCATTTTACATTTCCCTGTAATGTCACTCTGACGCGGCTGCAAGCGGCAGTGGTGTTGAAGCTTTGGTGGAGAGTAGGCGTGTGTTGCTCACCCCCGTCAACAGCCGCGTATCACGTATCGCGCTCACCCCCCACCCCCACCCCCATCCCCCGTCAAACATCACGTATTCATTATTATTATTACAGTTTCTGTTTTGCTAAGCCTCGGTTTACAAAGATCATAATACTGTGATTGTATTTGCCTGTTACAGATAGTACTTTTTATATTTTAATATTTCTAAATTATCGCCTGTTTGATCATGTGCCTGAGTTTAAAAGGGATTTATTTTATCACAGGCATGCATGAATTAAAATCTGCAGCCCATAACTTTTTTGTGTTCAAAATGAACAAAATGTATGCAATGGGCGAGAAAATCATGAATCCATTTTTTTTAAACCGTGTTTTTGTCTTATCTTAAATCACTATAATACACCTAAAATAAGAATTTTTATTCTGACTATTTTAGACGCAGCGGTGCGCCACTGCTGCAGAGTAGCCCAGTACCTGTGACTCGCCATAGACATAAACTGAGAGAAGCAGCTCCGGCCACAATTTTTCACAAGACACATGCAGCTATTTATTAACTGCTAGAGTGCTAAAAGTACATTTGGCAGCTTTAAGAAATTATAAAATATATAATTGAATAACGTTACAAAAATACGAAAGAAATCTGCATTACCTTGTTCTGTACGAACAGTTGCTTCCATCGATTCTTCAATGACTTCCACACATTATGAGAGTTTTCTTCCAATCAGGTAATTCGGTTGTTGTCGTTGTCACAAGACTGTGATCTTCTTGAAGGAGCATCAAGTCAATCTGCTGCTGACCAGAATCAGATGGTTTGTCTTCGTCTGGCATCTCAACTGAGACCTGTCCACTATGGGTGACCCTACCAGTAGTTGTGAAGTACCAGCGGCGTAGCTCTCAGCATCACTGACGCACACAAGCCCTCACAGCACGTCAAGCTGCAAACCTTGTGAGGGACCCTAACCTACCCTAACCTAACTGTTTAAAAGCAACCTCGTATCAACCAACTACTGAAAACATCCCAACAACCACATAGCAATGGATGAAAAACCTCTCCAGCAACCGCAAAAAACTGGTTAACAACCGCAACCGCGCAGAAAACCTCGGCAAACGCATGTCGACGCACAAGAAACCACCAAAAACATCCTGACAACCATGAAGCAAAGCACCAAAAACTGCTCAAAACAACTTAGGAACCGCATATCAACGTACAGAAAACATCCTAAAAGCCACACAACAATGTGAAAAATACTTACTCTGTGAAATAAAACTTACTCTTCAAACTATGAACTTTCTTCATAACTATATACAGAATTCACATACGTAGGCAGGGAGCTGGGTGATAATCCGGGCTCCATGAGACACTGTGATGACTCAGTGTCTGGGCCTCTTTCTTCTGGGTTCCTCAGGCAGGGGCTCTTCACTGATGTCCACATGGATTTGTGGAGCGAAGCTTCTTCTGCTGGGGGTGGAGAAGCTCTCAGTGATAAGGATGCGTCCGTCAGGCTGCTCCGTCTCCTCTAATGAAGGGCACTTGAGGACCTCCCACAGCTGCTGTTTGATCGTTAGCCCCAGTTCAAGACTGTAGGGACGACGTTGACCACAGCGAATCTTCATCATGGGCTCCACCACAGAGCAGTAAATGTTCTGGTAGCCCTGCTCGCTGCAGCCGTGGATGGGGACAGGCTCTTCCTGCTCACACACATTCACTGAAGAGACTGAAGCTGCTGGACGGATGTCTGGAAGGATGGCAGCGTTCTTCAGGTAGCGCTCTTCCAAACCGTTGGGTCTTTGAGCTTTCGCAGAGATGCAGCTGTAAGTGTGATCCAGTCTGATTACAGCTGCCAGCTGGGAAAGCTCACAGGGGTCTGGAATAGAAGAGACACCCTCCACCAGGAATCCCCTCAGGTGTCTGGGAAGATACCTGGTTCTTCTCGGGTGACGCTGCTCCATGATGAAGAATCAAGAGTAACTTTCCAAATTGGTCAAGTCTATGAGACTTAGCAAATTGTAGAGTTGTGAGAAGAGACTTCAAGGTTCAGTGACAGTTGTGTTGATTTCAAAAATCAACTCAAGCTTCTGGATCAACATAGAATGTTGAGACTCGTTCAAATGTAAACAACACCTGAGATCAGCTGTAAGTCCATTAAATCCCCATGTTACATGCACTAAATGCCATTTAATTGCATTTGTATTTTATATTCCTGATCTGTGTAGTGGTATGTTTTAAGGCCATCATCACTGCCAGTGATTCATGAATAAAGCGGTGTGTTGAATTAATCTTTCATGTGAACAATTCATTCTTGCATTTACTCGTATTATATTCTCTGAAATCTCTACCTTTTGAAGTGCACAACTGCTTTGGTGGTTTTCCATGTTTTCACCGTCTGACTATAGAACAAGCCATTTGCCTTGGAGTATGGGCTGTTTGTAGCCTGAATTTATCTTTGTGTGTGTGTGAAGCAAAATACATAAACACATACATGTTGTTTGCGTTTTATTTTTGAAAATATTTTTCTTGCCCTTTTTTTAGCTTGGTAAATGTCCAGTACTGTATTAAGTAAATACCATAAGTATCATATTATGTAATTAATTCTGTTTACCACCTGTGCCCTGGTTTTGTAATTGCAAACAAAGACTAAAATAAATGTTATATCATAATACTCATAATGCATAATAATGTCTAGCTCCAACAATAATTAATTACTCTATTGATTATCTATTTACAAAATCTGAATTTTATTAAAACGATTATACTCCCTTTGCTCCAAACACTAAAGGCTTTTGAAGCAAATATAAATATATGTTTGAAATGTATAATAAATGACAACTTGAATATTTTAGTTATCTCAACGAGCTAAATCCAGGAAAGTTATTTTAGCAGAAGTTAAGTTAAGTTTTAGTTTAAGTTTTGCTTAAAATTACAACAATATATTTCACATATATTTCATTTTAAACTAAAATGAAAATGAGAACTGAAAATATAAAAATGAAAGCCAATTCAAGATATTAATAAATACTATATATTTTTTTACAAGTAATACTAAAATAACACTGACAAATATAAGCCCAGCTAAAGATTTTGCCCAAACAGCAAATGCCAAGACATGAGGGGAACAATATGGAAATTAAACAGGGTAGGCAGGATTTCCAAAAAAGGCATCCATGAGATGGTTTAAATCTGCTAGTTGTATAAGTCATAAGTCATGCTTTCAACGTCACTCTTGGTCCAAAAGTAAATCACCTTGGGGGAATTTCCACTTGGTTAGAAAACGATTCTACCTCATGATGTCCATGAATACAATACTAACAGCATTGAGCGGGTCTCTGCTTCTGCACTTCATACTTTGCAATCCAAAAATATATTTAATGTATATACATAAATATATGAACATTTATTTATATACATTTGCCATTTGCACTTTTGGTTGGATGCTAACAGCATGTCATTGGCTCTGTACTTGTACTTAACACAATGACAATAAAGTTAAAGTTCTAATCTAATCTAAACGCAGCAAGCTGAGCCCAGCAATCCTTCATAAACATGGTCCAGATACACCATATTGGGTCACGGGGAAAGTTTCATAACACAGTCATCTATATATTAGTCAGGAGAGAACTTTCAAACATTTCCGCTTCAGTGAAAACAATGAAATGTTAACTGAACAACGTGGCTCGGTTTCTTATTAACATTGTCCGGCTCAAAAAATCAATTTAAGTAGAGCCGGCAGTTATGAATTATTCACTCTACACTGGAATGTGCAAAAAAAACCAAGAAAAAAAAAAACTGATTGCGCCAAAAACAGAGGGAGGGTGCCCTCCACTGGATTTGGGCTTTAAAACACATCGACAAGACTGTCCTGTCTTTTCTATAACTTTTCTTCCACATTTTCCTGGGTAAACCAGGTCATTCAGAGAGTTTTAGATTGTTGAAGGCTTGGGAATGAGTAAAAATGTACGTTTACGTGCCACTGATTGTGTCCTTTCCTGCGTCTAGACTCCCTGTGAGGAAAACCTAGCTATTCTCTGCAAACCACAGACAGCGGTCTGCTTTTAGACCGGCCATACAAACACAGCACTCCACCCTACAACAGGAAATAACTCTGTAATCTACTCAAACAAACAGCAGCAGCAGCTCACTGCACTAGAGCTTCGCACTGCTGGGACATATTTAGAAAAATTATATGACATATATAAACAGTAGTTCTACAGTTACCATGAGAAAATGTCACATTATGTGTAACAATGTAGACCGAGCGCAGAGGGAGAATGAAGAAAGGAAGACATTGTAATTATAAAACGGTCTAACAGCTAAACTGCTGGTTGGAAGAAAATGTTTTGCTTGTCGTACATGTATGAGAGTGAAGAGAGACATTTGGTGTGTTGTGAAAAGAGCACACTTACAAAAGCTTTGGAGATACACGGTTTATTCAGTGTGCAGAATCGGTTCTGGTCTTGTCAGAAAGCGACACCATCAATCACTGTGAATATAAACAAACTTGAGTGCCAATGTTGATAGAGGAATGAACAAACAGACGGGATGATTGATCTACAGCTGAAACGTAGCAGAGGTCTGTGACATGGCGTTATAGAGGAATGTGTTGTTGAAAGGTACAAACTGGTGCGTGATGATTTTGATGGCTTCTTGAGCTGCTGATCCTGCAACAAAAGACAGAAAAAGGGACACTTTACAATTGGCATTACCATGTTGTTCATATCTGGATGAAATTGGATAGAGATGGCAGTGGAAACATCATTTATAGAGGGGTTAGGCTAACCCAGGGGTCGGCAACCCAAAATGTTGAAAGAGCCATATTGGACCAAAAAAACCAAAAATGTCTAGAGCCGCAAAAAAATAAAAGCCTTATATAAGCCTTATAATGAAGGCAACACATGCTGTATGCATCTATATTAGCTATATTTAGCCTACTATAAAAATGATTAGGTTGGCCATAAATACATAATGAGCATTTATGATTAAATGTTTATTTTCCCTGCAGTGCATTCTGTTGAGAACGACGCACCACGCGACTGTTCTGTTGTACGATGTCGCCTCAAGTTTAACTTCTTTACAATATTAATGAATTGTTTCATTGCTGTGATAAAATTAAAGAAATGCAATAAAGAAATCCGATTTTTGATGTCATTTTTATTTTGACGATTCGAGAAAAAAATGTAATGTGAATAACGTGCCCCTTATTTGGGCACTAAACAAGTGCAATAAAACGCAGCCTGCATTTATAAAAATAAAACCGCAGCCTTTTTAAAAGGTAAAGTATATAAACTCAAATTAATACAGTTTAAGTTTAACTTCTGTGCAAATGCCAAACAAGTCAGTGTAAGGGTAAAACGCGAAAGTTTGAACTGTGAACGGTTTTCCACATTTTATTATCTCCCGGGTTGCAACAAAACTTGCAGCAGTAGTGGAGTTTGGAGATGTAATCCACTTCTTAAATCTATTTTTTTCGCTCCTCTAATTTCTCCAGAAGCAATGCAATCGCACTTTTTCTCTCTTTCCCAACTAGATACTTGGCTGCAAATGTAGCATGACTTCCCTGGAAATGTCTTTCCACATTACTCTTTTTGTTATTTGACAACTTCTCGCTACAAAGCAAACATTCAGGCAATCCTTCCACATTGGCAATGAATGCAAATGATTCGGTCCAAGAAACGTTGAATCCTCTGTTCTCCACAGTAATTTTTCTCTTTTCCCCTTTGGGATCCATGGCCCATCACACAGCCGCCGGTAGTGATGGGACATCTGAAGCGAGGCTCCGGAGCTTGTGTCGAGCAAAAAGGGGCGTTCCAGATGAAGCACCGATTCGAGGCGTGTATCGTTTCCGCGAAAATCACGTGACGATGACAAACGAGGCCTCGGTTTCTGTTGAATACGTCATTGCTTCATTCTGAGTATCGCTTCCGGATAAAAGTGGTTCAAAACTTTGCGCCTCTTGTGCAGTGTTGCCAGATTGAGCGGGTGCGGAGCGATCACGCATGCTGTGCGACACTCCGTTCCTCCGTGGGCGGAGCGATAGCGGACCGAGCGCGGATAGCGGGACCGCTGCAACAAGTTATGTGCAGGGGATGAAAGAGCCGCAGCACAGGGGTGAAAGAGCCGCGGGTTGCCGACCCCTGGGCTAACCAAACATTTTCAGCAACTGACCTACCGTAATTTTAACCCATTAACTTTTTATGTCCACAGTAAAGATTATGATAGTAAAGGACACAAAATAGGAATTAGAAGTGAAAATAACAAAATACAATATTAAAGTGCTTCCATGCAACAGGACAAGGACACGAGTAAGGCCTTGTCCAGGACGTACCAGTAAGTTTGATTTGTGGAAAGCAACCAGAAATTCAAATGAGTTTAATTCATTAAAGATGACCAGATCATTCGCCCAGTGTCTACTTTTTTCTCACTTTTACAGCAAAAAATAAAAAGCTGATATTGTCAGATGGGAATAAGAGTCGAATGAAAAAGAAAAAAAAAGTACAAGCCACTCTGTGAGTGACAGATAATGATTACAGTAATCTCTCGCCATATTGCGCTTCACCTATCGCGCGCTCGTTAAATATATTACATGTAAATCTATATCGCTTTATTTTGCGAGTTTCTGAGGGCAGATACGTCTGTCATTAAGAAGATGCGGTACAACGATGATTTTGTACAAGGCACGCCATTGGCCAACCAATCACAGCACACTGATCAGTATCCTAGCCGCTAATTGGCTGTCCGACCGCAGGATCTCTTTCAAGCAGCATTCAGTGTCCCTATATCTATAGCTACCTATATCAGTGTTCTATATCTACTTTGCGGTTTTTCGGCTATTTGCGGTAGCCGAGGGATTACTGATTTTGTAGTGCATCACTCAGTACAACTTAAGCAGTTGAATAACGAAAACACATTAGCATTTGAATTTGTTTCTGACCACAAGCAAATCTGGTTCCATTGATCTGATCATGAACTTAAGACCAATGCATCTAGGAAGCATTTACAACCTGGATTTTGCCACGGTTAAGGGTATTCGACAGTTGTCTGATTATTAAAAATGAATATAATAATGCCAGCAGTAAAGACAGCCAATGAAGGAGGTTTGAATTCGGAATATGATCTGACTTTATAAAATCCACACAGTAGAGGATTTCACAAAATGCATTATGAGTGTACAATGAGGAGTGTTTTTGCAGGCTCCTGGATAAATACATAAACACTCACCTCCCAGAAAAGCAGCAACAGTGTGCGGCTCAGCAGCTCCATAACGGCAGCTGAAAGATATGAAAGTAACATTTCTGTTGCCATTTGATAATAAAGAGAGGCACAAGGAGAACTGGAGAAGCTGTGCTTCTTTATTAATATTATACAACAAATATCCAAAGTTTGTACTGTTTCTAGAACTAAAGAAGTATAACTCTGAGCTTAAACTTACAACTCATGGATGTAGTCATCTTTCACATTGACGTTCAGGCCGTACTCCTGTAGAAGACTATTTACACACAGCTTGAGTTTGTTAATGTCTTCCTCCACCTGGTAATTGTAGACACCTGAGAAAATATCATTCTCTATATTATCAATGACCGAGTTCACACTGTCATGTTTGGGGTCGATTTGAACGATTTTGAAAGAAGTCTCATATGCGCACCTATCTGGATTCATTTGATCAAAAATACTGTAAAATGCAAAACATTATTACAACTTACAATAACTGTTTTCTATTGTAATATATTCCAGTAACGATAAACCTGGATTGTCTTCAGGGCTCAATATTTGCGGTACACTGCTTAATATTTTTTAAGAAACTGTATTTTTTCTTCTCTAGGATTGTTTGAGAAATAGAAAATTCAAAAGAACAGCATTAATTAGAAATCTTTTTTTTTCTAAATGTTTTTACTGCTACTGTTGATTAATTTAATGCAGCCCTTGTTTCTTATCGTACCAGAGGGATTTTAAGTATATTTTACTTATTTATATTGTATTTAACACTATACTGTGGTTAAGATTTCATTAATTTTTTTGCCTGTTTTGATAACTCCTCTGACCTGGGTAACGGGAGTGTTGCTGATAGAAGCGATCGACTGAGCGAAGCATGAGGTACAGAACCATCTCACTGTCTGGGCTGTCCATACAGGATGCTATGGAGACACAAATAACTGCTTACATACACACAGCAACACCCAAGCATGGATGTACACAACAATGAACCATCATATTCCCATCTAAACAATCCTGTACAGTGACCATAACATTTACAAACTGAAATAAACCACAGGTAAGCAGAAAACCGTAGAAAAAACATACTGATTTCATCTCTATTGAAAGTGTCCGCGCTGTACTCTTCTGGCAGAGATCTGCAGCGCACCACTCGGAGGAAAGCTGCGTTCTTACCTGTGAAAAATAGGCATAGCCCAAGGAAGTTCAAAATATGTGAAGAAAGCATTTCCAAAGATGGGAAAAATAAAGCTATTTATTTTCAGCAATTCTTGGAAACATACTGATGGAATAGGAAATCTGATGCAATAGATCATAGGATTTTTCATTGTTCATAAAAGTAAACTATTTCGGAAGCACATTTACAGGTATAGTTCACCCAAAAATGAAAATTGAAAATTAAGTTTCAAACCCATACGACTTTTGCCCATCTTCAGAACACCAATGAGACATTATAAATGAAATTTTAAAGATTTCTGTCCCTCCGTTGAAAAATTTATAATGAGATCATACAACTAATCCATATGAACTGAGCCGTTTCAACAATGAACCTCAGTGATTCTCGTACTTAAGCAAATATGCTATGAATGTTTAAATGTGAATGAAAGCATAAATAAAATCTGTTCATCATTTAAAGCAATTGTGTCTCTTTAGAAAATTTGGACTAAGGCACTTGATTCATTTCAACAATCTCTCGAGTCAAAGCGGTAGTTATCAATGGAGGGACAGAAAGCTTCATTTAAAATATCTTCATTTGTGTTTTGAAGATAAACTAAGGTCTTATAGGCTAACTTAATCCCGGGACATGTAAACCACTCAATTGATTTAAGTTTGCCGATAATTCTCATCTGGGCATAACAACCAGGTTTTTTTTATTTGTTTTACATGCAATATTAAATAAATGCCATCAAATGCATGATATCACATTTTTGTTTGGTAGGGAACAGCATCTGGCAGGGAGTAAATTATATTGAATATTAAAAAAACAGTTATAAAATACACAAAGATAATCAAAAGGTCTTATTTTCTGAATTTTTCACAGCATTAAAGTTTATCATATGGGCCCGTTTTAATATAATTTTTATTATTATATTTTATATGACTTCAAGTCATAAAATAGTGTATGAGGTTTACATGAACAAAACAAAATGAAAACATTAAATCGCAATTATTGGTATGACAAGTAATATCCAGCACAAAATTCATAACTGTAATAGGCCAGTTTTACCGCTGTTGATACAACTGTGAGAAATAACAATGAGAAAGTAATTTGGGATCCTTTAATGTTGAAATATCTAGTTTCATAAAGCCCCAAAACAGACAATATTCTCATCTAAGAGCAAATGAATGGAGGTGTGCGTTCTTTACTCACAGAAGAGTTTGATTTCCTGTTCAGAGATGCTCTCTGGAGTCTATAGAATGAACAGAGAGTTCAGATCATTAGTGTTAGCGTGCAAATAAAAGAGATAAACTGCAGTTATTATGCAAAAGTATACTGATGGTGTGTTTACCTTCCCAACTGATTGTAGAAGCGTTTCAACATGTTTGGACACCACTGTTGCGTCCTTGATGGCTTTGTCTCTGTAACTGAAATTGAAACAAATGTCATTTTACCAAAAACACAGTCAGCAGGAATTATCTGAAGCAGACAGATCATTTTCATTTTCCTCTGATATAGCAATCATTTTATCAATCAATTTACAATACCAGGCAAATTTCACAAACACATCACTGCTAATGAAGTTTCCTGGCTCGTTGAGATTTGAAAACTGAACACCTACACATTTTGTAACTTGATGAATTTGTCTGAATCAGCGATCATGTCTGGGATGGTTCCTCGCACAGGAAGGTTTCCGTTCCCCTCGCTCCGAACAAAGTCCCGAACTCCATGTGCCATCACCCAGAAGGATGCGCTCTACGAGAAGACATATTCAAGTTTTTGGAAACATGTGACTATGTATTTACAGAGAGGGGCACATGAAAAAGTGAGAAATCATCCATTCTCTATATGTCAGATAACATTTTTAAATCAAAGAAAATGTATCCACATCACAGAAATTCATAACTACTGTATCTTATCGTTCTATGCGAAAGTAAGCTATTTTCTGTGAATGCACAAGACGTCTGAATTCATTCAAAAGAATAACAAAGTGTAGTAAACAGTAAAACTCGGATTTGAATATTTTAGATATTCATATTTTTAAATATTTGAACTTTTGCAGCTAGACTCTATGTGACAGCCTTACCAGATGTGATGTATTCTAATCAAAACTATGAACACAAGGTGAGACCAAAACATTTTCCGTTAAAAACTACTAGGCAGAAGACATGTGACAGAATATGGTAATTCAATTTATCACGATAATGAACATCCACAATATTCTTATCGTGGGCACTTTAAAATACTGTGAATAATTATTTAGCACAAATTATTCAGATTTTTTGGAATGCATTTTAAGAAAACTTTCCCCATCGACTGGTTAAAATGCGCTACTTTCTGATAAAAAAAAACAAACAAAAAAAACATTCCGATTTTTGTATTCGCCATGGTTATCATCACAGTTATATACTTAATACTGAATACTTAAAAACTTTTCATTTTAATCTAGACTACAATATGCCCAAGATATTGTCTGATAATGTATATTCATGCATTCATTTTCATTTAATTTTACTATGGCAAATAAGTGGAAGGTAACAGCTGCTTCATTTGAAAGTTCTGATTACCAGTTGGAGCAAAATGCTGCAATTGTATGTGAATGCTGGAAAAAGACGGCTTGTAAGTAGTTTTGCATATCGCTACTAACCTGTGAGGTAATGTTTTCACACTGTTCGTCATTAAAAATGTCCTCCACTGCACTGGAGACCTACATCACAGTTGGACAAAGCTC
Organism: Rhodeus uyekii; assembly: GCA_037043235.1. Taxonomy (NCBI): domain Eukaryota; kingdom Metazoa; phylum Chordata; class Actinopteri; order Cypriniformes; family Acheilognathidae; genus Rhodeus; species Rhodeus uyekii. The sequence goes on from JAWRVZ010000120.1 coordinate 1,680,838, forward strand.
AATATCAAATACAAGGAACACAAAATTTAACTACAGCTCTTCAAATGTGAGGAGCTCCACCTTGGTGGCGTTCAGAGCCGTGTTCACGTTCTTGATTGCCTCCTCAAAGTTCTCTTCATCTTCAGGCGTTCCATTTTCCTTCTTTAGAACTCCTGACAAAACACGCAAATGAAGAAAAACCCTCAACAAACGAGACCCGAGCTTAAAGAAAAACGACAACATGGCAAATCTCTGATATGACACATTGCATTACCTTCTCTAATGAGTTGTCTAAAAGCTTCCTTCTCCTTATAATTCTTCGGTAACTGGGAGTTGTGCTGGATGCAAAAAATAAATACATAAATGCTTAAATGTCTTACTTTTAGGATGTCTCATGGTCAGAAAACTTTTAAGAGAAAGTCAAAAAATACCTCACTATACCACTTTTCCAAGTATTTGGCAACCACAATGATCCACGGGGTATGACTGTGATCCTAAAACAAAATTAAGTACATGTATACCTTAAAAATTCAATCACATACAACAAAAACATTGTGTCATAATCTTTAATCTGACCTTCTTCTCCATGTTGTCCAGGTCGTAGGACTCTACGTGGTGTTTGAGCTCTGTGAAAGGCTGGTCTAGTCTCAGGTCCTCTAAGGCATTATCTGGATGAGACTCAACCACTACAGTAAGAGAAACAGACAGACCCTTTCAGTATAAGGTACATTTTCGTGAAACAAAAACAAAAACTGGTCTATTTGTGGGTTGTCAAGTGAGTCTTTATGTATAATTAGACTGGTTTAGGACCATCAAACATTATTCATAGTCTTTCATAGGGGAAAACAATTGAACATAAACTCACTAGTTTACCACAAGTCAACCATCCTATTGCATTTCCAGTAAATTAGTATCTCAAAAAATCTTCCTTGCTCCAGGAAATTAAGATTATTACCTGTGTGCTCCTTCACAATCAGCCTCATGTAACCAATGAGTCCATAAGTTCTACATACAAGGAACGGCACACCAGCCTCCCATAACACCGTTGCCAGCCTCAAACATGTGCTGTCAAAAAATAACATGTTAATATTAGCATCTAAAATCCCACGAAATTTGAGCAAGGAGCAATTTCAACAATTTCGAAGAAGCCCATACAAAATAAGAAAGGAACAATAGATTCAGATTTGGGTTTTAGAAGTAATACCTTTCTGGAAGGTGGACGCCAAATACCAGGCTAAATCTGTGAAAAAACTCAGGGTCGTTGTCCAAAAGCTTATCAGGACTCTGAAGATCAAAAAATAGATATAAACATTAAAAGACACCAGTTTTAGACACACTGTAATGAACTTATGTGACTCACAATCTTAAATCACAAAGGCTTATCGATTAAATTCTCGCACTTAGTTTCATAGAAAAATAAGTTGCACATATGCACACTACTGTCCAAACCGTTTGGGGTCAAAAATCACTGAGTCATTTATTTGACCAAAAATACAGTAAAACACTCCTATTTTAAAACATAACTTTTTAAGTCAGTTACATAAAAAAGTAGGGCAGTCTAGTTTTATAGACTGATTACCACCCCCTAACTAACTGCTAGTTGCTCATTCTAGTACTTAAGATAATGGCTGTTTCTGCAGCTGGCCCCCGGTCTTAATACTGATAGTTAAACCACAATACATTTTATGACATTAACACTGACCTCTTCCACAAAGTTTCCAGACACATCACTGTTGAGCTCCTGCAGCAGTTCAGTAGCGGCCTGAGCCCTGTTCTGCAAAATAAGTACATCATTCAGAATATGTCACACTAGGTTTGGAAAGTAATGTAATTGACTGACACACACACACACACACACACACACACACACACACACACACACACACACACACACACACACACACACACACACACACACACACACACACACACACACACACACACACAGCTCTGCTCACCTTCCCAATACTGCTGTTGCTGAGAAAAAAGCTGCAGAAAAAAAAAAATAATAATTATGACCATGACTGCAGAAGCATTTTTTCTACACTGTGAAATCTGGTATATTTATCCATACATCACACAATATTTCTCAAACTCAAAATCTAATTGAGATTATTATGAAACCAATGGAATGATCATGAGGCCAATAAATTTACTTGTTTCCAACATCCTCCCCTGATACTTTGTGTCCATCAACTATGGTAAATGCTCCGATTCCTAAAAACAAGAACAGAAAATATCAAGTTAACACAATAATCCATAACGATTCTCAGTGTCATGATTTGAGGTGTGCAGGAAGAAACAACGATACCTGGAAGAACAAGGTTCTTGAGGATTTCAGTGCCGGATGCAGTGGCGTTGATGAGACACACATGAGCATTTTCAAGTGCCTCCTGTCCATGATCCCCCCACAACCTGATGCAGACATATAACAATAACTCAATGACCAGATAGGTATAGCTATGATAACATTATCTGAGAAATATATACAGCCAGTCAAGCAGATTAATACATCTTGTAGTTTCTCCTCAGCTATGATATTACCAAGCTATGGAGTTATTATGTTGGAGTGGTAGTGTACTGCATTATTAAAGCATGATGAACCTGATGTAACTCTGACATTATTAAAGCTCTTGCCATGACTGGTGGGCCTCTATGTGTGTCAACGTTAAAGCAATACGTAATGCTGAAAAATATTCACTTTGCATGTGCGCCGCATTGTTCTGTGGTTAAAGAAACAGACCGATATATAAAGCCTACCTGAGCTGCCGATCGTACTTCTGCTCTTTGCTCGTTTTGAGGTCTGTCATGGTCCTCTGTCTGTGTATATGACGGCTTGATCCTACCGGCACTCCGCTGTTTCAATATTTTGAGATCGACAGTCGCAGATTCGCTACAGACGGACGTGTTCTTCTTCTGTTTGACCAGGAGGTGGAGCCATTGCGCGGCTTAAAAAGATGAATGACGTCGCATTATCTTTTACAATTATGATTTATGAAGCATTTATCATTATCCTTACCATACATTAATGTTTTTATTTTCTTAATAAAAAAGTGTTTTACAACCATATTATAATCATTGATTTAAAATAAACTATTCAAGTAGTTTGTTAACTGATTTAAACAAATGTTTTTTTTTCCAATTATGTTTTTTTGACATGAAATTTCCTTGCTCTTAAAGTTGCAATGCTTGCTATTGCTGTTTTATTTTTGATTGTGGGGTTTCATAGAATGTGGAATGTTTGTCTTTACAAATAAGTGATAAGAGGAATATTGTAATTCGAAGATTTCATAGGATGTTGTTTGGTAAAATGCTTATTGTCTGGGAATTGATTATAGCAAACTCAACTAAGATTATTCAATAAAACCCTCCTCACATCATTATCATTACTTCATCTCCTGCTTCTGTTACAGTTTTGGGTACAAGCAAAAACACTGATTTTAATATGATTTTGAGTTTTGGATACCAGACAAAACCTATATCTTCAGACAGCATCGAGCATATGGGGTTGGATCAAATATTTCTGATGTGGACATTCTGGATCTAGCAACCCTGAGAGAGCCACAAAAACATAGAGAGAATCTTCTCTTCACTTCAAGTCTTCAAATGCACTAGAACCTCATCATGACCATCTCCTCAGTGGCCTTCAAGAAATAAAAAGCATCAGATCCAGCAATATATATATATATATATATATATATATATATATATATATATATATATATATATATATATATATATATATATATATATATATATATATATAATTTATTTATAATATATAAATAAACAATTTATTTGTATATTATGTATGGAAATAATGAATAAATAAATAATAGACTGCTCTGCTACTGTATATATGCTATATATTTCTTGTTGCACTGTATTGTTCAAGTGCAACTCTACAACTGTACTATTTGTGCCATGGCCAAGGTTTTAAGTAGCTATTTTGGCGTTATTATTTTTGGAAATTACAGTTCTAGAGTCAAGCTAAGTCTCCCAGACAGCAGCTCTGACTCAAACACATTATTTTGTATTACATCAAATTCAGTCATTGTTTTGCAGTAACACTAGCATGCTGTTAGAGCGCAGAGTGTAAATGTCTCATCATAGTGCACATTTTGCTGGCGTTGAAACTTTTATTGCTGTCACAGCTATTTTCACATGTAGATAACTTACTATACTATCTCACGATGCGATCTGTTACTTGACTGTGTAAAACAAAAACTTAACCTAAGTGTAAATTGTTACAACTGTTTATTAACTGTTTTTTACATGAGAACATAAGTAAAAACCAGTCAAAAAGTCACTGAATGGCCTTTAATTCAAAGGTTCAGAAGTTCAGAATAGCAAACTAGCTGTTGTAGCATGCTTTGTGATTCATTAGAGAGAGAGAAAAAACATGACTCCATTGCTTTACAAGTTAGAGTGAAGTTGTTTGTATTTGCTGTCAACTAACTTTAATAGTCACCACACATAAATAATAACAAATGATATTTGGGTATTATAATTTACATATAACATAATATTCTGAATGCATGAACTCCATGAGAAAACTGAACCATCAATAAACTGCATGGTTAAACTACAGCTTCATGAGTTGTTCTTATGATTTTGACCCATTCTTACAGGATTTTCTCCACACTTTACAGGTTTGGAGTCTTGTGTCTCAATTTTTAAACTGTGCCACAAATTCTCAAGGGGACAGTGTTCAGATCTATGAGTGGGGGCATTCACCCTGAGCCAATGATCACATAGCCTTGAGGTTTTATTCAGGCAATGCATATACTCATGTTAATGATTCACAGGTATCATTAACAGGTATCATTGAGGTAATTGTCTGTTAGGGGAATTGCTTTGGATTTGTGTAAACCTAAAGCTCATGCACCACAGAAATGGAATACCTATGTACCTATGTACTTATGTATAGTTAGACTATTATAATAGTCATTGATAATAGTCAAATGTTAACTGTAGATGCAATACTCACAAATTACTATGGGCTACAGAATGTCTATTCATCAATCATTTTGTTTTAGCATATTTAGATCTGCTGTCTATCTCTCATTTTGTCCCTTTTCCCATCAAACAATAGAAGTTATCAAAAATGTTATATTGTTATAAAGCATCCATATTTGTTAAGAATAATTCTTGTTTGCTGGCTGAAGTCTTTCAGTGATATTGGCCTAATAATAAAAGCTTTTCTTTGACATTTGACAGTGCTAAATTACCAACCATACCCTGGTGCCTCAGACGCTAGGGCCCGCTGGGACAGGGTGAGACGCCACCCCACCAACCGAGACAAGGGCCATCATATAGGCCTATATTTACAATTAGTTCTGTCCACCAACAGGAAATGTTCCTTTTATAGTTTGTTTTTATAGCAAACACCACACTAATAGACAGTCCATATAAACTGAATAAAAATAATAAAACAAATAAACTGAATTAAAGATACAAAGAATACAGGAGGTTATTTGCTGCATGGGTTTTAATTGTAACAACGCCTAGCGTCGTTCTGCTTCATTCTGATTGTTATGTAGGATAATTCATAACTACTCGTAATGAAGTGTGTCAGTGGTAATTGCAACATGATGACGGTAATACCATGCTCACTTCAGAGTTCATTTAGGCTAGCAGACAGGTAAATTAAATGCAACTAAGTCAAAGTATTCAAGACAGAAGTCCTCAGCACTCAACGTGTACAGTGCAATCGGCTTTAGAGGAGGCGTGGCCTAAGCGGATCATCTCATCTGTCAATCAATCACAGCGCGCTTCATTCACCTGTAACTCTGTCATTTATTAGAGTCGATACACACACTCGCCAACTGCACACATCCCGCATCTTGTCCGCTGCTCAAAGAAGAGAGAGCAATGACTGGCCATGATTGGGGATATGGGGAGGACAACGGTAAGTTAAGTGCGGATATTTCATTGTTGCCCGAATCCTATAAGTGTACAAGAAGGCGTTTTGGAACGGCATTTTAACCAGTGCAAAAGACCGTACAGTAACTGCTGTGCTTCGCGGTAATGTATGGCTGCTGTGCATTAAAAATATGCTATTATTTATCAAAATTCTGTACACTATTTAAAAAAGAAAAAGGAAGAAAAAACAAATTGAGTAGAAGCAATTAAGACAAAGTTCTAGCCAACAGAAAAAAGTTTTAGGAACTTTTAAAATGAGTCATTTCTTTCTTTCTTTCTTTCTTTCTTTCTTTCTTTCTTTCTTTCTTTCTTTCTTTCTTTCTTTCTTTCTTTCTTTCTTTCTTTCTTTCTTTCTTTCTTTCTTTCTTTCTTTCTTTCTTTATATATATGCATCCCTTATTACATGTATTATTACATGTATCAATGTTATTAAATTACTTATGACTTTCATTTTTTTTACTAGTCTATTAATTAGCCGGATATAATCTTTAAGAGGTTCTCTTAGCTTATTTCTGCACATTTTTCAAATGACATCCATCATTACAGAAAAGCAACAGCAAGAAAACCATTTAAACAACCGTTTAATTATTAGGTATAATAAATTATTATGCAGCCTACGTGTCCAACACATGCTTGAGCGATTCATCTCAATGTTGTGTCGCCCACATCTGATAAATATATTTTAAAAAAACATGTAGACCTAGTCATTCTTAATTCTAACCGTCTTAAAGAGATGCTCTGAGTGTCTGTTTCACAGAGTTGTGTTGGTCAATAGCCAACAACCATTGAGGCAGTGTTTGTGTTTGCTCTCATTCATTCATTAATATGTCCAGTCATCTGTTGTTAGATTTAGCGTAGAACATTTTGCTTCTCAATCTACTGTTAATGCGAGATTAGCCCAGTTATCTTTTAAAGGGATAGTTGCTGCTTCAGTTAACTAGCTGTAGGCCAATGCTCTGTCAAGACTGGCACAGTCAAGACAGATAAACATTGGAAGACTTAGAAATGTTGTACACTCACAATTAAAATGAGTTATTGTAGGACTATGCTTTAAAAACTTATGTTTAACAATGAAAAGCTGAGGCTAATTTTACTCTTAAATTTGTCTAAATTCATCAGCTTATTTTGCCCCCTTTATTATGAGATGGTCAGACCATTTTTTTTCTTCCAAATTGTAATGTAATATGCCCATTTGTATTAAACAAAATATATAGAAATGGTGGAGTTTAAACATTTTCTTTGTTTGATTTTAATTTTAAAAGACTTTAGTTGAAATTATGCATCCATAATAATAATAATAATAATAATAATAAAAACAATTGTGTCCCCAAGCTATATAAATCCTATTCAGAATGCCTTTTTTTAAGGTGAAACATTACATAAATTATAGTAACGATAAAAACATAATACCATGATGACTTCTTTCAAGAGCTAAACACTTTTTGTTAGGTTTTTCAGAAGATATATATATTTTTTAGAATGTAATTTCTGTTATCATGATTTTGTATTGTAAATAAGTGAGAGACACTCAGATTCACTCAAGGCTTGTATGTAAAAATAAACTGTAAAACTGTCAACCATGTGTTACCTTTTGTGAAGGTATAGTTATATTCTCAGTATTTATTAAGATGTTTAAAATGTAGAAGTTTAGCTTGACACTTAAACACAAATACCTTTTATTTGTCTAAAACTTAACCAAAAATGTTGTTAAACTGAATAGGAACTCTCTCCCTTTCTTTCTCTCTCGCTCTCTCTCTCTCTCTCTCTCTCTCTCTCTCTCTCTCTCTCTCTCTCACACACACACATACACACACTCACAAATACGAGATAATATCTAAATTAGTTGAGTCTAAAACCAATACAGTAAGGTATGCACTTAAAACTAAATAAATAAATACTGTGCTTTTGTTTATTACATTATGGTTGGTTGTTAAACATTGTTTTTTAGGTCCATCAGAATGGCACAAAGACTATCCCATTGCAGATGGTAACCGCCAGTCACCTATTGATATAGTCCCTGCAGAAGCTGTATTTGACGCCAGACTGTCTCCAATCTACCTGTCTTACAACAACTGCACTTCTCTCACCATATCAAACAATGGCCATTCTGTAGTAGTGGAGTTCATTGACACAGATGAGAGATCAGGTTGGTATCAGTGACAAGATTATTACTGCTTTAAAAAATATTACTGTCACAGAATGACGTTTGGAGAAGAACACAGCTTGGAGCAGGCAATGTTTAGTTCTGTTTTTACACACACGACTCTTTTCTTCTTCCTCTTCACACTCTCATGTTGTGCCGGGCCACTGTGAGACTTGTATGCAATAGAAAGGTTTCTTTAGAATGAATAACCTTGCCGAAAATTACTAAAACATTACAGTTCAAATAAAAACAGAAAAAATAAATAATGCTGTTTTTGTATTAATATTAAAATAACACTTGGCCATATTGTCACAACTTTTTCTGCACAAATAAACCTGTCATTTCAATTCTCATTCCACTTCACCATTGGAGCTAATAACTGTTATGTGAAATTGTGCACATCAATCAAAAGGGAAGCTCTTGAATAAATGGACAATTTTCAGCATTTGTGGTTTCTGATCCATCATAAAGCTCTGGGAAGCAATCAAATGCTTTATTTGTCAATGTATTGTAATATTTAAAGTGTCCTTTATGAAGCACCCATTTCTGTGAGAAATAGATCTAGGAACTAAAGGAAAGAAAAGTGAGAAAGGTAGGCTGAGAACACATATAGTGGTTATACATTAGGTTTGCAAGACACCGACCACCCATTTCATTGTCAAATATCTAAATATGTCTTTGTACTAAATGCAATTCAGTTGTGTAAATGTAAGAAGAGATAAAGAAGGAGGTCATACGTTGCAATGCTTAGTGTGTAGATATTGTCTTTACCCTTCATTGCACTTTGAGTGAGTCTGAGAAAAAAGGCGATTGACATTCAAGCTATGGGATGTTCACACAGAACATGTTTTTGCATTTCACTGCTCTGCTTTTCCATTGTTTTTCTATAAAAACATGCCAGACGGACACGTTTGTCTGTTGCACATCTTTTGCAGCATTTTGTGCATGACCCAGTGTTAAAAAATGCATCTCTAAACTTTGTGTAACCTTTTCTTTTCATTTAAATGCCCTGCTTAAAACTGTTGTTTTCTTGTGGCAGTGATCCGTGGAGGTCCTCTGGAAAACATGTATAGACTTAAGCAGTTTCACTTCCACTGGGGATGCAAGGGTTGCAGTGGCTCTGAGCATACGGTTGGTGGGAAAACCTACACGTCTGAGGTGAGGGTGGAGAACAGTGACACTCCGTCTGATTGGTGTGTATGTCCTCTCTTTCTGTACTTTACCACAATCTTATGGCATGACCTCTATCTCTCTCCAGCTTCATCTGGTTCACTGGAATGCCGTAAAGTACAAATCTTTTGGTGAAGCAGCAGCAGCCCCTGATGGCCTGGCTGTCCTTGGCATCTTTCTGGATGTTAGTTTGAATCAACACTCATTTAAGATCCAAATGATACAACACTAGTTCAAGAGCATGTGCTCGGTAGCAAATTATTCAATTTAGGAGGATAAGAAAATTAAAATAATGGTGATATTAATAATATATATGGCAGAATGGGTATACTTTGTATTTAGCTTCCTTTCAAAGATGAAACAGTTAGCACTATTTCGATGGGGCACTTTAGACATTCTTCTGACTATGAGTAACTTTGCAACAACATGTCAACTACCAGTCATTAAAGTATCAATAGATGGTCTGCTAACACTTTATTTTGATGGTCCCCAATCTATATCAGTAACTTTGCAAGTATATTTCAACTTAGTCTACTAACCTGAAGCCTAGCCCTAACCTAACAGTCTACCAACTATTTATTGAGAGTTGTTTGGCACATAGTTGCAAAGTTACTTTTAGTTAGTAAAACATCTAAAGAGAACCATCCAAATAAAGTGAAAACCTTGCAAAAATGCGAAATTGAAAATACTGACATGTTTTTCACTCTACAACTTTATTTCTTGTACCTATTGTACATTTTTTGATACATATATATTTTTTAATCATTTTTTTAGATGGGTGATGAACACAGAGCTCTTCATCAGATAACAGATGCCTTGTATATGGTCAAATTCAAGGTATGTGTATCTATACAGTAAATGTATAAAAACTGGATAATTTATTAATTTCTTTAGGCTGTTTTGGAGAGAAAGCATGAATTAAGATTTTCAAACAATAGAGGTCTTCAGGTAGCTTGTCAAATGGATGCGGTACTTTGATCAAAGTTTTTGCATCTGATTGCATTTGGAAACACCCAAATGCCTCTTTGCATGTGATTTCATTTGGAAATGTATGTCTTGAAATATGTTAATCAGTATCTAAGAATTCAAATGAGCCTCTCTCAGGGTCTTTTCCTTTTCCTATTTTTTTCTGTGTCTGTGACCACCATAGATTTGTGGTTTTTATCTCCTATATTTTGAGTATTTGATGTTAATACATTTTTAGATTATGCAGATCTTTAAAAAAGAAAGACAAAAAGTATTTCTGACATGCCATGAACATTCATATGAATTCATTCAAGTTTCATTATTTTATTTTATTTTATTTTATTCCTTGATTAGTTAGTTGGATTAGCACAAATACCAAATTATCTAAATGTATAAACTTGTAAAAGTCTAAATGTAATACTTTGAGATCTGGCCATTGCAAAACTTATGTTAGTCGACCACTATCGAAAATATCACGTCCCCTACATCACTGTTCAGAGAATATTTATCATTTTATGCTTCTTTGTTTCTCTTGTAGGGAAGTGTTGTTGATTTTAAGGGCTTTAACCCAAATTGCCTACTGCCAAACAGTCTGGAATATTGGACTTACCTAGGTTCTCTCACCACTCCTCCATTGTATGAGAGCGTCACATGGATTGTATTGAAAGAACCTATTTATGTGTCAGAGAAGCAGGTGGGTTGCTGTTGTGATTGATGCTTTTTTAGTTTGTTCACACGATAAACCTGATTATATCTTGTTTATGAACTGCATTACTAGTCTAGTTTGTCATGACCATCCTCTGCCCTATTGACAGATGTCGGTTTATGAAAATTAATGGTTGTGGAGGGAGATGGATGTGGGAAACACTCCCGCTGAATCAAAATCATTGGTAGTGATGTAAATTAGGGATAATCCACAACATCCCAGTGTGTTGGTGATGATAGTGAATGCGGTCAGAAATGATCTCATCTTTTCTGCCGACGAGAGTGCATGTCTGTTTTATGTATTTGGTTTTGCATTAGCAAATGATTATTTATAATATTCATTAGTAATAGAAGCGGTATATAACATTGCTGTGATTACAACACCTCTTTTCAACAGTGGTAATGGTAAGAAATGTTTTGAGCAGCAAATCAGCATATTCGAATAATTTATGGAGGATCATGTGACACTGAAGAATGGAGTAATCACTGCTGAAAAATAAATACATTTTAGGAATAAATATCATTTTAAAATATAGTAATATAATTACAAATATCACAACTATTATTTTAAATTGTAATAATATATCACAATAGTACTGTGTTTGGCTTTGTTGAGTGTAAGAGACCCCAGATTTTTATTTAAGAAATCTACAAAAAAATCGTATTGACCTAAGATGTTCTTTGCAATGACGTGCCATATCAATAGATTTGCATTTCAGATACATAGATCTACATATATGTTCATCTAAGAGACCGCCGTGGATTTGGTCTCTAGCTCTTGTCCAGTCCCTCGGACTTTGTACCAGGAAATTGCATTAAGAAAGCATGAGCAGGTTGGCATTCTGGTGGCATAGTCGTGACAGCAGCCTGGCGCGCCTGGCAAGATGCCACAAGACTTTGATCTTGTACAGCTTATTAAAATGATTGATTGAGCTATAAGTGGAAAAAGCTCAGGAGATTCACAGCATGGAGAACCAAGCCTGTTACATAAGATGTGGTACCAGAGTTGATTTCTTTTGCAGTGCAGCTTGTCACTTTGCCAGGTTCTGTCTCTCATGCTGTTTTCCCTGTTTTTGTACTTAGATGGGAAAGTTCCGGATGCTGATGTTTAGTGGAGAGGAGGAAGAGGACAGAAAGCACATGGAGAACAACTTCCGACCACCACAGCCCCTGAAAGGCAGGAGGGTGCGGGCTTCTTTTAAGTAGCCTGTTGCTTATTGGTGAACAAGGCTCACTAAACCACCAATGGTGATCAACTATATTTCAAGACTGTTCTAGAATCAACTGAATAATAAGGGTTTGGGGTATGTTAAATCATGTCATTCTTTGTCTGCTGCTCGAAGGTTTTGGCTGGTGACCTTGAACACAGTTTGACTTTCACATTGAGCTCTTTGAATCCGAGGCTCTACATTTTTAGATCCCTTCTCATCCACCTTGATCAGGCTTGTGCATGAGATCCTTGATGCGGGAAATATTTGTGCTTCCAAAGGGTCCAAGCTGATGGGGTTTGGTAACCGGCTGTCGTCTGCTTTCTCACTGCTATAGGAAAGGGTCTGTAATCCAGGGGCAATGAAATTGAACCTGTAAGTCTCCAGCAGAGGCTCTTGTGTTAACTCTTGTGTCATTTAAGCTGTTCATAGTAAGGCAGATTGCACTTCCTGGAACACAGACCTGATGGTGGCAGGATGGCACTTCATTAATACTGAAAGCTGCATTATTACACTGATAGCATGTAGATACCATTTCTGATTTTCTGATTGTTAAGACTCCATGAATTAAGTCTTTACAGATTATTTTATTAACACTGCACTGCACTCACTGCAGTGAAATTTCCTGTGCTGTCAGTGAAGCCTTACAGTAATAGGAGGGTGATGTGTGGAGGTTGAAATGACTGATGGATTACACTGCTCACTCCTTAAAAAAAACAGTTCCTATATGTAATTCTTAATGGATTCTCTGGCAGGGCTGTAGGAGAGTTCCGGAAGGTCTCTATAAGGTCAGTGCCGTATTTAGACTCGACTTCTGAATCATGTCCAATTGAAACAACAGGGAATTTCCTTTAGGTGTGTTTGGTGGCTGGCAGGATTTAATATACATTTTTTTATTGCATTTAGTATTTATATGAAATATGTACAAAAAAAACAAACAAAATTTTAATAATGTTTCTTACATTGCCATTATACCTGTGTTTTAAATGCTAGATATTTATAAAAAGAAGTAATTGCAATAGCAAGGTTTGTGATACAAATAAAATTATTTCTAGCACAAAAATGTGCTCCAGGTTTGATTATTGCAACACTCTTCTGGCTGGACCTCCTTTAATTGCAATCAAACCTCTGCAACTGATCCAGAACGCTGCAGCTTGTCTGGTTTTCAACGAACCCAAAATTGCCCATGTCACTCCTCTCTTCATCTCTCTGTACTGGATCCCACTTGCAGCTCACATCAAATTCAAAGCATTGACACTTGCTTGACACAGAGCTAACACAGGCTCAGCTCCCTCATACCTACCAGAAACTGTCGATTCGTCAATGAACGATGACTCGTGGTACAGAGAGGAACATGTTCTCAAGAACATTTTTGTGCTGGTGGAACGATCTCCCTGGCTTCATCTGGAATGCAGAATCCCCTGTCGATATTCAAAAGGCAGCTGAAAACTCATCTCTTTCGTGAGCACCGAACATGACATACACACATGCCATCAAAAAATAAATAAATTCCTTCCTTACTTTCACATTGCTTCAGTCCCTCTATTCTCCGGGCTTATTCTGCTTCAAGCAATGTTTGAAACTTTGTATTGTGAGCACTAAGTGTGTACTTTTGTATCTTCAAGATGAAGTTGAACATCAAATTGTACGTTGCTTTGGATAAAAGCATCTGCTAAATTAATTCATGTAAAAACAAACAGTAAATATAAAATGTAAATGTAAAAATACAGACAACTATTTGGACATAAATACAATTTTTAAAACCAATTACAAATATTTTGCAACATCTGATCTGATGGTATTTATTTTAAAAAGACACACAGCTCACATTTCAAACAAAACTTTACCATTTTTAAAATGACAAACAACAGATACAGTTTAAAATGAAAACAAATATTTACAGACTACTGGAAGTCACAATGAACTGCAAATGTGTGAAATTGAAGGTCAAAGACAAAAAAGAGATATATTCTTGAAATATTCACTTGGTTGGATGTTTTGCTATATAATGCAATTATCTACAATTAATTGAAGTGTAGATTAAGTCTCCAGACTTTAGGACCACATTTTGCTTTTACTTTTTGTTCACTTTTAAACTTTTGCCCATTGCGGTAAAGTAGAGGCCTTCTGGATACAAACAGATAAAGTTACAATTATTGTGATTTTTTCTAGTCTGTTCTTTCGCCCAAAAAAAATGATTATGTTTCTGTATATGACAATCGGAAATCCTGCTGATATACTGTCACCAACCTCAATCTTTTGGTCCTGCTGGTTGCTTCAAAACTAAATGAAAAGAGGAAGCGAGGAGTCACTTGAGGCATTCAGAATTTTTGAATGCCTTTTTCAATGCCTCAATACTTGCAAAATATTTTTTGCTTGAAATATCTGGATGACTTTGAATATAAATTGTTTTGATACAATTGACATATTATTTCTGGAGAACCAATACATGGAGACACTGACCTACAATTAAACCACATACAAAGTTGCATGACATATATATGCTGACACACACACATATATATATATATATATATATATATATATATATATATATATATATATATATATATATGTATATACTATTTTGTTACATTATGTTGTTGTTTCTTTAAACCATATTCATGTTGGCTTGTACTTTGAAAATTAATAATTTCAACATCTAGCCTTCATGCTCTTCATGTGTGATTTGTGCACCCATGCCAATAATATTTCAAACTTAAACCTTACATCTGATGAAATGAATTGTTTTCACAAGCACAGGTATATTAATTCAACATCAATTATAAATGTTTTTCTATTTTAAAACATTCAATGTGTTCTATTTTAAATATAAATATTTGTACATGTCTCTACAGTGAGTGTTGTTGTCTTTGATACTAGAAGCAACTTTTACTGTTCATATTGTCTCTGCAGATACTGCTCCGGCCTTATGTTATATGAACAGTACAGGCTGCTTCTGGTAGCAAAGAATTTGTAAAACGTGATTTTTACAAAGAGAGAAAACCACAAAAACAGTCACATAAATGTATAACAATGATAGCGAAAAATAGGATAAAATTACTATAAATCGTCGAAAATGTTCAATTGTCCAGGCCTAAATAGGTTAGATATAATAATATCTAACCTATTTGGTAATATAATAGATTTATCCCATAAGCGCCAAGCTTTACCAAAATGCCTCTTACACGCGTTTGCTTTCCCATATCACAGCAGTTTTTAAGCTCGGCTCACGATTCAGCCTCTGTTTACAGCCTTCAGAATTGACTGAGGTTGGAGAATGTTTAACCTTGTCGATCTATGAGTCACTGTTTTCCTGCAGGAGCAGCAATCTAAGTGTCTCAGTGTGGAATATTCAATAGCACAGGCTTGTTCCATCAAGTAATCAGGCTAAGGCTCATTAAACGGGGAAATAAATTAAACGAAGGGGGATGCTAATAATGGAGTTTTACCCTTCCATTTACTTGTTTTACTTGCATTGTATGGAACCAAGTTCACTTTTAGTTCTATACTGGAACATGGACAGATTTTTATTGAAATGAAAGTTAAACTCTAATATATAAACCATACTGCAACTACAACTCTAAGGCAAAGACTACATGTTTTAGAAAAACAATTTTAGGTTAAAAACAAATTTGCACAACTTATTTCTGAAGAGTGTCTAATTAGAATAAACCAGCAGATGGCAGCATATACATGATGAAAAGGTTTTAGCCAAGCACTTAAAGAAGCCCTCAGAGCCCCTTTTACAACTGGAGACCTAGACAATCAAATGGCTTTTTTCCATCAATCAATAAAATCAATCAAATGATATCTATGCCATACTAATGTACTATATTCTATTACATAATTGCACGGATAATCAACAAAGAAGTTGTCCTGTTTATAACACTAATAGGAATACCATGAGACAGGCTACCTTTCTCCAAGGTCATGCATTTCTTGATGACATCATAGTATCTAATTCTTCTCATGAAGTGATGATATCATGCTTTTGGTGGCTAAGTAATCCCAGGTGGAGTCATATCGCCGTTGTCTGTTATCGGTCATTTGAGCAGTCTGATTCATGGAAATTTTTCTGTTTGTAGCTTCATTGAAAATTAATGAGGCTGGATTTGTAATATATATTTAACATATTTGCAGAGATAGGATTCCCAGAATAGTCCCTGTGCCGCTGTGTAAAGATCGATGATACCTGAGCAAGCACAAAATGTGTGGCTGCAATCAATGTATCATGTAATGTAAACTTCATCTGGATGGCATAAAAATAGCAGCAAGCTGATATTTTTGGCAGGATGGATAACAATAATACCAATCACTGTCTCAATATGAGAAATAACCAATGTCACCCAAGGGAAAGCAAATCAGACTCTAGATCTGAGTCACAAACCTGGCCGTGCTGTTGCTACTTTGTTGGTCATTAAATGAGAGACGCAGTCGCAAAACAAAATGCACTGAAATGTTATGCTATGGTGTTTTAGATGCAGCCTCACGCTCCTGATCCGGTTTATTTGACAAGCTAAGAATACACCTCCAGACAACCATACACGGACAATTAGTCATAGCAGATTTGTTTTTTAATTCACAGCTATTTACATGCTTTTATTCAGCTGCAATATAGGAATTATGCAAGACTGTGATTAATATTTATAACTGTTGTCAATCTGTTAATCTGGTAACCCAAAAATGTTTATTTAGTCATCATTTACTCACCTTCATGTCAAACCTTTATGAATAACATAAAAAGAAGATAGATATACTGCCAATAAAAACATCTCTGTTTGGATTTAAATAGAGAAATTGTTCAGTCTGTGATTGGATCATCATTTCATTGATTATTATGTTTCTAGCATATTGTACATTTATCAGCAGTTCTTATAACCAATAGTGATGGAGTGTGTAGTTTTTAATTTCTTAAATAACCATGTACAAAGACACATCGTGGCCATATTCCAGGATGACAATGTCAAGATTCATCATGCTCAAATTGTGAAAGAATGGTTGGGAGGAAGAATGAAGAATCATTTTCGCACATTGGCACCTCTGAGTTTTTGAGTTCTGGAGTAACTTTACAGAATGCTTGACTCTTGCATTGTTAATACAAGATCTTGAAGAAAAATGTATGCGTCACGTATGCACCGCTTGATGGAAATAACATTACAACATTTCTTTCTTTCAAGAGGAGCATCCGTTTTTGGCTTTTGGAATTGTTTTTCAACTGACTTTCAATGAATTTAATGTCTGGACTCTGGAGGTGCCAATTCATGTGTGAAAGTGATTCTTCATCCTCCCTCCCAACCAGTTTACATAAATTTGAGCATGATGAATCTTAACATTGTCATCCTGGAATATGGCCATGATGTGTCTTCCTACATGGTTGTTTAAGAAACAAAAATAAGAAATGTTATAGAAGATAGATAGATAGATAGATAGACAGACAGACAGACAGACAGACAGACAGACAGACAGACAGACAGACGGACGGACAGACAAATAGACAGACAAATAGACAGACAGACAGACAGACAGACAAATAGATAGATAGATAGATAGATAGATAGATAGATAGATAGATAGATAGATAGATAGATAGATAGATAGATAGATAGATAGATAGATGGATGAATGGATGCTGCTCTATGACTTTTTAATTTTATTTTTGTTATCAATATGGGAATAGAAATATTGTCCTCACTTTCTGACACTTTGTACAAAATCCAACCAAAATCTTTCATCTTAAACCTGTTTTATAAGTGTGTGTTTAAAAAAACAAAAAAACAAACAAATATAAACTGTAAGAGACTACCTGTAATGAACCGTTAACTGTAACACGTTAATTATGTTGTTTTTCATCCAGCAGAACTAGAGGAGATGGTGTGTTTGAGTGTTTGACTGCAGAGGGCAGCATGTAGGTCAGCTTTAATGCTGATGCTGCCATGGTTACAAACAAACAATCCTGCCACTTCACATCCACTATATACCAACAAGCAATCTTTTGTCTTTGCACATCTGAAAATAAAGGGACACACACACGTTTCTGCGTTTCTGTGACGTGATATTTTTGCATCATATTGGTGATTTTGGTACACATCATGGAGAGACTGCATTGAAATTCTCAATCTTGGAGACCAATGGGATCTTCTCTTTTTAACCTTGATCTTATATACCGCCTGTCAAATCAGAGATCAGTGTGACTGTCACCATTAGTCACACCAGTGAAGCGACACGCAGGAAGTGTGTGTGATTACTGATCTTGCTATCAATAACTCATCATCATGCTCCCCATGTTGGGGTCAGGTACGGTCCACGGTCCACTCTGGCATGACTGACAGGGTCAGGTTACGGGCTTGGCAGGGTTAATGTGAGTCTGTCCTGCTGAAATAGCAATGCTGAGAAGCGGGAAGAGAATCTCAGCCACAAACGTGCATGTTTCATGCTGTATGTGCCAGTAACAATTTTCATTGATGAGAATTACTTTATTACGGTCCTGGAAGCCATGATCGGTCACAAGATTCTGTCAGTGTGGTGTTTTTTCCCAGCGATGATGAGGATGGTGACATGGCCTGGCTGCGGTTTACTGGCACGTAGACCAAATGCCGCTGATTTGTTGATTCATAGTGGAGTCATTTAAATCAGCATCTTCATTGGCAAGTTTGAATAGCAACGCCGGTCATATTCTATGCATTGCAATGTACATACTGACAGGATGTGAAGGATATACAAGGATAACATGGCTAGCAATATTTTGGAAATGATACAACCAGCGTGTTCCACAATTGGGCAATATTAATATTTGGAAAGCTTTAATAATTTAAATGTGTATTCCTGGATTGTCCAAATAATCTAATACCACCCCTAACCAGAAATCATTTGATTCAAAGCCTTCTCACCATCCTCCGTTCTCTGTTCATTAGACAGTCGGTGTCATGTCACTTTTCAACCCACTGACTATATATTTCTGATTCTGATTCTGATTAATATCCCCCACCCTCCCCCATTAAATATGCACATGAAGAGAATATAGTTTATTTCTATTTAATTCACTCAAGATGGGAAGAACAAAGTGGCCACCATGTCTGCTTTCTGTCAGTAGCAAAGCAGCCCTCTTGAACATGCCATCACATTAACATTTGTCCCAAAGAACAACATTGAAATGTGTTTGAATCCTTAGTCTCCCACCACAGGGGTCAACTGTCCATTACACTATGCTCATGTTCCTTACTGTTTATTAAATGTGTTTTGATGTTTAAAAGGTAACTAAGAGGATCTTTTGTTGGAGCTTAAAAAGTAGATAAACACCAAAGTCATAATTTCAATTTCAACCAAAACAAATTAAAAATATACGTCGAAAGCAAAGTAGGTCACTTTGGAAGTGTCTGGCAATGTACATTAGAAATAGATTTTATAATTAAAAATATGAAAAAAATTGTTCAACTGGAATTAATTAGACTTAATGAAGTAGTTTTTAACAAGTAGTTATTATAATAGTTTATCATGAAATATTGTGAATTCATAGTATTTTGTTATGTTTTATTTTAGTGGTTTATTCAATTGAATAAAGAAGTAAATTGGACCATTTTTTTATCTGGGCATATATTTCTGGGCCTATTTAATGATATTTTTTGTATTAAATCTATAATCCTCATACTTAATCTTGAAAACACAATGTAAGCCATTGCATATAAAAATATTAATATCATTTCATGTGTCTTTACTTAACTAACCCAGGGCAATGTTCATATTCGACATTGTCTTTTGGTTTCTAATATGAGGTGTAGTTCTTATATTAATCTAAATTATTACATATTTAGTTTAAATTGAGAAACTCAGTGAAAACTGAAAAAGAAAGAGATAAAATATTAATATATTTACTAAATAAAGCTAAAATAACACTGCCTTAAAAGGGTGACAATAATTCTGTACAGCTAAACATTTGTACCTCAAATATTTTCCCATGAACTCAGTAGAAAGGAAACTCATGCCTGTCACTGTCATCTTGCTTCACATACTGAGCACTGTGAGGTTTTCCTTGAGGAACTTCACTGCAGGAGTCCATTACTGCAATAGCAATTCTTTCTGGACGACCTCCAGGACATACAGACTTTGACTGCTGTGTCACTCACTCTGCACCGAGCGCTATCTCCCAAAACCCCAGCCACACTCAGGCCATGGGGGTCAGTCATGCAACCATCCCAAGTTTCCACCAGAAGACCGGTTAGTCAAAAAATAGACCCCTCTGCCTTTTATAAATCAAAGCATCCCTATAAAAAGCGTATAGCTGGTTGGTGGCGATGGTGGTGTGGCCCTATCTTTAGCTTTATTTATGCACTGGTGTTGACAGTGGCACTTGCATGCTTTCCCGTCACCATTCAATGGGTCACGTGTCTGCCAGGGCTTTGTTGCTGGAAAGCACCCTGTTGAAAAACCTGTACACGTGTATTTTGCCAACAGTAGTAACCGTAACAACACCATTTTTAACTTAACGGCAAATCAGCTGCTCACATTCTTTCCATTCAATTACTGCTTACTTAAAAATACAATGCAGACACAAAAATACATTAGTATTGCTCAGAATAGTGTTTACCAACCCGGTTCCTGGAGGCACACCAACACTACAGGTTTTCCAACTCTTCCTAATTAAAAACACCTGATTCAACTCATCAGCTTGTTAGTAGAGAGTCCCAAGACCAGGAATATATGGGGCAGATAAGGGACACATCCAAAATCTGTACTGTTGGTGTGCCTCCAGGAACAGGGTTGGGAAACACTGGTTTAGACAAGTAGTGGTGAATATTAGTAGCAGAGAATTCTATATGCTGAGTATTTTTTTTTTCTTTAAAGTAAAATATTTGAATTAAAAAAACATGACTTAAAAAGGAATTTCAGATCACAAGAATGAGAGAGATCTATGAAGAAGAACAATTAATAAAAATACAATCATTATAAAGACTTTGCTCAACAAAATAGCCACTTATCATTCCTCATTTGTCAGCCGTACTAACATGACACAGAAGTAAATATCAAAAAAATCTAAAATGAAATCAATGGCACTGAATAGGATCACTCCTGGATCGTATTCTGTGTTTCAACTCTAGTGTTTTCATGGTAATGGCTGAAATAAACAGGTGGCCTGAAAATAGCGTGAGATGCAAGGTAGAACCAAAGGTAGAACAGCTGATCTCACTGAAGACTAGCATGGCACACGGCTCTTGAGAACCCAACCTTTATGTCATTACATTGCTTGAAATTTTTTTATTTATTCTTATATAATTTTATGTCCTCTGGAGAACACCAGGCAAAAAATAAAAAAAACATAAATGAAAAGGCATGAAAATGTATAAGCAATCTTTTATTGCCAATGTTTTACCAAATCGGCGACCCCAAACACACAACATAACTCCAGGCCTGGTCCTCTCTCGTTCTTTACTGTCGTCGCTCCTCCTTTTATGCCTCCGCTCCTCCGTGAGATACGAGACTGGTGGCTCACAGGTGACGCTCATTACCAATCATGCCACTGGCTCTGGTGACGCTCCCACAGTCCCTCCACCCCACCCTGCTCGTCACATTAACATTTGCTGTTGTCTTTAAATATATATGAAGCTGATTTAATACCTACATTTTCAATTAATATTTTGTATTACCTATGACCATATTATTGTTTTCTTACTGAGACAAGATGTTACATGTCAGTTGTGTTCCTCTGGTGCTCGAGCACACTCCAGCACCCCCTCTGTTACCGGAACTCTTGCCAGTCCCAGAGAGCTCCTGAGCACCCAAACCTGTCCCTTTAAACACCCAGGGGTCTTCCCCAAGAAAATTTGATGACTCTGGCCGAGGGGACCGATCCACTTATGACTCCTGAACTCCCAGTACTCCTGGTGCCGCCCTGGACCCCTGAACTCTCAGTACCACCCTGGAGACCACCCTGACTATGACTGACATCTGGTCTCTCCAGGGTCAAATGTCATGTTTCTACGTTTTGCAACAAGATGTGCCATTTTATTTTGTACAAGTGTTTTTGTGTAAGTTTCTAATTAAAGTTAGAAATGTGGACGAGCAGCCAGCATGTAGATGACAGCAGGGTGTCTGCTGGTTTCCATGGGTTGGGGGTGGGGGGGGCGCCGGCTGAAGGCACGGGTCAGACAGGCTTTCCAGGAGATCTAAGCTGAGCAGCTGTCCCACTTGCCTGTCTAAATTTTAATGCAGCCACATCGGGACAATCCTTCCTGGAAGAGCACAGTAAGATTAAAACCACTGATAGTTCCCTCACAGTGGGAAACAAAATTTCAAGTTGGGCTCTCTGCCTGCTTGCTCATAAAAGAAAGGATCAGAGGTCAACTGTTTAAAGGGAGGGCCTGAGCAAATGGAAAAAACTGTAAGTCCTCTACTTTTCACATTTAAGACACACAAGGTTCAAGGCCCCTCAATGATTGGGTACAAAGAGATCAATTAAAAATGTTGAATGGTGTTGCGGACCAGTGTTCTTTTAATATTATGTACATGTTATTCCAGTATTTATTAAAATTCTGAAAGCGCTGATTTATTTTACTTTTAGTTTAAGTTTTAGTAAATAATCCAGTAATTAATCCAGTCAGTTTTAGTAAATAAATTATTTTATTAAACCAATTCTTTTATTTTGTTTTGTTTTTCACTTTTTCAAATTATATTTTTTTTATTTATTCCAGGCATCATTTCAATTAAATAAAATGATTTAACATAATTTAAAAACACTGTTGTGGACAACAGCAACAGAATGTAAAAATGTGCATTCTCTTATCATATATTCATGATCACATCATTTCAAACCTTACTTTATTTCTTCTTTGGAGCACAAAAGAAGATGTTATGAAGAATTAACTGTTTTTGCCCAAATACAATGAAAGTCTGTTGTGTCCAAAATTGGAACCATTGACTTTGATTGTGAAGGGTGACGCAAAGTTAGTAAAAAATATCGTTGTTTTGGATGAACTACAGTGATCCCTCGTTTATCGCGGTTAATGTGGACCGGAACGCCCCCGCAATAGGTGAAAATCCACGAAGTAGGATTGGCCCCCCTAGGAATTTCCATATATGTGTGTGTGTAGGTACCAGAATGTTTAAAATATGTATATTTATACTTTGTATATATATTTCATTAAATCTATTTAATTATAAAACCTTAATATTATACATTTACTCTCTTTCTCTCTCTCTCATACAATACATATTATGGTGCTCTACACTCACCAATGACAGTAGTATCTTGAGACTTGACAGACCTGTGCGATGAATGATGATGATGATGGTGTTACTGTACTGGTATAATGAGGCATTTAAATCTGGATCGTCAACATTTGCTTCTGGGAGAGTCAAAGAGGCTCCCACTCCACTCGTGCTCTCATTGGTCGATCTCGCACCGGGAACCAATCACGTGTCTTGTGTGTGTGTGTACAAATACTCTTTGTCTGGCATCCTGGGAAACCATTTCTTTCGGCATGATGAAGCACCGCTGCTTTCTACAATACGGCTGCTGATATGGTAGTTTTTATTTTATTTTAATTTTTCGATGAATATTTTTGCACTAAGGCTGCAAAACTTGAACCACAAAGTGGCGAGGGATTACTGTATACCTTTTTTCTATAAGATATTCAAATGTGTGCAGTATGGCATAATAAACTGTAAATGGGCAGCTTTATACTGCTTCGTTTTTAATCACTTAGCCAAATCACACAGACTAATAAAGAGTGAATCATTGTGGTGTTGGCACGCAATAGTCAGTGTGGAAAATATCACAATGATAATGCACTTGGCCCACATGCATTCAGAGTAGTGGATATAATCCCACACTCAGAGCCTACAAGTCTGCTCGTGATGGCCTTCGTTCACATCACCTAGTAAAGACTCAGACAGTGGGCGGCTCGTGTGGGCGATTGGGCATATGACTGTAGTACGACTGAGCTCAGTGAGCTTCACCACCACCGGCAAGACAGAGCAGCCAGTGTGTGTAGGTGGGTTATGCTGTCACTTTTTACAATAAACTGGTAGCTTGCTTAGGACAGATTGGTAATATAGAGACATAAAATGAAAAAAAAAAACACATTGATCTGACGACAGAGCTGTATTTGTACTGAACATTTTCTCTCTCATGGTGCATATAATAATTGAGCAGTAGCTCTTCATGTCTGGCTTTATCTAGAATGAATCTTTTTTCATTTCGCAGAAGGACACTTTGTGAGAGCTCTGTCAAAGGTGTAGATAAATGCAGTTATTTAAGTGCTAGTTTTGCTCAGCAGGATATTGTTAACACAAAAGAGAAGGACATACAAAATTGTGTGTTGCTCAAAAGGGAAAATAAAGTGAATCAATCTGAATTAAAAATCTCAGAATCGGGCTGTTTCTATGCCAACCGAGACAATGCAGCGGATGTGCCCACAGACAAATCAAACTTCCTATTCAGTATACAGAAGAATAGCATAATTTCACTTTTATAACATTAAGATCACCCCTTGAGTAAGGCTATTCACGGAAGAGTACTGCCTATAAAAAGGTTGGAAAATAATGTTGTGATACAACATGTAATGAGGCTATCTTGATTGAACAATGTTGTGCTCTTACATGTATCCTTGATTCGCAGCATTCAGCCAGACTATGAATCATGGCAAACTATTTCTCCATCTTTGAGATCACGTCTCTTTGTTAGAATCAAGCCAATCACAACAGCAACACTGTCTCTGGTGCTTATGTCACCAGTGTTGGCGCTTATGTCATCAGTCTGAATAGAAAATGTATAAACCACATTTTAACTAAAACAGACATCAGAAGTTAGACTATATTTATTTTATACTTAAGCTACACATTCATACAGTGTACTGAGAACTTATAAAGTGTGCATTTTGCACAATACAATCTATTAGATTTTTTAATAGAAGTTTTTTTTTTTTTTTAGCTAATAAGATCTTTTTTAGGAAAGAAACAAGTTATAAAGGGGCTATAAGACTATTATATTAAAAGGCTATTATATTGTAAGGGCATACAAGTTCATAATTAGTTACTTACAAATACAGTTATTACTCATTAAGTACTATCTACTACGGTAATTTCTGATCCTTAAAATAAAGTGTTACCAATGATTTTTACTTTGATTAACCATGAATAAAGAATAAATCTCAGACATATTTCGATAATGCATTAGAGAGAAGAAGCTTTAGCGCCATAGGATCACACTTTAGATTAATTCTCACTTTCAACTAGCTTTGAACTAGTGTGTTTGCCTCTTTCAACTCCTAATTACTGCTTAGTAATAGTAAGTATTGTAGTTGTTCAGTTTAGATATTCAGTAGGAACTGGGTAGAATTAAGGATATAGAAAGGATGTTCATAGTGAGAATTGCACCCTTAAGTAAAGTGTTACCGAGTTAAAAGTTACTATGTCAGGAATAATGTATCTTATCAGCTGGTCATTGACAGAAAACAAAGACAGACAAGGATCAGCAGTGTTATTTTAGTATTATTTATATAGCATTATAGTAGATGAGTGATCTGATATACAGCATTGCTATGGAAAACAATGAATATAAAAAAATATCTGATCAATGCTCAAAAACTGACTAATTAGAATCAAGTATTCCAAAGATTTGTGTAAGAAATGTAAGCAGCAACTTTCAAAGATTGTATGAACGTTATGAAGTAGGTCCTGTTACTGCTTAGGCGGTGCTGTTATACAGTCAACCCTTCTGTTCAACATGCTGGCATTTAGAGATCTTGACAAAGACAGACCATCTGATATGTAAAGCATGTTGCATTCTCCACAGTGTAAAACTCACTTTAATGCAGTTAGCATGACCAGGCACCATTTGCACTGAGTAGCAACTAGCTGACATCATAATGCAATAAAAGAAAGGTCTATTCTATTAGTCTCAAATCTGTAGCTTTCTTTGAGAGATAACTAGGGCCATTAGCTGGCAGGCATTTTTTAGCAACAGGACCTCTTTCTGAAAATAGCAAATCACGCGGTCACTTAAATCACAGTAAATGTCAACTACAATCTGGTCATTTTAATGACAAAGTCTGCTGTGTTGTTAAGACACAAATAACGGTGCACAAGATAAAGAGGTGCACAAGATAAAGATCAGACTGAAGATACAAGAAAACATAATTTTATTTTTTTTAAATAGGGAAAAGGAAATTACTAACCAATACAGAGATTCATAGTCATGGCTCTTGTCCACTTTCTGAAGTGGCTCTGAAGTGAGTCTTTTTAACTCTAGTATATTAATAGCCATTGCTAAGGACCTCTATGCAATATCAGAAGTTTGTTAACACAACCGATAGTTTTAATTGTATTAATTATATATTTGAGAACCACATATGCTACATTTGATAAACCACAGTTATGTTTTAACAGGGAATGAAAACACTTTTCAAAAGGGCCATGTATGTTTCGATTTTGTTTTCCCTAAATAATAACAACCTTCATTTCAAAACTGCATTTTGTTTTTAATTGTGTTACCTTTGAGTAATATTTAAATTTGTTCGGTGATCTGAAACATTTAATTGTGACAAGCATACAAAACAAAAAAAAATAAAAAATAAAAGGGGAAGCTGTTTTTCACACCACTGTATGTATGTATGTATGTATGTATGTATGTATATATATATATATATATATATATATATATATATATACACACACACACACATACATACACTCACCTAAAGTATTATTAGGAACACCATACTAATATTGTGTTTGACCCCCTTTCACCTTCAGAACTGCCTTAATTCTACGTGGCATTGATTCAACAAAGTGCTGGAAGCATTCTTTAGAAATGTTGGCCATATTGATAGGATAGCATCTTGCAGTTGATGGAGATTTGTGGGAAGCACATCCAGGGCACAAAGCTCCCGTTCCACCATATCCCACAGATGCTCTATTGGGTTGAGATCTGGTGACTGTGGGGCAATTTTAGTTCAGTGAACTCATTGTCATGTTCAAGAAACCGATTTGAAATGATTTGAGCTTTGTGATATGGTGCATTATCCTGTTGGAAGTAGCCATCATAGGATGGGTACATGGTGATCATTAAGGGATGGAAACAAAGCTCAGGTAGGCCGTGGCATTTAAACAATGCCCAATTGGCACCAAGGGGCCTATAGTTTGCCAAGAAAAAATCTCCCACACCATTACAGAACCACCACCACGCTGCACAGTGGTAACAAGGCATGATGGATCCATGTTCTCATTCTGTTTACGACAAATTCTGAATCTACTATCTGAATGTCTCAACAGAAATCGAGACTCATCAGACCAGGCAACATTTTTCCAGTCTTCAACTGTTCAATTTTGGTGAGCTTGTGCAAACCTTTTCCTATTTGTAGTGGAGATGAGTGGTACCCGGTTGGGTCTTCTGCTGTTGTAGTGCATCTGCCTCAAGGTTGTACGTGTTGTGGCTTCACAAATGCTATGCTGCATACCTCGGTTGTAACGAGTGGTTATTTCAGTCAAAAGTTGCTCTTCTATCAGCTTGAATCAGTCGGCCCTTTCTCCTCTGCCCTCTAGCATCAACAAGGCATTTTCGCTCAGTGTACTGCCGCATACTGGATATGTTTCCCTTTTCACATCATCCTTTGTAAACCCTAGAAATGGTTGTGCCTGAAAATCCCAGTAACTGTGCAGATTGTGAATTACTCAGACTGTCTGGCACCACCATGCCACGATAAAAATAAAATAGCTTTAATCACCTTTCTTTCTCATTCCGACATTCAGTTTGGAGTTTAGGAGATTGTCTTGAACTGTCATGTGATTGGTTGATTAGATTATTGCATTAATGAGAAATTGAACAGGTGTTCCTAATAATCCTTTAGGTGCGTGTATATATATGTATGATGTAAAGAAAAAAAAAGAGTTGAAATTGTGAATGAACACTTGCACATAACTCTGAAGCAATTTCGGGCAGGCAATCAACCATGCTGATATTTAAAACAGTTTACCGTATTCTACAGTAAATGTCTGTAACAACCACTGCAATTTAACTAAATTTAACTGGTTTTCTTATATATTTTTTATCAAACATTGGACCCTTATCACAAACTGTGATGACACATTTTTAACATTTTTTATCCGTCTTTCGGATGAGACGTTAAACCGAGGTCCTGACTCTCTGTGGTCGTTAAAAATCCCAAATTTGCCCATTGGCCTTGGTCCATCATGGCCGACTAATCCCCCCCCCCCCCATACTCTAATTGGCTTCATCACTCTGTCTCCTCTTCACCAATAAGCTGGTGTGTGGTGAGCGTTCTGGCGCAATATGACTGCCGTTGCATCATCCAGGTGGATGCTGCACATTGGTGGTGGTTGAGGAGATTCCCCCATACTATGTAAAGCGCTTTGAGCTCTGGAAAAGCGCTATATAAATGTAACATTTCTTCTTCTTTTCTTAACGATCATCATCACTGTAAATAATGTAAAGTTTTTTATATTTTCTTAAAAAAAAGTATGTACATTCTACACACTATTATTTGTATTATTTATTAATCTTTCTCTATTTTTACCTCTTTTAGAAAGTTTTGAAAATACTATTATGGAGTTTGTCTTTTGCTATTTGAACAAAAGGAAACAAATTACTCTATCAAATACTCAATTACTTTTTAAAAACTTTGAAACAGGATCTAGATGCAGCTTAAGTTTATTATCATTAAGCTTAACAAACAAACCATTATGGTACAAGTACTATCAAAATGTGAACAGAACAATCGAGTATCATACAGCAACAGCAGACAGGACTAATCATAGGGCTTAAATACGCAGCAAGCTAATCAGTGAGACGAGACACAGCTGAAGGGACTAACGGGTGATTACAGGACTCAGGTGACTAAGATCAAAACAGTGGAGCACATGGGGAAACAGAAAGAACACAAAAAAGACGGTGACAACGAAACAGACAGAACACAACCCACCACCAAGCCTAATTATGACACAGTGTAAGTATATTTTTCACAACAATAAATGAATCTTTGACGACTGAAGAAGTGCAATTGACCTTTATTTCGCAAAGTGGCAATGCATGATACACAATGATGAAATGACTTCACTCATAGTAACAGCAGACAGAAAACAAATTAATAGGAAAGATCAGAAAAAACTTGAGATGGCTCAGCAATTTATTGCAGAACATGTACGGAACACAATCACATATTAGTGTCACTGTCACTTGATGGTGGGTCTGGGGAAGAAGCTGTCAGCAATACAATTATTGATTTTGAAGATGTTGAAAATTATAGTTTTGAGAATACCCTTGAGATTGTGAATATGTGCCAGATGCTGAATGTACTGGAAAATTAGCTCTGACGAGGACAGCCAAGCTCCATAAGGTGACAAAATATGCTTTATTTCATGCTTCTGTGATTGATACTCTAAAGGAGAGTTGTATATTATCGTGACAGGTAGAGATCCATTCATGTTAGATACAGATGTAATTACGATTGGTGAAACATTCATGCATTCAAGCATTAAGTGAACGATTCAGTGACTCACTCATTCAGAGAGGCATTGCCTGAAATTTTACATTCTCTTGAGTAGGTACTTTTTTAGTCCTTGCAAAGTAAATACTTATTTCACAAGTGCTAAAACAGAGTCAAATACGGACATACAATGTTGTCCTTGTCACGTGACCTACTATCGTCAGTAGTATTGCCTTAATGAAATTCACAAATCCTCTCTGTGGCTTTATGGGATAGTAAAGGCTATATCATATCGGACTTCAGAATCTCGCTGGAAGTACTAGACCATCCGAGTGCTTTTTTATCTACTCTTTAATGCGTACTGTCAATCCGGACATACTTTTTTTTGTCTTATACTGTTTTTGCCTCTCTATAGTAGGGAGGAATGTGATTTCGGACTCAGCCAATGTTACCATTCCTGAATGAATCTGTATTCTTGAACAAATTCAAAAGTTCAAAAATTATTAACATTTCTAAAACTTGAGTGACAGAGCTCTAAATCTACACAAAACAAATCCATGCTGAACTTGCAGAAAACTAAAGCCGCATCAAACGAATGTGAAATAAACTCCTCACTACACTGATCCTGATATATGGCAACAATCATAAAACCTGTGAACACATGGAGAAGGGTGGAAATGTGGCTCTCATAGACTGCAATATGAAGATGCCCTCACACCATATGTAAGCTACTGATGATCTTGTATTAAATAACAGTCCCATTTCTGTAGTTTCCATGAAATGTCAGTGATAATTCAATGCAAGGTCATAGTCATTATGTGTAGTTCAGCCATAGGGCAACACAATACAGACTGACCCATATTTATGATTAACCCACAACTCCTACAGTGAGAAAATGCCAGTAATCACAAGTTGTGTCACTACTGCCCGATAAGGTGGCTAAATTTAGATCTGACATTCACGAAGTCTAACAGTCTGGAAACTCAAAGGTACACACCTCACAGCATGTCGCAGAGTAAATATCTCATGTGCCTGACTGACGCATATGAGAGAATGAGAGAATCAGAAATTTCAGAAACTCACCCATTTGTACCAGTGTGAATAAGAAAACTAGGTTAGTCTATAACAACGGAAATAATTAGTAATGTTAGAATGGCAAAAAAATATGCTCCAGGGTTGTCCTCATAAAAGTGTATTGTAATATTTGTTTTAATATCTATTCAAATGTATTTATTTATTTACGTATTTAGTTTTATGTGAATTTAACACAACCTGCAAAGTGAAACACCTAATGTCAAATTTTTATTTTTTTACATTAAAAACACACTCACAAAAACCATTAGTTCATCTCAGCATTGTACTAGATGGTCAAAATACAGAAAGTCGTAATTTTACGTCGAAATGTTTTAAATTCATAATTTAGAACATTTTGATGATATTTTGACTACCGAAATAGAAATGCCATAGTTTTCAGTTCAGAAATGTACAGCTCAATTATGTTGCTACCAATGCCTATGCTAAGTATTAAAACAGTTACAACAAAAAGACAGAAAGTCTCAGGTCCTGCCAACAACATTCACGCAGAAAGTTCACATCACAATTGAGACAATGGTGTGTGTGTGTGACAGAGTGTATTGAAGTAACAGATTTAAGCAAATAACATGTTCCCAAAGAATAACAATATTACAGGGGAATGAAAATGTAAATGTTGAAAAGGGCAATTCGGTGTATATGCCACTCTACAGGGTTGGGTGATCTGATTCTGAATCACTGACTAAATTGGATTTCAAGCTTGTCCCTCGGCAAAAAGCTCCACAGGAGATAGTGTCACTCAATGCAGTGAGTTTAAATATGGATCAGATAAAGAAAATTACAGTTTTCCTTTTCTGGTTAAAGAAGGCCTCATCGATTTAGATGGCTAACCTTCACTCACCTTTTCCAATCTATGCTGCAGTAAACGAGACGGGTCAACAGGAAGAAGTGGAGAGAGGCTAAGTGGCAGAGGTCCTATTAAATTAATCAGGTAGGAGAACACTTGGCTCAATTTAGATAGATTAAACAGGATTATAAATAGAATGATGCAGACCGTTCCTGATGTTGAATCCTGCCCAAGTGTGAACGCACGGCCAGTGTGGTTGCTAAAACTGGCAGGAGCATTGATTACCAATCTCTTATGCTGGCCTGCCCACCGTGGCATCGCTTTTAGGTCACCAGTCCCTGCCTCCCCCAAGAGTTGTGGACACACTGTGAGCATTATGATCTCTGAAAAAGCAGTGGATATTGAAGAGATGGTTAACAGAAAGAGGACATTGTCCAGTTTTGGAATTGATGAACATTTTCCACAGTCATTTTCACCTAACCAACAACATATCATGGGTACTTCATCACCCTGAAATGTGTTTATGTGTCTCACATAGAGTTCACAGCTGCACTCTTTTTGGCCAAGAATAGAAACAGGACTTACATCTGACTGAGACATTTGGCAAATCACCACAGGACTCACAGAAAGACAGATATTTTCAACCCTGGCTCATTGGAAAAAAACCACGCCTGTGGACATTTCCTCATGCTTCCCTGTAGCTCAAACAGCAGATTGTGGTGCTTGCAACGCCAATGTCATGGGTTCAATCCCCAAGGAAAGTAATAACTGATTATAATGCATTAAAAATACATATTGACAATATAAGTCGCTTTGGATAAAAGCATCCAACTGCAGAAATGTAAACATAAATTTATGTAGAATTATATAACTTTATCATCAACCAAGCTTGACATTTCTCGTTGACCAAACCAGCAATGCAAAATGAAACATACTATACAAAAAAACAAACAAAAAAACAATCAATTATTGTAATTACTATGTCTAATCGCAGGTAAAAAAAAAAAAAAAAAAAAATGGGTGGGTTTCTCACATGATCCATTTCTGTGCGCTCTGCATCACAAGTGCAATGTGCAATACTTTACCAGGTAAGCTACCAAGCAAGTTTAGTGGAACTGATTATGTGATGCAAATTTCAAAATACAGTAATACCTCGAGATACGAGTGTCTCTACAGACGAATATTCCAAGATACGAGCAGAGCAAGCCATCAGGCAGATTTGCTTCTAGATAAGAATAAATATTTGAGATATGAGCACGTGTTACTGACGCCGACGCCAACGCACGTTCACTTCATGTGTTCACTGACTTCTGAAAGCATCGTCTGCGAGTGATTTTCTCTCTGTTTTGTGCATTATTCTTCATAATAGCGATGAGTTCTAAGAAAGTGAATGCTAAGGATGGTGGTGAGAAGAAGAAATGCATGATGACCATGGAAATGAAGCATGAAATTGTCTATGTGACCGTGGTGCCCGCGTGAGTGATCTAACAGCAGGAGCATCAGGAGGAACTGTGGACTGAGGAGTTGATCGAGCTACAGATGATGGGACATACGCAGGTGTTGCAATTCGAGTTACGAGCTCCGCCCTGGAATGGATTATGCTCGTATCTCGAGGTATTACTGTATAACAATTTACAAATCATGAACTATGATAAAAGTGTTTTGAAATCATCATAACACAATATTATGAAAGGAAACGTGTTAATATAAGTCTTTATTAACCAATAATATTTCCCTGTAGTAAAAATGTGTGAACAAGAATAAAGTGGTTTCCATTAGGGGTTGTTTCCAGATAAAATTGCAGTGAATTATAAGTATATATGGTCCCAATGAGCTTTTATTTCCACTATTATAATGCAAAATATACATACATCGACAGAGGTTAAAAGCAAAAGCTCACAGTTACAGCTGGTTAATCTGACCTGTTAGCCAGCTGTACCAATCTGATCCTAAGAGAATTAAAACAAGGCCAGAAAATCTAAATATAGTTCCTGCTGTTAACAGTATTTTTAGGCTTGACCTACGAATGACTGAAGCTTATTGTAAATATTCTTTTGGGCTGCAACCCCATGTGGGATATGAATGGTCATGATTGTGTTGACAGTTCCAAAAGCAATTCATGTTTTGTAATATTTGCGCATGTTTTATTTTTGGACTACATTAGGAACAAGAAGGTATTTAAATCAGCATGTTTTTTTGGGATATTACGAGTCTCTCTTTCTATTTCAAAGGACGAACAATCCTGAATGTAATATGATCACAATCCCATTGTTATATGGAAGAGACATTGGAGGAATACAATGTCCATCTGCTGCTTGTGAATTATTGCCTCAGGGCAAGAATCAGCAGCAACATGACAGGAATTGCATGGGGCAATGTGACACGCTTAGCGCTATTTTGCAAAACAGATAAGGCTGAGGACACGACATCACTGCGTGCTATACATTTCAATGCCAAACAGTATTAGTTTACAGTCGTAGCGGGAATACTGATGTTGGCGTCACTCAGCGGCGTCTATTTTTGCCACATTGAATGTCTATATATAGCATACTTGCAAGGTCATCTGGGTCATGTTCACCAGTGTCATCTCACCATAAACAGGAGATGACTGGCTAAAAGGAATTGTGGATAATCTTCCTGACTCACTAAATCTGAAGCTGTTTTAGGCTGGTTATTATCCCAGGGGACGGGGTTATTATTCACCATCTCTTTCAGGCCTGGCCTGAAAAAAATAAATAAAAATTGAAATGAATCACCTCCATCATATTTATAATGGTAAACAAGATATTGTAACTGGATTGCATTAAAATAACAGAAATACATAGAAAATCATTTTCAGAATTAATGACCCTGAATCTTCTTCTCTGTTAATGAGTGACCAAACAGAGATTTTCTAATTGTCTTTATTTCATTTAACTGATCTCACAACTCAGAGAGGAAACAAAATGATGTAAAATTTAATATTTAATTATCAATCCAAAACTATTAATCACTACTAATTATAATAGATTATAATTGCAAAAAAAAAGATAACTAGATACCATAAAACAAATAAATAACAGATTTCAAGATAACAGAATTCCTTCACTGTGGTACTAATATTTTTTTGAGTATAGAACAATTACCAAAAAGTAAGCAAATTGGACATTAAAACAAAGAAATCGCTCAATGAGCTTAGTTAGACTGTAGTGGCCAGATGACCGAATGGTCTTGAAAGCTCAGGAGTTACAGAGAGACTTTAAGTGGCACTCGTTCCTGGCAGCCTTTGTTTGGCGGCGTTGAATTCTGGTAGGACAGCCTCACAAATATAACAATAAGAATAACACCTGTAAACAAGAACATAAAATGTGATTGCACGGGCAGCAAATTGTATTATCCTCTTCCGTTTCCAATCTTTTCAGGAGGTTTTGAATGAGCTGTGTACGTGTCTCACCTATAACTCCCAGAGTTCCGAGCAGGATGCCCACTGTTGACTGAATAGTGGGCATGCCCTGAAGCTGTTTTGGTGCAGTTCTACAGTTTCCCCTCACGTTGCACGGGCAAACGGTCACTGTGAGAGAGACAATGACCATTCAGCTCTTTTTAAATGCATTAGAAGGGCAATGGTTGCACACAGGGAAATAGGACATTTATTTATGGAGCACTAGGTGAAGGTGATTGCATTGGTGAGGCCTCGTGGGAAACTAGCATGAGAGATAGACAAGATGAAAGCATGACAGGGAGGGAGAGAGAGAGAGAGAGAGATGCCATGCATCACTAGAGAGTGTGTAAACAAAATGTTATCATCCATTAAAACAATGGATGAGAATGTAGGACAATGTAGACACAAAAACACATCTGCTCATCATTTGTTCTCTTATTTTGTCCAGAGGGCCACTCAAAAGATTGCTTTTGTATCTCTGCTGTAATTATGACAACACTGTTTTTTATTTTTATTAACAGAAACTGGGAGTGCAAAGGTATTAGACAATGTATTTAGTGTTTTTAAATAAAAAATAATAGTTATGGGGAAAAACTATTAAAATAAATATGATTATAACTAAAAAGACTATAACCCCATTTCAATTTGTTAGCATTTTATTTTTTATTACAATTTTAAATTATGTTTTTTTTATTATATATATATATATTGGTAACCATATTCTACTTTCTTACCTTAACTATTAATTAGTAAGTAATTAGGAGTTTATTGAGGCAAAAAGTAATAATTAATAATTAGTTAATAGTGAGAACTGGACCCTAATCTAAAGTGTGACCAAATTTTCTGTTTTCTACACCAATTGGTTTTATTTTTATTTTTTTATCTATTTGTAAAATTTAATTAAATTTAATTCAGTTATGAAGAACAAATTGCAAAAACTGACTGTACACCATATTTTAAAGTGTACCTTGCAGAGAAAATGTAAAAATCTAAACAGACATTGATTAAACTATGAGCAAACATGACTCAATCATTACAGACACTGACTACACTTAGTGCTAAATTGTTTCACAAAAATACACTGACCTGACAGTAATTAAGCTTATTTGTACATTTTAATAACACAAATGACGTGACTGCCTGTTTATTATTAACATGTGGCTGAATTGCGTTTTTATGTGCCATTATGAGAGATCTAAAATTAAACATGCCATTTCTGTCCTCCAATGAACATTAAAGTCTCCAGTGAGCCCATTTAACATTGTGTTCAGACAGCTGATAAGCATGTAAAGCATGTACTGTATGTAACCAAATGACCTACATAACATCCCTCTTTATGCATGTTCTCTTTGACCATACAGTTTTATTTGAGTCCATATATGTTACCTGGCAGATTGATGAATGTGCTTCTGGGAGGAGAGCTGCTGTCTGAGATGGTAAAAGGTACGATATAAACCTCTGGAGGCAGGTACGGGACATTTAAAGACAGGTTGGTGTGAGTGTCTGTGGAAAAAAGGATATTCCAGCTTACATTTCTACAGGGTGACACTTTATTTCAATAGTTCACTTTTAACCCTTTAATAACTGTCTGCTTAATATCTGCAAACACTACATTACAGGTGCACTGATATGCATTAGTTCATGCTAAACTAATGCACAGATAATCACGTGTAAATGTATAACTCATGAAGAACCCTTAATTAATGATTACTGCATCAGCAACTGATAAAGAGTCTATAGGATTAATACAAAAAGTAATTAGTAACAGTTGACATGTTATTGCAAATTGATGAGAGTTGATTGATATCAAAAGTTGTCAAAGTTACTTATAGTTAGTAGAATGTCTAAAGTGTAGGACATTATCAAAATAAAGTGTAGCCAAGATTAGTCAGAACGAATAATGTTATTGTTCTCACCACGTAATATCTTGACGTGACAACATAAACACATTTGCAAAAGTTGCTAAAACATTAGGAATACTATACTAGCAACAACCAGAAAATATGCTATCAACATGCTAAATGTATTAGTTTTATTTTAAAGCGTTCCAACGGTGTGATAAAACAATGTAGAAACATGCTAAATCATGATATCAATGCCTAGCTAACTAGTTGTATAACCATCTGTATAAGCATCAAAATTTAAACTTTCAGATAAGGCTGTGTCAAGCCAGCATCAAAATTTGTCTAGAGCAACTACATTTCTCTAGTTATTAATGTAAGTAATATTTACCCTTTATATTAACAGAAAAATGTGTTAGGTAGCTCAACATTAAGTCAAGCGGTTGAGTAATGCTGCTTTGTAAACTGTATGGGAAAAAGAAACTCCTGACTGGGCCTAATCAGGATTTGGCTGTGCAAAACTCTTGTCTCTTGTCCAGTAAACAAGAGGGTGTTATCAGTCTCTACTCACTCTTATCAATGGTCTGAGAAGCCCCACTACTGTCGTTTGACACTAGAGTCCTTTATTGTGCTAATCAACAGGATCACCAGTACTAAAAAATACATACTAAACAATTATCTCTCGTCAGAGGTGACCAATATCTTTCCCGTGGCCTCCACATCAGTGCATACTGACGGAAACAACCGAAAGAAATGTTTAGTTAATTCTACACAATAGCCAGTTCAATACAACTATCTATCAGACCTATTTTAATAGTGGAGAATTGCAAAACTGGGCTGTCAATTTCGACTGTTTCAAGTCATGAATATTTAGATACTATCTTGTTTTCCTGTTCGCGAATCAGTCTGAATTAACAAATTGATACCATTATTAAGAAGATTCATTAAAAAGTAAATAAACAGCTCAGCCACTTAGACATCACTGATTTAAGTCAAGTCAAAAATCAAACTTGAAATGGCCTGAAATCATAATGACTGCGAGAAGATTTTTTGTGAGTAGTATGACTGTTGATCTGAAAATATGTTGACTATTAAAAAGAAGTTTGAACATCAGGTCACAAATAAAATGTTGACATTTTAACTGCCTTTAGTTATTCGTTTGGAACAAATATAAAATGCTTTAAAAACTAACTTGATGCTCTAAATTGCTCGTTAAGAGTTTTCTTTATAAATGTTTTTGATGGGAAAATGCTAATGTGAAACTTTATGCACTGCATTCATATTGTGGGTTTTTCTTCTTGTCTGTATATACACAGGCCATGTTCTTTAGTGCATTAAACCACATTAAGCATTTTCTCATGGGACAATTTGGTATATTGCATTCATATTCTGAGTATGTATTATGCACTATAAATAAGTTGTATACTAAATGTGTTTTTCTAATATCACAAAAAAAATGAGACCCAAAGTCCTATTACGTCATCCAATTTCAGCCCTCCCCATAACCTGTCACTCCCGACGCCCTTTCATTATAGAGCAGATAAAGCTGATTGATTCAAAAGTTAGGAGATAGAGAGAGGGAGAGGGAAAGGGAGAGAGAGAGAGAGAGAGAGAGAGAGAGAGAGAGAGGGAGAGAGAGAGAGAGGTGAGTGGGGTAAAAAAGGAAACTCACTGTTGGATGTCAAAAGATCAATTCGATGAAAAGTCAATGGAAGTACACGTTTAGCTTCAAAACAAACCGACCCAAGCTGTAAGATCATATAAATTAAAGACAACTTAATTACCCCAGGTTACAAGAGGAGGCCTTTTTACCCATTAACAATGAAGAAAATAAGAAAAAAAAAAACCCTGCGAAATACTGAGACACAGACCAAGAAGAAAAATTAAAGTGTGTGTGTGCGAAAAACAACGAGTTCACAAAATCCATTTGATTCTTGTCCGTGACTCAGACACAACTAAGTCAACCTGCTCACCAGCATCAGCTTGGTACATTAATGATGCCTAAAGCTATCAGGAAGAGAGCCATTATGCTTATTACATCCAAGATAGATTTGTCTGAAGACACTCGACTTAGAGGGCAATTTCCTCCTTTGTCAGTACACTCTTTTCCCCAGACGCTGAACTGTGTGTGTGATTCAGCAGGTGGTAAGCATTTTACCCATTTCAGATGACGTCTCAATCTGACGGCAAGGACTCCACAGATACAGAACAGCGGTTTGTTTTTCATTTTCAAATCTCTAATTTTATCCACATTGACGTCATTGCTGGAGGGGGTCAACATAACCGAGTATGTCAATGCAATTGTGATTTTAGAATGTTTTAAAATATTAAGGGAATAATAAAGTGAGTAAAGCTTGTCTGAAATGTATTTAGAAATGATAAACAAATACTTATTCAGATACACGTATTTGGCAGAAGAGACAATGTCACTTCACATTAAACCCCAGTATTACTCAATAGATAAGACGTGGAATAGAGGAATAGGCAAACCATTAATAGGAGTGAGCTTCCAGTTTCGACGAACAGTGGTGTCACTGCGGAGGGAGAAGTTGAGCCTTCCCCCATGCTGGGGCCCATCACTGTCTCGAGAGGCCAAAACCAGAGCTTGATCCTCCCAGCGAGGTGTGCACAGATACTTCCAGGAGTAATCACCCACCAGAACTGGGCTGTTGTCATTTACATCCAGAATGTGTACTGTCACTAGTGTGGAGGCTGACAAGGAGGAATTACCTGAAGGAAAGAATTGGTGACAAAAATATGAATAATTTCATCTTGAACTGTATCTGTTAGTGTGTATTCAGGCTGTGTATTTCAGTGTATTACTTTGTCACTTTTAAAGGGATACGTCACCCAATGTTGGTAACCAAATCGTTTTGGTGATCATTGACTACCCTCGCACAGACACAACCGTTGTTCACATACCACAGCATATAAAGCTTTATTATATGTTATTAATCTACTATTTTTAAAGAGAGATGCAATTTTTAACCTGCTGCTTGCGCTGTTTCTTTACTCTCATCACTGCATTACACATAAAAAAATAAAAAATTTCAAATAAAGCAGGGAATCAAGCTGTTGCTAAATATTGGTTAGGAGATATATTCATGGCTGAAAGATTAGTGCTACAATGGCAAAAGTCATATTTTACAAAGAGAGATATTATTATAGAACAATAAAAACTGATTTGAAAAGGAACATCTGACTTTATAATATAAGGAGAAAAAGAAAACCTATGCTAATTTTCTTGAAAAATCAAAACTCTATTTAAGAATTATTTTTTATATAAATTAAATATTATTAAAAAAATAATTAAATACAAAATGCAAGTAAATTAATAAAGACTCACACATTCAGGTGCAGGTGGGAAAGCAAACATATACTTATTTTTTCAATATTTCCCATATTTCTCTGCCACCTGCACCTGAAATATATATTTATTCCAATATCACAGGTATTGATAAGACTTGACCCTCATAGAAAGTCACTATAATCTTTCAAAGAAAGCCCTGAAATAGGGAATAGTTGGAAAGGAAAGAAAAAGAACAGAGAGAAGGAAAGAAAAAGAATTCATCCTCAAATATACACTCCAACAAATGGACTAATGCTGCTCATAAGACAAACCTTTTAAAATCAAGTGTTTGTATATAATGCCTACCCTACAATAACATGCATAATGTCACTATACAGTAATGCCTTGGTTTACGAGTGACTTAGTATACATATCGGTGTACGAGCATTATATCGGTATGTGAGAAAAAGTTTCCCTCACCCAGCACATTTTTGTGTGGAAAAGTCCTAACGCTTAGCTTATCCTAAACACAGCCTCTTATAAAACAGTCATGCGGTTCCAACCCCTTTATCACCCCTTAACTCGTTCATTCTCTCAGCATCGCTCGGTTTGGCTGTATGTTGTTAAACTTAATTAATTAATTAAACTAATTAATTAATTAAACTTAATTAACTTTAAATAAATTTTGATCGCTATTGTTCACGTAGTGAAATATATACGTACAGTACAGCATATAGAAAGAAGGTACGAAATCCTTCCTCGCTTCCTCGGTCACGGTTCATGAATTCATTGTCTCCTAGTTAGTTTAATTGTCAATTATTAATTAGAATTTATATGAGTTTGTAATGGTTATCATTTTACTGTAATTAATAGGGTGAAACAAAAAATATATTTAAAATGGGCATTTATGGTCGTGTGGAACGAATCGATAGATTTTTAGTGCATTCTTATGGGGAAAATTATTTTGGTGTTCGAGCATTTTGGGTTACGAGCTCGCTCTTGGAATGAATTAAACTCGTAAACCGAGCTATTATTGTACTTTGCTATGTCGTTTTTCACACAGACTGGAGTAGGTTTGCTTCCATGCACAAGTAGTTTCCAAGCACTG
Source organism: Rhodeus uyekii (assembly GCA_037043235.1). Lineage (NCBI taxonomy): Eukaryota > Metazoa > Chordata > Actinopteri > Cypriniformes > Acheilognathidae > Rhodeus > Rhodeus uyekii. Next base: position 1,721,910 of record JAWRVZ010000120.1, read on the forward strand.
CTACAAGCTAAAGACAGAGGGACACTTTTCCAACTCTGACCCTCGACGCATGTAGCAGGACATCCAGGCGATCAGCGACTACAAACCCACCCACTCCACCTCTACAGCCACAGATGTCAACTTCCTGAACGAGCTAAATGATTTTTATGCTCACTTTGAAAGAGACAACAGAGAAACTGCCACCAAGCTCAAACACTAAGTTGACCACCCGCCAAGCCCACTCTCATCCACAGACGTCTGCAAGGCACTGAGCCGGATCAGCACGCACAAGTCTGCTGGACCAGACAACATCCATGGTCGTGTTCTCAGGGCATGTGCGGAGCAGCTCCCTGGGATTTTTACAGACATTTTAAACCTGTCTCTTGCCCAAGCAGCTGTACCAACATGCTTCAAATGCACTTCGATTGTGCCAGTACCAAATCACTCTAGTCCGAGGTGCCCTAACAACTACCACCATGTAGCACTCACACCCATCGTCATGAAGTGCTTTGAGTGGCTGGTCCTGGACTCACCCCAGTGTGCATACTGCAGCAATAGGAGCACAGAGGATGCAGTTGCCATGGCACTGCACTCTGTGCTCACACATCTGGACAACAAGAACACATATGCACGGATGCTGTTTGTTGACTGCAGCTCAGCATTCAACACTGTCATCCCAATCAAGTTAATACCCAAACTTGGAGACTTCAAACTTGGCAACAACACCTCAATGTGCAACTGGATTTTGGACTTCCTGACCAACAGACCCCAAAGTGTTCGATCTGGATCCACCTACTCCACGTCCATCACACTTAATACTGGTGTACCACAGGGCTGTGTGCTAAGCCCGTTTCTCTACTCCCTCTTTTCACCTCCGACTGCAAGCCTGTGTTTGGATCTAATTCCATCGTCAAGTTCGCGGACGAAACTACGGTAATTGGTCTGCCTACAGGGAAGAGATCCAGCATCTGGCCACATGGTGCACCAAAATTAACCTGCTCCTCAACACCACCAAAACGAAGGGACTAATCGTGGACTTCAGGAAAGAGTCAAAAGGCACACACGACAGCATCCACATCAGTGGAATGGCTGTTGAGCGTCTCTCCAGTTTCAAGTTCATGGGGATCCGTATCTCAGCGGACATGACCTGGACAACCAACACCTTCAGCCTTGTCAAGAAGGCTCACCAGCGTCTTTTCTTCCTGAGGACATTGAGGAAGAATCAGATCTCCTCGGCTATCCTAGTGAACTTCTATTGCTGCGAAACGATCCTGACCAACTGTGTAACAGAATGTCATGGGTGCTGCTCTGTTGTGGCGCTCAGGGCACTGCAGCGGGTGGTGAAAACTGCCTAGCGCATCACAGGGACTCCACTTCCTGCCATCGAGCATTTTTCCCCAGAGCTGTCTCTTTATTGAACTCTAACCCTTTTTGACCCCACTCCCCTCGTGTACTTTCCTCTACCCCCATATCTGCCTCACTCTGTTATTTGCACTATTGGAATGTCAATTTGCACTGTTGACTTTTTATTACAGTAACAGCTGTTTACATATGCATTTTGCACCAACACTTTTAACTGTAAAATGCAATCACTCCACTGCATCATTCCACTGCACTTTTACACTTTTTCGGATAGCTTCTGTCCATACTTTATTGCACTACCTTAAATGTACTGCTTACATTAGGATAACATACAATTGTATACATCTATCTGCAAAATAGTTTATAATAGACATCTGTATATTATATTCATAGTACACATTCACCTGTATAGTAATTTACAGGTAATAGATGGTTATTATGTTATAGTAATAACCATTTTTATTTATATTTTGTACATATCCATGTCCTGCATTTATGCAACCATTGTATATATCCTGCACTTGTTGCTATTGCACTTCTGGTTAGACCTAAACTGCATTTCGTTGCCTTGTACCAGTACTTGTGTAATGACAATACAATTAAATGTATAAAACATATGAACATAAATTAATATTTGACAAAAAATTGTTTTACGATTAGTGTATCAACTGTTGTACTACCATGGATATCTGAGGTCTCATGGATCCCCGGACTAATGACTGACTCATAATGAAGAAGGGTTATGAAATGGAGTTGAAGACCAGACGGTAAAAAAATAAATAATAATAATAACAATTCCTTATAAAGAAATCAATGAAACATAATTGATTTTTTTTTTTTTTTTTACTCTGACTGCTTTTTTAAATTCATGGTTCATGTGGTATAACTTCCTTCCTACAGCTTTTGATGTCTCATCTGAGACAACTGATGGGGAAGAAGGTAATTGGAGGGTGAACTGTGTGACCTTCACACCTCAACTCTGATCTGCGCCCTCAGTTCAAGTGCGGAGGAGCAATGGGGAATTATAAATCAAATCTTAGCTGGTGACTCATTTCCCGTTAGTTACAACGTTTGAGATTTGTCTCACATGTGGATGAGCCCCAGAATGCTCAATTAGATTTGATACTGAATAGAGCCTGTCACAGCATTTTGAAATGTCAAGTGTCTCAGAAGCACTGATGGTTTTGCAAAAGAGAAAGTTGAGGGATGTTGATTTTTCCCAGATGTCTTGCATTGATAGCCTCTTTTTCTTGCACTTGTTCTGTATAATAACTTCAGTTTGATGGAAATGTTTATTCAAGCAAAAGAGAACATAAACTGACAGCCCTCTACAGTGAATGCACAGCATGAGGAGGTAGAAAAATATATCTTACGCCCATCTTCAGCCACCACCTCCATGGTGTAGGTGCTGTTCTCTTCTCTGTCTAAAGCCTGGACTGTCTTGAGCTCTCCTGAGTACTTCCCAATGGAAAAATATTTCTTAGTATCTCCTCTCAGCGAATACCTGAGGGAAGAACAGTCAAAAGTTTGAATGGAAAATAATTCTCTTTCCCATTCTAGGAATTGTAACATTATGGAATATAATACAAAAAAAGAATGATGTCTTTGGTAAGACATGCAGGGTTTAATAAATTTAGACTTTTCCTTGTGCTTGTTTGTTAAATTAGCATCCTTGCTAAAATTAATAATTTTATTGATCAAGAATGCATTAATTTGACAGTTATGCTCTGTTTTTTTTTATTTGCCTTAGCCATCCAGTTAGTTTTGCTTTGTTCTACCTGTACTGCCACTTGTTTGTCTCCTTAGTTACTGATTAATTAGATCCCACCTGTTTGCATTTAGTTCATTATCATGTGTACATATGCCACCTGTTTCAGTTCCTTCATTGTCTAGTGTAAAATGTGTTCAAGTGCACACTGTTCTGTTGAAACCTCTGTGGATTACCTGTATTCCCTTTTGTTTATTAAACTAGGATTAGGATTAGGATTAGGCCTTAGTCCAATTAGGACATATTGATAGCTTTTATAAACATGCCTTAGAAAAAAATACATTATTGTATGCACCTCATTTTAAGATATGTCAGTGCAAGTTGCTGTCAATTGCATTTTAGAGTTGTGGTATAAGGTCTAAAATGTGGTATTTGTGGTAACTGAGATTTATGTACATACTTATGCAATATGGACATATTGAAATACCAGTGTTTCCAAAGAAAAATACTGTTAATATTGAAAAATAACAAAAAACTACATTTAAAATAAGCCCTCTATTGAAAAAAATAAAATAAAATGTAGGTATGCTTATCAAAGCATTTCAAAATATAAAGTGTTTCCTGTGCCGTCAAATTTATCACATGCGCATACTTTTAACCCAACATATTTCCAAATACAATCACAATTTTACTATGAAGATTATTATTCTCCATTGTTTCTAATAAACTGTGAAAGTAAGCGGAAATATTTTGATTAAACATAATTGATGAGTGGTTCAAGGCACTCTTCAGTTTACTAAGGAATGCGACAGCTGGAAATTGTTTCAGGGAATGAATTAATATATAGATACTGGTTGTAATGTGACTGGTTATTTTGTTACTAAGTTAAATAAGTGAAATATCACTTTACCTGATTGGATGAGAGTCAGGATCATAACCTCTGATTGTGGCAATAACACGTCCTGGCTCCTCCCCTTCTCTGACAGTGACTTCATAGTGACTTTGAGACAAAACGGGACCTTCATTGATGTCGTCGATAAAAATGGAGACAGTGGCTGTGGATGCTGGTCCATATCTGCCTCGCACCAGAGCAACTGGATTCTGAGCACTGAGTACCAGTATGTACTCATTCTCCCGCTCAAAATCCAGCACCTACATGCAAGTGACCAATGTAAGTGCATTACAAATTTAATTATTTTCCATGCTTGAAGGATGGTTTAAAGAGAGAACAATGCCACTCTGTAATTATGACAAAACAGAAAAGAGGGGAAAAAAAGAACAAAAAGCAGTACTCTGATTTGCACAAGCAGCTCTCTTAATCTGTTCCAGGACAAGTCATCACAATGTTTCACTGTCAAACTGTATGTCTGAAGGAAAAATATGACCATATCAGGTTCTGAGTGTGGCATATGGTAATGTTATTCACCAGACTGAAGTGTCAAACAATTCACTGAATGAGCACAACCTGCTGAAGTCACTCTGACTGCTAGTTATACAATGGTATGTCTTCCAGGAAACCATAGCTGTAATAAAAAAGGTAATATAGTGAAAATACATTGGGAGTGGATGGTAATGACATGTGATTTTTTTTTTATCCCCACCAGTAATTATGATTTTTTTAAACTTAATTATCAACACTTCACCTTTAATGTGTGTTTCCTTCTCACTAAATAAAAATCCTCTTTAAAATAATTGCTAATAATAATAATAATAATAAAATAAAAATAATCATAGAAAAAACTATGATCGCAAAAATAAAAACAAAACTGATAGAGAAAGACAGACAGAAACAGAGAGAAAAAGACTAGGGCTACTGACTGGAAGTGAGCAAGTGAGTTCTTTTTTCCCCACTAGTAATATTACTTCTAAATTTCACTTAATTTAATTCATTAAGTCACTTTATCCACTTGTATTTTAAAAGAGCAGACAGTATTCTGACCAGACCCTGATGTCCTGTCATTCGTTGTCTAAATTAAAGTTGTCATTTCAGCCTGGCATCATTTCAGCATCGCATCAGTTTACTAGTGTACAACTAGGATTTACAAATCAAATGCAACCAGAACAGCCTGGTGGCACTGTTCGATGCTTTATGAAACATCAGACCCTTCTTGTATGCAAAACACAAAAATAAATAAAGTTGTATATATATGAGGTTATATGGTTTATATATATATATATATATATATATATATATATATAAAAATATATACACACACACACAGTGGAGTTCACTTATCTCGAGTCACGGTTAACTCGCCAATCCTATTATGTCAACGTTTTTGAAGTGGAACCGCTAAACTCCCTATTTGTCTTAGTATTTTCTCATCGGGTACGTCGATTCTTTAATGTCGCCGAATGCTAGTATCTCGAGCAAAAACGAGGGACATATACGCCACTTCACATGGTTATCTCGTGACTGAGAGTTCACTGCGCATGCGCTGAGTTCGCATTGCACGTGTAATAAGGAGTGGGAATCAAACCCTGAATTCCAAGGCTGGTTAAAGCCGTTTATTGGTGACAATACGCAGGCATACTTGTTAGACAAACAGAACGCAAGAAAGTATGCAATCTAGTACACCCACACAAAGCGCACGCACGCACACAAACAAACACATCCCTGTTTCTGACACACGTCTACTCAGCGCCGCTGCGGATTGAAGATCCAGGTTGTTAAAAGATGGGATGAAGCCGAATTTGTTGAGAAAGCACATTAGACAGGCAGAACACAAGAAAGTATGTAATCTAGTTCAGCGTGATGACCTCACTAAAATGTTATGATTGTTTCCGCTGTGAGCGAAATTGTGTTTGCAATGTTGGAGAATATATAAAGGTTTGTATGGAGAATCGAAGGTGTTTTTTATTGTATACTGGTAAATCTCTGCTGTTAGTTGGTGCACATATGCCTTTTGTCGTTAGCAAACATATACAGTGTATGTACATTTTTATTGCATGCCGATCGCTTAATCAAATAAATCGCCATATTTGGTGTAACCGTTTAGCGAGATAACCAACACCCAATATGGCGATTTATTTTATTAAGCGATCAGCATGCTATAAAAATTTACCCCCGAGGCCGTCGACATAACCAAACTCCACTGTGTGTGTGTATATATATATATATATATAAAATATAAACCTTTCCAAAGACCTTTCTCTCTCTGTTCTTGTGTGGTGTAATTATTTTCCGACCTCAATCTAGACATCACAATATTCAGCAAACAACATCTTGTTGTCTATTTTTTATTAGTTTTTTGTCTATTTTTTTTATTGTTTATGTTGTCAACATTTCTGCATGCCTGCTTCTAATTTATATATTGAAACTTTGCATTGTGGTACTGTAAGGTTAATGGCACTTATGACACATTGCTTGTGACATTCCTCATATGTTTCTCTTAAGTCACTTTGGATAAAAAAAGTATGCTAAATGAAGAAATGTCATAATACTTTCACCTATATTTTGAATGAGGTTTGAGAAACTCTATAATTTAGATTTACAATAATTCATTTCTAAAACTGTTACATAAAGCTTTGTGCCCTTCAATAATGAGTTTTTCTTTTGCTGCACTCATAAATGAGAGAGTTCAGCATGCCTATCATGTTCAAGAAATGACCTGTCTCAAATCCTCAAGCAATCCCTGCAAAAAATATAACACAACAACATTGTTTATAGTTCCTGACAAATATAAAAACATCAATCAACTGTTCTAACATGCTTCAAGGTTATAGGACTTAACTTTTGTTACTGTTGTTTACTTAAAAACAGTCGTTGTAATGAAAAAAAGTAGAGAACATATTTGGTCTACAGCAATGACTGTTCATGCTGCAAACATGACATATTGTAATTAGCGGTAACAAAGAATACAATACACTTACTTAATTACTGAGGCAGGGAACAACATCCAAGATAGTTTTGCAGAGTAAACGAGAATATAACGATAACCATAATGTAAAACAAATGGCTTAGCAACTTGACATACAAGTGTATATATCAGTTGAAATGTCAACACTTTTCAGATTGCAATCTGATTAAATTTTATTCATGTTATTATAAATTATTTCAGAAATGGAAAATGGTTGTATCACAGACAGGGTGGACAGAGTCCAAGATCAAGGGAATCTGTGACGCTAATCACGTGCTTGTGGTGATCCTTGCAGTGGAACAACTGCATAACCTGAAGGGAATGTAGGTCACAATGAGTTCAGCCCTGACTGAATAGTCAGCTAAAGTTTGACTTAACTGTTTGTTTTTATACAATGACCACAAAACAATTTTGAAAACCAAGCTCCACTTAAAAATGCTAAATAACTAATTGAGCTAGGTCAAACCAAATTACATTTAGAAAGAAATGCTAGACATTTTTAAAGTTTTTCTCAATCACTTCAGCATTTTTTTTAAATACGGTATCATATAAACTGCAAGTTTAATTGTAACAACTGTTTGTGTCACAGTTTGTTAGCACATGAAGACGAAGGAGATATCTTGGAATACGTTTTATTTAAATGAGAATTTATGAGAGTGTCACAACACAACTAGACACCAATGTACAATGACCAAAATCAGACAAAGACTGGAGGAAACACAAGGAAGATATACACAGAGAATGAATGAGAGAACAAGACACAGCTGACAAGACTAATGAGGAGAAGATTATGAGACAGGGGAGAGCACACTGGGAAGCAGAAAGTAAACAAAGACAACAGACACCCCCTTCCCAAAAAGGCGCAACCTTTTTGCTGTAGCTGGAACCTTGGAGGACGGAGGGGGTAGAGGAGAAGGACAAGTAAGTAAAACAGAAAAACAAAAAACACCAAATATGGTGAAGGGAGGCCGCCTGTCACAGAACCATCAACTATCACAACGCCAGATTGCAACACTCCGCCCACACGATCACAATCACCTAAGTTCTAACTATTCACAGCTGTTGGTTATTAAGGACTCTATATAATCTGTCTTGCCCCCCCCCCCCCGTCTCTCTGTCCGGTCTCGTCAGTGTTATGCTACGTTCTACCCGACTCTGTTGTGTGTTCACTCTATTGTTAATAAACCTTTGCAATCACAGTCCCGTGTCTTCGCCTCTGTGCAGTGACACCGCCATCCTGGAACCCCAGGAACAGGAACCAGTGAAGTGGGCCTCAAGGGTGGTACCATGACTACAGGAAGCCAGGGAGGCACCAGGAGCTTGGGGTCAATAGTGAATTTGGCGGCCTCAGTTGTGCGGTCTTCATGGCCTTACCCCCTTTGACTTGGGGAAGGCTAGGATAGAGGGAGGCTCTGGAGCAGGCTCAGGGAAAAATGAAAGATCTGCTCAGGGCCTAGCATGAGTTCATCAGCTGTTGTGTGTGCAGCCCATACACACACCAATGCGGTGGCCAAAACAGCACGGCGCCCACACCTCTGGTATGCACAGGAGGTGACTGGAGAACAGGGAGCACAAGAGACGACTGGAGAGTAGGGAGTGCAGGAGATCACTGGAGAGTAGGGAGCGCAGAAGACGACTGGAGAATCGGGAGCACAGGAGACAACTGAAGAGTAGGGGGTATAGACGACTGGAGAGTAGGGAGTGCAGGAGATCACTGGAGAGTAGGGAGCACAGAAGACGACTGGAGAATCGGGAGCACAGGAGACAACTGAAGAGTAGGGGGTATAGACGACTGGAGAGTAGGGAGTGCAGGAGATCACTGGAGAGTAGGGAGCGCAGAAGACGACTGGAGAATCGGGAGCACAGGAGACAACTGAAGAGTAGGGGGTAGAGACGACTGGAGAGTAGGGAGTGCAGGAGGTGACTGGAGAACAGCGAGCGCAGGAGATGATCCGAGTGCATGTCTCCCTGGCACGCACCCAAGTGGTTGGCTTGCTGTCTTGACAGGGAGAACCAGAGAGGCTGGCAACAATGACGAGACCGACTGTTGCTGCAGGTTGGATTGGGGGTTGACTCTCTCCAGACACCTAATGATGATCTCTCTCCAGTTAAGGCCCAAGATGTCTGTGAGGTTTACAAGGTCGTAAAAGTTCACCCCGATCCAAAACAGCAATTTGATCATCTCTTCACTAGTAGGGCGTGCGGACGGCGAGGTGGCAGAATTCTTCCACGTACATTTTAAAATCCATGCCCTTTTGGACGAGGGCGATGAATCTGGCTGCTTCTTACATTCTGCAGGATCCAATCTTCTGTTACAGTATGTAGACTAACAAGGTGATGATTATGAGACAGGTGCATGTGATATTTCGCATGTGATAGCTCACACAATGAAAGACTATTCAGAAGTTGAGAAGAGTTTGACATTTTCACTGAGAATCAACTCATCAGTTTTGACACTCAAGCCATGTGCATTGTGTCATTGTGCAAAATGTAGACAATTGTACTTATTTGCACACATAGAATTTGCTTAAATCAATACAAAAATCTTTAACCTTGAAATCTGATGTGAACAAGAAAGTAGTTGTTCAGATATCTGAATTTATTGCTTTGAGAGAGAATAAATTAATCCGAGCCAATGAGCTGAGCCAATGGCATTTCTAGTTTACACAGGTGACAAGTTGTCTCACAGTAATTCTGAAAAGTAAATGCACAAGTTAAGAAAATAAATTTAAAACTTCTAAATTATTTTCATGAAATATGTGTTTGAACACTTGGAGGTTGAGTGGTGAATAAACCTAACCCATGCCATAACATTACCTATAAAAATAGCACCTAGTATAAATGAATCTGTTAAGCGAAGGCAAACACAGAGATAATTATAGTAACTCTAGAGTATGAACAATCATACATTTTGACAATGAGCATCTGCAGTCCCGTTCTGTGTAGAACTACACGAAACTGCACGTGGCTTGCTTGAATGTGTTTGGAACTTTCCGAAAGAGCATCCATTTCAGATCACAGATTAAAAGTTATATAAACAATTACATTATATTACATTGTCAGGGTCATAGCTCAAATTATTTTACTAATTCAAAATAGAACAGACCAACCAAAGTTAATGTTTTAAAAGCAACCCTCATTTCAAACACCATTAAAAAGTATGATTGTACTCTAAAGCACATTATTTAAAGACCCCTGAGGTGAAAATAAAGTTTGTGTTATTTATACGTCTATATGGTGTTTTTAATATGCTTTCAGACAAACCATGTGCAAATTCATGTCATCGCATGAGTATTTTTTTCCTTAAAACTGCAGTGAAACAAAGACAGTCCCAAAAATGTGGTTTGAGATCACTAATTTTTTTTTGTCACAAACTCTGATTGTCCTAATGGTGACCAAACATTTTTTATAAATCATCAACATCTAATCCTCGGTTAATACTCAACAAGAACTTCTGTAAATAACTTAAAGAAAAAATGAAGTGAAAATATGCAAAGTAGGATCAGCCAGTCAGCTCACGGGATACATCCACTCGTGCTCTCATTGGTTGATCTCGCGCCGGGAACCAATTACATGCCTTGTCTGATTGCCTGTGGGTGAGTCCAAAGCCTCTGAGAGAGTTTCTCTCTTTGTCTGGCATCCTGGGAAACCATTTCTCTTGCGCATCACAATAAAACAACGCTGCTTTCTGCAATATGGCTGCCGATAATGCAGTATTTGTTTACTTTTATTTTTCAATGGATATTTTTGAAAAATCCACAATGCGTCCACAAGAGTCCACGAAACCTGAACCGCGAAGTGGCGAGGGATTACTGTATTTAATCCTCTTCAGAGACCTGGAGAGATTTAATGTCTTTTTTAATATTTTCTATTTATTTTAAGACTGTGGCTGAAGTCAGTTGTAGTTTTTGTGTTTCTCTTTTCTTTAGTGATTTTGCTTGTCATCAGCAGGTGTTAATCACTAATGCTTAATCACATAATTATTTAATTACCTTTAACACTGATTCACAGTCACTTTAAATCTCTGTAGAGTGAGACCAAATAAATAAAAAAAGTTAATTTTACACGGGGATTTTGCTGTGTGTAGAGTTATATTCAAGGTATTTTAACGCATGAAGATATTTTTTTTCACCAAAAAAAAAAAAAAGGTTTATCTATGGATCTATTATTGACAGTTGTATAGTCAGCTAGAGATGATACCTTATCAAGGATGAGAGCAGCTTCGTTGGTCTGTCTGTCTGTCACTAGAGTAAAAACCTCCTCCTCATTCCCAGATTCGAGTCTGTAGTCCACCTGCCAGCTGTCTCCACCCCACTCATCCGCGTCCCATGCTGACACTACAGTTACTGTGGTGCCCACTGATGAGTCCTCAGCCAGGTGGAAGGGTCCATACTAGAGAAAGGAAAGATTTCTAAGGTACTATACACTTATGCTAAAATTAAGAATAAATAAATCATGAAGATGTATATGATTAGAAAACACATTGACCGAATGAATGCATCAAAATGTGCCATTAATGAGTGTTCTCCAGAGCTCTTAGATGAGAGATCAATCAAATGGAGATTTAAAAAAACAAGAAAGTAAAGACCTTTATATTGTCAAGATGGAGAATATTTTAATAATTGATGTTGTTGTCAATGGAAAAAATGCTTTCTGAAATCAGGTGTAGTTACAAAATTTATGAGCAGGAGCTAAAAACACCATGATAAGACAACAATGGTGTTGACCTTCAGAACTACTAGGTGAGTCCTGACATACAGTCATGACCCTCTCAAAAATGTTTCTATCTCCATAGAGAAAAAGAAATAGGAAACAGAGGAAGAGAGAAACAATAATATTAGCTGAATGTGTGGGCATGACAGGAGCAGGAGAGTAGACAATGGTAGACAAATATTCATTTCTGCAAACAACGCTGTTCATTAATGTAAGTACAGCACAATTTATCCAGAGAGCATCAATCTATGAAGTTCTGGCTGCAGCACAGTGACTAAACTTCATTGTCAACGAAATTTGGGGATACATATAAAAAATGAAAAGGCACACAGCCAGTGAAGTGAGATTTATGGATTTCCAGAATGCAGAGCAAAGCTTATTTCAAAGAGGATCTCTCTCTCTCTCTCTCTCTCTACATATATATATATATATATACATATACATATACATATACATATACATATACATATATATATATATATATATATATATATATATATATATATATATATATATAAATATATACACCTCTTGAATGCAAGCCAGCACTGTTTTTTTACCCCATCACTGCAGCTGTTCTCCATCACTCTGTCTGCACCCACGTACATCTCCTGTATTATTCACAACACGTAGGCGTAAACACACAGGGTGTTTTCCAGAAATCAGGGACCACTGCCTGCCTCCATCCTGCATCCGGTCTGTTCTGCAGCTACTCTCCATCCTTCCTTTTGCTCATCTCTTCCAGTCATTTTAGTCAGTGATCTCACTGTTTATTATTCAAGTCGGCCACATCATTGAACAAAGACAATGACATAAGAAATGCGCTCAGGGCTGTTCTGCATAAGTGAATGCGCTCATGTACTATAAATAGATGGTACAACAAATTAGTAAGTGGTCATATTTAGAACATCACCTCAGGATGAAAAAATCTTCCAAAAATAGCAGAATCAGGCATGTTCTGTAAAAATGCTTTACATTAAGACCACAGAATAGTATATTAAATTAGCATTTGCAATAGTATGCAACATTTTGGCCCATACAGATAAGGTGATAATTAACATTAATCTACTGGTTGAAAACTGATAAATGGCTCATATTAAAATTCTACAATAATTTGTCCAAAAATGGAGACTCTAAAAATCAATCCTTTAAATCCATATGCAACTGCATGTTGCAAGGAGATTTGGTTTGTCTTCCAGTAGCGTTTTAAGAGAATATGGGAGATTCCGGGAGACAGGCCACTACACGAGGAGAGATATCTGCTCCTTTGTGTGTGGATGAACAGGAGGCACACTGTTAGAGCCCTACAAAAGACAGGAGACTGTTGTGCATGTTTCTGACCAAACATTCAGAAACAAACATCATGAGGATGACATAAGGGACCTGAAATTCTCTAGTGGGACCCATGCTCACATCTCAGCATCTTGATTTTCCAGAGAACGCCAAAATTGGCGAGTCCACCATTGATGCCATTCATCCATCTTCACGGATGAAAGCAAGTTCACAATTAACGGGAACATTATGCTTTGTACAACATCATCCCGCATGACCAGTTGGTGATGGGTCAGTCTGAGGAGGAGTATCATTTGAGGACCTCCAGGTTCTAACCAATGGTTCCTTTACTTACATTATGACTTGCTGTGATGAACTTCATGCAAGTTGAATATAAGTTGACTGTCTATTGACCATTCAATAGACCGTTTCTTCATTTATAGAATGCATATAAAGATTTGATCGTTACTTTGATTATAGAATTAATTGTTTCCATTGAAACAGACTGTTTCACTGTTTCTTCAATTACAGAATGTATATAAATAAAGATTTTAAAAATGTATATTTCATTCATTGAGATCAAATGTGTGATTTAAGTGTCCCCTTAATTTATATATACACACACACACACATACACAGTGGGTACAAAAAGTATTCAGACCCCTTTAGATGTTTCACTCTTCTCTCTGTTATGTTACAGCCATTTGCTAAATCATTTAGGTTATTTTTTTCCTCATTAATGTACACACAGCACCCAATATTGACAGAAAAACACAGAATTGTTCACTTTTTTTTTCAAAATTATTAAAAAAATAAAAACTGAAATATCTCATGGTCCTAAGTATTCAGACCCTTTGCACAGTATTTAATAGTAGCACCATTTTGCTCTAATACAGCCAAGAGTGTTTTTGGGAAAGGATTTGGATTTGGGGATTCTCTGCCATTTCTCCTTGCAGATCCTCTCCAGTTCTGTCAGGTTGGATGGTAAACATTGGTGGACAGCCATTTTTAGGTCTCTCCAGCAATGCTACATTGGGTTTAAGTCAGGGCTCTGACTGGGCCATTCAAGAACAGTTTAGCTTTTTGCTGTCATTATCTTGTTGGAAGGTAAACCTTTGGCCCAGTCTGAGGTCCAGAGCACTCTAGATCAGGTTTTGGCCCAGGATATCCCGCATTCATCTTTCACTTGATTGTAACCAGTCGTCATGTCCCTGCAGCTGAAAAACACCCCCACAGCATGATGCTGCCATAACCATGCTTCACTGTTGGGACTGTATTGGACAGATGATGAGCAGTGCCTGGTTTTCTCCACACATACCGCTTATAATTAAGGCCAAAAAGTTCTATCTTGGTCTTATCTTGAAGTCCAGGTGTTTTCAAGCAAACTCCATGTAGGCTTTCATGTGTCTTGCATTGATGAGAGGCTTCTGTCAGGCCACTCTGCTATGAAGGCCCGACTGGTGGAGGCCTGCAGTGATGGTTGACTTTCTCCAACTTTCTTCCATCTACCTACTGCATCTTTGGAGCTCAGTCACAGTGATCTTTGGTGATTTATTTACCTCTCATTAAGGCTCTTCTCCCCCGATAGCTCAATTTGGCCGGATGGCCAGCTCTTGGAAGGGTTCTGGTCGTGCAAAACGTCTTCCATTTAAGGATTATGGAGGCCACTGTGCTCTTAGGAACCTTAAGCAGCAGATATTTTTTTCACAACCGTAGCGAGATCTGCGCCTTACCACAATTCTGTCTCAGACCTCTTCAGGCAGTTCCTTTGACCTCATGATACTCATTTGCTCTGACTCTGACACACTGTGAGCTGTAAGGTCTTATATAGTGGCTTTCCTAATCAAGTCCAATGAGTATAAATCAAACACAGCTGGACTTAAACGAAGGTGTAGAACCATCTCAAGGATGATCAGAAGAAATTGACAGCACCTGAGTTAAATAAATTAGTGTCACAGCAAAGGGTCTGAATACTTAGGACCATGTGATATTTCTTTTTGTTAATACATCTGCAAAAATGTCAAGAATTCTGTGTTTTTCTGTCAATATGGGGTTGTATGTGTATATATATATATATATATATATATATATATATACACACACATACACACACACACACACACACACACACACACATATATATATATATATATATATATATATACACATACATAGAGAGAGAGAGAGAGAGATAGAGAGAGGTACCTTGAATCTAACATCATTACTGGTGAAATGCAGAATTAATGAGAATAAACTTTCCTAATTGGTGTCATCCAGTTATGACTGCGTACACTGTCCATTTGCAGTGATCAAAACTAAAAAAGGAAACACTCACAGCTAAATCATTACATGTCCATAAACCCAAGATTAAAGCATGGATTCCCCCTGAAAGCTCTTTATCTCATCTGTCTCTGTAAATCACATTTTCTATAACACAGACCCTGTACACACACACACACACACACACACACACACACACACACAAACACACAAACACACACGCACACGCACAGAGAGAGATAAAGAGAAAAAAGAGTGAGAGAGAGATAGAGAGAAGCTGAGATGACAGAAACAACACTAAGCATCTGAAAGAGAATTTATGTAATTCACAAAACGGAAAATAATATTTATAACAGTCACATAGTATTACCCAGAGTGCACAGCCCTTACCTCATGATGGGAGAAGATAGGTGGGTTGTTATTTTCATCCAGAACTTTGACTATGACAGTACACGAGCTATTCAGCCCTGAGGAACAAGTCAGAAAACATGAATGATCTATTTATAACAGTATCACAGAATTAAAGACTGCCATTAGGGTCATAAAATGTCTTACCAAAATCTCATGTTGCTGTCGGACAGCATATCACATTCTACATGGCATATTATTTATGCAAGCTGATAGACTAGTTATACAGCAAGTGGAAAGAAGTGACATTTTGAAAGCCAAAAGTTGAGTCCATAAAGTGACTGAGATTGTGCTACATAACTACTGTCCACTCACTGCTTCAGATGTTATAGGACATTATGTTTGAACATCACAATGTGAAATTAGGAAAAAATCGTGTCTCTAATCATGCAAACCAATCAGAGAAAATTGCACAAAATGACACTTTTTTAATTACATGGTGCCATTTGAAATAGACTAGTTTTGCATTGATCAGTGCAGGGATTGTTTCGACCTTTAGCGTCCTCTGCTGTGATGGTGAGCGTGTACTGTGGAGCGGTTCCCTCCATACTGTCCGCTTGCACTGTGATCACTCCTGAATCCCGGTCTACACGGAACAAATTTCGAGGAGTCTCAGGCATTTGGCCCACCAGCCGATAAAAGATTCGCACGTTGTCGGTTTTCGGATCGTCGTTATCCGCTGCTTGGACTGTGAGAATTTCTGTTCCTGTGAGCAGAAGATCATACAAGTCACTAAATTTGCTTTGTTTCAGTATTTACATAATATTTGGCATTTATATTGTCCATGTACGTGTGTGAAACCTTTAGTCGCAAGCTCCTTGACCACAGTGTGGTACTGCATCTGTGGAAATGTGGGCCTATTGTCATTGGCGTCCCCCACCATCACTCTCAGCTCCACTGGCTTAGCAATCTCTCTGCCATCTGGCCTCTCCACCACTATGTTAATATGAAACTAAAAGGGGGAAAAAAGTGGTAATCTAAATCATTCAAACAATGTGAATTCTCATTTGCAAAGAAATCAAAACTGTGTGTCATCTGCCTACTGATTAAATTATTGCTATAATTGTCGGTGGTATGGACTACATCAGGTTGAGAAGAAATCATGTATGACTTAAATACTAAATGTACTACAGATTTGCTGTAAATGTATTAAAAAAACAACAACTAAAAACTAAAATTGACTATTAGAACAAAATGTCTAAACCCTTGTTACATATCATTTAAGACACTGTTGGGTAAAATTCACAGCAAATTGAACTTAGTTATAAATTTGAAAATGTTTTGTCAAAATGGCTAGTTATCTGATGAAGGAGAAGTATACAAATATATTTACAGTTATATCTTGAGACTAGCAATGCCATGTGAGGTACATACTGTAGCTGGATGAAAAGTTTGAAAAATGAAATTGTTGCTATATGGCTCTTGATTCATAATGTTGAGAAAGTTTCATTATTATTTAAGACATTTCATGTACCGTACCCAACAATTGAAATTGAGTATTTTACCCAAAAATTAATTTGAGAGGAATTGAAATGGATTTTTTGGCATAACTAGCTGCTTATACAATAGCTTTGTACCACCATTCAAAATAACTTTTTTAAAGAAATTAATACTTTCGCAAATATGCATTTAATTGATTAAAAGTAATACTAAATGTAAATAATTCTTTTTCAAATAAATGTATTTCAAATGCTGTTTTTATCATTCTATTCATTAAACACTCTTGAAAATCATTGTTTCCATTAAAGAATTAAGCAACACAACTGTTTTCAACATTTATAGCAATAAAAGTATATGCAGCAAATCAGCATATTAGAATGAAAATGATTTCTGAAGGATCATGTGACACTGAAGACTAGAGTAATAACTGAAAATTGATTAATATACATATGAAAATGTATATCTAAAACATAAAATGTGGCTCAAGCTTGATACCTGCTGGAATAATTGTTTTTAAAAAAATCTATAAATGGATAGAAAAATTGGGGTTAAAAATGTAGTTGGAAAAAAAACAAAACAAGTTTTTACAGTTCTCACTATTGTTCTCTTATTACGTAAACATTCAACAAAACTGTTAATTCTGTTCAAATGAAATTTATAAGGATTTACCACATTTATCACTGAAGTAAACCTATAAAAGTATGACTGAGTTGTTTATCTTTCACCTGGTCCTGTGTTTCTCTGTCCAGAGGAGCATTCAGGTAAATGATTCCTTCTCTGTTGATAGTGAACAACATTTCTGGAAACTCTCCCTCAAGACTATATTCAACAGGACTGCCACTCCACTTCACCTGAAAAGACAAACACACATACAAACATAACAAATCAATATTATTGATATAATCTTAGTCTAATCTTAAAATCAAGACTGCTTTATTTTATAGTCTTTATAAGGCACTTGTGAGGGCATCAAAACAATGGCTTGGACATTAGATTTAAACAATGATGCGATACGGTGTTTCAGGAAAACCCTGCATGTTTAGGCGCTGCTGAGAATTAGCTGATAAGTGCGGTGAGCCGGCACCTGCCAAAACAAACCAACTGCTCTTGCAATGGAGGGATTTTCCACTGCGCTGCCATAAATGATGCAGACGGTCCTGGAAAGGGTGTGGAAACACACCGAAGAAGGAGAGGACCCTGTAGAGGGGAGAGCGAGGGGGACATGTGTATCTCCTCAATACCTTGCTCTCTTGCCGTTTGTTATGGAGATGGCTCTCCAAACTCAAGCACTTTGTATACATCAGCGGGACTCTCTAAAGATGACCTGCCCACACTGCTATGAACCATCAAGGGAGCAGAGCTTTGAAGAGATTAGTGTCATCCTGCTGTTCTAAAAATGGTGAGCACCAACTAAGGTGATGTCACCTGTTTAGATTTCATGGCCTGTTTTTGATAGAAGTGATAGAATCCTCTTAGGACGAGTCAATTCATGCCTTTGATCCATAGTGCTGTGATTGACAAGAGAGTGTTAACAGTTTGATGCTGGAAATATATTCTTGTAATAAGGAGTCCATCCATGCATACGTTTCACTGAGGAGAAGTTAATATTGGAGAGGCCATTACTATTTTCATTCAGTTTTGTTTTCTTGTTGTCACGAGGAAACAAACAAAACCATTCTATAATCATGCAGGTGTCCTGAGTCCTCGAGCTGGATGGCAAAAATTTGGCCACATGTTGTGCAACAAGTTATAGCCTCCTCCTCAAGTATTCTGATTTTGAAATGCTCCATCACTCGTGATTGAATCTCTGAACTAAGGTTGTTAACCATAACTACTGTATAACTAAAGTTTTAATAACCATTCTAATCCTATTAGAACGTGGAGGTTTAGAACTGTATCAACAATAACACAAATGAACAATGTTGTTGGAATCACTTTCAGAACATTTTTTATTGACAGTCAATCAGAACTTTGAACAGCTCAAGTATTTCAAAGTTTTTTTCGCAAGATTATGCAAGATTCCTATCGAAATGACAGGATTTCACCTGCAAAAAATTGCTGGAACACCTTAAGTGTGTGTCAGGTGTGTTGTGCCGAAGGATGAGGATGACTAGAACAAGGAATAACTGAAATCTGATTTAATAAGCAAACTCAGAACAAAACACTTCAAAAAAGGAAAACAAAAAGGCACATCTTGTGCAGAACGGGAAATAGTCCAACAGGGATGAACATCTGTAAACCTTAATATTGACAACCATGGACCAAGACTGAGGGAAATACTAAGAAATATATACACAGGGTATGATTAGACACAGGTGACAAGACTGACGAGGTGCCACTGCCATTATTTATATAGTTTTTGATAAACATGAGCCAAATGGACATCTTTGTGAGCTCCACTGTTTTCAGTGAAGGAAAAGGATGCAGGTTTGCATTTAGATGCATTTTACTTAATTTCAGATGAAACAGTTTCTTAAATATTTAGATACAATGATCAAATAAATCCATCTAGCTCACAAAGGTAGGCAAGCAATTTCATAACAAAATATTAATATATTAAATTGATAGTTCCCACCTGACGTCACACATACGGGCACTTTACAGCCGTCCGCCATCGCGATAGGCAGAAGCAGCATAATGGTGGTTTCTTGTTGGGTGAAAGGCTGTACTAATCGTGGATCAGGGACAACGAAGCATAGCTCAGGTTCAAATCCCTGTTAGGGAAAGGATTTTTGTCTCACCTTAGATTAATTAAATCATGGTGTCAGAAGTAAACAGAAGCCTCGTGTGATTGTCTCAAGTTCATTATAAACTGACAAGGTGTTTTATTCATATCAGATACACATTGCATAAGTTACTATAAACTTCATATTCTTCTCCCGCTTCACCGGACACTTACTGTCATGCATTTAGAGAGCTGTGACTGAATTTACGTGTTGTAAAGCCGATTCTCTGAACTGCGTGACAAGCATGACGCGTCGCCATGGAAACAACAAACAGAAACTAAATCTTTACAGCAGATTTCCCATGAGTTTTTGTTTATATCAGTCACGGCGGGTTTAATAATGACCACTGAAAGACGAGCGAGGTGTGGGGGTATTTTAAAGTATGAGGAGACAGAAAAGTGTTTTATAAACTGTTCCACTGGACAGACACGGAAATGTTTGGAGAGACGAGCTGAAACAGCCAAATCATCGCGTCATTTACTACAACTGTCCGCCACTGTGATCACGTTCAGTTTAAATAAATATATAGATATATACTTTATTCTTTACCTGTTTATTGAACTCATTGTCACGGGTTTCACCATGGAAACCGACACACACGCCTCTCGCTACACACAGCTGCAGAAGGTAAAGCGCGCCGCAGAAACGATCTTATTTCTAACGGCATTACTTTTATATGGGATCAAAATCCCGCCAAAAGTATTGCGGTCGTAATTCAAAAGTTTAAGTGTATTTTAAAAAAATTGCAAGTGTAAATCAAAACTTGAAAACGCATAAAAAACGATTTTGTGCGCAAAACTTAAACTTGTTTGTTGTTTCTTAAACATTAAGCTTTCATTCCTCAGTTTTTTGTGTTCTCTTCCATTTTCTGCTCACTTGATATTTTTCTGCTCGCTTGCAATCTTTTCCTCTTCGCTCTCGTTTCCAAGTTCTGCGCTTACAATTCAAAAAGTTGCAGTTCAAGTTTCATGTAAATTAGGGCGGGCGTAAGTGTCACCATTGGTTCACTTGACGTCACTCTGGTGGGACTCAGACAGTCACGGCTTCTGTGATTCACTCATAATAGTGTGAAGATGGATAATCAACGTCAGCCTGCAAATGCCGGACAATCTCATGTAATTTAACAAATATATTGTTATTAAGTGACAGGTTAGTCTTATTGAATTTAGCAAAGGTGAAAGGAATTGATCGCTTTGATAATGTCACTTATTATGTTGTGTATTTTCACAGGCAGTGTTAAGGCTCCTTTTAGAAAGATTCTTGTCACAGTTACTGGAAGCCATGCAGCGCTCTCCTCTGGACAAGGATTATTTATATTTTATTTGCACAAATGACTTGATATTGATCACTTCACACACAAACATTGTGTACATATGCCTCAAGAGATCCAGAAGATCCTCTAGATTGTGTCAGGAGATATTGAGATGACTATCAACATAAACTGTGTAAGACTCAATGAAACGTTTTAGACTCTGTACTAAATTAAACGTGAAAAGCGTCTGAATGCGAGTTGCGCGGGGAAAGCTGCTTTTTGTCGAGCTGTAAGTGAGGGACCGTGAGAAAAGTGCATGTTTTTTTAATCGTTTTCTGCTATAATTTGTTGACTGTACGTAGACATGAAAACACTGTCATTCAGTCAAAGGGGACAGTGGACAACTTTCACAACCTCTCTTTTCAACCCTACTGGTGTTCATTAGGGACATAGAGACTTGAAACCACAACTGTGGAACACTTTGACAATTGTTTTTGAAAAGTTTGTTAAAATGCTGCATTTCTTTTTATATCAGGAATTAAATCTTAAATATGCTTGGATTTATATATATGCAAAAATGTATACATACTTTATGTGTGTATATATATATATATATATATATATATATATATATATATATATATATATATATACACACACACATACAAACAAACACACACTGGAAAGTGTTTGCTTTTTATGTAAAATCCACTTTTAAAACAAATCTACCATCCTCTAATTTAATATTTTTTCCTAAATTTTACTCCTGATGTTTGATATCATGTCTCTTTTCATTTCTGGCAGTGGTTTCGTGTCAACGCACATTTAAGAAATTATAGCACAAAACGAATAACACATGCACTTTTCTCACGGTCCCTCACTTACAGCTCGTCAAAGAGCGAGCTTTCCCCGAGTAACTCACATTAAGACGCTTCTCACGGGTCACTGCTCATTATGTCAAGCGAAAATAATGAAAAATAAGCTTGTGAAACAATATTACATATGTATACATTGAGAGTTATTGCCATTTTATGCTGAATGTGTGACGAAAACAGAACTAACTTAACCTCGCTGTTGTATTGTCAGTAATACAATAATCACTGTGCTTAAAAGAGCTGTGATCTGGAGATTTCACTGTCATGTGTAAAGAATAAAGCACTTGGTCTAACATATCTGTCTCCAAGTACTATGTTTCCTAAAGATTGTGTAGTTTACTTTAAAAGTCTGTATGAGTTATTCATAGCAGCTGTGAGTCGCACTGGAGTGACGTCAACTCCTCTCTTCCACTGATTGGCTGGAGGCGAGCTGTCAATCTAGAACCAGTTGGCCAATGGTGACGCTTACGCCCGCCCTAATTTACATGAAACTTGAACTGCAACTTTTTGGATCGCAAGCGCAGAACTTGGAAACGAGAGCGAAGAGGAAAAGATTGCAAGCGAGCAGAAAAATATCAAGTGAGCAGAAAATGTAAGAGAACTAAAAAAACTGAGGAATGAATGTTTAAGAAACAACAAACAAGTTTAAGTTTTGCGCACAAAATTGTTTTTTATGCGTTTAAAGTTTTGATTTACACTTGCAATTTTTAAAAATACACTTAAACTTTTGATTTACGACCGCAATACTTTTGGCGGGATTTTGATCCGATACTTTTAGACAAGTCGGTTACAAAATTTTCGTTTAAATGACTAACAAATTAGTCGAAAAGCACATCCCTAATATTAACACTGGTTTACTTACTCGGCCTGAAAGTAGTACTTTGTTGTTGACTCTCATCGACAAAACATCTTTTCCCATCCAGTGAAGCATTGATTGTACGATTCCATTGCTTTCAAACTTCTGAGTTCTTCTGATGACTAAGCACTTTTTGTATGTACCAAATAGTTTACAATGTCATAGTACGAAATTGCCGGGAGCAAATCTACGTCGCTAGACATCTCCTTGCTCGACACTTCATATGGATCGATTCCAATACACGCGATCTTCTGATCGTATCTAAGCCTTGTCTGCTCATCTAATCCATCCCTGTATTTCTCCTTTAGTGGTGGTTTGGATGCCATTTTCCTTGTAATGAAAAAAATTTCAGTCTTTTGTCCGCAGAACGATTTCCTTTAGCGTTACCAGCAGCAGCTGCTTTAAACTTCGCGCTTACTGCCTATCAAGATGGCGTCACGGGGACCTGCCGAGGCTTGTGGGAACTATCAATTGGAAAGGGCCCTAAACTAGAGATGGATAGGTGGTTTCTCACAGATGCTTGAGTGATGATTGACAGGACAGAATGATCAGGGTACTCCTGACCGTATTTTGAATTTTTATTTAAATATAGCACAGTGATATCCAAGAACCTGTATAGCATTTCCTTTTTAAGCATGACAAATTTTAATAAAAGCACCTCAGCATCTTGTAAAATAAATGATGGAATACAGATTTAATGGGACAGTCAGAACATTTTCAGCCTGAAGCTTCATGACAATGTCCACAGACTTGATTTAAACATTGCAATTTAAAACACTTATGCTGTCACCTTATCTGTCTTATACACACACTGATTCAGAAGCAGCAAATTGTGACTGCTGAGCTGTGATGTTGAAACAGTTCTGTCATGTATCGGTCTACTTCCTGTTTCATCCAGTGATTCTCCCAGTGTTTTTCCAACAATCCGTCTCGTAATGAATCACCAGCTCTGTTATATATTTCCCTGTGCTTCCCTCTGTCTTGACTGTTAGTGTCAAGGTTAGTTTGCCATTGTTTGCTTCTCTGTTCCCGTTGGACTGTATTTCTTCTGTTGGATCGCTTTTCCGTTTTGCACAAGATATGCCCTTTTGTTTTGTATTTTTGAAAGTGTTTACTTCTCTTTTCTAAATTAAAGTGAATGTTATATCTGCCTTCTGTGACTTCATCCTCCTCCTGCACACCAACCGCCTAACAGATGTGTTATCTAAGGTCAATTTTAACAACGAAATAAGTAGAGAAAAATCTGATTGCACTATTGTAGCATGAGCTAAATGTGGATGAAATGGGGATGAAATGGGGATAAAGAATGGGCAGCTGCCAAATTTAGCTGCTCTTCTGAATTGCGGCACCCCTGTGCTTGATGGATTTGAGTGAGAGCAAACAAACAAAGCTGACATCCTAAGCTTAAGTCATCCACTAAGCATTATAAATAAATTTTTTCAGATCAAGAGCAAATAAAGCTCTTGATCTGAAAAAACAAAAGTGTTTTGTAGGAACACATGGAGTAAAGAGGATTGAGATAAATTTTAAGTTTATTTCTATACCATTTTAAAAATAGAAAATTTGAGAAGGATGAAACGAGGAGTACTGTACTGCAGTGTTGCTATGAGAGACAGAGAGAAATGTACGGCACACTAAGTCCTTCATGACCACTGATGTGTTTCAAAACCAGTTTAATTCCAGCCACCTACATGACCATCACATCACACATGAGTGGGTGGGAAAAGGATTTTCCCATTTAAAAAAACAAAACAAAAAAAAATTCTAGACAGACCAAGTGCACATCTAATTTTTCTTTATCTGACTCCCTTAATTCAATTATTTTATGTTAATTATTTTAAATGTAACACATCAATGCAATATTGATGTTTTACTAAATTTTAGCATTTTAATGTAGTGAGTAAAAATATAAGCAATTTAATCTTAAGATTTAAGTTCAATTAAACCACAAAGAGCACCCTCTCCGCACCAGTTGTCACCCATAACCTCAGTTCACCTACACCATTGAAAAGGACTCTCCACACACACATACAGATGTCTGGTCTAGTCTCAAGATCAGATTCACATGCTATAGTCCTCATACCTACTTGTTATGACCTACCAACAGTGTCCTTTTCCTCCAGCTTCAAAGTTCCCCAATGATTCGTCCTATATCAGAAAAAGTAATGTCGGTATAATTTATTTAGTGAATGTCAAGTGTGTGTGTGTATCCATCATTCTCATTCACTGCCGCGTAACCAACGATTTCACACAGTACAATTTCTGCATCTCTTTTACTAAACACCTTATTACTTACCGATCCTCATAGTTTGTGGGTTCCATGAGAAAAGATCTGGGGTCTCATTTATAAAACTGTGCATAGGATCACTACTAAAAGTTTCCGTGCGCCCAAAAGCCAAAAATGCCATACTGCAAAAAATATTCAGATTTATAAAACAGTGTGCGCACACCTGTCAGGAACATTCCCTTTATAAATCGCAGATGCCATGGGTCAAGGTTTGCTTAAATGTGCAGACATTCTCCCGTCAAGTTGTTTTTTATAGATCACAACCTTTGCGTGGAAACTGGCGTACGTACGTTTCCAGTCCCGTTTTGTGCGTACGCACGCTTTATAATTCTCCACAAGCCACCTGGCGTCCTACTCTGGTGTGGTGGAAGAGTGCAATGGATTCCTCAAGTTCCATAACCCCCTTCCTCTCATTCTAGTGGTTCAGGAAAACCTTAGAGGGGCCAAGGTATATTTACTAAACTGGAACTCCGCAGCACGTACAATTTGAGATGAGATGACACGGCTTCATCCTTGTTTACTTTGATAATATTCTTAGCCAAGAAGTGTGAATACTATCACTCAGAAATTCAATTCTTCAGTCATGTCATCAACCAAAGAGGAATCACCATGGACGAGAGAAAGGTGGAGACTATTCGCATCTGGCCCACTCCCAGGTCAGTAAAGGAACTCCAGAGATATCTTGGATTCACCAGCTTTCACCGTCGTTTCATCCAAGGCTACAGTTCCAAGACTTCCTCTCTCACCTCTCTACTCCAAGACAATCTGAAGACTCTGTCCTGTTCCCAAGAGGCTGAAGCCGCCTTCACCTTCCTCAAGGAGACATTCAGCCAAGCACTGCTAATCACCCATCCCGATCTAAACCAGGCTTTCATCGTGGAAGTGGACACCTCTACCACCGGTATCAGAGCAGTGCTCTCAAAGCAGCAGGGGACTCTTCCCAGACTTCATCCATGCACTTTCTTTTCCTGTAAGTTCAACCCGGCAAAAAGGAATTACAACATTGCAGACCTAGAGCTGCTAGCCATCAAGCGGGATTTCTGGTGGAGGAAGCCCAACATCCATTCACCAAATGTATGGACCATAACAACCTCCAGGGAGGCCAAAAGGCTTAACCACTGTTAGGCTGCTGGATTTCTTTTTGTTTTTTACATGCTTTGATTTCAAGATTTCACTGTGCAAGAGATCTTGGATTCCTAACATCAAGGTGAAAGGCAGGAATTTTTGGAGGACTGAGAGGGCTTTGACATCCTGGGCCATGAGCTACTCACAATTTTTCACCAGGCTCATCCGAAGAAAAAGAGTTTGTCCACCTTGGCATTGAAACGGGGGTAACGTCATGGAATCACCAGGCTCCACCCTCACCCAGTCATGCAGAGCACCTTCACCCGATTACCAATGAGCACCAGTTGTCACCCCTCAGCTCAATTCACCTGCACCATTGAAAAGGATTCCACACATACAAACTGGTGTCATCTCAAGCTCAGACTCACATGCTATTGTAATTGTACCTACTGGTTACGGCCTACCTGACGCTCCAGCAATCTTCCCCATCTCAAGGCCCCATTTGTGTTACATTACAATATCAAAAACAAACACTATAGCATAGAACAGTGTGCATCGTAATCAACAGAACATAAACCTTGAAAACAAGCAAGGATTGGGAACACAGGCAAAGCACAGAACAAAACCAAACCGAATAAAACTAAACATATCTGTGACAGTAGCCTTTATCCACATGAAGAAAAAAATGTTTGTTGTAATATTTTTTTTTAAAGAATATACAAAGCACATACATTCTCCAACAAATGTTACTCTCACAAATGAAGAACATTTACATATATGTAACTTAATGTATTATTCTTTGAAATATCATGACTATTTCTTGAGATGCGAGCACGCAGACTGACACCGATGCGACGCACTTTCACTTTCACTGACTTCTCTACGCATCGCTGGCAAGTAGCTGATTTTCTCTCAATGTTGTGATGTCAAACCCCCCCACCATACCACTCCCCTCATAGACTCCTCTCTCCCCCCCCCCACCACCATCCCACTCCCCTCACAGACTCTCCTCACCCCCCACCACACCACTCCCCTCACAGACTCCCCCACCACACCCCTTCACTGCCCCCCCCCCCACTACTACCCTTATAGACTCTTCGCTCACTCTGTTACTTATTTGTGCCATTTGCACTGCTGACTGTTCATTACAGTAACAACTGTTTACAACAACTGTTTACTGCTTACAGTAACAACTGTTTACACTTGCACCTTGCACTACTGTACTTTAGCTGGAACATGCTCATTTGCACTACCAACTGTTCATACAGTACCAACTGTTTACATTTCGCATCTCACTTATTTGCACTGTCCATGCTCATTGCACTACCTTAAATTTAATGCTCACCTTAAGCTAACAATTGTATAAATCTTCCTGTAAAATTCTGTTTATAGTTAGAGACATCTGTATATACATTTACATTTATAGCACATATTCACCTGTAAATGCTGTTTATAGACACCTGTAATTATATTTATAGCACACACTCACCTGTCATAGTAATAACCATCTGTATATTTATATTCATTGTACATATTACCTGTAAATCCTGTACATCTCCATATCCTGCACTTATGCAACCATTGTATATATCCTGCACTTGCTGCTATTGCACTTCTGGTTAGACCTAAACTGCATTTCGTTGCCTTGTACCTGTACTTGTGTAATGACAATAAAGTTGAATCTAATCTAATCTAATCATTATTCTTCGTAAGAGCGCAAGAGGAAAAGTTCTAAGAAAGTGGGTAGTAAGGATGGTAGTGAGAAGATGAAACGCATGATGACCTTGGAAATGAAGCATGAAATTGTTGATAAATATGAGCGCGGTGACCGCTTCAGTCATCCAGCTCGCACTTATCCACGATATGTACCATCCTAAAGCAGAAGGATTTTATCAAGAATGTAAATCCTTCCAAGGGCGTGACGATTATATCGAAGTTATGTTCGAATATAAATGATGAGATGGAAAGGCTTCTGTTGTTGTGGATAAAGGAGAAGCAGATCTCCCTCGACAGATATTTCGTTAACAGGTCTGCGTCAAGTGAAAGTGAGGATTGTCAGGCGAAAAAAGGTAAGAAAAGTGATCAAAAGTAAAGAATACAAATCGAAAAAAATCAAAACAACAATAGAAAATAGAAAAGTAAGAAAAAAATATGTGTAAGCTATGATCAGTAATGCTTAGTTCCTGCTTTTCAAGAAAATTACAGTTTTTACTAAACGAAAAAAAGTAATGAAAAGTGATTAAAAAAAGATTACAAATCTAAAAAAATCTAAACAATAATATAAAATAGACAAGTAAAAAAAAAGTAAGCTAATTATGTTAATTTAAGTTATGTTTTGTTTAAGTTACAATACAGAATCAAGTGTCTCCGCACCTGCCGCTACTAAATTTATAATTACCACATTTTATTTGATTCCACACAAGTATCACACTGTATACACATACTATAATTGTGTATGTGTGTACCAATAAAAACATTTTTTTTTTCCATTGTTAAGGGTTTGGAACGGATTCATTTGTTTTCTATTATTTCTTATGGGAAAACATGATTAGAGATACGAACAATTCGAGTTACGAGCTCCGCCCTGGAACGGATTATGCTCATATCTAGAGGTATTACTATTAATCAATAGATAGCCCTACTTTGTTAAATTTTTTAGTTATAAGTCACACCAACATTTTTCCACAGGAAAAGGGATAGAAAAACCTTTTTTTTGATCCAGAAATTTAGGTGGGTGGAAATATTCTGGTGTGTGTAGGAGGCATCCAGAAAAAAATAAAGAGAGGCCGATCATTTGTCACAAACCCCCCCAAAAATTGTGATGGTAATAATTATTCTGCAAACAGACCTTACATACTTTCCACTACACAGCACAATTGTACTCTATCGCTGGCTGCATTCCAACATGATTTGAGATTACATGTTAATTGACTAGATTTAACCTTTGATGTGGAGTAAATGTAAAATAAACTAAAGATAAGTGCAAAGAGGTCGAAAGTAGATTCCCCACATCAACTATCAAAATATCAGGTGTTGCAGAAACTAAGACTGTATGTTAAGATGGCAGTGAGGCAGAGATGAGGAATATCATAAAATCTGAAGCAAAAGGTCATGTCATGATGAAAGCCATATGCAATTGTGGGATCCTGCTAGACTTCCCTTTGAAGAGGATGAATGCAATATAATATACTCATCTATGATAATATATACACACAGGATTTATATCTCATGCCGACAGTGCACCTAGAGCACTCTCCTTTCATCCTACCTGTGAAATTGGGATGGGATATGGTCCAGGCAGATTCTCCTGCAATCTCACAGGATCAGGTGAGGCCCACGCATTCCCAGTCACCTCCACCAACACAGTTCCAGTCGAGAAGAAAGCGTTGGCCTTGCCGGCCATGTCCTGCACCATCACAGAGAGCTTATAGCGACCACACATCTCTGGATCTAGTGTTGAAGCACCTATACAGATAGACACATTTAGGAAATTCCCCCAATAAAAGGCTGACATAAAGAGACACCAACAGTAGCTAAAAAGTGAAATTATTTAACATCCAAGTTAAATACCAAGTTCTGTCATGTTACTAAAGATTATGCAGGCTGGTGGGACTCAACACAACTTACTGGAAAATACATCATTAACTACATGGTGCAAACTGGTTGGCTCCTGTTGCCAATGAGCTTGCTGCTCAAATTTAAATAGTTGGTTAGTGTTTGCAGTGTGCTCTTTTACATTTCCAGTTCCTCTGAAACGGTTTTCCTTCCCTAGCTCCACTTGTATAGATCTGCAACAGGTAATTGTATACATGCTATTTTTGCAACAGTATGTCTTATAAACTCACAGCAGCTGTGTATGTATTCGCAGTGGCAGTGTAGCATATATATTCTGCAAGACTAAACACATTTTCTCACCTATTTTAAGCTCTTTACACTGGTTTCCAATGTATAGCTAAATTTTCTATTTGTTTATTAAGCTCCTTAATCATGTAGCTCCTAAATATCTCACAGATCTACCTCTTTCTCATAAACCATCCAGATCAAGGAACTGTCACCTCCTGTTTGTTCCATGAGATTGAGCTTTTGCAGTAGCCAGCCCGCGCTGTGGAATAATCTGCCACTATCTATTAGAACAGCTCTTATGTTAGCAAATCCATGTTGAAAGCGTATCTTTTCTCTCATAATTGTAATTCTTTGTAACTTTCATCTTTTGTCAATCTAATGTACAGCACTTTTTTGGCCAACTAAAGTCGATTATAAATATGCATAGCAAATAAACGGAATTGAATTAACATTGGTTGCAGGAAAGGATGAAGTTGACAGGACATTAATGCAGGAGCTACTTTAATAAGAAATAAACTAAAATCTTCACAAACCGCTCAGGAATCTTGTAAACTGCCACAAAACAAGCACCCACCAATACACTGACGATAATAGATAACAGGTGACTCAACACATGGCTTAAATACACAGGGGGTAATCAAAGTAACAAGACACAGCTGACATGACTAACAAGGTGATTTACAGGACACAGATGATCAAGATCAAAACAAAACAACACATGGGAAAGACTGAAGAGAAACAAATATTATTTAACATGATTTTTACATGTTTTTAAATGAAATCAGTTATGCTCACCAAGCCTGAATTTATTTTAGTCATTATTACAGTAAAAACAAATTTGAAATATTATTACAATTTAAAATGACTGATTTTAATATGTAATATATCAAAGAAATGGTATCATTACACTCTTTAGAGTCTTTAGTGTTGCATGATTCTTGAAAAATAATTGTAATATGCTGATTTGGTGCTCCAGAAACATTTATTTTAATTGTCAATGCTTAATATTTTATTGGAATATTAAAGGGTTAGGGTTATGGTTAAGGTTTTTTTCAGGATTAATTTAATAGAAAGATAAAAAATAGTACTTATTTAAACAGAAATCTTATGCAATCAAGTAGTTTTTTTTTTTCAATTTCACTTTTGATAAAGTTAATCTATCCCTGCTAAATATAAAATCTTGCTAAACTTTTGAGTGACGGTAACGTAAATCAAATAAAATGTTTGTTATCTGGACAAAATCAACCTAACTAGTAACAATATTAGAATACTTCACAAAGTAATCTAATGTATTGTTAGTACAAAGTATATCACCCTGGTAGCAACAATGAAATGCAGTAAAGACGTACAATGCAAAACTATTATCTAAACAGCAACATGAAAACAGTCTACAAACTGTGAGCATATTAAACCTCTGTTTTTATCCCTCTCTCTGAGCTAATGCCAAGCTGCTCTCATTGCTTTTGAACCAGAATCATCTGAGCTGACCTGATCTCAATGACTCATTCAAATTAACAGTCTTGATTTCCTGCCTCTTTGAGGTTTTGCACTGGTTCAAAAATCATTTTCATTTAGTGGCCATGTTTAAAAAAACCAAGGGGCAATGCTGTTAACAGCCGAGTTAACAATGCAATAAACAGAGCGTGTTGGACTGGCTAAGCGAAAGAGAAAGTTATTAGCTGATTTCATGGTGGAATTGGGCTGAGAGGAATGACAGATGAGGAAGGCAGTTTACACCAAGACACTTAAAAAAAAAAAAGCATGAGTGCAGAGGTATTACTCAATGCCTTTTCAGGATCTGATTGGCCAGTGCAAAGGCATTGTGATTAGGAAAAGCACTGACTATTTCTTTATTATAATAGTACGACTATTCATTCAATTTATACTAATCTTAGTCACAGACAAGCATCAGTAGTTTATTACCTGTAGAACATTGAATGTATGTTCTTAGTTATACCTTAATCGCATTTGCACCTTACAGGTAACCATAGTTATGACGTCAGTAATAACCCGGAGGTATAGCGGAGTTGAGTTTCCATCATTCAACATGGTGTCAGAAGATGGTTCGTGGACAGGAAAAAGCCTTTGAAACAAAACAAAACTAAATAAATCAAGTTTCATCGAAAGACTTGATCCGCGAAAGTAACGCAACCTCGTCCGAAATGGCGGAAGGCTTCCGAAGACCCGAACCGCTAGTGTTTGATGGTAACATTGGTGAGAACTGGCGAATATTCGAGCAAGAATACGATATATTCATTGCAGCTGCTCACTCAGACAAAGATGCCAGGACGCAGGCATTCATTCTCCTAAATTTGGCTGGCTCAGAAGCCATCGAGCGGGAGCGTGCGTTTGTTTACGCACCAGCTGTATACATGGGAGAGGGAGAGCAAAGACGGATTACCACGGAGGCTGAATCCAGAGAAAAAACGGAATGCTTAAAACGGAAATTCCGTGAGTTATGCAACCCAAAAAAAAAAAAAAACAATGGAACGCCACAAGTTTAATATGAGAAACCAAAAACACGGAGAAACCATTGAAGCATATGTGAGTGATTTAAGGAATAAAGCAAAGACGTGCAGATTTGGTGATTTAACGGATGAACTCATACGAGACAGACTCGTGTGTGGTGTAACTAATGTTCACATGTGAAGGACTGAAACCAGACCCTTCAAAGGTTAAAGCCATCACGGAGATGGAAGTCCCGGAAAACGTCACAGCTCTACAGCGCTTTCTAGGGATGGTTAACTACCTTGGAAAATTTATTCCAGGTTTCAGTGAACTCTCAGCACCCTTACGACAGTTAACGCATAAAGACGTGGAGTGGTGCTGGCTTAAACAACACCAAGATGCTTTCAACAAGCTGAAAGAGGTCATCACAAGTCCACCAACATTGAGATACTACGATGTTGAAAAACCTGTTAAACTGACGTGTGACGCTTCACAGTTTGGACTTGGAGCAGCATGTCTTCAACAAAATGCTCCCATAGCATATGCCTCACGCACTCTGACACAAACCGAGAAACAATATGCTCAAATTGAGAAAGAGCTTCTTGCAGTCGTATTTGCATGTGCAAAGTTTCATGACTACATTTATGGAAAGAAAATTCACATTGAGACAGACCATCAGCCAATGGTGACAATACTCAACAAACCACTACACATGGCTCCAGCACGATTACAACGCATGATGTTGCGGCTCCAAAAGTATGATTTTGTAATAAACTATAAAAAAGGCAAAGAAATGTTTCTGGCTGACACTCTTTCACGTGCCCCCATAAAAAACACAGAAGTGTTAAGTGGTGAAAAGACTGACTTTGAGGTAATGTCTGTGGAACACATCTCATCATCAAGGCTCGTTGAATTGAAAGAGCACACAGCCACAGATCCAATATTGCCACAGCTTAGCAGTACAATTCACCAGGGCTGGCCAGAACGACAAGTAAAGCTTTCACTCGTCCTTCAACAGTACTACCCATATCGATATGAGCTGACAACAAAGGATGGGATTGTGATGAAAGGCCCAAAAGCAGTGATCCCCAAATCACTACAAAAAGAATACATCATTATTCTTCACAGAGGACATCCAGGAGTAGAATCAACAAAACGCAGAGCAAGAGGAGTAGTGTTTTGGCCTTCAATGAACAAGGACATTGAGAAGGAATGTGCTTCATGTTCTGTCTGCAACAGTATGAAACAGCACCAGCAAAAGGAACCACTGAAGTCACATGATACTCCAGAACTTCCTTGGTCAACCGTTGCAACTGATCTGTTTGAATGGAATGGCCAACATTATCTTGTTCTGGTGGACTCCTATTCAAGTTGGTTTGAAATAGATCTTCTTCGCAATCTGACATCAACCGCTGTGATTACAAAATTAAAGAGAGACTTTTCAGTACATGGCAGTCCCCAAAAAGTGATCACAGACAATGGTACACAATTTTCCAGTCAACAATTCAAAAACTTTGCAAATTCCTGGGATTTTATCCATGTAACAAGCAGCCCAGAGTATCCACATTCTAATGGATTAGCGGAACGAGCGGTGCGAAGTGCAAAAGAGTTGATGGAAAAATCAAAGAGAGATGGAACAGATGTTTTCCTGGATCTACTCAATCTGAGAAACATACCTCGTGATGAAATTCTTGGATCACCAGCAGAGAGACTTTTATCAAGACAAACACGAACAACACTCCCAATTGACAAAAAGTTGCTGGTTCCTTCAACAAAAAGCAACGTCATGATCAGAAAACAACTTGCGCACAAGCGTCATCAACAAAAGCTGTATTATGACAAAAGCAGCAAGCCTCTCCGTACTCTTTTCAAAGGTGAAGTAGTCAGGTTACAAACACCTCAGGGGTACAGTAAAGTGGGAGTCATCAAGGACATCTGCAAGGAACCAAGATCGTATGTGGTGGAATCAGAGGGAAGGAATTATAGAAGGAATCGTAGACACATCTTGCCGGTCCCTGAAACTTTGCCATCACAAAATGGAGGATACAGCCCTGCAGATTTCCCAAAAGTGTGTACAACAGGAAAAGATCCAAGTTTCCACTCAGAACACACAAATGCACAAGTGACATCTACTGACTCTAAATTAACATTAGAGACCACTGTACCTGCCAAAGAGTCTGAACAAAAACTTTATGTGACTCGCTCAGGCAGGATCTCAAAACCAAACCCTAAGTATCTCCAGTGAGCTGCTTAGAGATGTTCAGGATCTGAGAGATAAGACTGTTGGATTATCTTGAGTGAAATGTTCAGTTTCATTAGTTCGTAAAATTTAACACTGTAAATGCTAATAGCATATTTGTTATGCATGCTTTAATGTTGTGTTGATATGGATATTTGTTGTTAAAAAAATGATGAAAGGTAACTAAAGAAAAGGGATGTAGAACATTGAATGTATGTTCTTAGTTATACCTTAATCGCATTTGCACCTTACAGGTAACCATAGTTATGACGTCAGTAATAACCCGGAGGTATGGCGGTAGTTTTGTATGTAACCACATGTAATAATCCAGTTCTCTAGTAAAGAATTAATAAGCATTTCGGAGTTGAGTTTCCATCATCCAACATTACCATCCTCTGTAAGAGACACTTCTCCGGTGATGGAATCGATGGAGAACATGTGGCTGGCAGGGATGCGTGGTATCTGGTCCAGAAGACTGAAGCGCAGGTCCGCGTGGGCGGTGTTTCGGTCGTCTCGGTCCAGCGCTTCCACCTGCATGAATGGGATTCCTGTGACAATGACACACACACACACACACACACACACACACACACACACACACACACACACACACACACACACACACACACACACACACACACACACACACACACACACACACACACACACACACACACACACACACACACACACACACACACACACACACACACACACACCAGAGTTATATATTACAATCTACATGAACTGACTGAATTTATGAATTTAGATTGATGAAAAATTGGTGGTTATTTGCATATTAACAGTACAGAATAAAAAAAAAATCTATTTCTCACAATTATATTTATTGCCATTTTATATGAGAGGAGACCAAAAATGAAATGGAGCAACATCGTATAGCAAAGTTGTTGATTACCACAGAAAAAAAAGATTTTTACTAAATGTGGTATTTAACAAAATCATTATTAACGGCTGTGTATAGAGCTTAATTTGGTTGAAACCAGAATACATTCCAAATATTTAAGAAAAAATACACATAGTTATAGTTCTATTCGCAATGTTTGATTGCAATCAAGTGATTGTGAAACAGATTACAATCTCACAACTACCCTGACATTCAGCAGAGGTCATTATTGATGTTCTATATTCAAATAATTAACAATGCTTGAATGTTGAATCAGTTTGTTCATTTCTCAAGTATGTTCATTTTCTTCCTCGGGATGAGGTTTCTGCGTACATGAGTCTATATTTTCTGATGTTCTTATAATAACATAGATGAGTAATCTCTGAACATTAAAGATAAAAAGCATTCATCTCGGTCTTGTTATTCACTCCAAAGGTCTGTTATCAGTGTGGTGTCATCTTCGTAATAGCAAATAAATGTTTCTGTGAAAACAATTAAGAAATTCAACCCAAGTGTTAAGAGTGATGGTAGAAAGGCATGTCTAACAGACAAACATCTCTTCATGTGTCTTATCACAGAAAGTAAATGGGGGGAAAGGGGGCTACCATTAAAATACAGCACAATAAGATGTGAAACTATGCTACTCTAATTTATGGTGTGATGTAAGAAATGTGTGACATTTAGACTAACAGTTTATCTCATTTAGCATCTCTCGCCTGTAGAATGTAAGAAAAAGTCAAGGCAATTAGAAAAAGACTCAAGCAAAGGAAGTTCTCTGACGCAGACCTGTGCACCACCTACCTTTAAGAAGCCCCAGCTGCACGCTGCCTCTCATGCTTTCTACCAAGAACACCGGAACATTGTCATTCTTATCAATGACGCACACCTCGACAGTAAAGCTCTGAGTGTGCAAGGACTTTGTGAAGGACACCTGGAAAAAAGCAGTGGGGTCAAAACATTAATGCAGAATGTCGTATTAGAGCTTCATGCTTTACGTTTCATTAGTCATTTTTTATTTTGGGCTGCACTGGATATACTGAACATGAATTTTTACATACCACAATTGTACTAAATGAATATAAGTTTTATTTGAAAGTTAGATAAAGAACCTGTGTAGAAATCAATGCTGCATTTACATGGACATGGATGTACCTTTTTATGCATTTAAGTAACATTTTATTTATTTTATGCATTGTTTTTAATGAAAACTTTCCTGAAATGAAATTGATACATTATGTGAATGGATCGTGATGACTTCAATGTATCTTGACAAAATTAAATGACCGTAAATGTGAGTCTAAGTAGGGGTGGGTGATCTTACGATTTTATATCACTCATTATCAATCCCGCCACCTGCACGCCGCAATGGCTCGTGTCTCACTGAGGAGCGGAGGCATAAAAGGAGGAGCAACAGTAGTGAAGGACGAGAGAGGACCAGGCCTGGAGTTTATGCTTTAGGTGTGGGTGTCGGTTGGTGGATGGATGGATGGATGGGTGTGGGTGTGCGGTTGGGCCGCCACTACCATTTATTTTGTGTTTGTTTTATTTTCAAATTTAAACGTTTGTTGAATATTCGCCGGTTCCCTCCTTCCTTCCCGAACCACAAACTGTGTTACAACTGCCTAATCGATGGCTGTGCTTGTGCTATGTTTCTTTCATGTAAGATAACAATTTGAAAAACAATTCAACAGCTGCAGGGCTGTGCGAATGAACAAAAATTATGTTTTGTTTTGGCTTTCTACAATTATAAATATGTAATAATAAGGATAAAATGAATATTGAGTCGTATGCCATTCCTTTCCTTTAAAAACGATATGCTTTCACCATCCTTAAAAGCCTACATTTGACATCCAAATCGGTCAAATCCTGTAACGCTGTAAAATGCAGTCTACTGCGGGACATGCTTTATTTTAAAAAGAGTTAGTAAAAGCATATTAAACTGAGAAAAACTGATCCCCGTGTGCTTTCTGTGTGTGAGCTGAAAGATGCAGCGGAACACAGCCAAGCAAATTATACTTGGGGCATATTCACAAAAATACGTCAAAATGCCCCTCTTGATGAGTATTTATAAGGACAATCAGTTATGTGAAAAACAGCTAGGAATCTTAAAGTCTAGTACAAAATCTGTGCTGTCTGAGTCATTAATGTTAAACAAAAGATAAAGGCAGAATTACTCACTGCTTTGACTGAAGAACTTTAGTAGTTGTATTAAGAAGCAATATATATTTAATTTATACAGTTAAGCTTATGTAGTGTTTTAAAGTTTACATTAGGGTTTAATAACTATTATGACAACTGATTTTCTTAATGCAACACTGTGTTTTAAACTGAGAAGAACTGATTAGAATGTCAATGTGTTTCTTGAATGCAATGTAAGTCGCTTTGGATAAAAGCATCAGTCAAATGCATAAATGTAAAATGTAACGGTGCAAATAGAGAAGTCATTCTGCTTGTTCCAGTCTGGATATTGTAATTGGTACATCTCTAAATTGGAAAGATCGCGATTCAGATCATGATTGCTTGTTAAACGATTGTGATATGACATTTTGGGAAGATCGCCCACACTTCAGTCGAAGTCAAAGGAACATTACTTGTTAAATTATTTTTAAGAAAGGAAATTTCCATTATGAAGTTGCACCTGCAATGAATATGATGGCTGTTTCTCTCTGTCCAGAGGTTTAATGGCATACAGGAAGCCTGACTCTACTCCAAAAATTCCTTCATCATCACCACTCACAGTCAGATCAGAATAGGTCAGGGGGAGATCCAGCAACTGTCAAATCAAAATATGGTAAACATATACAAATACATATCTATAATGAAAAACTGTATGTTGTATGTAATTGTAAACGTACACTTGACCTCTTTTCTTCTTAGCAGCATGAAAACTTTTTTAAATAGTTAAGAGACACATGCGAGAAAAGAAATCTCCCTTCCAAAAGCTGTCAATCATGTGAAAAATTTCATAAGCTGTCTGCACAAAATAAGAAATATCTTTTTTAACATACTTTGTTGATTAGTAAAAGCAGTCCCACTAAACAAAGCATTTTTTAGCAGGTGGCATTCAAATACTTCTTACTGAACATTGCGCTCTGTAATTGGTTAATGTTTCGCTTCAACATTATGAATTAAGATTAAAAAAACATTTTTAATTAATATAATAAATAATAATTAATTTCAACGTGATAAAATGGTCCGTTGAAAAAGTTACTAAACAAACCTATTTTTTTCTGGTGTAAGTTTATGCCAATGTTTGATCAACGGGTGAGCATTTTGAAAAAAAAAATGTTTTAAAGAGATGTAATTTCTTAAAATTTAGAGGAGTTATAAAGCCCTCTGAATCGTTTTCTGACTTATTGCTGAGAACAATGGAACTACTTGGGGAAGAACTGTCAGTATACAGGTCTTAGCACAAAAGAGGACAGTGGTACAACAGATCATTGTTTTAAGTGTGAAAATACAGCAAAAGTAACACAGAAATGGCCCCAGAAATAATCAAGCCTTCATTTTAAGCTCTCATTTAGTGATAAGTAATTTTTTGATAGACAAAGAGCAGTATGAATACCAAGCAAGCTAAGCTTCTGTAGCCAAAGCACAATAAAGTCCATTAGCCTTTTCCATGGCCCATATTTACAAAGTATAGACTTCTGGGAAGCCGCCCTCTGGTCTCATGAGACCAAGTCAAT
Source organism: Rhodeus uyekii (assembly GCA_037043235.1). Classification (NCBI taxonomy): domain Eukaryota; kingdom Metazoa; phylum Chordata; class Actinopteri; order Cypriniformes; family Acheilognathidae; genus Rhodeus; species Rhodeus uyekii. The sequence continues at coordinate 1,761,113 of JAWRVZ010000120.1, forward strand.
CCTTTTGGATCTATCAGCATCTAAAATGTTCTGGTGTTGCTAGAGGAGGAGTACAGTGAGAAGTGCCTGGTCCCACAGTGAAGTTCAGTGGTGTGGGGGAGTTGTGCTTTATCAATGCTACCATGAATTCACACACCACTGTGTGATGTAATACAATAGCTTGTATTAAAATAATATGCTACTCTTTGCTCATGGAGTGAAATGACAAATTGTCACATTTATCCTGTTTATCTGTTATGCCCTGATATTTAATGGGGAGTGTGCTCAATTTGTCTCATAATCTCCCACGGGTGTTAAGATTGGGTGAAACACTTGTCCACAGAAGGTGTTTCAGCTTGGAAGAATGCATATCTTTTTTTCAACATGACATTGACAACAACTTGCTTTCAAACCACAGATCTCTGGAGATGGCAGTAACACATTACAAGTAACGAGTAAAGTAATGCTTCGCTTTAAATTTACAGCAAAATATCTGAGTTACTTTATCAAATAATTAATTTAAGTGACTTTGTTTTCCCATTTATTGACTGACACCTCTCATGTCCACATGTTGAGAGAAATCAGAATCATTACTCTCTAATCATTGAGAATTATGTGCAGAGGCAATGTGTGGGTTATGTGTAATGATTCATCATTTCTTTACAAGAAATTCAGCAGCACAGGATAAAAACTCAGGCTCTAAACTGTGAGTGGATTCTAACTTGAAAAACCTCTGATCGGTCATCACATTCAAGAAATCAACAGACATGTTTGTGATTGACTACTTTGCTCAACACTGCAAAAACACATTGTAAAATGAAAACTTTCATGTTTTCCAGAGTGCTCACAGATACACATTGGATTGTTTGCCAAATCACCAATATGATGACATTATTATTGATAAAACTCATCCTAGACCAGCAATTATGGGTAGCTTTTCCCTCTAAAATCAATCAAAAGCAGAACATCCCAAGCTAGTCTCTAATACGTGGCCAGGGAAGATTTATACACATTATTTATCTTGCGTCATTTTATTTATTGTTTTTTTTATTGTTCTTTTACTGTTATTTCATTTATGAATGTTTTTTTGTTGTTTTCATGAAACTAATCTTAGTTTTCAAATTATATTTATCCTATATATTATAAAATGATGTAATTTGGTCCACCCTAAAATGTTTAGCCTATCACTGATAAACATGACGATTATTTTAATTCTAGACTGATGTGAACATGCATTTAATCATCTCACTTGCACACAAACAGATTCAGATGAATAAAAACAAGCAAACCTGCGGTAATTAAAATGTAAACAATACATAATTTATTCATTTAATCTCACTTATTAACCAATGTCTTTGCTGATGACCTTCAATAATCTAATTTAACCATACTGATAAGAAAAAAAAAGACTTTAAACATCACATTTCGTTAGCCTCATAGCATAATTGCTAAAAAGTCATTTTTTGGCCAAATTGTGATATCTGGCTATTTTTATTGTCCTTCCACTGCTGTATCATCTTGCATTTCTGCCAATGTCCTTAGCCAATCACAACACTTATTAGGATCCAAAAACACTATCAATTAGTCATCTTTTTGACTTAAGCAGTGTTGAGTTTTTTCGTGTTTTCCAAAAACATTGAAATATGACTTAGGCAATTATGCTATGAGGCTAACGATTTGTGTTTCGTGCTTGTTTGTTCTCCTGATTAATTTCACTTTTGGTGTGAAAGGGAATTTACTTCTGTGAAACATAGAACACTGAATGAAAGAACACAACCATGTCCAGCCCAGGTGAGAAAAAGTAAAAGTAATATAACAAATTACTTTCCATACAAAGTATCAAAGTAACACTTACTTTGTGGGACAATTTTTATAATGTATCTCAAGTTCACAACAAAACTTCTCTTCTCTTCTCTTCTCTTCTCTTCTCTTCTCTTCTCTTCTCTTCTCTTCTATTCTCTTCTCTTCTCTTCTCTTCTCTCTCTACTTGAAACACTGATAATGTAATATTACATTATCAGTGTTTAAAGTTGACATGCCGTAAAAACTTGGCAATTCATGTATCATCTAGAAGTTTCCCACTCAGAAACACAACTCCGCTTGGCCATTCATCCAACTCCACTTGAAGGCCACATTAATGTGTGTTACTGAAAACAGGGTCACTGGTTGTGTAGTAGGAGTGGTCAGTGAGACTGATGTTTGGCTGACCCCTTCTCAAAATATCTGTGAACGAACATGACTGCTGCTGTTGACAGCAGGTATGTGGCTCAGTGGCTGATGCCAATTTGCACGGAGATTCTGAATTAAGCTGAGAATGAGGTTAAACATTGTAAATGCTTTGTGTTCAATACTAACACATCCAAAACTAGGTACAATGTGATCACATGTCTTAAATAGCACAAAAACCAAAATAGGCTGTGCCATACCAACAATTCCTATCTGCCTGGGTAGCACATTTTAATTATTTTGTTTGGTTCCTAGAATGTATCTCTGAATAATTTTTTTTTCCATACTTGCCCTGCAATAGCACACCAGCGGGTGTTTATTAGGAAAGGTAAAGATACACTAGTCGCACACAGCATGACTTGTGTGGTACTTTGTAGCTCGCTTTCGCCCTGCCTTTTCAACTCCACAAGATATACTTTAAGGAAAAGTCTTTTAAACCCATGCCCATGCTTGCATGTTTTGATTGACTGAGGTAAAAATGAAATAGAATTGACTAATTTTTTATCTCGAGGCCTTGCAGCCAGAACGCAACACTCAACTGAGAGCGTAATAATAATAAAAAATATATATATATACATGAATACGTCATCCCTCATTTGTCATTTATTTTTAAAGCCTAAACAAATATTATGTAGCCATCATTTTGTCCCTTCAGTGATCACATAGGGTGTACGTAATTATCCACCCACTCACATGTAGGCCATTATACTTGATTTGGACACTGCACAGAGACTGTTTTGATAGCATGCAGTCAAACACAGAAAATGGTGAGCAAGAAGCACTAGGACCCAAACAGTACTTTAAAATGCCGCCAATTACAGTGTCTAAGCGAAAAGCTTTTTGGAGCGCAAGCAGGCTATTACTAAACGACATCTGGGAAAGATGTCTGACACAGGGCTTGAAGTAAGGCATTGTACAGGAGCTCCATATTTAGTTTGGTGATGACTGGTTGGTACGTGAATGCCTGCTCATAATTACACCTTGAGTTCTGAGTGCTCTGGGGAGTGGGATGTAGGGTTTATTGAATGGCATGTTCAATGCTTTGCTTTTTCAGTCCTTTCTCTGCAGTTCTCTTAGAAGCAGTCATTAATACATTCACAGAACTCTTTAGTCATTCGCAAAACAGCACAAGGACAGTGCAACGAAATCCAGTCTATAAATAGCATGCAGAACAATCTATTTCACTCAGTAATCTTTATTGTATTTTAGTTACGAGATCTGACAATATATTGCCTAGAACTGCTTATTAAAAATTCTTAGCCAACTAAAATGTTCAAAACCTGGGTGTTACATCTTCTCACATTTGAAGATTACATCAGTTATCTGGTCTAGGGCACACCTCCGCATCAAACGTAATGTGAGAGAGTCTGACATTCTACTTGCCACTTGCCCTCATAATTTCCCATCTTGATTTCTGCAATGCCCTTTTCATCAGCCTATTCAACAAAACCATTGCTAGAGAGATTGTTAACTTGTATCATTATGTATTGAGTGCAAAAAATACTTCATAGCTCCTTATGGCCCTTCACCTTCATCTATATTAGCTCAATCTACACACACTTTCCTCACAGATGGAACTCACCTTGGTAAGGTACCATGGGAAAATACCATCATAGTTTTCAGGAACACCAATTTTAAGATGAGCAGTCTCAGAAAGCAAAATGTTCTGAGTCAGCACCTAAAATAGAAAGCAATTAATTGTAGAAGTTAAATCATGGTGAGTAATAAACATGTATATATTCCAGACAAAATGGCCAAGAGAACTTACACTCAGTGCAATAAAGCAAGCTGTCAGAGATTCCATGGAGCCAGCAGCAGCCTGTGCTTCAACACAAAAACAACATCATTTTTAGCATTTATCCTTATTTGCTTTAAAGTTCATTCTTAAGCGTTGTGCAGTTTTTCAACAAAGAGAAAAGATGAAGATATTGACTCTATTGGATTTGCTTTTAATGTGCTCAGTAGAAGCCACATGTACTAGAGTCACATGTAGGCCTATCCCATGCTTCATGAACACTTAGAAGCTCATGTGAATGAACACATTTTCTAAACATTTAAAGAAAAAACTAAACAAAGAAAAATCCTTAAGAGAATGTAAATGTAATTCGCTGAGTGAAAGAACAACCATCGGACAACTTTTGCTTCAGTTAATATTTACCTTGAGTACATCTCATTAATGTAAGATCACGCAAGTGTCGAGTTACTTCTGTGTGCTGTTCTCAGCTGCACAATTTAGGCTAACGTTTTCCTAAAAACTAAAGACATGAAACAAGAATTTTTGCCAGTTATGTGTTTAAAAAATGATAAACAATACCTGACGAAAAGAAAGAAAGAAATATTGCATGTATGTGTATCCATGTATTTACACACACATACATCTATCTATCTATATCTATATATCTAAATCTATATCTATGTATGTATTGGGACAATTTTCCCCAGATATATATATATATATTCTCTCTCTCTCTCTCTCTCTCTCTCTCTCTCTCTCTCTCTCTATATATATATATATATATATATATATATATATATATATACAGTCTCTCTCTCTCTCTCTATATATATATATATATATATATATATATATATATACATATACACACACACACACACACACACACATATATGTATATATATATATATATATATATATATATATATGGACACTTTTTTCCCATTGAGATGGACAATACGTTCCCAATCAACATGAATTCATGGCTACGCCCTACAGAACTGAGCAGATCTACTTGCACTTAAAAAAGAAAAATAAACTATAAATAGAATCACGAAACTGCAATAAATAAAATGTGGATTTTTTTAATGACTAAGTAATGTATAGGCCTATGTGTAATGTACTAAAATAATGCAAATAATTTAAAACGAGATCTCAAATCTCAAAATTAGGTTTAATATGATCTGTGACAGATATAGCTAAACCTTATGCGCTTTTTCAGTATTTATGTACATATGTTGTTTAATAAAAGCAGCTCTTACCTTCTGTCCACTCTTCCCGTGAGCCAAATCAAGAATGGCTTTAAGCGTTAGAAGAGCATTACATTGGCTTTGTATCTGATTAATGATTAGCTTTCTTAATTAGTCTGAGAAAACCTTTAACTACCTTGTTTCCTCCAATTACACATCTGACTAACAAGTCCTTGCCTTGCATATGTATGGGGGAATAAATTACATGGTGTTATAGCCTCAAGTTTGAATTTGTACATTGTGTTTGTAGAAAGAATGCAATGTAAATTCAGATTGTTATTTAATTTTTTATTTTATTATAAAAACCAATTGTAAACATGTAACAAAATGAACAACTCAATAATATTAAATGCCATTAAGTGCAAATCAAACGTTTTTAAAAACAGCTCACAACACATATTTTATTGCTTCTACTTCATTCAGTTGCACACGGAGCATATATGTTGAAGTAACCATATGTCAGACCTCTTATATTGAAACATCTTATTTATATTGCCTCTTACCCTACCCTACCCAAGCCCCCATCCAAAAAAAAAAAAAAAAAAAAACCCAAACCTTATAGTTTGGTGTCTTGCCTGAGTTACGAGCCTGCGCACTCAGTTTCAAGTAACATTAGATTCCATACAATATATCAACAAGAAAAAGGACTTGTGCTCATCCCCTACACATGCACACATATGCATTCCACATCTGATACAGCTGTAGTACACATAAGGAAAAGAAACAATTTCTTTTGCTTTTGTGCAAATGTAACCATAGCTCTCCGAAGGGAACATTATGATTTATGGATTTACCTCCTATTTACATGCCTCGAATTTGATAACTATACATAATAAGGCAACAAAACAGAAAAGAGTAAAGTAACAATAAAAAGCCTAATGCAAGTCAACATAATCAACATGATTTTGTCAGTTTTGTTTCACGTATCTCTTTTTCAGTTTAAAAAACAAGTTCATATTTGTCTGTACAGCTAAATGGTCCTGATATTGACATTAAAAACACAGCTTCTGGTCGTGAGTATCAGAGGGCATATTTGTCCAGTTATTCAGAGCACTGACAGGTCGTGACAGGATTTGGATTTCTGTCTAAAGGCCATCTTCTTGTTCTTCCGGGCCACCATACGGCCCAGGAAACGTTTGGCCTTTTTGCTAATGCTCTCGCGGCGCTTGCAGTTGGCCATACGGCGGGCGTTCTCTTCCTTGCTGTCCTTGCGTAGGCGAATTTGCCGTACGATGCCCTCGAAAAGGTCACGCACGTTGTGATGCAGGGAGGCCGAGGTTTCAATGAACTTGCAGTCAAACACGACGGCACAGGCACTGCCCTCTAGAGAGACGAGGAAAAAGAGATGCAAGTGAGCAATATCTCCATCACCAAAGGGAATAAGGCTACAGTGTCATCATTACTATGTGCCTCCTGGCTGTTCTTCAAAGCTCAGGAGAGACAAGAACCTTATTTACAACATGACTCCAACCAGACGCGGCAAAGTCTGCCTTTCTACACGGCATATTTAAAATAGAGAAGATGGATGAAATCTTACCATCTACAGAAACTTCTCGGGACCGCACCAAGTCACTTTTGTTTCCCACCAGGATGATGGGGATGTTTTCCGACTGCCGAGCTCTGCGGAGCTGGATTCGTAACTCTGAAGCTTTCTCAAAGCTGGACTTGTCTGTCACTGAGTACACAATGATGTACGCATCTCCCATACGCATGCACTGATCTTTCAGCCACTGGCTGTTATCCTATAGGAATAAACTGGACGTTACACAGTGCAAAGTTGATGGTGACATTCCATTTATTTTATATATTTAATTACTTGTAATTATTTTAATTCATTTTAAATATTTGAATTTATTTCAGTTAATCAACGATAAATAAGTTAATAAATAATACTCTTAATACTCTTCATTGCTTACCTGTTCCCATATATCATACAGAAGGATTGACGTCTCCTCATCATCAACCACAAGGGATCTGTCATATGTGTTTCCTGAAATGAGAGTGCAATACATAAGTACACGACGATATTACACACATATCTAATATTAGAAAGGTTTGTAAAACAAAACAGAAAAGCACTACGTCACTGCACAAATGCTGCCTACTAAGATCTTCAGAAATGATTAGTCTGACGGGTAAATCTTAGACATTTACCCGTTTCCTCGCAGTCGCTACTGTCCTCAACTCCACCAAATATCCTCGCCAAACTCGACTTCCCGACGCCGTGCTCGCCCAGGAGGACGACCTTGTACACCTGGCCGTCTGAATCGCTGCCGGAGGATATGACCGAGTCGGAGGAGTCGGACACGCAGCTGTTCCTGTGCTGCTCCCCCGGACTGAAGCGCATGAGGCCGGACAGCTCGGTGGATTGAGCCTCGGGCATCGAGCGCAGCTCTCGGTCGTCCACCGGCATGCTCCTTCTGTGCAAGTTCTGCAGGTGGAGGGGAAAAGGCATGCTACCTCTCCTCTTATCCATGTTCCTCAACTTGTCTCCTTTGTTCAAAGTCATGACTCCAAACCTGTCTGTGTAGAACTATATTATAACAACCGTAGGCTACTATAAAATTATAATTACTTTCTTATACACTTATAGGCAACCTATAATAATAATACAAAGAGGACTTATAAGATATGAAAACATGTCAAAATGATACTTACATGTGAGTGCGGCTATAACGTCTTCTGTTCAATGTCAAAATTCCTGTTATTCCGTTATAACTCCGTTATTCTTCCTCTGAGGGTTCCGCTTATAGTCTCTGACGATACGGATCCCTTATTTATGCGAGTGAGTGACGTCAGCCCGAGGGAGGGCTTGCCTCGGAGAATCGCTCATCTCTCTTATAGTAGTAACATCATTTCGAGGGAGGGGCGTGTGATTCACAATTTTGCGAGGGCGTCCAGCAGAGAGGGTCTTCCCTCCCCTGCGCGTGTAAAGCACGGACTATGGGCTAAATCGGGATCCGCCTTTACTACAGGCATGAACGCGTTTCTCTTTGTCTGTACTGAGGCGTATAGGTAGTCATCCATGCTTCATGAAAAGAAATCACGGTACAAACATGTCTCTCTCCTTTCATTCTACAGCTGAAACATCTTGCTGGTTTTAACTGGTCTAATGGTTTCCCAGACAGAACGTAGCTGCAGCGTAAAAATCGATATTTTTAGAGGTGAAATATAAATGACACCATATGGTGAAATAGAGTTCAATAGACATTGCATGTAATTTCGCGATCTAATGATTTAGTAAAATAAAATTATATTTAATAATAATTGAATATAACCATATATAGTCCTACAACCTCACGACAAATTTAAATTATGTAAGCCAACTTAAAAAAATAAAAAAATAAAATAAAAAACTGGTTACTAATCCGCAAAATTTAGAAAGAGCTTTTCCCAAATGCTTTTTTAATCTAACGTCTCTCTCTCTCTCTCAATAGCATTTATAGCATAATACAGTTAAAATAAAATGATAAATACAGTATATAAAATGAATAAGAAATAAAGTTGCATTAGTGTTATGTGTATTATCCCAACGTTTTTCCTATTTGTGTGGCTCTATATTATTATAATGGTTACAGCTTCTGGAAAGGTCGATTTTCAGTCATCCTAATACTTTTAATTGTACCATCTTTTTTATTACCAGTATTTTACAGAAACACAATTAAGTGTATCGATACATTACCATTAAATGTTTGCATGACATACTAAACAGAGCCATCAAAAATGTCACCACAAACATCTTGAAACAACATCACCTGAAACATTATTTTTCCTTCTTTTTTTCTTTTTCTTTTTCTATTTCTTTGATATCCTGTAATGATGAAGGGCTGGAGTGTGCATTTATCGGCAGTTCAATGTTGCCATCTAGTGGGAAGTGATATGTGTACATGATCATTAGCAATAATTTGTAGATCATTTAAGTTCATGTAAGACAGTTTTGGCAAGTAGGCACATAATTCTGTTCTTTAACCGGCAGTGAACTGTTTTCTGACTTATTATGTGGAAGACGATTATGCATTACACTAACTTGCGAAAGTTATGGCCTGCTCTGCTAAAATTTACCTATTATGTCAAGGCCTGGAATAATACCGCTAAACCATGAACACTTTACAGAACAAAACTCATAACCACGTCGTGGACATAAACATAACCAGAACAAATGTAATAGATCACAGTTAGTTGATGCACTGCATCATTACTGTTTAATTTAGACGATATTATGCAATCTCTTTTGTACTGATGTGACCTGAAATAGCTCGTTTCTACTTATAGATATACAATAACAATTTTATAATTTCAAATTATATTTGAAAGTTTGGTATTGTATGACTGGACCAGAAAAAACTTGCAATGTCAGCTAGTCTGGTAATTTATAAAAAGACTATTGAATAAGAGTTCTATTACATGAAATCGTATCTATCATGCATTTTTAATGCATAGCAGAGAAAGCACTTTTTATGACTTGAAAGCAAAGAAAGTATAATCTAAATAGACTCTGCAACCTATCGTGCTTTTTATAGTATCTTATATCATCACTGTCTTCTGGCTTTAGCTTAGACAGGCTATGTATTATCCTCTAACTTTAAAAATACATACATACAACAAAGTTTAAATTATAATTTAGGTTAGTAACCAGTTAAATTGCAATTACAAAGAGCGTAAGGTCAAGGTCTATGATGAAAGTTAATAATAGCTCATTCAACAGAAGTTACCGTGCCTCTATTGTGAAGTGTCTATCGTTAAGATCATGAAGTATAGTCATATCCATGTACCAAACTCCGTTTTGATTTATCTTGAGAAATTAAATATTTATACGACAGTAAAAAAAAAAAAAAAACTAGGCCTACATTTATTTTATTTTTTGCTTTTTATGTTACCCTTCAATTAAACCCAAGCTAGAAAAAAAAAATCAGATTACAGTAATAAGCCATAATAAATGCACTCTCGGCTACAAAATTGATTTTCAAAAGTTTATTGGCAAAAACAAAGTAGAAAACAGCATGTTGTACACATTCTCCATTTTGATCAATACAAACTTTCTTTGAACAACTTTCTAAAACGATTCTATGTCAAAATGAGACTACCATTAAAAGTCATTTTGTACATATTCACAAATAAATGACAGTTACAGAATAACTTTTTGTTCTGTATCCACGTAACAGGAAAAAAAATAATTCTGTTTCCACATAAATTCTCTATTACTGTTGTTTCCTTTCCTGACATTTTTTTTTTATCTCAACTTGGAGATTTTTTATCTCTCACTTTATAAGTACAGGTGCTGTTTGTTGAGTACAGCTCTAGAAATATAAAATAAGTGAAACAATAATAATGATGATGATGATGATGATAATGATTAGGGCACTCACATTATTATTATCACACAACTAACTCGCCTGTAGCTAGAGTTAAAATGACACGTCAGAAAACGGCACAAGAGAGGCAGGATTCTTCTGATCACATGTTTCTAGTGGACAGACACTGGTTCACCACCTCCAGCAACTGAGAGTTTTCCAGAGCTGCTGCCACTCTCTCTTTGTCAGCAAGCTGCTTATTGACTGGAGTAGAAAAACACAACATATTATCAAACTGAGGAGGGTGCTGTGTAATAGTTAGCTTTATGAATTGAGTAACATTAACTCACAGCCTATGGTACCATTTTTGATACATAGTGTAATGAGGACTCAGGCTGAATGGGCTTCATGTTGGTTTAAAAAAAAGAAGCAATTTCAGAGTATAGACAGGTATGGTTCGAAATACCAGGGTAAGCAAGAATATCAGAGTCAAAGTAGTAAACGTGATCATAACAGGCAGAGAATCAGGGCAGGCAGTAAACATAAAGAGAAACGGTCCAGACAAACTCAAGGATTCATACAAGGTAATCCAAGGCAGACTCAAACACAGACAGAACAACACAAAGAATAAGAACGCTCAGAAATATAGCCAGGGCAAACAAGAATTCACGATTGATCACACACAAGGGGTTTAAATAGTCTGAGTCCAGGTATGTGGGCTCATGGGAAATGTAGTCCAATAGTACCAGGGGAGTGAGACCTCTGGTGGCCGATTGAGGAATCTTCACCAAAATTCATAACATTTCTAAGGCCTATATACTGTATAATCACGAGTTTGCTGAAAAACCTGTTGCACACAATCTACAACAATTCTGCACACTGACTGACAGTTAAAGTAAAAGGTCTATCGTATAATTCTAAATAAGACCCCCTTCAGGTCATAGTACACATGTAAATATAAGAATAACTTGCATATTGTTCGTAATATTTAAAAATGAACATTTCCTGGACTGTGGGAAAACATATTCAGACTATTACGTCCATGTCATTTGATAAACATTTACCTGCATCCTCTGAGGCATGTGTGCCAGGCGTGATGTGAACGTCAATCTAACAACAGAAAGGCAAAAACAAATGACTTGGATGGGAAACCCAAAGCCTAATGCAAGCCTGTATTTGTCTGCTGACTAAATTGACCTTAAATCTGTCAGGCAGGGAGCGCAGAAGCTTGACTTTGATAGACAGACCAATGAGTGTGGCCATACTGCAGTGCGGGATAGTGGGAGTGAACTCCACAGACACTGTGCTCTCCAGATCATTCACCTGCTCAGAGAGAAAAATGTCACAGACAGATTGTGCTTTATTAATCATAGCCAAAGGATACGTATGTAGACAGATAGAGATTACTTAGTACATCATTGTATCCATTAGATTCATGTGTAAAGTTGTACTCTTGTCAAACTACTGTTTGATCAGCTCTTAGATCAGACTCACGTTGACGCGCATTTGTTCCACGACATTCAGTTCTTCGAGAGACAGTGGGTGTTCAGGATCATTAATCGATCTGATTAGATGTAATAATTCAGTTAAGGTCTGACTGAAAGGATCCAAAATGCATTAAATCGAGGTTTCTGAACTACAGCAGCTTTCTAAGAGTAACTGTAATGGCAGGCGATTCAAAGCAACAAGGCTGAAGTGACGCAGCAATTGTTTTGCGAGAGCCAACTTATGTATTTTGAAAGGATATCGAAGATTTCCCTGTCGTCGATGGGGTCTGCGACATCCTCGTCTTCATCAGTGGCAGTTAGGAGTCTTTCTCCCGATCGCTGAAATATCAGAGGATTGGCGTTTTCGAGTCGAGTTCCCCCCGACATGTTTACCTACTCAACGATAAAATGATAACCAACACTCGACGCTGTCAAGCGTCAGATCACTTCGCAAACTCTGGGAAGATAAAATAAGCCAACAAGAAGTCATGCAATAAAACCCCGGAAACAGTATAAACGCCTTTTAAAATAAAAGTTTTGTTTATAAAAGTCAGGCAGTTTTCCCTACAAAGGCATGTGTAATACTACTAACAATCAACAGCTGAAACAACAGTAATAATAATAATAGGAAGAAGAATATAGATTACCATGCAGTAGTTTTAGCTATTTAAACTTGGGAGTTGTCTAGTCCCAAATGTATGGGATCAAATTCCAGCCAAAATTCAAGAATAAAAAAGAAAAAGTGCAAATCAAATATTTAAAAACACATGTAAAAAATGTATTGCAGAAACTGAAAAAAAAGTAAGATAAAGGATCAATATATAAAACGCGGGAATCAAAAAATTAGGTGCATTTAATAAAAGAACCAGCATGAATCAAAACTTTAAACACACTAACAATATTGCTGTGCAAACATTACTTGCTTATGTTTCAGAAAATTATGTTTCCCTTGGTTTTATTCCTCAATATTTTGTTTTTTCCTCCAATTTCTGCTCATATTTATATACATATACATGCTCATATACATGTTTGTGCTTTTGTCTCTTTGCTCTTCTTTCCATGTTCTCCGCTTGTTTTTTTCAAAAGTTTAAGTTTCACGTAAATTATGGTGGGTTTAAGCATCACTATTGGTCCACTACTTTTAAATTGACAGCTCCTCATCTAGCTGACTGATCATTGACTGTGCTAGATTTGACAAAAACAGAATAATCAACGATAGCGTTACAGAGGAGATAGTTAAAGAAACCATGTGGATCTGATATACAGTGATTAACTGACATATTTCCCCAATTTCACAGACAAGTTTTAAGATAATATGCATGTTTGAGTTGTTTTAACTGAAAGCAACTTGCACTGACATATCTTATAATATATCATTATTTGTCTCAAGATTCACACCAGTAAAGTTACATTTATAAATGTACATGAAAGGTACATTTATAATACCTAAATGTCCTAATTGAACTAAGGCCTAATCTTGGCTTAATTTTAAGCCCTTAATCCTAAGACCCATGCTATAGTGTTTATTTACATAGATACATAATTGCATAACTGTTTAATATCAATGTTTTAAATATAGCTTAAATATTGAATACAATAACATGAAAATAATTTTAAAACGAAATTATAGATCAGGGATAAGCAGCATCAGCCCTGGAGTGCCACTGTCCTGCAGAGTTTAACTGTTTCGCACAAAAGTACAACATTTTCTCACTTTGCCCCCAATGTGAGCTTTTTTTAGGCGTTATTTTAGAACGTTTCCCCTTGTTATTTCCATGGCACTGTGTCATGCTTGTAGCTTGACACAATGCAGCCACAAAAAGTGTTGTATGACAGATGAATCACATTTATGTAGTTTTTTTTTCTTTTTGAGTCAAAATATTCACCAACTTATATTCACCTAATAATGGTCATGTTAGCTGCCATGTTAGTTTGCATCGCAGTTTGGATAATCTGATGTCTGATTTACAACATGTAAATTCATTCACTTCTCCCAAAATATATTACAGAAAGTGCCCGGTGAAGTGGGAGAACAATAAACTGAACTTTATAGTTACCAATGTTATGTGTCTCTGATAAGAATAAAACACCATGTCAATTTATAATTAAATGATTGCTATTTCTTCTTTTATAGACATCAGTGTGTATTTTTTTAAATATAAATGCTTTGTTTTGCCAGTACTTATGAGTGTTTAAGTGAATGTCTGAAACCTAAAATAAACCGTATGTGGTTGAAAACACAGAATAGTTGTGATATGTCACAAACTATGGATGTGTCAATGCCAGTCAATGTGCAAAAAAACGTTTGAATTTAGAAGTTGATCACGTGATGCACTAAATGTTCTGATCACACATGTTGTGATGCAGGGAGCCCGAGGTTTCAATGAACTTGCAGTCAAACATGATGGCACAGGCACTGCCCTCTAGAGAGGCGAGGAAATAGAGATGCAGGTGAGTAATAACTCCATTAACAAAGGGAATAAGGCCACAGTGTCATCATTACTATGTGAATAGATTAGTGAACAGAATAGTTGTGATATGTCACAAACAATGGATTTGCCATCTCTGTATCAATGCCAGTCAATTTGCAAAAAAAACCCCATTTGAATTTAGAAGTTTATCTAAATGTTCTGATCACATTGTTGTGATCGTACGCGTCTAAGGGTTAACTCCAGGATTATTAACACTTCACACAGTGGAGGGTCAAAAATTTCAAATCTGTTAACATTTAAACAATACATGACAACATATGCAAACCGTTTACAAGTACAGGGAAGATTCAATGATCTAAACATTTGCAATGGCAAATCTTACTTAATCTGTAAATATTTTTTTTAGCAAATATATTAGTGAGGCAGGCTTCATTTATGATATTCTCTTATGCAAAAGACAGGAATTGAAAAAGCAACAAGCAAGCTTTTTTATTATCATTTTATTAACAGTAACATCACAGATGAGCCAGGCACACATAAGAGTTACAATGAGGGAGAAAAATAATGCATATTACGCGTATTATTATTTTTTTGTCCTTGACAGCCATACTTTTGGCGGGAACTTGATCCCATACAAATTCTATCCTTTTTACTTGTTCAACAGATGCTGAAAAACAGTACTTTTGATCAACTTCAACAACACAAATATAATTTAGCATTGTGCATTATATACATCAGATTTATGTCAATAATTCCCTCTGATTTATTCAAACTGAATGACCAGGATCAGAAAAATCATCCAGTACATCCGGTACATCCATTGTTTTAGCAAGGGGGGGAAAAGTGAAAGAGGGGTGAAAGTAAATTTGAAGCAGTTTTTAAATTTCTGTGATAGCTTAGCTTAGATTCAGCTGAAGACTCTCCTCCTACATGGGCATACATAATTTGCATTTACACCTACAGATTGTGCTAACTAATACATGCGCGGCAGATGTGAGCATAACATTTCCAAAACATCTGTCGTGTCAAGGTGACCACCGCAAAGCTCCCTTTTTCCCTTAACTAAAATTGTTAGTTTTTCAGGTTAAGCATTTGCTTAAAAATCTAAATCAAAGCAGTGTCCATTAACCTTAAATTCACAAGCTGAGGTTAGGCTATTTGTGAGACAATCTATGCTTATTCCTGTTTTAAAGATCATTTTGACCTTATTGTTAGGCATCTGTATGCATAGATCTTCAGTACCATAGCACACAAGGCCAAGCAATCCTATAAACCAATACAATCACAGTGATAGAGTTTGGTATAAATCTTCTTTATTTCATTTAATGGCAATACTCATTTTGAGATAGCCAGCATTTACTTGTACATTTAATTGCACAATCATAACAAATAGCCTAAGTTCAGTAGAGATGGTAAATAATATGCATAGTATATAATGCATAGAGTCCACACAATCTAAAAATGTTTTGAAGTTTTGTAAATCATTTTATTTTTTAAAGAATCAACCCTAGCAATCAATTGAAAAAACAATACTCTGGCTGTTTGCTCACATAAATCTTGCTATCATTTCATTTGCCATTCTGAGATAAAGATATCTGCATTAGCTGCCATAAAGAATTCATGTGGTATTATTTCACATTTGCTCTGTCTCAAAATAGCTTCATGATGCATTTTTGTTGTTTTATAAGATTCATAACATTTGTTTTTCAGTTTGAACATTTGTCAAGTTCTGTCATTGTGAGAATGCAATGTGTGCTTTATTAAATTACACAATGTTCAGTTCATAATGAGACTCTTCCTGAAACTCACAGAACGGATTTATAGACAAAGAGATTATCAAGAGAGTCACGTTATATTTAATGGACGAGTGCTTTTATTGCAGGCTCTTTTCCAACCAATGAGACTATAAATCTGGCATCACTGCTCTGCATTGGCCTGTTAAGAGATTAACATTCATCCACTGACTGCTTCTTTGTGCTTATGTGAAGGTCAAAGGCTAACTGTATAGTGTGAAAATTTAAGTAACAGAGGAATTTATGTGCCACAACCCTCATCTCCTTTCCAGTGTATTTTCATGATATGCATATTAACTTATAATTCTATGATTTAATTGACTATAGAATAACTTATATTATAAACATTATTTTTTTAGTTTTTGAATCCCTTAATCTGCTGGGGGTCTCAGGCCTATTGCAACCAAACAAATATAGAAGTTAAAAACCAAATTACCACCACATCCCTCTTATCACTCTCTGAGAAAATATCCCACTTATCTCAAAAACACTACCAAATAAATAAATAAACAGAAATATATATTCACAGTAATTGAGACCTTATAGTCTCAATTACTGTGAATACATCACATCTTAAGCTTGCGTAATTTTCACAGACAGGATGGATTCATGTCAAGTGGAAAACTTTGACTAGCGGTTTGATGGCTAGAGCAGGGGAGGTATAAGAGGGGTGAGATGAAGCACAATGTGCTTTACATGCAAATACATATGGAGAGTTTCAAGTGTGGAAGGTCTGCTATGTCTGAAGAACATTAACCGTCTCCAAATAGCAAATGGCTCATTTTCTCCAGAGTGAATGATTAAACCAAACAGCCACTCTTAAAAGTGAGCTGAATCTTAAATAGCCCTATATATGTGGGAGGATGTAAAAAAGAAAAGAAAAAAAGGATTCATTTTGAGCTGATTTAAATTGTATCTCAGCATCTCGGTTTATCTCAAGTCAAAGCAACAACAGATATGACTCTGCTGCCACAAGGGTGCAGTCTTAGCACATGCTGACATCTGCCATTTATATATTCTGACAAAGACTGCAGTAATCCGCACTTGGTTAATGCCAGTTGATAGGGAAATCAGATAATCTCTGACATCGTTCTTTCTTTCTTCTCTTATTGGTTGAACAGAAATAAGAGGATTATTTAAGATGAATGAATGAATGAATGAGGCATTTATAGATGCTATGAAACAAACTCCCTTTCTTTCTAGAGCGCCCGCATCAGATCCACTGTTTCACTATATATATATAATTTTGTTAAAGAGAGAAAGCCTAATGTTGACAAAATGGCTCTTAATATTCTGAGTATAATATTAACTTAGACATTAGATAAACCTCACATAGTAAATTTCACCAATAAATATTTGATCATGCAGAATTTACATAATATGGATTGATTTGGAATATGGATCGGAAGCCTATATGCTCACACACTTAATAATATTATCAAATTATTTGCTCCAGAGGATCTTCAACAAGGTCATCTGACTGAATCCCAGCCCTCGTTCAAGGGCCAGGAATGACACTTGAATCTGGCCTTGTCTTGGTCCTGCTGAGTGCTCTTAACATTTTCAATGCAAGTACTTTGAATCTGTCATTCTGTTGATTATTATAATAACAGTAAGTTGTTCTAAAGTTTAAAAAGAGAGACCTGAAAATCCTACAAAAAGAGTGGCTAGTTGCAATTATTGATAAATAATTAATATTATGATAAAAAAAAAAAAAAAAAAAACATTTATATACCAACAGAGTAAGTCGAGGACAGTTCAGTTTTGAAATGAGAGCATATCTAGGTTGGAAACAAGTCATAGATTACAATATAATTTTCAGGGTTGGTGAGCATAAGGGGGGTATATTAGTGTAAAAATGTGTGCCACACAGATACACTCACCCAACAGTATTGACCTATTTGGTATGAATGCTGCCTTAATGGCTTTCTCTGTAGCATCCCTTCATTTTAGTCAGAAAGTCAAATGCCTCTTAACTCATGTCACAGATGTTCACAAGTTCACAGTTTTGTCTGGTATTATGTTTTTTAAAAATGTTTTTGACAGTGATTTTAGACAATATTTGGCTGGCCATGCTCTCTCAGAGTGCCAGGGTTAACCACAGGTTTTGCAGAGAGTATTACAGATATTCAGTCTTGCAGTAGATTCATTTGTTTACTCTGGATTTCAGCCACACTGCTGATTAAAGACTCAGATGGCTGGTGGAAAGCCAACTTGATACTCTCTTCGCTCAGTTGGCCATATGGATCTGATGCACTTGTATCTGTTCTACTTGAAAGAGTAATAATGCAGAATAAAGAACACAATAACAACTACAAACAAAGGGGTAATGTGGTTGGCACTATCGCAAAATACATCTACAAATCAGGACTGTGATCAGGACACATAGACATAGAATGGAGGTCACTCACCCTATATACAGTGGAATCCGGTTATGTCGACAGCCTCGGGGGTATGTACATATAAAAATGTACATACACTGTATATTTTTGCTAACAACAAAATACAATAAAAAGCGTCACTGACAGAGTGAACATATGGAACATATGGAAATTTATATATATGTATATATATATATATATACATACATATATATACAGTGGATTTCACTTATCTCACTTGGTTAACTCGCCAATCCTATTATGTCAACGTTTTTGAAGTGGAACTGCCAAACTCCCTATTTGTCTTAGTATTTTAGATTCTTTAATGTCGATTTGTTAATGTCGCCGAAATCTCATATCTCGAGCACAAAAGAGGGACAAAATCGCCAATTGACATGGTTATTTCGTGACTAATTAGCGTACCTAGTTCACTGCGCATGCACTGAGTTTGCCTTACACAAAACCCAAAACTCGCTGGTTATATGAGCTTGCAGATTATCTGCGTGTGCGGGTTATATGTGGGAAAATATATGTTAATATATGTAATCTCGCTAAACGGTTATCTCGATGCTTTTTTGCAACCCCAAGGCCATCGACATAACCGAACTCCACTGTATATATGTATATGTATATCGGGTGAGTAATTTGAATGTGAAAAGATGATTATTTGATCTTTTCACATGAAAATTAAAAAGTCGACTAACAACAACAACAACATCTGCCAAGATGTATTAAACCAGAGAGTGATATAAGTGATATGAAAAGTAGCAGTGGTTATGTATACTTGAATATATCTATTAATATACTTAAAACTTGAATCGTGCACTTTTTGAAAATTATTTTCAAAATATGCTGACCGTCAGGCAGACTTTGGACTGAGATGTGTTTGATGTAAGGGTACTCAGGGACAAT
Organism: Rhodeus uyekii; assembly: GCA_037043235.1. NCBI lineage: Eukaryota > Metazoa > Chordata > Actinopteri > Cypriniformes > Acheilognathidae > Rhodeus > Rhodeus uyekii. The sequence continues at coordinate 1,780,599 of JAWRVZ010000120.1, forward strand.
GAAAATGCTGAGGGTGTTGGCATTGGGGATATCACTGTGTTTTCCTTTCTCCAGTGGTTGACAGGCTGAATCACTGGGTTGAAGCAGCTGCAGCCATTTTCTTCAGCAGTTCAGCTGACTGGGCACAGAGGGAGAAGAGAGAAGTCATTGCTTTGTGTCTCGTTTTCATCTTTTCTGAGTCAGATCAAATTGTAATATTTTGCTTTCACTATTTCTCATACTTAGGTTCTCAGAAGCATTTAAAGTGGGCTAAAAGTAAAAAGAAAAAAAAAGAGACAATCTCCAGAAGACCGTAACAATATCTTGAACATTAATGCAACCAATTTTTTAGTAAGCACAGACAGATAGAACAGTGAAGGAAAATCAAGGTCTAATAAACTATTCACAATTATTCATAATTATTCACAAACTATTCATATTTTTTTCATTAATTTGTATTAAAATATGCACATACTTTCTATACTTTTGCAATGATGAGCCTTGGGCTCCCGATATCCTGTCTCCGTTTTGTGGTTTGGCCCTCCTCGGATCACTGTTGATATTTTTTGACCACTTCAGACTGGAAGTGACCCACAAGACTTGTGATTTCAGAGATACTTTGACCCAATCACTTGGCAATAGCAATTTGTTCCTTGTCAAAGTTTGCTCAGACCTTCATTTCTGCCCATTTCTCCCACATCCAACACAATAATTAGATTAAGAGAACTGCTTGTTTCCTTACCATCTCATGTACCTAGGAAAAACACCTAGAAAAAACACTTTGTTGGCGCATTTCAATACGTGTCAGAGGTGAGGAATAAATGTGTCATTTGTCATTAGTTGAACACACTAAGGGCCAGATTTACTAAACAGGGCAAATGAAAAACAAAATAATTGCAAAAAAGCTCAGATGGGAGTTGAAAGTTCTGCATGTGATCTACTGGCGACGTGCAAAAGAAAAAACTCTGGATCATTTCCATAATGACCATGGCAATCACCCAAGAGGAGTGCAAGTTAGCGACTGGTTTAAGACATACTTTTTTGGACAGTAATTAATGGCATAAATAACAGCAAATTTTTCACTGTGTGTCTTTAGAAAATCCTGCGCTAGTGCAAGCTTTTAGTAAATCTTTCCCAAGGATCTCCTTGTTCTTGATATTAGTCCTCTGAGTCACATACTGCACGTCATCAAGGATGTCTCATTTCAGAAAATTAACCATATATTGTCTTAAATGAAAGTCTTCTTTCTGCTGATTGAGTAGATTATCTGTATGTGTTCCTTCCTAATTTTGATAATAAAACATAATTTGGAAGTAAAGGTTTCCCAAAATATAAAACTAGGCTACACAAATACAGTACAGATACTTCAAAATGTAAGCTACAAAGGCCTTCAACAAAGTAAAGATAAAAAATGACTTTATTGATTCTGAGTCATATCTGGTCAAATGAACAGAGATGACAGTGGGATTGTGCCAGTCAGGATGCTTTTGTGAATACGTTTTTTTTTCTTCTTTTGGCTGAGCTGACTAGACTTTTCAAATTCACTTACACAAATGTTTTTTGGGGGGTAAAAGTGAATGACTTTCAGGTGTTTTCACAAATAGAAAGAACAAAAGGAAAGATTTTTTTTCATTATAATCTGAGTTTTGCACAAACTGAAAATGATAATCTAATTTTTGACATTGCAATGATTATCCAAAATGATTTTCCACTTCTCAGACATTGCAAATCTGAAACAGTGTTTTATTTTCAATAACATTTAAGTATTTGGACAACTAATCATTCATGATTACTCTATCATATGTCTATATTTCCCTCTACATTTCTTTAATAGTATAAAAAGTAATTTTATCTAATCAGTAATGCTTTTTGTCAAATCAAAATTATGTTATTTACATTTCTGTTTTCTTGTAGACACCAAATACTCCTGATTTTAGACAGGCATATGCTGTTTTGGTCATAAAGAGTTGGACAGAATCATGAATAATGAGTAATGACCGATTATAAAGAAGATGAGACTGACAGTGGTGAGGATTGGAAGTAAGCTCATTGTAACAATGGTGACAGAAAATTATTATGCACTTGTCTTGAGAGGTAAACAACATTAAAGTTGTGCATTTCAGTGCGCTTGCCAAAAGAGCTTAAATTCAGAATCTCAAATTCTATACCAGAAATAGATGAGCAACCTTGAAAACTATGGAAACTGCGCAGTCAAAGAATGTCCTATGCTTTTCATTTAATTATTTGAATTTCACCGTTCAAAGGAAAAATGAGGAGTGACCTCATTAGCAGTAAAATTGCACAAGGGCAGCTGTCAACCTGGAGTTAGACCACTGTGCTACAAAAAAAAAATTAAACAAACTGTTTTTCTGATGTTAATGATGAATAATGAAAGGAGGCTTCAGCTAATCATCCATTCATCTGAAAATGTTCACTATAAATGTACTTTTTTTTGCTCTTGTAATGTCGCCTTGAGAAATACCATTAACAGGTGTTCTTGCAACATGTTGTACACAATAAAGTTCTATGAGCTAGAAAATGAAATGTATCTTGGACCACAGATATTACAGTGGTATGGGAGAAAACATCTAAGCAATGGTGCATGTGAAGAATGTAACAACAAGCATGAACCAACGTGCTCCAATATGGTTGCCATTATTCACCCATGTGCAGACCATCTGTTCTGCACCTTTCAGAAAAACTCTCCACAGTATATGACTCAGGTGACATTGATTTAATTGCACAGAGTGCCGGGCAATCCACATGCCTTGAACTGAAGCCTGAAGACTCCAGCTGAGCTTCTGCACATCTAAGGTTATCATATTACAGAAAAAAATGACTGGCTGTGTTAGTTGACCCTATTGCTGATGGTTTTGTGAAATTGGTCCAGTTGGTCCCAAGCAATTCAAGTGTTAGAGTGACTAATTGTTAGGAAAACTATCCGTTGCATCCTGGGCATATTAGCTGGTATGAGAAGCATATGGAAAAAAGTTGCATGCAGTACACAATGATTCTTTGGACGGGAAATAACTTTTGTGGAACAAAGCTGCCATTAGTAGTTAAGGGCTTTCACAACCCTCTAGACTATGGGCTTGATTTCCCTTTGCCACTGTTAAATGAATGACAAAAATTGGAGCAAACTGATTAGATCAATCTAATATTGAAGGCTAAATTAATTTTCAGAGGGCCACTTTTGGGAGCTGATGAAAATGACTCAGCTCCAAAGTGAGGTGGGAAAGAAACTGGAGGCATGTCTTTTCACTGAGATCAAATTAAAAGTATTTTGCAGCCTTTGTTGTCCTCCTTTCTTCTTCTCCTTGATGCAATGCCCTGGAAGTTCTCATTTCACAGCATATAAGAATGGAAGATGTTTAATGCTTTTCTGATGTAGTTCAACTAGTGTCTTAGAAAATCTATTTAAATTGAACTGTAAATGTTTGAGCGTATTTGAAAAGTTGTTTTTACATTATTGATGAGATGGGTGGTGAGTGATTTCATCTTTCATGAAATTATAATGAACACATTAACTAGAAAGTACTATCATCGAATGAGTGCGATAAAAGGCATGATAAATTAATATTATTGACAAAGTAACATAATACATTGAAAAAAATGCAATGTGATTTATTAAATAATATTATCAATGAATCAGGTAGCAATGCTATGTATTTGCTTTACTGCTACTGCTACCATTTACAAATCCTTTGTCATTACTTTGTCCATCATCGAGGCAAAATTCCCCTGTCTGCCAGAAAAGTGTTTCATTATGGCTACTCATGTGTTATGGGTCATGTTTTTCAGTTTCAGTGTAATAGATCATGCAATTATACGTTGAAAAATAAGGTTGAGACAATGGATTGCACAAGGATTGTATCCTCGTCACTCAGACTATTTTAACTCAGACCTGTTTCTCAAAAGCATGTCAACTAATACGCCTGTCAAAGCTTCCATCAGCCTTCAAAACACTCTACCTAAAGACTGGTCAAACCACTTGTGGATGATCACTCATTGTGAAGTCTTGTTTGCCCTGGCCAATCTTTGCTTCCTGCCTACCGCTTGTGTTTGTCTAGACCAGGGGTCGGCAACCCGCGGCTCCAGAGGCTCCTGCGGCTCTTTCATCCCTGTGCTGCGGCTCTTTTATCCCCTTCTCGTAACTTCCCCTTCATGCAACTTCCCCTTCACGTAGCAGCGGTCCCCAACCCCCGGAACGCTATCGGTCCGCACCCACTCCGCACCCCCCCTCTCCGGAAAACAGGACTATCCCTCCACACCCCCCCCCCCCTCCCCCAACCCCCACCTCGACACCGATTGCAGAGTGAGGTGGCTCGCAAGCACTTCTTCCACTTTCGGCATCACACCATGACCAAAGTCACGCAAACACCCACTAGAGCCACATACATGTTATTTTGAGGGGTGAAAACTCTGTGGATGGCAGGACTTCTCCAGGATCTCACCACCTCAGTGTGAAGGTCCAGGAAGAAAGGCAAGTCCCAATGGCAGATAACTTTCGTTCAGTTTGCTTTTCTTAGGATGAACTGACCTTTCCTCTAGTGGCCAATCAATATTCAACGTGGCCACAGCTTGAGTCACTACCTCAAGTAATTCCTCATAATCTGGAGAGGAGGGTGGGAAATCCTCACTCTCAGTTTTGACGCTGACAACGTCTAACTCCTCAGAGCAAGACAATTGCAGCTCCAGTGCCTCTGCCTGGTCGGAAGTAACCGCCCTCAGGCATGCTTCCGAAACCATGCAGGGGACACTGGATCTGCCGGGTAAAGGCTAAGATAAGGCAGCACCCATCTCAGATCCCACTGCCAGATCCATTTGTGAACCCCAGGACCTAGATCACCGCAGAGCTTCAGCTGCTGCAGGACCCGAGCCCTGGGGAGCGTGATCCTGGGCGGACTCAGAATCGAGTGCATTGCCAATTGGTCTGATTTTTAACCCTTTCGCACGCATGATCAGTCTTGGCTGGGCCCTGGAGGGTACGATCAGAGCGGTGTGATTAGAAAGTTTGTGCGTCACGTGATCAACTGCTAAAATCAAACGTGTTTTCGCATGTCATCTGGCGCCGATCCAGAGACAGACTCATTCAGAATTTGTCACATATCACAGATACACATTGCATAGGTAATTATAATGTTCACTCTGTTCTTCTGAAGACACTCTAAGCTGCCGACACTGGTTTCCAGTGCAAATTTATCACCCGGGCTCATGAAGTTACCAACTTGTGACCATCACTCACACTCGGTCGATCGATCGGTCGATCGTTTACATAAGTGCTTCACATTACTATCGCCCAAGTATTCCCCTAGCGTTCAACACAGCACAAGTTCCCTTGAAAGGGAACTATGATTTGTCAGGTTCAAGTTTGTATTCGGGTGAGCATAATAGCATTTTCTTCCCTATTCAGATGTACTATATCAGAGTGAAATGGCTTCTCAAACAAGACAAAAAAGGGTGGGACTTGATTTAGTCCTTTGGGAATTAATTGGATGGTTGTGCCTAGATATGGCTGTGATCTCATAGGAATTATGTAAACACAAGCCAATAAACACGTCACTGCAAAAATGAGATGAACTCATTTTGATGAAATAAAAATAATAATGATAATAATAATACATTCATGCATTTGGTAGAAGCTTTTATCCAAAGCAACTTACATTGTTTTCAAAGAACACATTGGCATTCTAATCAGTTCTTGCTTTCCCTGAGGATCAAACCCCTGACCTTGGTGTTTTAAACACCAATGCTTTACTGGTTGAACTACAGGAAAGCAATAACTGAATAATAATGATGTGCACAAAATTCCATAAAAAATAAGAAGTGTCAATTTTGATTACATGGTGACTAATGATAATCTATAAATTGCTAGGTTTGTCTAGTTGTTCTGACAGAGACCTGTAGCTCTTTCTCTCTTTCTCTCTCTCTCTCTCTCTCTCTCTCTCTCTCTCTCTCTCTCTCTCTCTCTCTCTCTCTGTGACTGTGAATCTATTAGCTTGTTGATGGCTGTTCATCAGTGTGCTTTCCAGCCTTGAAGAAGAGATCAGGTTGATAAAAGGATTAGGGCTTCAGACTGCCAAGGAGTGAAGACTGAGAGAAAAATAGGATTACTGCTCTTCTCACTGTGGTCTAAATACTTGGTGGTTTACTTTCATGTGAAAAATGTTGTTCACATCAGAAAAACGAATTATAAATTATCTAAGATCAAATATGTTGATCCTTCATATTATATTTTTTATATTATATTAATTTTGCACAGATCAATTTCAAAGGCATGAACATATTCAGTAGAAAGGATATGCAGCAACCGGAGGGGATCTTAAATAATGAAACACTTTTGTTCAAACACCTACCACAGAAAAATGTTGAAATGGATAGAGGACATGTTTTTTAAGTAGTTCCCAACTTGTTTCTTGTCATTGAAACACAGTAAAGCGCTCTACCGAACAGTCAGTGACTGAAAACAAATACAGTACTTGAAAGTATTATTGAAAATGAATGTATAAGTCCATTCATTATTAAAATCATTGTTTTTATGGGAAATCTAATTTATCTCTCTATATCTAAGTGCTCAGTTTGTAATAGACCCAAAAATTCATTGTCTATTTGGTGACAGCCGCTGTCTTGTTGATCTGTGGGCCATTTTCCTCACATTCTCTTATTGAGCAGTCCTGGGGGCAGAATATGATTTAAAGTACACAGCAATTTCACTCGAAATGACAGCCAAAAGACCCCTTGAACCTTTGCAAAGGAACATGGCCATCGGGGACATTTTCCCGATTGCAATTTCCATATTTGTTGAAAGCCGCCCGTGGCTCTGGTGCACTCCAATTAAATATTTCGTATTAGACTTGTCTATAGCTGTACAATATAACTTATGATGTTATAAACTATATTGCTTACTTGCACATGTGGATTAAAACACTATGTGTGCCAGGTAGTTTTGTTATCATTTGCAACACTTCTCTGGATTTTATTATCAGGCAGACAGATCAACTAAAGTGAAAATTAAGCTCTTTCGTCTGATGCAAGACTTGGGAAAGAAAAGGATTTTTTAATGACTGGAAATTTCTGCAATCATAAAATAAATGACTGTTATGAAGTCCTTGGAGGGTTTTTCCCTGCAGGACTGACAGGCCAATTATGGACTAGGGAATGTGCAACACTATGATAGCTACAGCCACGCTACTGCCACCCCAAATCCTGTCACAGCACAGAGACCAGATAAGAATCCATCAATTGATGTGCACCTCATGCTCTTTGTGCCTGTGCAACTGTGGACACTGTGCCCTATAATGAAGAGAAATAACCCACTGAAAAATCACTTACCTAGGGCAACCTGAGACATTGGGTTGAAGTTAAAGCAGCTACATGATTAGTTCATACAGCCGTGCATACAGCAGACAGTGCACACTCAATCCCTCATACACAGTGTTTCAAGAAACAACCATAGCTGAGTACGCTCTATTAGCGCATTAGTGAATGGCAAGCTTTGATCGGCTGTCAGAGAACCAGCGCTCTGGGGTGATTTTCCCAATTAAATAGAGCAGCAAGTGGCACAGGCCAGCTTGTGTGGAGGAAGTAGGGTGGGCAGGAGAAGTAGTGTTTGAGAACTTTACAATGGACAGATGGGAAAGACAAGCCCTATGATAATGGCAACTATAATGCAAGCTATTGCACCTGCATCTGCGACTTAATAAAATATGCCTTTGTTTATACCAACACATTATGTTTTATCATGCATTAAACTTTGATCCAAAATTTGTGATGAGTGACATTTGTAGATTGTGTCAATTCAAAGATTCTTTCTTGTCTTTTTGTGTTTGTGTGTGTGTACACGTGTGTGTCACCAGTGTTGCTGAGCAACCCATGATTGCTGATTAGCAACTGGGTCCAGATGTGGCCCAACAGCCACACTATATTGGGTCTGTATTTGTGCATTCCATATTGGATTGTTGTGATGCTCACAGCTTGTTCTTTGTGCAGAGTCTTCTATCTTCTGTGTTCTAGTTCTTGTATTATTTGCCTGAATGTTGTGGATTATTGTTCCTGGTCTTTTGCCTTGGATCTTCTCACCAATTGTAGTCCATGTGCTGCCGAGGTTATTGGTTATTACACTTGCAAGTGAATCTCAAGTCATATACCCTGACTGATTGCTACAGGATAAAAAAAAAATGCTTGAGTAATTGGTGATTCTATTCTGTTTCTGTTTCAGTTCTATTCTGACAGACATTTATAAATAAATATATAATCTTCTCAGGTTACGTAATTAACCATAGTTCCCTGAAGAGGGAATGAGACGCTGGGTCGAACGCTTTGGGGAATACTTGGACTATGTCTCGTGAAGCACTTATGGAAATGATTGAATGATTGACCAACCGAGTGTGAGTGACTGTCACAGGTCGGTGAAGTCACGAACCAGTGTGATAAATTTGCGTCAAAAACCGGTGACGGCAGCTTAGAGGAGTGTATGAAACAAGCCTGGAAGGCGCAAGGAGCTGAGGCTAAAGACACAGCATCTCGTTCCCTCTTCAGGGAACTATGGTTACATACTTAACCTGAGACGTTCCCTTTCAAGGGAACTCATGCTGCGTCATACGCTTTGGGGAACGATATACCAACACCACCTCGGTGACAAAGGCCGATGAGTGTCTCGTAGCTCACTACGAGAGGACCTGTGTTCCCGGAGCGGAGTTGAGGTCAAGCTGGAAAAAACCTCATGAAAGTTTGAGGGGTCGGACCGCATCACAGACATCAGACAGTGATACACCTGATATAAGGGCCTTAAAGACAGCCATGCTCCTAGTGGAGTGTGCAAGGACACTTAGAGGTTAGGGGGATCCAGCCAACTCATAAGCTTGAGTGATAGCCTCGACCATCCACCTGCTTAAAGTAGGTTTGGATGCTGGGGACCCAAAGCAAACAAACAACTGGTCTGACTTATGTCAAGAGGCAGACCTGTGAACGTAAGACCTTGTTTTTAAACTCCTTATCCTGGTCACTGAAGGGGGGAGGTCAGAAGGCCTGCAGTACTAAAGACCTGGCCACATGAATAGGTGCATGCCACCCAGAGGTACATGGTGAGCAGCTATGGCAGCCACGTAGACCATCAGGGTGGATGGGGACAGTCCTGCAGTGAATCTATCCTGCAGGAACTCCAGCACTGTGCCAATGTGACAGGTAACTGGGTTCACCTGCTTTTCACAACACCAAGATGTGAAGAGTCTCCACTCCAGGGCATACAGCTTCCTCATAGAGGGAGCCCTGGAGTGTGAAGATGGTCTCAACAACCTCATTTGAGAGACCAGAATCTATGATCTGGGCCCCCCTCAGAGGCCAAGCCCGCATTTTACACAGTTCTGGGAAGGGGTGACATATCAAGCCCGCTGCCTGGGACAGAAGGTCCTCCCTGACTGGGACCTCCCAGGGAACTCCGCAAACCGCAACCAAATCTGCTCCGCCACCTCGGTGGAGCCTCCATTCCCCGGGCCTCGGCCCCTGCCTCGACAGGAAGTCTGCTCCCACATTCTTGGTCCCAGGGATGTGAACTGCCCGTAGATGGAGCAGTCTCCCTTGGGACCAAAGGAGGAGCCACCATGCCAGTTTGTAGAGTGGTCGTAAATGTAGACATCCCTGGTGATTTATATAGGCGACCACAGCTCTCAAGACCGCTCCCCAGCCTGTAAGGAACGCATCCATCAATAGCATTACGCGTCGACAAGGAGCTCTGAATACGGGTCCATGAGACAGAAACCAGGGTTTCTTCCACATATTATTCATATTTCAGTTTCATATTCCACACATTAGTTGTGCGATCATGTCTTAAGGGCCATTTGTCGTTTATTTGATTTTACATTGTATGTACTCACAACATTTCATTAATGTATTTTTTATGTTAAACTGTTCTTTATCTTTTGCAGCACGCGTTGTGCATGGGTGCCGCATGCTACTGTAGTTGCTGCATGTGTCCTCAGATGTGTTTGTGTTTCTACAGGTACATGAATTATTGTTAAACTGTATGTTCTGTAAATGTAGTTCTCTAAAAGTATATGAACCCCATTCTTCATGTGATCTTGCAGCGCGCACATTGTGCATGGGTGCCGCACGCTGCTGTAGTTGCTGCATGTGTCCTCAAATGTGTTTGTGTTTCTACAGTGAGTGAATAAATGACGACCGGTTCCCTCGGTCGTGCACTGGCAGTGGATCTGCCGGGTAAGGGCTGAAATAAGGCAGATAACACCCCACCGTCAGATCCATTTGTGAACCCCAGGACCTAGATCGCTGCAGAGCCTCGACTACAGCGGGATCTGAGCCCTGGGGAGTGTGAGCCTGGGTGGACTCAGTATCAAAGAGGAGCAGAGCACCTGCAGTGGTGGCTGGCTGCAGTGATTACAATCAGCGCTCTGAAGCGCTGACCGAGCATGCTCTGCTCACAGCAAACACACAGTGAGTGCCCAAAATGTAGTTAGGGCAGGGAGACGCGCACTGCACAAATGTTTGATTTGCCATTTTATAAAATTGGAGAGCCCTTTTCTTTTAAACCAGTCTAGGGAATAGTTAAGTCGAAGGAAACTCAAATAATCAACGCGAAAACAAGATTCGGCACATACTTATCACCCTGGTTCGTGACATCACCGACCTGCGACAGTCACTCACACTAGGTTGATCGATCGTTCGATCGTTTACATAAGAGCTTTACGAGACTTAATCCAAGTATTCCCCAAAGCATTTGACGTAGTGCGAGTTCCATTGAAAGGGAAAAACATATTTCCATCATGAGGGAGAATTTCTATTGGCTTTCTAAAGTTTTTACATGAAGCTAATGAGAATTTCTATCCTCAAAACCTAATCGTCACACACAACTTTCTGATTTTTTTCATGTTCATGAACACATTTTCTAGCTTGTTTATCCATACAGCGGCAGATACATGACCTATAGTATATGTAGGATTAATTGTTGCAATGACAAAATTATCTGTGAAAGTGAAAGTGGGTGGATATCATAAACTAGTTAAAAATAAAAGGTTTTTGATCAATTTCATTCAAAATGTTCATTGCTTACAGCTTATTTTTTATTTGATATCTGATAATAATAACGGATGTGTACATTTGATTTATCCATCAAATCCATCTGGTTTGAATCACATCCTGCACATTTGAATAAAATTAAGTCATTAACACCATCTCACCATAGCAGTAATTTACATTTTTTTTTCATGGATTCTTTATTTGAATTAATGTTTTGTTTAAAGTTGTTTTCCAAGCCAGGTCTGAAAAGGATTTTATGGTTCATCACATCATTATTTAAGCCTTTCGCACATAAATTCTAAATATTTTATTTTGACCCCCCCAACGTGAGTTTTTTTAGGCGACCGTTATTTTAGATTGTTTACCTTACTGTTTCCATGGCGAGGCATCATACTTGTCACATTGACTCACCACAGCCTGAATAGCGCTGTATTGAAAAACAGTTCTGCAAGTTGCTTTCCTTTTCCACAATAAGTGATTTTAGGTGGGTCATTTGCCTGCCACAATGTTAGCAATACCATACCCACAGACACACTAATCCTGCATGACAGATCATCATTTAAGACTAAGCCATAATTCTGTTTTATGGAGACAGAAAACATGTATACGGTGTCTAGAGTAAATTGAAAGGGACATTTTTAAGTGCCTGGGTTAGTTTAATAAGCATATGAAAATGGAAACAATACCCAATTAATATCAAATTTATAGCCTCTTAATATAATATCTCATTAAATGCTTAGGTGGGTGGAGTACATCTCCCCAGACAATTTGCGACCAGAGACAGTTGCTGAGAAACGAGATGGGGTGGAGAAAAAAAGCAAGCATGAGATGGATCGGTACTAAATTCTAAAGCATCAAATCAGCATTAACCTGCCACAGGAAGATTGCTCTTTCAATGGCTTGTGCAATATATTCTCTTTTAAATCTCTAAAACAAGACCAAATTCCTTTGAAAGCTTGACAGCTATGCTCATAAAGTCATATTGCTTGCATGAAGCTTTTATGATGTTGTTATATAATGATTAGGTTCAGCACAAGCCACTTCTGGGGAAAAGGGAAAAATATGCTTTTGAAACCTATTCTCCGGAAAAATATACGAATCGCTGATGGCATGATGGTTTAGTAGAATGGTTCCAGCCAACTCTTCAGTAACCCATTCTGTCAAATGCAGAACTGAGCTCAGTTAGTATGCAGATCAACCAGTTTAAGTCATAAACACATGCCTTGCATGCTCACAGATTGATCAACAGTCTTCACTCCAGCTGTTCTCAAACATCTGCTGACAATTTGGTTGTACCATAAGTAGAATGATAACTAATTCAATCATGAGTCCAAGTCAGGAAGCTGTTTACTTTCAGTCCGTGTTTTACAAAGCGCAGCTGGAAGCGTTCTGAGACTGCTGACTGAACCGTTCCTTGAAAATGAAGGAGGTGGAAACAGATGTGCAGCTGTCATATCTCATGAGATGGAAGACGTGTTATGAATGTAGCAATCTTGGACAAACAAAGTGCTGAATTGGGCAGAGCTAAAATGAGAAGCTGTCAGTTCGGCCTGGATAAAAAAGATCCCTGTTGTCAGATGTGTATGTCCTTTGCTGTCAGAAAGGAGGACCTTTGATAGAGAAGCTTTGAAAAGTTATAGTGGGAATTTAATTCATTTTATTCTGGTGTTTTGGATGAGAATATGCCTTAGTAGCACAAACACTTTTTCTAACTGCTGTGTCCTGCAGAAGCTGGTGGCATGTCTGCTGACACTGATAGTGGTCAACCTAATGATGATACCCCTGTGACAGATTGAAAAAAAGAAAACTTCTCAGTTTTGATATAGTTGTAATGTTTGTGAAACCACTGGATTGCTGAAGCTATTGTATAGCAACATTTGACTAGCATCAAGAAATTCTAGATTCTTAATGCAACCTTACCTTATACTTGAAAATGTCTTGCAGAGGTCACAGACAGCTTCATAGCACAGAGATGTACATGTATAGAAAAGTCTATGCTGAATAGTACGCAGACGAATCACAGTGGGAGAATGAGGACTTGAACTCCTCTTTTTTAGCAAGAAAAATCCCCCTAGGTTCAAATCATTAAAACCCAGCTTTATTCTCTCTTGCATGGGTGAAAATGTTTTGACATTTGAGAAAATGACAAATCTCTCAAGGTACAAGTTCCCATTAACAGAGGTCTGTTTCATTTACATTTATTCATTTAGTAGACGCTTTTCTCTAAAGTGACTTACAGAAAGTGATTTGTCCTGAAGATACAAAAGTACATAAGTGTACTTACAATACAAAGGTTTGAACATTATATGCACAAGTAGTACAAACACAAGTTTGTTTCAGACTGAAACAAAGCAAAAACACTCAAATTCTAATATGATATAATGAAGATAATCTGACCAATTAAATCCTTATTAAATACATTTAAGTAAAATTTACAGTTGAAGCTATCAGTTACACACAGCATTTTATTTTCAGTGTTCGAAACACCAAAACCACTTGTTTTGTTGACATTTAGACACAATAAAGCATAATGTCAAATTGCTTTTGAGTTATTACCCAAAATAGTAATAATAATAATAATAATAATAATTATTATTATTATTATTATATAAAATGAGTTCCACTTACCAACTCCATACAATTAAATTTTGATTACGGGTTTAAATTAAAATTGGAGAATATTTCAGTTGCTCACAAGGCTTCTGGACAACCTTCACCTATGGCTGATAGAGCTTGTTCAATGAGAAGTATGGCTGCTCTAAGGTTAGAAATATCCCTTTGTGATGTGTATGATTTGCTAGGCTGATCCGGATTCACATTTGTAAGGTTTTATGATGTGGACCTGAGCTCTGCACCAGGTTGTCAGGTGCTAATCTCATAGATATGCTTGCGACACTAGACAGGCATAGTGGCTATTATCATTCCCATATTATCTCTACTAAATACCCTTAAGATGAACATCTCCAGGTATAACTGCAACTGTGATTTTGACTGTAACTATGACTGTGATTTTACCTTGAGAAGGGAACAATATGCCGTTCCAATCAGCAATACTTCCTGCATGCTTATGATTGACTTGCTTCAGACCATCAGAAGCAGTTTTTTTTTCTTCTGGTCTTGGCACTCTTTAAATTTGCCACCCTGATATCAGGGACATACTGCTTATAATGGACACACAGGTACTTGGTTTTAAGAAGGACCTGAGATGTGGATGCAAAAATATATTTTTTTTTACAATAACAATAAAAAAAGCATGAATGAATTAATGACCAGCATTACAGTAAGCATTGAAGGTGCCAGAAAACACAATCAGAAGAACCGAGGCTTACCTATGACAGGTTAACTAGTTGGCTGAGCACAGGGCTCCTACAGCGGGGAAAAATCGTACCACCTGGTGCAAAGGTCTCACTACACCACACACAGAGATAATACCAAGCAGGGACACACACAACATCTGTGATGAAGGCCCTCCACCACACACGAATGTCCACTAATGTCCTGTCCTGAAGCCTTGGTTTTTACAACAACAACAAAAAATAATTATGGTAATCATATACCTAAAAAAACAACAATGGTACTTTCACCAATACTTAAGTAAAACCAAAAGAAACATTCATGTACCAAAACACATCAAGAAAACAAACAATATAACAAATAAATACAGTACAGGCAAAATAAATTAGACAAATCAAAATGAAGCAAAAGCAGCCAAAAGCAACCATGAAAACAAACAACATAGCAAAAAAATAAAAATCAGGAAAAAGAAATTAAACAAACAAATTAAGTTCAAGACAAACACAAAACGTCTTCGCACACAAAAGCAATGAACCAGAGAGACCAAACAGTCAAGAATGATACAAAATGAAACTAAGTGTAAACAAATGATCAAAAACAAACAAAAGTTGTACGCTAAATGAGAGAAGCGGTACGCCGTGAAAACCCACTATTTTCGGAGAGAATCAGTGCAGAGAAAACAGCAGCGTCAAAATGTTGCCATTTTTTTTTCATAATGCTACAAAGCGAAATATGTGCACAGTTTGCCAGAAAAGAAAACAAACAACCAGTGTTGTTAAAATCTTTAAAGCAACTGTTGGAACTTGACGGAACAGTATGCTGATGTAATATTTTCCCCATAATTTGACATCAATTATTTATGTGTAAACATTGTGCAGGTTCACTGGCTTTCTGTTCTACTAGATTTCCACTTGCGCGGTTATCCAGGCTTTACAAGGCCCGGGCTGTAAATCATTAATGCGCCTTAGGCTCTGAATCTGTGTTTGTTGTTTCTTTGGTAGCCATGATGTTATATTCTGCATTAAAACTCAAAATAAAGCCAAAAGAACTGTATAAAAAAGTGAAGTGCCCAGTACAGTTCTAAAGCGATATGGATTGAATGATTTGTCAAAGTTTACTACATTGATAAATACACTGAGGTTTAAAAAAAAAAAAAAAAAAAAACTTATTTAGACTGAAATATGTCTTTATAGTAAAAAAAAAAAACTAAGGGCATTTGTATAGAGAACATAATTCATAAAAATAACAGATACATTCTACAGACTACCTTCACTTAAAAAAAAACTGTTTAGTCTCTATAGCTCTGAGAAGTCAGCAATAGCATATGTAGTGTGAATTTTTAAATAGTGTTTAGTGCAGCGGTTAAAAAAGCAGAAGAGACAAAATGACCTGAATTTAAATAGCTTTTTTTTATTATTATTACTGCATATCATTTTGGCAGCCATTACGTTTCGTCGTCCCTGTGTATACAACTGCCTAGTGGGTTCATTAATACATTTAAATTTGCCCACGTGCCTTGCCATGGAATATATCTGTGTGTAGGTGAGCTTTTCCCAGATTGGGTCGCTCAGAAATAACAATATCAGAGTCGACACAGGCTGTTGGCAGCGGTAATTGTTTTGAGTCTTACCCAGAATCTCTCACAGAATTTAAGCATACATGGATTAGTCCGAGGGAGGCTCTGTAGTTGACACATCCACTCTCTCATTTTTAACATTTAATCAATCTATCAAACATCATTCTATCGTCTCCACTGCAAGCAAGCCAATTTAAGACCAAAGTCTCCACAAAAGCAAATACTGTTGTTGTCCTCAACACCCCAGCTAACAGACAAATTTCACCTGTCTTGTCACCAATAACCTTCACACTGCAATTCTCATAATCTGCTCTGGCCATCACCTGCTCACAATTTTCCAATCTTCCACCGTTGCCATCACTCACTCTGATCAGCTCCACCACATTTAAGCCTGCCATCACTCTCACTCTTGTCTAAATTTTCAAACCTGAACACTTACATGACATGGCTCCCAGCAAAGACATACATATGAACTAGAGATGATCCTCAGACCAATCCTTTTCTTCTGTCTTCATCCAGCCATTGTACAATCTCCACCCCTTCATACCTGAAAACCAGATGAGACTGTCTTTGAATCGCTGTTTTCTTCTACACTCACATCACCAGTTGTATTCCACTTCTTCAAATACAAAGTGTTTAAACTTCATCTGTCTTCTGTAGAGGAAGACCAGCTCTTAAAAAGGCAAGAAATGTCCACAAATCTTCTCCTCCCCCTTTGTCAAAATGATTATCCCCTGTAGTGGTATTTCACACTTCTCCAGTCCTGTTATCTGTCACCTCCACACCAAAATTCTCATAATCCTCTAAGGGACATCACCTGCACAACATTTCAAATCATTCACACCTGCCATAAATCACCTTCATCAGCTATTTAAGCTTTCTTCACTCTCAAGTCCTTGTCTGGTCAAACTTGAACACTTACCTTACACATCTCTTGGCGAACACATACCTGTAAATTAGAGATGAACCTCAGGATGATCTTTCTTCCTTATAACTAGATAAGAATGCCACCATTGTTTTCTTCTCACCTGACCGAAACAGGGAATGTTCTTAAAACTTTGGCTAATGTTCTGGCAAGGTTCTCTCAAAGTTATGAAAAACACTCTCCCTGTAACATTAATAGAATGTTTATTCAAAGTTATTTTATCTTCAATAATAAACTTTATTTACATATTGTTCAACATTGTTCAATTTAATTTTAAATGAATGCTTGTATAACACATAAAAAAACTACCAATTTCAGAACATTCAGAGAACCTTTAATAGTGTTTCCATAATTGTTTGCAAAATTATAAAACTGAATGTGCATTAACATTTTTTACAACCAATAAATATTATTAAAAAGCTGGATGTTTTAAACACTCAGGGAACAGTAAGAATTAACTAAATGGGAGCGTTAGCAAAATATTCTTAGAATATAATGAGACTGAGACTGCACAAGCTGAACAGATATAGATCGAACAAACAAATGTGAGCAAATGCCCTAAATTTATTTTTCCATTGGACAAACTGCTCCCTGATTTAGCTCCTCCTTTCTTAAGGAAAGATGCTGCGAGCATCACCAGACAGCTCACCCACAACTTAAAATTCAAAGAACACAGGCAGTGCCGACCACAGTGGAAATGCTTTATAAAAGATCAATGTGCTTGCTAAAGTGCTGGACTATAAATAAGCTTTAGAGGGACTGTTTCTCCTTTGTGCATTCCAAACAGCAGTCAGAGAGTGAAACCCGTGTCAGGGAGGAGAACCAAAATGCTTTTTATTCGAACACCTTTTCCAGCTGTGCTAGAAATTTATTCTTGTTGATCACATACACCCAGGAATAATGAGTCAGGTCAGAATGTCTGTTGTTTTCATTTGCTGATAACCACTTAATTTGGACTTGTGAAGCATATGGCTTTTAATCAAGACTCTCCAGCATGATAAATGCAGGGTTCGTATGTGGCTGTACATTTTTAAAGCACTGAAAAAAATTAGCCAGAGGGCATAGAGTCCTGTTAGTGTGCTTACTTGCATTCAAAAACAATACAAGGAATCAAAGGCATTTAAATCGAGTGTTATGCTTGATCTCATAAGACACTGTCCTTTCCAGCCATTTTCTAACTGGCAAGATCAGACCAATGCTATAAACAGAAACAAATCAAATACTTGGCTTGGCTGATTAACAAATGTAAAGACTTCTTGTTATAATGGTTGAAACTATCTTCCTGATCCTGATAGCGATCAACAATATAAATTATCTAAATAGTTTTATAAAATGTGCATGTCTACTTTGGTCTCTGGACCAAAAATATTCATCCAATCACTGCAAAGAAAAATGTCCTACCTGTCTTTCAACGTATGTATTTCTATGCCTCTGCGTACCCTGCGAAGATATCGCACGTAATCTGCTCGTTCCATAAGGCTATCCAGAGTTGTAGACACAGTCACCAAGCAGTTTCGCATTTCCAATGTAACAGTCACGGAATACTTAATGGGAGGACTCATGTGCAGGTGAAAAAATGATCTTTATTGCAATAAGCATAAATCAAAACACAAAAGAAAAAAACCTACGAGGTGAAAAACATAACACAAACACGATCATAAACATTAATCGTAAGACAAACAAATAAGATGGAACAGGGCGATCTGGAAACTGGGAACAACCAACACAGGAACAGACATGAAATGACAGCGACATGACACAGGACAGCAAACACACCGGGATTAAACAGGGAACACATGAGGAAAGGTAATGAGCAGAAACAGCTGGGATAAATAAAGGGAAACAGGGAACAAGATGGGCGGGGTTTCACAATCACAAGAGACAACAAAGGGGCAGTGTCAGAGCTCTGTCAACTAACACACCAGAAATCCAAACTGAAGTGACAGAACCCTGACAGTAACACCGAAATTAACCTGCAGCAATTAGGTGGTAACAGTAAAAGCTCTGTAAGTTGGTAATGTTCATTCTTAATGTAATTTTATGTGCTTTGAGACATGAGGTGATTTATCACCCTCTCTTGTAAACGTTTTGCAGACTCTGCTGTGCGTCCTCATGTCTTTGAAGGATGCATGTCTTTGGAGACGATCTGACATTGCCTACTCTTCCTTTAATGAATATTAAGATAGTGATCATTATTAAATTTCTGTGCTATTCATTCTGTTAGAACATGGTTATATTACTTAAGAAATTCTCTTAGTACACATTTCCAAGAGTTTTATCTATCCTCTAATGAAAAGTAGGCCTACTTTCATTCTGTCTTTTGGCATGCACATTTTAATGCATGCTAGTCTTTTCTAATACTGCTTCAATTTAAACTTTAGCAAGGAATGAAATGGCAAATCTAAATTAAATGCAAAACAGAACATGAGCAGATGAACAGTGAAAAAAATATTTTTAATAACAATATTTAAAACCTTCCATAAGGTGAAGGATGCAAACCCCCACTCATACATCAAGCTCTGTATTCTTGCCTGAGAATCCAGTTGTAATCTCTGCTGCCTGATGCCAGAGATGTGTGTAACAGCAAGTGGAAATTAGTTTCCCAGAATTCCTGTTGACACAGGGTCATGTCATTTTATACCACTGCATACACATCTATATAAGAGATCTTGGACTAAAAATGCTTCAAAATCATAATCACTACATTTTGCCTTTATATGGAACACATACAAATATTAGCTTTAAAACATTTTTTGTTTTACTTTACAGTTTGAAGCAGTATATCCAAATTAGATTTACATTGATTTAAAAAATCTCTAATTTCTCAAAATGAATCGCACAATTAAATAATTAATTTGTTCAGTAACACACATTTTATTTGTATTATCTAATGGCAAACAGCAATGCATCGTCCCATGGAGGTTATGGATTATAGCTGTGATGAAGTCAACAGCAGTGCAATTTTTTTGTTTTTACAATTTTGAGACTAAATTCAGCTCTGCTCTGTGAATTAACTTTATCCTGCAGTGGATTAATACCTGTGATTCAAACTGTATTTATTCACAGTTTTATTTCCTCCTTTTTCCCCTTAAACGGTGCAAAGAGCTGTATCTACTTCAGAATGGAAACAAACGTTGTGTCCCAAATGACACTATACAGCATGCACTTAAATGCCATATGTACTCAACCGTACCCTCTCTGCTAGCTGTGAAAATTGAGTGCATGAAATGTCTGATATTCCACAAGTATTATTATTTTTTTCTTTTAAGAGCATCATCTATGTACTTGAAGTGAAGTTTTAACTGTGAAAACACTCACACTACTTCAAAATGGCAATTGCATGGATGGGGAAGGATTTCTGTGAGTAATCACTATATTTTTGACCAGTTCCTCAACAACAAACTCATTTTATGGTTTAAGGAAGTGTATGAACTACATTGGAGTTCACTTATCTCGACCTCTGTTAACTCGCCAACCCTATTATGTCGACGTTTTTGAAGTGGAACTGCCAAATTCCCTATTTGTCTTAGCATTTTCTTATCGGTTATGTCAATTCTTTTATGTCTCCAAACCCTAATATCTTGAGCACAAAAGAGGGACAAATTCGTCACTTCACATGGTTATCTCGTGACTAATGATTGTATCTAGTTCACTGTGCACACGTTGAGTTTGCGTTGCACGTGAATCGTGGTCCATATGGTCGCTCTGCTTCACTCATAGTGCCGCACAGCCGCAGAAGAACTTTTGGAAGTGGAGGAAAAATCAAGCCTTGCAGATGCTATCTTGGAAGAGGAGGTACAGGAGTTAGCATCACTGTCCAGGAATTCCCAGATTACATTGACATCGACAAAGACATTGTTACTGATAGAAGCATATATGTACATAGTATGCCAATCGCTTCATCAAATAAATCTGCATATTGGCTGTTGGTTATATCGATCATCAGTTATCTCAATGCTTTTTTGTAACCCCCAAGGCCGTCGAGATAACCGGATTCTACTGTACTTGTGACTCTCTCCCAATATCTTTACTCAGCCTACAATATCTTTACATCTACAATCCAGTAAAAAAGGCTGGGATACACTTAATTCCCTTTGAAATACTATGAATTCCTTATTCCCTTATCTCATCAATAGCTTTGCATGTATAAGTGAAGCATCCCATTGACAATGACCTCTTCTTTAATTTATCAAACTTCTAAATGTAGTATAGTCCACCAGTAATGCCTCGAATAAAAACAAAAATAAAAACTGACTAATTTAGAACAATATACAAAAGTAGATGTTTACATTTTCTGAAGGAGAGTATAGTGAACACCTCCTCTATTCAATGAGGTGGGACAATTAGGTTAATAGTAAAATTTATTTAATGTAATTAGACATTTAACTTTTATAGTTTTTGAAAAGACATGCCTTGATATCACGAAGCTGAGATCTGTAAACTAGTGATACATGTAATCATTTCTGTCAACCATTGAAGTGGTGAGGACAATTTACAATTTTAGTTGTGAAGCTCCATTGCTTTACATTTACACTCCCTTTATGAATGAGCCTTCAACGATGTTTTATTCTTGAATAGCTGTGATTTTGGTCAGGTCAGTGTGGGTTATCTCAGTGTACAGTTATTGTCACCCACAATTTTTTTTTAACAAAAATAAAATATGTAACTCAGTTCCCAATGTCCCGTACCTGTACCTATGTAATGTTCAGACACATTCCTTCCTTTGGGGAGCGATGAATGCCTCTGTGGTTCTGATTAATCATCAGAAATGGCTTAGAAACTGAACACACCATAAAACAGCAAACCTTACTTTGAAGTTTGTATATATTGTAAGGATTTGAGTTTCTAGTGTGGTAACACAAATTTCTGCATTAGCTAGTCCATTGCTGAGATTATCATCTCACCATCTGCTGATCAACCATATAAAGTTTATAAGAATTAATGAAAATTACTGTATTTGATCACTTTCCCAAGTAGGACATCTTGAGACTACAATTTTATTTGTTATAGAATATTACCGTGTCCAGCAAACATTTTATTTCACCTTATAAAAGCAAAGTCACCTTCAGGTAAGTACTAGAGCTACAGTATTGACCTCTTTTAAACCTTTTTGTCTCAGTAGAGTTCCCTTAGTAGAGTTAATGGCAGTGTGGGCACGTCTGCCTGGTACCTCTCAATGGGTCCTGTGCACCATTTCAAAAGGGTATTCTGTCCAGTTTGGGTTTAACTCGTTCAGGTTCAAAGGGGTTCTACCCACAGCGGTGAACCCCGACCAGGCTATGGTCATGGAACAATAAGTCATATCATTTCTGGGAAAGAGGCCACAGAATATGTACCTCTCTCAGCCAGAGTAGTCGGGTTTAACAGCTGGTACTTTAGTTCCAAAGAAGGATGGAAGGATGCGCCCCATCTTTGCTTGCAAAACCAGCATGTCAAGCAGCTCAAATTCAAAATGTTAACTCTCACACAGAACGTGACGTTAATCCAGTGGTTCTCAAATAGTGGGGCGATGCCAGGGGGGTTGCGTGTGATCCTGGGGAACATGCTTTTTTTGTGCCAGGGAGTATGTTTTCTTGCAATAAATAAGAGCAGCAGATATGAAGTTCAGATAACAATCCCTTCACCCTTTGACGTGTACGATCACACCGGTGTTCATATGTGTCACGTGATCAACCTCTAAATTCACACGTGTTATCACGTGATTTCTGGCACTGATCCAGAGAAAGACGCGCTCAGAGCTTGTCATTTATCACAACTATTCAGTGTTTTCAACCACGTAAGATTTCTTCGTGTTTGATTTCTTCGTGTTTGAAACCTCGTAAGGTTTCAAACATTTAAATACTCATGAGTACCGGCAAAATAATACATGAAAAATATTTTGAAAAATACACACGGATGTCTGTAAAAGACGAAATAGCAATCCATTAAATTATAAACTGACAAGGTGCTTTATTCATATCAGATACACATTGTATTAGTAACTATAAACTTCACTCTATTCTTCTCTCACCTCACAAGACACTTCTTACCACGTATTTCAGAAGAAGTGACTGAATTGACGTGTTGTAAACCAACAGATCAGATACTCTGATCTGAGAATCTGAATATCAGGTAGTTGATGACAGAGCCAACAAGTTGGTGACTGTTTTGAATAAAAAAGAAAAAATACTAAATGAGATGCATCTATCATGCATGGCTTTTTGTGACTGCGGTATGTCACGTGACGAGCATGATGTGAGTTCCAAAATGGGGGGAGAGGGGGCGCGCAAAATGTTTACCTCTACCTAGGGGTAGAGAAGAGAAGCACTGCGTTAATCAGATCTGAGGACTGGTTCATCACCACAGATCGCCAAGAAGAGTGTGCTTTCTTCTCTTCAGAAGACCACCTTCCTAGACATTGTCTGGGACTCCCATGCTGTCTCCCATGCACATCAATACCACCATATCTACTGTCAAGAACATCAAGGTAGGCCAGCTACTCACTGTCAGATACTTCCAGAGAGTACTGGACCTCATAGCAGCGACTTCCAATGTTATCCCATTCAGCCTGCTTCACTTGAGGCCCCTGCAGTGGTGGCTCAAAACCAGAGGGTTCCCTCTGAGGGACAACCCTTTCTGCACTATCAAGGTCACGAGGGGATGCTTATGCACCTTACATGTGTGGAAGAAAGCCTGATTTCTATCTCAACGGCTCATACTGGAAGCCCTTTGTCACCGCGTAATGCTGTCGATTATTGGCTCTCTCACGGGTTGGTAGGCAGTCCTGAGGGACCGCTAAACCCTGGGTCTGTGGAGCAGGCAGTATCTTTCCTGGCACATCAACCTGCTAGAGATGATGGCTGTCTGGTTAGCACTTCAAGCGTTTCTCCCAGACCTCAGGGGACATCATGTTGTTGTCCAGGTCAACAACACATCCTTCTCTGGTCTCAAGGGGAAGTGCGAGCAGTTTACGTCCCAAAATCTGCAGGCAGACTTCCTGTCAAGGCGGGGACCGATCCTGAGGAAAGGAACTCTGTCCACAAGGATACTCTATGCCCAGCAGTGGAAACTTTTCACTTCTTGAAGCAACTGTACCTGGTTACCTGCCAGATTCTTGCATGACAGATTCGCTGCTGGGTTGTCCCCTTGCAAGTTAAAGGTTTACGTTGACAATTGCATGCCTTATTGTCAACTGTTGTGTATTACATGAGTGCAGCTGCATCAAATCCACATCAGATTTTTCCAATCTGCCCTTGATGTTTCCTTGAGAAGTGGATTTTAGGAGGAAGCAAGACAAGAAATAAGAGCTGTGTTTGTTAACTTGAAAAAGGGATGATTTACAGCAGTGGATAAAGCACTCAGGGCCTTGTTATGTAACGCATATAAATGGCTATGTCAAACACTCATTAATTTGATGGGGAGAAGAGGCCTTCACCAAGCAGAATAACAGCCACCGGGCTCATTTTATTTAAAAAAATAAAAATGCTGTTGTTGTGCTGGATACTCGATTGATGGCAGTTTTTACCTGTTGGATCCATTTGTGTTTGTATAAACTGTTATTTATTCCACTGAAAGTAAGATGACTTTTCTTTGTGCATGTTAAATTCAAAGTGAGTGAAATTCAGTTACTTGGAGGCAGTAAACACAATGAATGTATAAGTCAGAGCGAGAGAGTCTGGTTTGTTATGTGACGCCTTGCAGGCTTCCATTAAGACAATAGAATGCAGTGTTTTAGCAAGGAACAATGCCTCTGCCATTCATCAGGAGATGTGTTTAGGTAGAGCGGAAGAGAGTGGAGCAGGGTTCAGTGAAGACAACAGCAGAGAGTTAAGAGTTATTTGACGGGGTGTCGTGCATTTGACTAATGAAATGAGTGAGTTGAGTGTGAGTTGTATGCCAGCTGTGCTCAGTTGGTGAAGCTTGCGAGAGTAATGTGTTTTTCATCTGGAATTGGGCCTATCCTATTGTGAATAATACATTACAGTTCATGACACCCGTGGGATGCTGGAGTGTTTAGCCGAGACGCTAGCATCATGCAGCTGCCTGGTGTTTGTGCACTTGAATAAAATAAAAAGAAGACCCTTTTTTTTTTAAAGAAACAACTTTTATTTCAACTGTGTTGGCAACAAACCAATGTTTTTTTTTCTTGTCTTTTTTAAAATTTTATAAATGAATGTCTTATCTTGACCACCATACCTTTAATAAAAATAAACATTATTAGAGGTGACTAACAACCACTATGGTAACATGTGCCTTATTTGATCAAAATATATAAGGTTGCATTTTTATACATTATGAGACAAAAAATGCATGAGAACTCAAATGTGAAGGAACAGAATACACAGTATTACACACAGTCTTGTAGAAAGAACTGACATGAAGGAGTGCCTTCTTTCACATTTATGAAATGGAAAATGAGACCGCAGAACAGTTCATGCAAAAATTAAAATAAAATAAATAAATAAATAAAATAATGCAATCACAAAAGACCAATTAATTTATGATTCAACATCAGATACTCCAATAAAAACAATCCTAAAATTAAAACCGTAGTGAACTGGAAAACAAAACAAAAAAAAACACACAAAAAAACTTAATAATTGAAAAACAAAACAAACAAAATAATAAATTAAGAGAGCCATGCATTTAGCAAGGCAAACGCTAGTATTTGGAAAGTGGATGCAGCGTTTATGGATGTCAGTTGTGTGTATGACACAGTTGTGAAGCTCTAATTAACATAGACTCCTTTAATTTTTTTTTCTTCATGCTTCATATAGAATCCATTTTACATCCAAATCTGAGACAGATCTTCTACACAAGTCCCAGAAAAGAAAATTGCCTTCTCTTTGTTATTCTGATATTTTTATTTTCTGAAAAGTCGTATCCATCCATCTCTGTGAAGTGCCATAATGTAGATATATTTATATATATTTATATATATACGTAGTCGTTTGGTACATAAAGTGAGATCATTGCTAGTGGTTTGGCTGTGGTCTCTTAGTAGGCAAACAGGAAGGGGAGGAGCTTATGCAGGATCAGCAGAGTGATGTAAAGCAGTGGCTCAGAGGCCGCCATGGTTCCGGAACCTGCAAATGTCAGCAAGAGACAGAAGTCTGTTAGATCACAGTGTACTGTCAAATATATATAATTTTTTAAGCATTCATTTACCAATAACATTAGCATTCGTTTGACAAACAGAGCATCTTCATTGCTTTTAGTAGAGGACATTTATTGCATAAAAATCTGATTCAGCATGTGGACCATATTTCACATCATTAAAGTCTTTCAAATGGCTCTTTCATAACAACTGCTCAGCAATTTAGCTCTTATCGCCTCATTCCTTCATCGAAGCTGACATTCTCATTTTACAAAATCAAAATTCAGTCAGCTCTGCTGGAGATGTTGAAAAATATGGTGTACAGCTCCTGACATGGAGTTAAAAGCCCTATAGGGCCTATGTAGGCTACTTGCCCTCGTGTGGAAACTACATGACATTTCCTCTCTGTGACTGACAGCAAAACAGCAGCCCACAGGCCTTTTGAATGCTAGCCAACATCGGTACAGCAGAATACAGAAACATATTGTGACATGATCACACTTACTCAAACACAAGAAAATGTGAGAAGGATGCATTTAGATCACACATCCCTTCAACATAGAGATGTGCGCACATTCTCAAGCAACGTAAACACTAGTAATGATTCATTGCTTAATGGGGCTGCGGTGTCGCTGATTTTTAGAGTGTGAAGCGACCGTCTGTTTTCTGCAGTTCTGATTTTCCCATGGCCATTTCTCACAACGCTCCTTTACTCTTACTCTCCCATCATCCCAAAGCAGATTAACATGGTGTGCCAGGCTACATTGTGACAGGAACATCGTGCACGGCACGCTAGCACAACATCACACAAGCTCTAGGAGCATGTCTTACAGTGGGCTCCTGGAGCGTGTCCATATGTCTTAAAAACCACATTCATTTTGCTTCCTCTCTTCTATCATCATTATTGCAGAGGGAAGAGGATGGTGTTGTACTTGTGCATGGTTGGTTGAGTTAGTGCAGGGTGGTTGCAGAAACGGTGTGATTCAATTTCATGCTCTTTCTGCAAAGTCAAACATTACAGCACGGCTTACTCATTATTTGACACTAAGAAATGTTCAGCTTTTCCTCTTTATACTTTGTATTATTTCTATACAAAGACATCACATATATACCCTATTTAAAAACCTGATATATTCAATCCATAGAGGGCCACACATTTGCTAAAACCAGAGGATCGTCCTTCAAAATGTCACTCTGCACGGAATGAAAATCTCTTACCAAGGGACATGATAGATACACACGAGATTAGACTGAACAAGGGTAAGTGAATACACGAACAGACGTGCAAATCAGCTAAAATGGCAAAGTCATGACCCTGACTGCTGTGGAAATAATTACAGTCAACATCGACACAGAGGACTTCTGCGTCCAGCTCATTACTCACATGTCACCAGTAATCTCCTCCTCTTCCTCATTTAACCCTCTAGAAAAGAACATTAATCTGTTGGCTTAATAACATATTTAATGAACACACCCCAGCGATCAAGGTCAGTGCCACGTTTAATAATATTTTATAACCTTTGAGGGATCATGGTTCTCATGCACGTGTAGAAATGAAAAAGGTATTTTATATCCTCGTAAAAAAAACTAAACAAAAAGCCCATGTTGTTTGTTTAATTATTCATGCTGTTTGAAAAGAGTGAGTTGTCTGAATCTTTTAGTTCTGGTGAATTGAATTGAAAAATATTTGCGATAATATTTGAGATACAGTATATGTGAATTTAGGGATGACTACATGCAAAATGTTTAGTCTCTAACATTCATTCCTGGGTCATTTGTTCCCATTGCCCTTTTTCTCACTCTTTTAACTATATGCTACATGAAGCATCTTGCCTCAGGTCTTGTCACAACCTTGAGATTACATTTTCATATGAACTAGTCACTGGAAAAAGCAGAATTATCTTAATTGCCCCTGTTTTTTTCTAGACACAAGTGCTTAAATGCATAAGCTCACAGCAATATTCACTTCCGTCCAGCCCTTGGGCCAAGCGCAAATGACCTGACATTCTCCATTAGCTTCTCCTGATGCAATGCAGATAGTTTTAATGATGGCAGACCATCCTGATCTATGTGCAGTACACTTCTGAATCATTTTATACTGGTAGTGCAACATTGGTATTATAAATGCTATCACAAAATTTTAAACATCATATTTTACTTTTATCAATAATTTTGACTCCCTTCTGATCTCAGCAGGTGTTCTAATGCGGAACTATAATGGCCCTTTAAGGCCCACTGGAGGATCAGAAGCAGTGGACTCTAAAGATGAAGGATTAGAGGGTAACGGTGTGATCATATCTGTTGAGCTAAGGCCGTGTCCCTCTCCCTCTAAGGGATAATAGAGTTTCAGCAGCACACTCTGCACACGTCAAAATCCAATTGACTATGGATTGTTGAAACCTTGCTGTACAGGCATATGTTTGGCCATCCCAGCATGCCTGTGCATGCTGAGGCTGATATAGTAAATCAATGATACCTGCAAATGATTTCTCGTTTCAAGTACTTAAGATGCTGATGGATCTATAATGAGTGGTACAAAATAGCAGTGCAATTATGATATCTTCACATACAAAGTAAGGCTGTCAAAAGGAAAACAAGAAAAAATATATCTATAATGGAAATGAAAAAAGACGTGACAGTTGCTCCTTCTGGACATGAGCAGAGCTTCAGCGAGCAATATTTAAGACAGAATGACTAAAAAAGAGGGAATATTGATCATGCCAACACACTCAATTTACTCTATATACTGGCAATTGACCGGTTTTAGCCATTTCACCAATGAAAAGACAGTTACTGCTTAAATGTAATAGATCTTAGTCAGGTTAATGATATTTTTCATTTTTGACAGGAAAAATACAGGGTTACGAGGGATAGAAGAACAATGCATTCAACAGATTGTTTTCAGTGCAAATAGATTTGAAAACTGTGAGTTCTGAATATAATGTGATCTAAGACCTTTTTACAGGCCGTTCCTCATTTACATACATGTTAAATTCAGCATGCCATCTAACCTGACTAATGTCTATAGGCATATATCTATATGTTTTTGGGAGCACCTAATTTAATTTGTGTCCTAACCAGGGATAACCCGATAAATCAATAAATGATTCAAAGAATCTCTGCTCCTTTTATCAGAATTTTGGTTCAAACCGTCCGTTATCATGACAAGCAACTTCTTCTATTCAGTTGCTTGGTATCTCTTTCTGTGACGACGCTCCAGGTGAGCAGACCCACATAATAGACTTATGGGAATAAACACTATACATACATGTAAATGTCATGTCAATAGAAATCCATGCAATCATGATTTTTTCTCCACGCATATATCACATTGGTTTCAACAGATAGCTAAATGGTTTGAAAGTGACTTCTGTATAGTGTAGATCATGACAGAATAAAAGCCACAAATGTTTCAATGAAATCCAAACAAAAATGGTCACAGAAGACTTTTGAAACTGTGTTAAAACCAGAAGAAACCACAAAAAACAAATTGTAATACTTGGTTGAAACAGAACCTGATCAAATTTGCAAACAGACAGAACTGTTCTAGCTGTTTTGTGATTGATTGTGTTGCATTACTTTCACCCGGTTAATAGTCAGTGCATTGGTGAAAGTATAATACAAATTCAGATGCTATTGACAGTAGTAAATCGTGGGAGATACTACGCAGCAAACAGTATCTTCTTTACACTTAGTGCAAATAGTGATTGATGCTATCAGCACATTTTTAAATAGAGGTAACATGCTATTTGTCTCTAGAGACTGTCTGGGCTACGGTACTGTGGGCAGAGTAAGTGAAAACAGTGAGCAAGGTTGGCAATTTGTGTAAATAAATACTGCCATTTTGTTTTAATGTACCCCTAGAACTGTACCCTTATTTTTTTGTCCTTAGCATTAATAAAAGTAATAAAAAAACACAAACTAGGACAATGGCAGGTTTATGTACAAACTCGAGATACACTGCATTCAGTAAAATAGATGACAAGTATCATGTAGCTCTCTTATTTTCCACTGGATTGTCTATATATTTGGTCTTCTCCCATTTTAAACATTTTTCTACACCAATTTTTAGCCACCTATTATCCGTGTATTATTCGTTGAACCTTTCTGTTCAGGCTTACCTATCTCTCTCTCTCGCTCTCTCTCTCTCTCTCTCCATGTGAGTCATGTAACCAAACAAAAGCTAGATTGAGACAACGCTCCTCTTGATTTCCCTAGTGGAGTCAGCAGGTACACAACTAAGCACAGTGTAACCAACATGACAGAAGCAAAGATGAGACAATTAACATTTGTCTATGAATGCTGAAGTGCTTCCCACATAGTGACAATGCACACACACACATCCAGTGAATAAATATCTGCGGTGGGGCCCTCCGGCTGGATGAGGCTCATCAGTTAAGTGTGAAAGATGTCCAGCAGGCCTAAACATTGGACTTCTCCCCTCAATCATGTAATCAATTCACTACCACAACCACCCACGCTCACTCTCGGTTTGATGACAGGCGTTTTAAGTTTGTAAAATGTGTGGGAAGTAAAAAATTAGTTTAAAAAGTATGTAAAAATCAACCAAGAAATGGGACACATGCATTTTGAATAATTGTCGCACACACAGAATACCCAGGTTGATATTGGAGAGCTAATAGATGCAGAGAGAACGTAGAGTTCTGAGAATACACGCACACACTAACAGAGACTAGATTAAAACAGCTGTGCGGCTGGAGTGATATAAACTTATCAAGGGCACTGAGGTCAACTGAGGTGGCGTGCTGGATTATGGGTAGAGATATTGCGTAAGCCCGTTTGTGTCTTTCCTCATCTCATATTTTTTTTCTTTATTGTATTTCTTTTTCTCTTTAGAAAACTATATATATACATATTGTATATATATACTATATATATATATATATATATATACAAAACTATATATATATGTATTGTATATATATATATACTGTCATTGTAAGGATATATAAATAGTATATGTGTGTGTATATATATATATATATATATATATATATATATATATATACTATTTATATATCCTTACAATGACAGTTTAAAGTATGAACGTAGTCATAAACAGTTACTAGCATTGAATGGAACGCTACAACATTTTTCTAAATATCAGCTTTTTTCCTCTTCTTTTGGTGTTTCACAGAAGAAAGACATCCAAGTTAGGAATACGTAAATTGTGACAATTTTTTTTTAACTCTTCCTCTTTCACCCTCTCTCCTCCCCCATTCCTCTTTCTGATACAAATATCTTAATAATCTTGTTATGAAATTAACTTGTGAAATTAAATAATTCTAACCTGTTGAAACTATGCAGGAAATGTAATCTATGGACAACCACAAAGAGCTTAATTATGCAATCAGAAAGCATTAAAAGCACTGGCGTTAAAATTAAATGAGCCTTTGAGTTAATTAAACAAACATTGTCCCAAAACAATTTCTTATTCCAGTAAAAATCACCACAAATGGCATTCAATTACAGACCATGTCCACAAAAACACACATTTTAATGCTTGACACTCTCATTAGAAGAGTGAACAGACAGGAACTGTTCCTTTGAAGCCTGCATTTTGTTTTACTTTTTGTTTTGTTTTGGGAATCTATATGCTTGTTCAAAAGTGCAATGAGTCACTTCTCTTTCAAGTAAGGGCAGACATGCCACCAAGACCTGCTGAGAAAAATAACAAATAAAAGAAGTAAAAGCAGCAAGAGCCAATTTGATGCACCTGACAGCATGTAGAAGGAAAAGCTTGTCAGCCTGCGCCCATGGCATTCCTTTAGTATTAATTGTTTCTGCCACTCAATGAGATGAAATTGTGGAAAAGTGACAGATACGTTTTCAAATTAGGGTGTGCGTGTGAGCAACAAGGGGTGAATTTTCTTTCTCTCCTCAAAAGCTGATAATATGGTCAAAACTGAAATGTGCAATCCTTCAAACGTGGCAGATGACTCTTAAACCTTCTTACTCCAATGACAAAAACTGAGCTCTTAACTAAAATGGGGGGGCAACTTAAATTTGAAAATGTTCTGTCAATGTTAAATATGCCAAAATACTTATACTTATACTTATACAATGCCAAAGCACTTATACACAAGACAGTATGACTAGTGTTGGTTGGCTAGTTTTGCATCAATTTGCCTGAATCTCTGAAAAAAAGAATTCAAAATCCCTCGCCACATTCATAACTGTAATGTAGAGGCTCTCCATCATAATAAATGCAAAGGCACGCAAGCCCACAAACAAGATTAGTCTAAAACCTTTTTTTTAATTATTTTTAAACTAAACAATATATTTAAATACCGTATTTCCCGCAGACGCAGATAATCTGCACCCTCATATAGCCCGCAGGTTTTGTGTAAAAAATTGTTGGCATAACCCGCACCCTTATATATCACACACCCATAGATTTATGAACTTTGTTGTGTAAGTTCACTTTTCAAATTTCGAATGTTACTGTTCAGGCTCGGTACAGAGTGCTTGTGCCCAAAAATTCACACAATAAGAAAAGAAACACAAGTCAGAATCAGAAGAAAAAGAAAAAGCAGTCTCTCTCGCTGTGCAGCAGCACGTCCCTTAAGAAGCGTGAATGCAGTACTGGTGTTGATCATTGCATGAGATGAGAAGAGCCCGCCCTCATGGCAGCACAGCCAATCACGTCTTCATGCATGATTGACAGGACAGCCTATCAGCATCACCTGTCAGAGTAATATTACAAGCGCCAGAGACAACAACCCTCGCAAGAACTAAAAACAGAAAGAAAATACCGCAAAAAACCCTTACATCTGTAGGGACGTAACAAATATATCTTGAAATATTCTGTGTAAAAATATTGTGAGATAGCCTGCACCCTTATATAACCTGGACTCCACTTTAGGGTTTGTAAAATCTGGTATAACCTGCTGGTTATATGCGGGAAAATACAATAATTTTGAATAGAATATCACAATGCAATTATGGTCTGCAAATGTGTAAAACAAGGGAGAAACTATCATTAACCCAAATTACTAATGATTTTAAACCATAGTTTTGTATTT
Source organism: Rhodeus uyekii (assembly GCA_037043235.1). Classification (NCBI taxonomy): domain Eukaryota; kingdom Metazoa; phylum Chordata; class Actinopteri; order Cypriniformes; family Acheilognathidae; genus Rhodeus; species Rhodeus uyekii. The sequence continues at coordinate 1,813,526 of JAWRVZ010000120.1, forward strand.
TCGAGCAATGGAAAATTACAGAATGTTACAAAAAATCCTTTTCCTGTTTTTATTTATTTGAATAAAAATGGTTAATTGATTTTGCATTACAATCTTTAATTTAACTTATTCTAAAGAGAGAATAATGAAGCATGAATTATCCAAATAAATAGAGGGATAGAGAAATAAAGCCTGGAATAAAATACCGTGGAGGATCAATGCACTGGTCCTCTTAATGTCCGACATGCTCACTCGCCAAATGGCTGCCTCCATGTCTGGCTGCACTAAAGACAGGGCTGGCTGAGCATGTTGGCACACAGTCACTGCCACACACACACACAAACATGGATGTAAATATATATATATATATATATTAACACGGCTGTCATGGTCTCAAAACAGCATGTGTCAGTTTTATCATCAAATGCATTGTGCGTCTTAAGCTTCTTCATCAAGAAAGATTGCATGCTTAATTTATTAGTCCATTAAATGTTTGCCATTATTATTTAGTTTGCACAGGAAAATTGGTTGAAGCCTCAATACACTACTGCTCATATTAATTTGATTTTAAAAAAATAATAATAATAATACTTTCACTAAGAAAGGACACGTTGAATTTATTTATTTAAGTGACAATAAAAAAAAAATTAAAAAAAAATGCACAATACTACTTTTATATAGCTTTGGTGAGCATAAGAGACATCTTTAAGAAAACATCTCACCAACCTCAAACATTTTAATAGTAGGTAAAGCATATGTAAAATTATTGTTACACATAATGGGATTGCTTTGCTGATCAGGCTTGTAGCATCTCAAACATTTTTAACTAAATATTTTGTTATGAGAATCTAAAACACAACTTAACATTCTCATGAGAAGAAGTGAAATGTTATAACTAAAAACACAATGAACAGGATGATATATCAGTTCTTGTTCACTATTTGAGCCCTAGAACGCAGCTATCAGCAGGGACATGAGATGTCACTGTGTTACCTTCCACTCTAACTGAAAACTTCTTCTGAATTCACTGTATCAGTCTATAGTCCACAGCAAAGTAAGTCACCGCAGGGTAATGCATCCCTGCCACAAACAAACTCCTCTGGCTCAGCTAGAGACTTGATGTAATCGCCTTCCGTTGTCTGCAGGAATCACTCCCGCAGTAACAGAAGCGAGAGTCAGAACACACCCAAGCCTCTAAATCTCCAATGAAGCCCCTGAGAAATAGAGGCCTTGACCCTGAGGCCAGAGTTAAAGAGACAAGGTGATATCTTGATAACCTCCTCTGTCACACTGCACCATGGTCATACAGAAACAAGAAGGGTTAAGACTGATGCTCTGAGGCTGGACAGATCGCAATATTACTTCCTGCTTAAGACAGACAAGGTGACGCCAACAGCTTTTACTCTGCTTTTTTGCTTGCATTTTCTCAGAGCATAGAGTGCACAATGCAAAAAGTATCTCACATACATTTTCTCCCAGAATGCCTACTGAGCAGACACAGGTTTGATATGGCAGGGTGACAAATTAAACCTTGCAGCAAATGTGATTATTCTGAGGTGTGCCTCATTGCCTCAAGTGTGTGCGTGGATCAGCAATCTCCTAAATCGTGGGGACCAAATGTCCGCACTGTGAGAGTATAACCTTAAAAACCAATCCCAATCAGGGGGTGGGGGAATGGCAGCCAACTGTCCCCATGGGGAAACACCTTGATAAACATACTAAATAATGTTTTAATGGAAATCTATTTAAATGCAAAGATGGTTCTAGGAGGGTTAGGCTTCAGGCTAAGATAAATAAAATATCATTAGCTCATATACAAAAGACGAAAAAAGTCAATGCAAGTCCCACCATGATATAAATACAATGTGTGTGGACCTACAGGATTCAATTACACTGTTTAACGGTAGGGCAATAAAAGTGAATTGCCTACTCGCATCACACACACACACATTATTTTTTTAAATGTATTTCAGAAATAGTCAGCACTCAGGAGGTATTAAGACGTATGTCAAACGATAAATCTGCTCAATGATATATGAATAAGATCAGAGTTAAAAGCCTTAAGTGTATATCAGTAATCTATTACAAATAAATGTTATGCATTTCCATATGAGCCACATTCAAGTATATACTAAGAGCTCCAAATCAATACAACATAAAAAAATACGTACTTGGCTTCACAATTTAATTTCATTAAACAATAAATAAAAATAAAAATATATAAACACATGATTGTTTTTCCTTACTCGACCGCTAGGTGTCACTGTTGCTCTGTCACTCACCGGATCCGTGCTGTTGTCTCTGAATAGATGAATTGCCTGGCCGAGGCGAAGCTGACGGCTTGACTGCAGAACCCGTCGTAGTCGTTGAGGCGGGTCCCATTCCAATCGGTGGAGGCACGCGGGGTTTCCCCTGACCCTGGCCCGGTTCAGAAGTGGCCCGTCCACCCGTCACGGTGTTGCTGTTCCTCAGTGGCCACCGGTTCTGGATGTGAGACACGGCCTCCTCGGCCAGCATTCCCTCTCGCGGAGTCACGCGCAGAGTGGCCTGAACCTTGTATTCCTGAGTCTCATCAGAGTACAAATCCAAAACGCGACATTCATACACTCCCTCGTCTTCCTTCCGCACACCCGATAGGCTGAGCTTGTGGGAAATGGCATTGCCCTGGACCCTCACCGTCTGCTCACGAAGAGACAACATGTTTTGTTGACACGCATCACGGATTTTACAACCCATTCTTAATAACCATTAGGCTATGTTTCATACGATTCACTTTATTATTTAAACATGTCCTAAATATGGGGGCGGGGTTTGGGGACAAACTGTTACTTATACAAAAGTGCATTTAAAAATGTAAAACTCCACGCATTCGCTTATAATGAGCGAAGTAGTAGGCATTTAAAATTTTCATCAATATTTTCCAGAACTTTGCGTGGAACAGTATCTAACAGCCGACTGTCATTATGATCACTTTATTTATTACAGATTCACATCTCACATGCAGGCTATATCTCATCATAGTATGCTGTTTTATATGGGATTTGAGTGAATCCAAAGTGTAGAATTACCTATAGATTTAAAAAAAAAGAAAACAATTGACTTTTCTGAAAGAAGATTTGAACAGCACTGAAATACGTGTATTATTAGTTATTCTTACAAAAACATGTCAGCCTATTAGTTATACGAATTTAAACCACAATAGCGTTCTTTTACCTTTTTATCTATTTTCTCACGTTTATTTTGTTTTATCAGTTTTACTTTAATATGTTTGTTTCTTCAAGAAAGATTATTATTCTACTAAGCGTCACATAGCCAAACGTTATTATCAGAAATACAATCACTGTAAATACGGATTTTTATACTCACGCTTATTTTCGTGGCGTCCCGGTGGGCAGCCTGTAATAGATCACATTAAAACAACATGAGTACCCGGCAAGAGTAGTTTAATTCAGTGGGCAACTTTTATTGAAGCTGGAACGACCACTAACAATGAACGTGAGGCCCACTCATTGGCAGCAGCACCATGGACAGCAACAGTTCCCTTGCAACTCTCAGAATTAATATTACCGGTTTAACTGACATCAGCAGTGTTTCATATTATCACCTCCAGTAGGCTATAAGAGACATTCAGCTTCATCGATAAAAGTGAGATGCACACGAAGATGTATTTGTTTGGTTTGTGTGTCGATAACTGAAAGTTTTGATATTGTATTACTTGTAGCTAGCCTACATAGTGACCTATCTCAGGGTAAAACACATTTGTTTTCAATCTATCATTAAGCATGACATCGCACTTGTATCCTCCTGCACGCCCACCCACATACACAGCCCAACATGATTCAACGACGTACATTAATAATCGATCACCTCGGTGCGTTTAATTAGGATCACTCATCACAAGGGATCCATCTGGAGGCGTGAAGCCCCTGCCACATCCCACTGCGGCCATCAAACAGCGCTCCTGGTACGACTCGAATACGAACTTGAACTAAAACTGCTTGTGTTTAGGCTGCTTTGAAAACAATGAAAGCCCCTTACCTTGGCTCTGTTGGCTGGAGCGCTAATTTGCAGTTCGTGAGCGAGCTCTTTAGGGGCCGCTTCCTTGAGGTACCACCATTGAATCTCCAGAGAGAAAGGCGAGACTCCGACGGCTCGAAAAGCGCACGGCATCTCTATGTCTTCGCCCTCACCGACACTCACATCTTTGGGCACTTCAGTAAATGTGGCTTATGAAGAAAACACATCAATAACAGATAGTTTGGTTAAAAGAAACCCATGCAATATATATACTAAAAGACCCATATATAAGATGTGACACACATTATACTTTTGTTTTTTTAAGCTTTGGTTTTAAATGTTAGGCCTATCTGACTTCAGTAGGCCTATATGATATTATGGATCAGTTTGGAGCATGGTCAATACTCTACACGTAAGCATAATTTATTACCTTTACTATTATCATTCAATAACAGGCTCGCTGTGATAAGATGTGGCACGAGCAAAGGCTATTAAACTTAACCAAGTACAGTGCATTAATTAACAATACATGAAATTAAAATACTTAAGTTAGGAACCTCAACAGACTGTGCTCGCGCTGAAATGCGCAACATGGGAGAAACTAAAATATTGTCCAAGTTTACTCACCATTTACACAGAATAGCAGGGGCGCGTTCAGAATGAAATAATAAAGGACGCCGTGGAGTCCCCGTTTTTCCATGTCATAAATAAGCTGGTTAGACTGGAGAACGAGTGAAAGCGGTCATTTGACCTGGAGATAGCAGCTTTTATTTCATCCGCATCTCCGTAACTTCGTCTCATCCGGGTTTATTATTTTAAAGATATAGTTTATTCCACGAAACGTAGAATAAAAGACTGAAACATCCAAAATAAGATACTCCAAAACGATGCTGCGTCAGTCAAACAAAATGTAAAATCCAATGTTGCGGACCAGAAACCTCCTTTTTCTGTTGAGAAAACTGTGTGAAAAGTATCGTTCTCTTGAGTAAGTATCCTGTGCCCCTAAAGAATCCTCTGTTCCACCATTTGCTGCTTATCAAGATAAAACTTGCCTTCAACAGTATGAAATCTGCTCACTTTGGTCTCCATAAAGAGAGAACAAATCCGTGACTCGGTTCCAGCACCCATCACAAAACAATCCTGCGTCTAAACCCGCAAACCAAAAAAAAAAAACCAAAAAACTATAAACTAAAAAGAAAAAGCCACCGTCGGAGGACAAGAGATTCCCTCGACGTTTTAAAGGAGCAGTTAAGCACCTAAACGAAGAAGCGACATCAGTGGATCGTTCCAGCTCGCGCCACCGGAACCCTCTGCTTTGTATGTGAGCGCGTGAGCAGCGAGGAGGCGCTTTGGCATTTCCAGACCACTGACAGACTGACGGGGTTTGGGAGCAAACTAACCGTCTCTGTCTCTCAAATCAGCATACGGCTCGACCAATAAGAGGGAAACCGTAGCAGCGGACGTACAACGCAAAATGCTGGGAAATAGAAGGTGCTTCATGCGGTTTACTCTGCGAGATCAACAAGCGAACAATAGCCTACATTAACAACCGTCGCGTCATGACCAAAAGTATTTAATCAATGTGAAATCCCTATACCTCAAGTTAAACGTATAGCCCACCCTTAATCTTCCTTTCCCATAATTCCTTTCCTTTCCCCTCTGATTACTGATAATAATACCGTCGAGGTAATCGGCATTTATTCTCAAAACTGCTGGAAAATCAAGATTAAGCTGCTATCTGAGATCTGTTTTGGAACGTGGCAACTGTTTTCAAGCTGGTCTAAGATGGGCTAGCTAGAGGAAGGCGGTAGACCATCTTGGACCATGCAGGAACAAACTAGCTACCATTTGGTCAAACTGATTTTGGAACATGGTGGTTGTTCTACTGTCCAATGACTACTAGCATCAGCTAATGGCCGTAAAGCAGACGCTGCTTTGCCACAGCATGTTCCAAGACACAGTTAACTCTGATGCTATAAATACAAACAAAATTATACTGTTTATTATTCATGGTCAGAGCTCAGGGAGATCCTGCCTGAGCAAGGATGCAGTAATGGGAAACAAGCCAAGGTGCAAGGTTGCCAGTGGTCAATATAAACCAGATATACATAAAACAATTAAATGATGGAAAAATTAAACTGTTGCAAAATGTCAGCTGATATAGCCTATTGGTCAGTCAATACGACTGTGTATTATTAGTAGTAACTAGTTGTATTAGTAGTAGTAGTGTTCATTAAGCATTTCATGTAAGGATTATAAAAAAGTAATTGCAAGAGTAATAAATGTTTTTTTTTTATTATTATTGTAAGGCACGTGTGCTATTATAAACATGTTCTTCCTAATGGAATTGAAGGATGTGCCACCATATCTGACCACTAATCCAACATTGTCCCTGGAGTAACAGGCTTGTGCAGCAGAGTGCTTCTCTGGCTGAATCCTAAAACAGCCCTCCCTCCCAGCTGCCTGCCTGCCAATAATGTAGCACTTGTTCACCCCTACACTCCCATTAGCACTTCACCAACACAGAAAGGAAGAGAGAAACCTAAAGAGAGAGAGAGAGAGAGAGAGAGAGAGAGAGGGGGGGGTACATTGGGCAACTGCACTATTGAAATGAGGCTTTTGCCCATTATTGAAGTATTGGTGCTCAAGAGACAGTGCAAAAGAGAATGTAAGAGTGCTCAGTGAAAAACAAGATGAGAAACTATATGAAACTGAGAGAGAGAAATCAAGAGACTGTAAGAGGCAGAAGATCAGACAGAGGGGGATTGAACCGTAATCTGTCTTTCTGTTGAAGGAAGATACTCTTGACTCAAGTACTTTGAAAACAGTACCCAATATTTCTTATAAGAGGAGTCATGTATCTATTGTTTATACACTCTACATCAGTACATTATGTTACAGTTCCATATTGTCTTCCTTCCGTTTTTCTGTTCTACAGGAACACTCATTGTTTAGCTCACAGGCTGATTGCCTTCACCTGTTACCCATTACCTGCTTCCTATATATATACACACCTCTGTTTTGATTGTTACTTTCTTCCAGTTTAACGTTCTATGACAAAATACAATTTATTTTCCTTTTTGCCTTTTGGGCTTACCTGTATTTGGATGTTTTGGTGTACCCTGACACTTACTTACAAATTCAATCATTTAGTTCTCGAGCCCTGGAACTGTCCAGCACTTCTGAGGCCTCCCTACACTCTTCCTCAGCTGTATATCAAGTTTTGGTTAAACAATTATTTTAACTGATTTGTCTGTATGGACATTTAACTTTTAATTCAATTCCCTCTTTATTTGTGTTAATCTTTAATATGAGTGCTTATATGTAAAGGTATGTAAATATGCACACACATTAATATTCATAAGTTGGGGATTAGTAAGTGTCAGTCTCGTCGAAGGCACAGTCTTGTCATGTTCCACTTCTGGGTCCTGTCTGTGAATCCTTCTGTTCTCTTGTTTCACCTGTCTCTTTAATCACTTATCTTTTTAGTCACGTCAGCTGTTACCCATATCATCATGTATAAAACCCTCTCGTGTTTCCCTTGTCTTTGTCAGTCTTTGACGTTACGATGTGGATGCCTTCATGTGTGGATAACATCACCGTGTTCTTCCTTGTTGGCACCTTGTTGGCATGTCCTCCGACGATGGCTGGTTTTGTTTCCATTTAAAGTCTTTTGTTTTCATTTTGGTCAATAGAGAGTTACTGCAGCATTTCTGTCTCTCCGTGTCTCTCCGCATCGCACAGCACCCCGATATTGTAACAGTAAGTAATAAGTGAATACTTTTATTCAGCAAAGATGCATTTAGTTGATAAGAAATGACCATAGTTACATTTCAAGATTTCTATTCCAAATAAATTTTGTTCTTTTGTACTTTTTGTTCATCAATACATCCTGATGTAATAAATGTAACCAAAATATTAAACAGCACAAACATTTGCAACATTGATATGAGAATTGTTTTTTGACTACCGTATCAGCATAATAGAATGATCATGTGACAGCACAAAGACTGATGAAAATTCAGCTTTGCCATCACAAAATAGCATATACAGTTAAATTAAATTGTAATATTTCTATATTACAATTACATATATATATATATATATATGTATATTTTCTATCAAATAAATGCACAACATTATATGTGTCATGATACACAATCGGACACAGACGTGAGTGGTGATGATGTTTATGTCGGTAATGACGGCG